>FR989901.1:354419-1080001 GCA_905404115.1 Pheosia gnoma | reverse complement strand
CGTGACGTCATTTGTTTTAGAGTAAATGATTATCATAATCTCACGTTGATGGTTGATAACTATCTAAAGGTGATGCGAGTGAGCATTATGGTACCTATTCAGAATGAATATCGTATTTCGTGTAGGTACAGTCGCGAACTTTCGTTTGGGACGCATTTAAGGTTGAATATCGTACGGCAAAACGTATACAATTAAGTTACTATTTTAATATGCTAATTGGCAACGTAGGTATTGACAACGCGATGTGCACTGATTTCACTAAGGGGAATTGCTCTGAGATAATGAGCTTCGACAATATTGTATTTTTGAGTGTAATAAAACAAATCTAGGATGAGTTCCATAATAATGTTCGCGACCGCACCTACTTATTTAACGATAGAAATACGTATGTACTTAGTTATTTTAATTGCTAATCTTTTTCATAATCTTAGGAGTCTGTAACATCTAAATTTATACAATCTACAGTGAGAATTGCACCTGATAGATTTCTGGTGTAACAGCCAACCTTATCCTTCCGATTTACTATCTACCGAACCATAAAATTTAATCTCCAAAATTTTCAAAACTATCATAAGACCCAAAAGCAAGCAGCGTGCTCGCAAACAAGTTTAAAATAAATATGTTAAACTCAAAAACGACTCGAAAGTATTAAAAGTCCACAAAACAAAAATGTTTTATAGCATTCTCATGACTTGTAAACAAGTTTCAGGCGCAGTCGGCTGAAAATAATCCAGTCCTAATTACTGAAAGACTGTGCTCATCGCCAAGTTTGCTAATAAAGTGGATGGTTAAGTTCCCCTACTGGTTGAGCCTTTGCGTGTAGCGCTTGGTGCACCACTGGTGCAAATATTGAGGCATCTTTTTTTATATTAAATGACTTGAAAATTAATTAACAGAGGTTGGCGTAAGATTGATAAAGCTGGTTTATGTGAACATGGATAAGACTACGTTTAAAATATTCTATAACATTTATGACAGCGCAATCAAAAGACAGGCCAATTAACGCAAACCTCGCGGTCAGTTTAGTAAAAGGCAATCGCTCAAATAATCTCGACAAAATTATTGGAAAATTATAACATAATACTTTGTGTTCATCACACAAAGTACGTCCCTTACCTGGATTCGAACCCGTGGCCCTCAGTACTGAAAGAAGAGTCATTAGCACTTGAAGAGCTTCAAGACATTGATCTGATGAAATTCAATTTATTGCTTTACTCGTATACTTACCCTTAATTGTAAAAGATGCAATATATAATATAGCTAACTTAGCAATGACGTCACTCGTGTTTAGATAATAAAAGACTTCAAGGGGCCGCCACGTGTGTCTAGACGGCTTAGTAATTTAGGTTAAGTGCATTGGTAGCTGGCCTGAATTACGTGCTCCATAGAGCTGCCATCGCCTTCCAAATATAGTCTATTGATTTTATATAATTAATTTGTGGTTTTTATAGTACAGTATCTGTGACGTGTTTCCTAGAGCATAAATATTGTTTGTCTGTAAGTTGATTAAATTTGCAGCTGCTAAAAAGTATACAATCAGCCGCAGCAGCAGGTGATTAACATTAAAACGCCACTAGGTTTCCTATAAGAATCCTTTTTTTACACTTTATGTACAAAAACAACTTGTACTTTTACAATTACTGAAATGGATAATTACGAGATCAAACCACTTTCAGACTACAAAACATAACAATTGAATCACATTATAAAAAAACACATCGCCTTTCGTCACGACCTTTTCAAGCCTCGTTCATAATTCAACGAGGCGAGCCACTACAGTGTACACACCGCCGTACAGCAAAGATCGAAGTAAAACTTTGGAAATTGATCCGAAGTGTACCGAGGAGTTCGGTTCGTCTTTATTGAGTACCTACCTACTTATTATAATGTACAACCGGAGAACTGAACTGGCGGTGCGTTAGTTCGACGTGTACATAGATGAGAATCAACAATTTCAATATGGCGTGTTTGGAATTGTTTGGACTTGATTGAGAGGTTGTTTCATGGTGAATTTTGTAAAGTTAGTATGGATGTTGTCTGAACTTCAATGTCATACTTACTTGGATACATCACCGTTCTATTTATTTATTAACAATTTGGGCTAGGTGAGTACCTAACCTATTAACAAAAAACAAAACATAATAGAAAGAACAGAGTTTAAAAGGAACTTAACATAATATCGAAATAGCTCTGAGAGCTTTTTGAGAAAATAAATCCAAAATAGTCATCTTTAAATATGAAAAAAAGACAGCATAACGCCTATAATCCCCGAAGAGGTAGCCACAGGTGTTCTGCAATTCATATTTCACCGATGGTATTTGGTTCGTATTTAATAGAGGGCGAGTCTATTGCTATTATATTGGGCACTCCCTCCTCAATGCAAGGGGGTACTGAGGTGTGCAGATTACTACACAGTTTACGTACGCCATACATTATTTTTTTTATTTAAAAAAAATCACGCTACATCGAAATAAAAATTCATACCCAAAAGAAAACAATCAACCTCCAAATTGTAAGCATTTATTTTGTCGCCACTTTGACGCACGGGAATAATTTGATAAAAGTTTTTTTAGCGTTCCATGCTGGCAACATTGGGGACAATCTCGTTGCTAGTCACAAGTGTTGCGCAGTGAACAGTTATAATTGAAAAACGTCACGAGCAGCGTGCCGCCCCGCGGTGCGGCTTGGATTAGGGTCCGCTGTCAAAACACCAACCTGGCTGGTGCTGGGTTCGGTTGGTGCAAGTCAGAAGCGAAGGAAATTTTAGGTCTACGCTTATAGCTTTGATTATAGGTAATGAGTAAAATAGTGAAACGGTGCCCTATGCCAAGTGCTCGGTAGGTGTAAACAGTGCTCAGCACGTATAAACCTTACTTACTTACTTGCTTACTTCACCAAGCACTTGGCCGAAGGCGCTGTCTTGCCATTATACGGGTAATCAAACTTTATGGGTGGAAGAATATTAATTGAAGTTCAGTTGGTTTTGTCTTTCAATATATCATGCACTGTGATTTGTTAAAACTATTACGTGTGTCCGCGCATTATAATTTAGAGGGAGGACGATTATAGGTTGTAGTGTATGTATCCCTAATAATGACATGTAATTACGAGCAAAGAGCAAGAAAATATCAATCAAAAGCATGACTTCATTTATCCATGGTGTAAGAGTTATTATTGCATTGTTATTGGTTGTTTTCATCTTCGTCATCCGCTAGCTTGAACATCTCTGATGTTACGTCACGATAAAGCTACCCTCTCTCGCTTGTAACTTACGCCAGCATCCATAAAGGAAATTATTAGGCCGCGTTCGCCCTTTACAACGTTTGTCGAGTGAACTAGCTGATCACAAAATTATTTTTAATCATAAACGTCGCTTGCATAAAGTCTCGGTCTTAAGACCTAATGACTTTGTCACTATCAAGAAGTAGGTATTTCTCTTTGATATTTTTTTTTTGAGTTGATTATCTTTGGTATTTATCGCGGATGCATATTAAATTAAATTCCTTTCGTTTTTTGGTGCTTTAATAGATTAAGAATCAATGATTGATCATTAAATATTTTGAATGATTATGAACGGGTCAATTTTATTATACTCTACCATCAATATTTATAACGAATCATAAAAAATATGCATCATTAAAACGGTTTAAGTTTTGCTTCATGTTAGGTATATTTAACGATTCGATTTGCACAGTTCATAGTGACCATTTATTTGTGCTTTTTGTACCGAGGGTCTAGCGTTCGAATCCCGATAGGAGCAAACTTAGAGTGATGATCACAAAAGTTTGTACTTATCCATGCCTTGGATATTTTATATTTATATAAATAATTATTTACTAGGACCATACAATTGGTGTGTTTGCACGGCGCCATTATTATTAGGTATCTATGGATAGCTCCTCGTAGTCGATGACAATGGACCGAGTTTAAAAACAAAGTATCCTCCGCCAATCAAACACCAGCATCCGCTTCGCGAGTGAGATTTAATGGGACTCCTATTGTTGAACTTAACTCGGTCGATCAACATCACTGATAGTTCGGAGCAAGTTTATCGCGATCAATATTTGAGTAAAACTGGGCGGCACACCGCTCAATTTCGCTCACAAATAGCTGGTATATTAGAGCTGTGTATGTTGTCGATGATGCCTTATTATCTTAAATAAATAAATAAATATCGCCATACGAACACACCAACTATACGGTCCCACTTTAAGCTTAACGCTTGTGTTATGGTACCGTACAATGGACTGAGGGCGAACTCAGTATATAATACTTATATACTTATTAAACATCCATGACCCGCTTATAATCGAGTACTCGTAATGAAGTTCACTCGAAAAACTTTCTCTCACTCACTTCACTATGATACATAACTTTAACGATTTCCTCTTAAATTGTACACATTTGATTACATTTTTTTTTAATTTAATTCACTCACCTATTAGTTAAATAAATAATCATTACATAGCGTTCACGCAAATTTTACGAACACTAAAACTGATTTTATTGTAAATAAAATACCTCTTAAAACGTAATAAAAGGCACGGTCTAATGAAGGACCTACCGCGGGCCCAGTAAGCGAAAGCCATTAACATTTAATAATTGTTTTTCATTTTGTTTTACTTGAGAACAAAATGATTTCATTAACGACCCCCGCGATCTGTTTGTCGAACACTTTACATTATTTCTTCGGTGCACGCTACGCTCGGTCCGTTTACATAGTGACATTTAATTTATTACTATACTAGCTGTTACTCGCGAGTTCGTCCGCGTGGTATTTAACAAAAACCGGACGAAGTCGCGGGTAACAGCTAGTCTAAAATAAAAGTAGCCTAAGTTACTCCTTGTTACATCAGCTATCTGCCAGTGAAAGTCCCGACAAAATCGGTCCAGCCATTTCAGAGATTAGCCGGAACAAACAGACAGACAGACAGACAGATAGATAGACAAAAATTGTAAAAAAATTAGTGTTGGTATATGCACCGTGTATACATCCAAATGCACTTAGTAAAAAGCGGTCATTTTAATATTACAAACAGACACTCCAATTTTATTTATTTGTAAATAGATATTTGGACTGGGTGATATTGGGGTGAGTTGTGTTTTGACTTCCATGGGAACATCACAGCTATGAAACGCTATAATAATAATAATACCAGCCCTTTTTACTGTCTCACTGCTGGGCACGGGCCTCCCCTCAATGCGAGGGGGATTAGGCCATTGTCCACCACGCTGGCCCAGTGCGGGTTGGCGGAATTCACACATCTTTCGAGGGGTTCTCTCAGACATGCATGTTTCCTCACGATGTTTTTCCTTCACCGTTTGGCAAGTGATAATCGTGGTAGAAAATGAGATTCGCTCATGAATTCCCAGAGGTGCGAGCCGGGGTTTGAATGTGCGATTCTCGTTACCGAGGCAAGGGTTCTACCAACTGGGCTATCAATGCTTGCTGAAACGCAGGCGACACCTTTTTATTGTTGGGTAAAAACCCCCATTAAATTGCTTCGTCCATTGTAGAGCCACGGCGCCATTGCGTTACATTAGGAGTTAAAAAGCTTTTACACCTCATCGAGCTTGTAAAATCCCATGCACTCTATTCGCTAAAAAAGTCACCATAAAATGTCGCATAATCAAGTTACACCCCGGAAGCGTAATGTTGAATTGTGAAATCACTCGCCGTCAAAGGCACGGCGTGGACACACAAATCCAATTTGGCTGTTTCGACTTTCATAGGACTAAACGCTTGTACCAATTAAACGACGCGGAAAATGCGTCTCGTGCCCTTTTCAACCCTTTTTTGATCAGCAATATTGGGTGGTGTGTGGTCAGGGTACAACTATTCGGGTCTGACGGACGAGATGAAAGTGGAATTATGGGAGCAGGGAAGCTTAATTGTGTGTCCACATCTATAACATGTAAGTCTGTATCTTACTCATGCCTGTAAATTGAATGTTTTTGGAAAAAGACAATCGCTTCAGAAATTATTTTGCAAACTGAGGCCGAATCCATTTTTTTTTAATTTTGCTGATAACTTGGCACGGTTAAAGCTTATAGGCCGAGTCGTGATATAGGACACTTTTATTCCATTTTTTTTTCTGTGATCACATTTATATGATCCTGAAACTATATCAATTTTGACGCAATATCGCTCATAAGCAGCCTAATATGAACTGCTTTTGCAGCGATTAGCTCGTCATCTGTCATTGAATCGGTTCTAATTATTACTAGTAAGAGGTAGATGTGACATTGAAGCACTTAAAACATCTCTAAGTAACCTTTCTGTGACTATATCCGTGATGTTATGTATATAGGTACTTATGACTGCAAGTCTTTCTCAACCTTTAAAACACAGCCCTATTCTCTGAGACCCATCTAAAGTCCATTACTAAATCAGATCTGTAATTGCCAATGATGTTTGCCCTTGGGAGTGTAATCGTCAATTTAAACTTAACAGAGGTTAAATGCTGGGTAGTGGCGCCCTCTGGGGACGCTAAATGACATGCCCGTATCATCTAATGGACTCCTCGAGTGGAGATTGGATGTTATGTTTAAAATGTACGAAATCACGCTGAATTAAGCTCGCGTTGGTAGTATGACGTGGTTTTGGTGATGAAAAGAGCTTACTTGAACACAATATAACATCATAATTATGATACAGAAGTACTATTTCGTTTTTTATTATATTGTACTTTTTATCGTCGTAAAATATTCTGGATACTTTCAAAGTCAAATCATTTCTTTGTGTCAATAAAGTTGTTATTATTATCATATATTTTGTGAAAGCTTACGGAGACACTTATAAATTGCGAGTTCACAATTATTTTTTATAGAACACAGCAGCCTTGTCTTTTTTACTTTCGCCAAACTGTCAGGTGTGTTACAAGAAAAGTTATTTTTAGCTGCAGTGTGTTGCCTTTCAAGACGCACACAAGCTACACCATGACATCTTCATTGAAGCAAGATACGATCCCCAACTCAATATTTGGATATTCTCGCAAGCTATGTTGGAGTTTTTATAAAACAACTATTATTTATAGGTGCACACACATGTGACATCAATTAGAAATTGTAGCGACAACGAAAATAAATAGAGCAAATGTAAATGAAACACGAGAGCCGTTGGCCCGTCAATTTATTGTTTTCGTTAGTGTTACTCGTTACACAAATAACAGTGAAAATAAAAAGGTGTCGGCCTGTCTGTCGAGCAACTTGCTAACAATGTGACGGCAAATAACAAAGCGTTGACGAGGGGTCAGGGGGCAGCGGGGCGCGGGTCACCGCCGCCCCCAGTAATGTACCTGTTATTGTTGTAGGTTGTTTCATTAGTAACAATTACAGGACTGGATGGAGAACGTAATCGAAATCTGTGTACACAGATTGATACCAGTAATGTAAGTTAAGTAAACAATAATAAATATCGCCAGTCGAACACACAAACTGTACGGTCCCACACTAAGCGACGTTAATAAGTAATTACGTGTTTATACCGGGAGCAGGCTCACACTTAGATATCAAACACCTCAGTCTTTCCGTGCCCATGGTTGCTGTAAAGCACCCGAAACGTCGGGAACATAAAAACGTAAAATAAACGCGATAAAATCTGTAAAATTAGTTTTATTTCAAGGCTTTGCTAAGTTCACGAACATACGAACAGTGTCTTCCTCTGGCGATATTACAATATCAAATCCCAGTAGTGGCAAACTTTACGTAATGTTTGTACCCGGGTCATGGAAGTTTAATATCTATGCAAGTAATTATGGGATCGCCCCCAGTCCATTGAACGGTACATACCCATATTACAGGCTTTGCTTAGTTTGAGAACACTTGGTGTTATCGTTTGGCGATTTTATCAACATGTATGACGTTATAATCGTGATTAAGCGCATCAAATATCTATAAAACTCAAACGTTGGTATCGCATCGGGCTCGCGTCGCCGCGTCGGCCGGATTAAGAGCAGTTGTCGACGAGCTTAACGCATATCTCCGAAAGAAACGGCGCGTGATGTTTGTGCGCGCCATGTAGGCCGAGCTTAGTTGAAAGTTGGCTAAATCCGTGGTACGTGACGTAATTAATTCGAAGCCCTACAGCCGTTGGGAGGCTTAGCCGTGTCTCGGGCATGCTTAATCGGAGGAGCAGAAAAGTTTAAGATGGCAGCTCGGCATAGATGCTTCTAATAATGCAGGGTATCAGAATCCTTCTGCTGTTCATTTATTAATTCAGAACGGGACCTGCTCGGACATAAAAATAAAAACAAAAATGGATACGGCATAATATCGCACGTCATTCAACGTAGGTATGGACTATATGATCGATAGACAGGACGTGCGTAGGCCGAAGACTCAGAAATATGGCACTTCAACCATTGCTAATTATTAATAAACGTATCTCGAAAAATAATGTTCATGCTTTCTACCGCACAAATATGGGAAGAACAAATATGTAATCAGACGAAAGGTTTGCAACACTATTATGACTTTATATTACATGTAAAGGCGGGGGGGGGAGGTGCACCATTGAGCTCGGTTTCAGTAAGTTGAAGATGCCAGAGATCTGTTTTGCAGTCGTGTTATGCAAACTATTAAGTTGTTGTTTTTGATTATGCAAAGTATGGAGTTAACCTTCCAAAGTCTAATAGAATCATGAGACTAACATTCCAGTTGTAGATATACATTTTAATAGGTCATATAACTGCATAGAAAACATGTGAATTCGGCCAACCAGCATTGGGTCAGCGTATTACAGCAGGGCTTAATTCCCCCTCGCATTGATGGAAGGCCTGTGTCCAACAATGGAATATTAAAGGGGCTAGTTAACATAATTATTTCAAACTTAATTATGACAATAGTTTGGCTATAATATTATAAGCTATTATGCAGTCCACCAACTATAAGTGATTTATTTCAGAAATTAACACCAAAGCTTACGAAATAGGTTTTACACCAAGTAAAGTTATGGCACATTTGCTACATAATCTATTTATAAATCAAGTTTTAGCTACTATAATATTGTTTACCTTCTCTCTGGTTCAAAACAATTTGAGTTGGTAGCATAACAATCACGTAATCATAGGAAAGCTTTGCGCCGACAACCTGCACAACATGCAAAGGAATTTATTCCTTAAAATGCACTCTCTGCTAGCTGTAAGTGGAAAATTATGAATGCTATTTGTAGTTGTTTGTTTTCTATTTAGTATTAAAGAAACATTGCGATAATTTTGATAATAAATTACAAATTTAAAACAATTGTCAGTCGTCATGATGAAGGGCATAGGTACTTTGCTCCAAGACCTTTTAACATTGACTAAATCATAAACAGTAACTTTGTTTTTTATGTTAGCAGCCAACTCACAAACGAGTTGACATCAGTTCAAAGTTGAAAAGTAACCAAGCTTTTCATCTTTATTGTTTCAAAATATTTTTACAGGCGGTAACTATGATATATTATACGAAATCAAATCATACTACTATACTAGTTATTCTCAAGAGCACTTTAAAAAAATACTTTCCTTCAAACTTCTTTGATAACCCGTCAAAAATACGTGCACTCAAACCTATTATTGTGCACAGAAACACAATAAGAACAGAAAACATTTAGAAAGTAATCCCTAAGTGTACCGTTTTATGAAGAACCTCGCAAAATTGATTAGGCGGCGTTCGTTGGTCCCACTCGCGGCAGCTTGAATAAAATATATGGGCGGTATAGCGCGAGCCTTTTTATCTATTAAACGCATTCGCTGTTACAAATCTTCGGTCTTGTTGGGAGCAGGCGTGCATAAGTGCGGTGTTTGGTGTGAAAAGTAGTAGGTAGCGGTGAGCGGTTAATATCAACTATAGTGTGTACTATGTGTATGTCTACTGTGTGTTTTGTGTGTGTGAGTCTGTGTGTGTGTATATGTGTTTAGTGTAGTAGTAGTAGTGGAGCTTACAATAAGAAGAGTACCGCCAATTTTTTTGTCTATAAATTACAACTAAACGATTACTGAAAATGCCCACTATGAGAATGACGTCAATACAAGTAGACGCACTACCAAAGTGGGATGAGTGCTCCCTCTGCGTCAGGCATCTCTGTCACTCCTGATGATTGTTCTACGCTGTGCCCATAGATGTCACAAAACAAAGACCCAGAAGCACAAAGCACAGTGCATAATTTCAACGTGAATTATTGTTATCCCTTTCTTATTGCAGACAACTCGGTACGCGCTTCGTTTAAGTACGCCACTTTCCGCTGCCGGCTCTAGTTTGTATGCATACAAAGAGTTATGCTAACAGAAGATGTTATGGGCGTACGTTAAACCCAATGCTATAATAAAATCTTTGTATTATAACACACAAAGTGTATATGAATGTCTACTTCGGTATTACAGGAAAATAGTTACGATCATAGAAAAACACATTAATTCCTCCAAATACATTATTAGTAAATATTATAGCCACATCCAGTCCTACCTCTACGTCTCTACCATTTTGTAAAAAGACTCTTTCTTTTGACAAAAACCGCGGCACTGAGAGCCTTGAGGATACAAATTGCGTCGACGGTGGTGCCCAAGGTGGGGTTTCTGATGCAAATACGGATACGTGGTTCATTATGTACTGATTTCGGGACGTTTAGTGCTGGTGGGGCGCGCGTTCTTTGTTCGGTACTAAAGTGATTATAATTTCCTTTTTAAAAATGGCAATATGTATGTTAAATATGTCCTTTTGACATAATATGACTACTAACATGAACGTCAACTCTATATTAATGTAACGTTGTTTAAAATAAACAGGATGTAAGTGTTTTGATATTAAAAGTTAATAACCGCTAAGCTGTGAACAAAAGCAAGTCAGCAATAATCTAAAAACACAAATCCATTCTTTCCTATTTTATCTCATTACATAAAAGTTGTAATAAAAAACTCTAATCTGTCTTACGTAAAGGCAAATCAAAAGTGGCAAACGTAAGCGCACGCCGAGAAATGAATTAAACTCAGTATAGTCGGCGGTTTGCATTTTAATTAATTAAGAGCCTTGGGCTTCGGGAGGGGAGTGGAGGGTGTCGCGAGGGGCCTAAGAGGGCTTCGGGGGAGTGGGAAGCGCAACAGTCAGTGTTTACGCACGGGGACACCTCGTGACTCGACCGACATTCGTTTTCCGTCGCCAAGCTTAGCGGAGCCTTACTCCATTAGGAAAATTAATGTTTTTAGTTGGCGGTCCAGGTGCTCGCTATAAGAAGGAGTTGTATTAAGAATTGTGTGAGTGAGGTGATTCAAATATGGGAATTATGTGATGTGTTTAGGTCGTTGTGCTCAGACTTTCTGTTTGCGGCTTTTTAAAAGCCGAAATGAATTCTTACGAAAGAATAAAGCTTTTGAAAATACCTATCTTAAGTACATTTTTCTTCTTCTTAAGCCATGTTTAAGCATTTTGGTGTAGGCCTACGATTTTGTATGTCGTGTGCGACCTGTAAACAGTTCTGTCTAACTGTTGTCTTGTCGTCATCTTTTCAATGCATTTGGGGTCTCCACTCTAGAAGTAACTTGAGCTGTGCATTTGCTCTAACGCCCTTCTAACATACGGTTTGGTACAGATCTAATTATAATTTGTATCACTGTCAAACGTAAGTCTTTTTAGTAGGTATCTACGTCAGCACCATTTTATTTTTTTGTATCATTTAAAAGTATCATGAATCGAAAACACACACATCTATTATGCTATCACATTTTTAACATACGCTTATAAGCAATCACGTCACAATTTATCCGCATTGCCGCGTACGCGCCGCTCTGTTCCCGCTCAGTTCCCGCTCGACTCGCGCACGGCTCCCGCCCGACACCCGCCGCCGAGACTTCATTTCCTTTCAGTGATGGATGGCTGTGTATCTTCAATGAGATTTATAATAGTGTGTCACATTCCCAGCGTGACGTGCGAGTCCAAACACGTAGGTGTTGAATTGTAAGTTGGAAGATGTTTTAAAACTATTCACATAATGGGTTTTATAATGTTAAATATATGGAGTAAATCGTAATCGATTTTAGTTGCATCACGTCGGGGTCACCTATTTAGCGGAAAATGGAAGATCTTCCAGCCAGCGGGTGGTATGCCTGGCGGGGCGGACGCTCTGCCCCCACGGTTAAAGTCGGAATCATGTATATATGTTACGTGCTGCGAAAACTCTCATAGCGCGTTTCAGGCTTGTATGGAGCATTGACAATTCTCATCTGTAATGTTTCTTACATTAATACATTGGTAGATAAATGTTAATAAATATTGTGTGAAATTCTCAAATTTTATTACAAAATCTTTATTAGCCCAAATCTATTTGAAGAAAACATTAATTTCATCATTCACAAAAAATATATATTACTTCGAACGCAGTCGTATAAATAAAAACCAATTACAAACTTCAGCCATATCTGACAAGTTTGTTACCTACATAGTAACAATTACGAAAGTTAAGTCGAAAAAAAAAACTAAATTATTCTATAAGCCGAGGTCGATTCTGACCGGCATAATGTAATTGAAACGTTGGACGAGGTATGACCAAAACGTCTTTGGTGAGTCGAAAATATATCTCCAAAGGTCTCTAAGGCTTGGTCTGCATGAACGTAGTTGTAAGTAGAGTTTACTAGACTAGAATAGTTGAGGTTGCAGTGCTTTTTTTTGTTGTGTACTCGGTATGCATATAAGATAACAGTCAGAGTAATGCCAGACAGAAGTAAAGATGATGGTGGTAGTGGAAGGTCTTTTGAACATTAGGTAAACATTCGTAGGTAAATCATTTTACAAATATGAATAACAATAATATCGCCAGATGAACACCTAAAACTATACGGTCCCACACTAAGCAGCACTACGCCGTACCGTACATTGGAGTGAAGGCAAATCCAGTATATAATACTTATATAGATATTAGACATCCATGACTCGGGTACAAACATTCGTGCTCATCACACAATTTGAACCTGGGACCCTCGGCACAGAAAACAGGGTCACTACCAACTGCGCTTATCAGGTCGACGACTTTAAGATAACATGTAAGTAGAAGACGAGGATATTAATAGGCATTGAGGTTTATCAGTACAAACCAGCAATATGATTACCAAGCGAAATGATTAATGTCCTACTGAGGAGGCTTTGGCTGAAATTCAGCGCTGGAGGAGAATCCCACCAGCTCATGCTGAGCCAAACGCCTTTCGGCACAGCTCACACTGAGATCCACAATACCTACTTTATGTTCCTTACTTTTTAATGTATGTGCCTATTTGTGTATCTTTGTGTGTTCTTTACTTCTACTTTTTCATGTAAATGTACCCATTTGTGTATCTTCGTGTCTGTGTCGAATAAACTTTTTTCATTTCATTTCAATAATTTCTGTTCTATCTAGTTACTATCCACTGCACAGTAGCTATACCAATGTGTAAGACCCCTAACTCAGTACAGCACGCTATCGTTACTTATGCATTAGCCCTGGATAGCGGTAAGCGGCCCCACAGGCCCCGGCCGGGCTCGCATGATTTTATTCAACCACTCGTCTCCTACGGCTACTCGTTTCACGAAAACAACTTTTGACAATCAATCTGTTACGTGATCGATGTGATTATTTATGTTTCAGTTAGGTACGGGTTAGCGAGGGCCAATGCGTTGCATATTTTATCTGTGAAGTATTTGACTGTTAATGTTATATGAAAAACTGTCGGATGAAAAATAAGGATCGATTTTTATCTCGTGTTTTTTTATTATTATATTCTAGAAGGTTTTAGTATTTAATCAATATCTATTTTTCATCTGACAGTTTTTTATATGACATTAATAGTCCGAGATACAAGGTCACAGATAACATTATAGGCAACAAAGTGTTTGAAAGCTTTTTAGTTATAAATGGAATCTAAAGACAAAAGGTCAAGTTGACTTTATATTCACTTATTCCTGCGTCTCCGCCCATGGAAGCTATTAGTTATTTCAAACTAAATTCATTCTTAAAATGCTATATAGTAACAGAAAACAAACATCAAAGTAAAAATTCAGTGAAAAATCAAAAAGAAACTCTCACGACATCTTGTTGTGTATGAAAAGATGATTTCCTGAATGTCAAAGAAATCTGTGAGCTAGTTTCCGTCGAGGACTGAGTATCGGCTGCAACTGAAATGAAACGATACTACACGGTATATTTTTAAGGTAAACCTTATGACGTCATATGTTGCTGTAGGAGACGTACCGTTTTCAAATTGGAATAAAGTATTTTGTAATTTAATATGGGATTTGTTTTTTAAAACCTAAATTTGAGTTTTCCCTATGTGGTCATATCTGTTTTTTTTTAAGTTCTGTGACCGCGATGCTACGTAGTTACAAAATACTACGGCGTAGTCACTGCTACATGGTACCGCTACGACGTAGTCAAGCTACAGCGTAGTCAAGTGTCAAGGCAACTATAGGCAACTCTTGCGGTAGTAGCTTCGCCTGTATTCATCGTCATGCGTGCTCAACTAGATCCAGTTCAAAAACTTGACTCAAAACAGACAATGTTCCTTTTATAAATATCTTTCAAGAAAATGCTACGATAAAAAATACATTTATATTTATAATCCTGAGTGGCGGACATCTGAATGTTTTCTTTCTGCGGAACAAATTGGAAAGCGGCTGTTCAGTAAAAGGGAAGGGAGGGGGAGACGGGCCAGTGAATTACTGGGTCCGCCCGATCATTGCGGTTGACCCGAACCTGCTTGTGTTGTTTCAAATGTTTACTTGGAAGTCAGTAACATGTTTTTTTATTAAAATTACGTGTTGATATTACATAAAATATAATGAGATTTAGTAGTATCAAGGCAAATTGTAAATTTAATTGATAATAAAATAATTTAAAAATACACTGGAGTGTATGTCTTTGAAACGATAGAATATATTTACATTGCACATAACTAAAGAAAATCGCACCAATACGGGTTCTATAACAAAAAAAAACACCTTTTTGCATTGCATTGTGATTAAAAAATATGTTTATATGAAGCCTCTAAAAACAAATGAATAAAATTATATTTTCCACAGCATACTACATTGAACCCAAAACGCTTACTATTCGAAAACCATAAAACCAGCCGCATCAATAAAGACATATTTCAAACGTTTCAGGAAATGAAATGTATAAAGTACTTCCTCTGAAACCGGTGGCTTTTACAGGAATAAAGGAGTGAAAAAAAACTACCGGGTTCCGGGCGCAATATGATTGTGTTACTGTGAAGTGCTCTACGTACATTGAGACAACGTTTTGTAGAGACGGAGAGAAATTGTTTCAGTGTTGTATCATCAACCAAGTAGAGAAGGATATCATTTTTGTAAATCGAGCTAAGAAAAAGATAAGAATGAAGCATCGATAGCCAAAAAGCCTTTTTGACTTTAAAGGAACATACATGACGATACTTAAAAAAAAACATACAAAAATATTAAAAATCACATACAAAAGATATAACAGCGGTCCTCATACTAGGCGTGTAGTAGTAGGCCTGTGTCCTGAGGAGGCCAGATAATTATTATTAACAATTAGGTTTAGTGAGAAGTGGGAAACGTGTGCGTATGTGTGTGTGAGTTTGTGTGCACTTATGTGTTCGTGAGCTTGTGTATGTGTGTGTGTGTAATAAATACATCAGTAAATACTTCATAATACTACCGAAGAGGCCTTAACATGTCTTCCGTGTTGTCATAAGTAATATCATATCTTACTTAACAACAGGATCTCAGCCTATAGACCTAGTGTTGAAGTGTGAACACCGTAGTAACATGAGAAGTCTCCACTCATTTCTTCTATTACAGCCGCCGCAACATACATGCTATTGACTCTTTAAGTTGACTCTTATGCCATCCAAAGAACGACTGCAGTTGTGCTATTGAAACTCGCATAATACTGTGAAACGTCAATTTTATGGAAGTACAGTACAACTCTGATTACTCCTCCGAGGAATTCAGACGCTATATGTACAATGATAACTAGAATCTTGAACCCTCACCGCCATAGCTGACCGAGGCACTTGGCCTCACAGTACGCCATTAGCTCGGCGACTCCGCCATTTGGGGCGGCCCTCTGGCGGAATTGTATCACTGTCCACCCGCGATATTACACCAATTACACCCAGCTACGAGTACTATGAGATGCGGTATGGTTGAAGTTTTTGACTCTGAGATGGGAATTAAATAATAATAAATACCACCAGACAGACACATCGACTACAAATCTTGTAGTTGTGTGTACAATGGACTCAGGGCAAGCCTGGTAACACCCAGAACATAGAAAATTACAGAAAGATCATTTCTGAAATTTATCCTGACTGGTATCAGATCTAAAAGCACCCTCTGCAATGAGCCGAATAGGCATAAATTATAATTATAACATCACAAAATTTAAGGGGCGATGAGCATAACACGTAAGGTCATGTAAAACATGGATAAATAATTATGTAATTCTTCTGAAAATGGTCCAAGAATTTACTTCTAACAGAATCCCGATCCATCATCGTACATGAAAGACAAAATTAGCCTGATTTCAAATTTAATTAGTATTTGTTTTTTTTTTTGTAATAAAACTTTTTCCGTACAAAAAACCAGCAAGCTAGAAAATCAAGAAGCGCCTGGAAACTTGTATCATTGTTTGTCGGCAGAACTTTGGAAAACATTTTGCAGCTAACTTAATTAGGAGTTGAGAACTTGTTTTAATTTTTTTTACTCGATAGTACTTCAAAGTTTGTATTGCGCGGTGGCTTTTTTCTGACGGTTTATTATACTTACTTACTTTCAAATAATTGATAATCGTTTGAAAACCTGTTTTTTTTTTTAAGTATCTTCTTGCCTATGTAGCTACCTTCTTAGCAAATTCAATCACGACATTGTTATTTTGCTTGAAATTGGAACAAATATAGATCCTTGTTATACGTCTTTATGTGAATTTCAGTATCCCGGTGGATGTGACTGGCAAAGGACTGATGTGAGGAAGTCTCTGAAGGAGGTATATGCTCTGCAGAATATATTTTCCAGCTGATAAGTGGATGGATTTAACTAGCTAGTTATAAATCCTCTATCGACCTTATACAGTTTTAGTTTATTGATTTCTTATATTTACGCGAATACTACACATTGAAATAAAACGAATCTTAAGGATTTTATCGCGGTTTATTTTTCGTAACGTCGGGAACGTAAAATAAAAAATAAACCGCGATAAAATCCTTAAGATTAGTTTTATTTCAACAGTTTTAGTTTGTTTATTAATTAATCAAGAAAACGTTTTATTTGTAACACACGTGATTTCACGCCTTTGTGTGATGTGGACTGGTCCAATTTCACAGCGCGCGGATCGTGTCACTTTGATTTAATATTTTCGTGCGAAATGTGACGCGAGGCGGGATGTGCATTGATACCTACCCTATAGTTAGTCTGCCATCAACAAGTTTATGGAAATCTGTATTTGTACGATATTTGTGTACTTTTGACGTCTCAATTTCTGTCATTGTCCTTAAAAACAATTCATTAGGTAAAAGGGTAGAAACTTTTTTTCGATAAATTGTTTTTTTAAGCCAGTGACCCTCATCTCCATTGCAAGTTGTAGCATCTACCATTAAAAATATTTATAACGATCTTTAACAAAACCCTGGTGCCCTTAAAATTATAATTCTATAGCTTTCATTCACTTAATTTCTCCGCGACTTATTCCAGCAAATTAACTAAACGATAACCTCCATTTTTAATACAAAGAAAAAAGCTTATGTCTTCATAAATTTGATTTAAGAGTAGAAATATTACGTTGTGCCGGAGTAATTCGTTATCTCTCGCGCCGGATAGACGGACGGGAATGGGCCGGATCCAGAGAACATCACTATTTATCTGTGTTAGTTTATTACTTCTTTTACAAGTCAGGACTAATGGCCTAGTGGAGTATAATAATAATTATATCGCCAAACGAACACGCTGACTATACAGTCCCACACTAAACAAGTAACGCTCGTGTTTTGGGTACAATGGACTGGGAAAGATCCCAGTTTATAATACTTATATAGATGTCAAACATCCATGACTCAGGTACAAACATTTTGTCCCTATAAGGATTCGAACATGGGACGCTCAGCACAGAAGGCAGGGTCACTACCATCTGAGTTAATCAGGTCGCCATGAAGCGTAGTACATGTTAGAAAGCAGACGCAGGCGAGGTAAATTACGTATTTCGTGTGGTGTGGGGTTTAGAATAGGAAAGCAGATAATCTTGTTGTTTCTTAGTATTATCTAATCTTCTGAACAAACCTTTGGGGATTAATAGTTGGAATACTATGTACCTATGTACTAGGCTCTATGTTATGCTACATTTCTCTACATTCATTTGAAATCGAATGGCTTAGATAATTTTACCAAATCTATTGCTGACCACATACCAGCTAATCTTCTTCCAGCACTGAATTCTTCTCAGATAAACTTCTATTAATACGTACCCACAAACACGCCCCCAAACGCCGTATAAACTAAAATAAAAGCCGTTTTGGGACGTGAGAAACGGTCGAAATAGTGTTTCACAGAATTTACGACTGGCACCATCTTACTTTGTCCGGTTTAATTAGAGCTTCCCTGCTACATTAATATCAATTATGGTAATCCACCCAGAGTCGATTCAACAGCCGACCTTATTCGGGCATTCGGCATTCAGTGTGGTGCAAGATTTCAATATAGCGATTGTAATGTTTTGGGGTCTACCGTTGTCGCGGAGGGTCTAGTTATTAGAGTCGGTGACTCAGATGGAATATATTTTTGGATGTTTGGTATATGTTTTGATGGTTAGAATATGAATGCTAGTTATATAATACCATTATAATTACGCTGGTTTATGGAACGGGTAGGTAAATGACTGTTTCACGCTTATCTTATCCCGTAATGAAATAGAAAAGGGATGGCAATCTAATGTACTAACTGTATTGATTTCTTATATTTACGCGAATACTACACATCGGAATAAGCAAAATTTAAGTATTGTATCGCGTACTTGGGATCCAGTAATTAATATAATTAAATCCAAATCAAACCAACTTTTTTTCAATTAAATCCAAGACCTCAAGATACTGCTAGCATATTCTGCGTAGATCGGCCTGCAAACAACTACTAAATATGAGGGTACCCCAGTTCTAACTATGACACTAGGACGTCTAACACCTCAGTCCTGCCATGACCATGGTCGTTGTAAAGCAGCCGAAACGTTGACAACGTAAAAAAACATTAAATAAACGCGATAACATCCTAAAAATTAATTTTATTTCAATCTACTAACAATACCTCATAAATAATTATTTTAGATTTAGGTGTTATTTTATTTAACATCGTTCAATGGAGAGAAATATTTTCAATTACTATACAACACATAAAAGGACTCTTTACATCGTCCTTACTATAACCAATATAATTTTATCTACATACAAAATTATCCTCTTATATTATGTTCGTCTACCTCACGAAATATTCATTTCTAAACATGAAGTCTACCATTTAAGTATAAATGCCGAGCAGAATGTGTAAAGATAACCTACAAAACTAATTGCGAGGCTCAAAGAAGATGGAAGCCAGAAAACGGACCCGGTTAATACAGGTAGGAGTTGCTCCAGTTATAGGAAGCCTGAAAACTTGCAGACAAAACAAAAAGTTGTTCCGTTCTCGTGACGTAGAACAATATAACGAGTTTGCCGTTCACGTTGTTCGCAAAGAAAAATAGGTACAACAAAATATAATAAACATTCGTCAGTATGTTGTTGTGAATACAGAGTGATTCAGAAAGGGTATACTAAGCCTTGAACTTGCGCTTCCTTAGTGCGTTTGTAATCATTCTGTGAAGTCGGAATTTGGGGCGATATATCATTTTGTTATGTGTATACATATAATACATAGAAGATATATGAAAAAAAAACAAAACTTACTATAACTTACTAATCAATACTGACCATACATTTCCTGGTAGGGACAAACTTTGTGTGATGAGCATGAATGTTTGTACCCGAGTCATGTATGTTTAATACCAAAAACTGCATTTTTAGATATTCAAAAAAGATCAGTCGTGAATCGAATCCGCTTATTTTAAAGAAGAAAAACACCGTTATTTTATTGAAATATTGATTGCGTACATTGTAAGGAGTAAAAAGTTTTATGAAATGTGTTGTCCTAAATGAAAGGAAAATGCTGTATTATTTATTTCAATACCAAAATTGACAAAATGACAGTCTTTTTCTTGAGTAATATTTACTCATTTCTGAATATGAATGCAGTTTTTCTTGTCTCTAAAATCGACGACATGGTTCCTTAGAACGTATTTTTATATACCTTATACTCCCTACACTGACCCATCTCGATGTTACAGCCTGTATACTGAGTTCGCCGTCAGTCTATCGTACTGTACCCATAATAAAAGTGTTGCTTAGTGTGGGACTGTATAGTTGGTATTCGTCTGGCGATATTATATTATTATTTAAAAGAGATGGGAGTCGCTTTTGAATTATTTTTTTTGCATTTTATTTCAGATAATTTGCGGCCGGATTTTTTTACTATGTAAGAGGGGAAAAGATGATTTCTTGCCGAAACGTGACATTTGAGGCGCTATACAAAAATCTTATGTAAAACGCTTTGTCATATAACCTCGCACCAAACAACACAAACAGTACGCCCCACAGTTTGAACAAGAATAAAGGTGGAATCGTTTTGAAAATTTCCATCCAAAGAAATGGTACCTCTAGGGCTTCGCCGCGGCCCTTTTTATAGCAATCACGGGAGCGTTCGACAAACTTTACGTTCTGTTTGAATACGTACAATTACGAGGCAATAACTCGTTGTGAAATTGATTCTCGATAGTGATGAGATAGTATCGATATGAAGCAATAATCGATTTTTAATACCGATATTTTTTTACGATTCCATGTACATGCAATAATATATACTTGTATTAAACTCACACTTGTAATTTCTCTACGTCATCTTATTGTTTGTTCCATCTCGAGTCCCTTTTGTTTTGTGTTTAATATAATAAAAAGCCACTCTCGTTTTTATAGAGAAAAATATAGTACCTACAGCTAAGTTTGGTCTGGTTTATAGAGGTACTTTCAGTAATATGAAATAAAAAAAGGCCACCACCTATTCGCAGTTTAAGAGCAATAATCCCTAATATTTTTATATTAGGATGAGAAAACATTTTCTTTGATTGTATATGTCAGGGCAGAAAGTTAGCCTACATAAAAATAAAAGTAAAGTGAGATTGTAAAGTTACTTTTTTTACAAAATAAGTTAAAACTTGGTAATGATATATTGAAATGATTTGCGAAATAATTAAAACATAGATACACCAACTGACGTACTTACCTATGTTATAAACATAGAACCGACAAACATTTCTATCCTTTAAATCAAGAATAACTTGCAAGACCAATGTTTTCTTATTATCTATACCTATTGACGTTACTTTAACGTTGGTATATTCCGGCCTGCATACACAGCATACTTTATAAATAAGTATAACCGCGAAAGCATGCTTTCTCTATATCCATACGATTACGTCAGGAGATACTGCTATGCACAATTGTATGATTTACCTTTTAGGTAACAGTCCAAAATTTTGATAGAATTAATACATTAGGCCGTTATAATTAATTATAAATGTTAAGCTCCCCATCACTACAACCGTCGTGCGCTTGCGACAGGAATACCACCACCCGGCTTTACTACATCTACGCATTTTATGTAAAGACTTTTATGAAGGCAATGAAACGCCGCAAGATTTTAGAGTTATGGACCCATTTTCTGCTGTGAGATGAAACATTCCGTTGGGTATGCAGTCAGCATTCTCAGGAGTGGAGATGATAATTTAAGGGCACTTTGAATTATATTTTGCGAATTTATGGGGTTGGGGGAAAGTTATTGGACGGTTTGGGCTCCTTGATTATGTGAATCAGATGTAGGTGAGCATGTTATAATTGTATAGCGGATTATATTATCAGATAATATTTTTTTAAGTCTCAGAAACATAATTGTTATGAGAGACACTGTCATACGTCGAGAATATAATGGCCTCATTATTGTGGACCTGCTATATAGATAGAACAAACTTATGTTTGCATGCTCAGTGATGATATTGTAACTGTCTATAAATTCATCAGTTTAAAGAGGTTTAATTTTTATTGCCAGATGTCACTGTTAGCCTTATCAGCCATGCTATCAATGGCGGTGAACTCAATGTGATCGTAACGTCATCGACAAAACATGATATTGCAAGACCTCAAGTCACCGCGAGCACTTTCTGCGTAGATCGGACCGCAAGAAACAATAAAATATGAGGGCACCCCAGTTCTAACTATGACACTAGGACGTCCACCACCTCAGTGCCCCCGTGACCATGGTTGCTGTAAAGCAGCCGGAACGTTGGGAACGCCAAAAACATAAAATAAACGCGATAAAATCGGAAAAAATAGTTTTTTTTCAATGTGTAGTATTCACGTAAATATAAGAAATCAACATGATGTCACTGTCATCCTTATTTATAAAACATGTAGTGTGAGCGAGACGCTAGAAGCTTACCTTACCAAGACGCTACGTAAATAATATCCTGCTCGAGCCGCAGGTAGTTAAGTTTAGATAAAATCTTACTAAATAACTTCTCACAAATAAAAGGTAACTCATAATCACACACACACTAACTTAACAATGGCATATTCTAATTATAATAAAACTTATACGAGTACACGCATAATTATTTCCAGCCCTCCCAACGACTGTATAAAATGTTTACGTCGAAAATAATTTCACTTCGGACGGAGGCGTGTTTGAAAAATATAGCATAAACGGGTCCCGGGGACGGATAACCGGAAATAAAAAAGTCGTCAGCGTAAAGCCCCGGATGCCTGCTAATAAAGGAAGCGGGAATCAGACTGTGTTGCACGTCAGAACAGGTTTATTATTACGACGCTAATGTCGGAGTTACATTAAAATCTTTGTTCTTTCTTTTAGATACCACTAGCTCCGCCCCGCGGTGTTACTCGCGATTAAAAAGTTAAGTTTATAAGCACACGGTTCCTGTTTGGAACCGTGCATTTTTTCCGGGGTAAAAAATAGCTCATGTCATTTTCTGACCCTTAAACTACTACTACCCATGCAAACAATCATGTCGATCCTTTGCTCTATAAAAAATTAAAACAAAACTATCCCACCGGAACTATACATTTTACCGGGATAAAAAGTAGCTTATGTGCTATTCCAGACTATAATGTATCTCTGTGCCAAATTTCATACAGATCCGTTGAGCCGTTGTGGCGTGATTGAGTAACAAACATCCATCCATCCAAACTTTCACATTTGTAGCGGAGGTTCTATGTCCGCGAAATGTAGCTGGCCGCTTCACGGCCGGTTTCGATTTATGTCAGCATGACGTTTGTTGTTGTAGTTGCTTTTGTTTTATTTGCTGTTCATGAAAATGCTGAATGTTGAAGAGGATTATATATTTTTCCAGCAAGACAAAGTTATTATTATTTGTTAGCACTATCTTCGCATTCCTATATATACTGCAGAAGTAGAACCATGCTATTTCTACACTGGTGACCACGAAAAAGGATACGTATTAGTACTGCAGCCGGCGAGGGCAAAATGGATCAATTTGAGGACGCCAAGGCGACAGACGTGCACTTGGTTGGTGTTAAGGTGCCGCCGTTTTGGCAACAGGAGCCGGAGTTATGGTTTGCTCAATTGGAAGGTCAGTTCGCACTAGCTAATATTACTGTGGATTCGACAAAATTCTATCATGCATTATCAAAGCTAGATTGCAACATTGCTGCCCAAGTTAAAGATGTGATACAAACCCCGCCGGCTGTTGGCAAATATGAAAAATTAAAATGTGAGCTTGTCAGTCGCTTATCCCAATCGGCCAACAATAAAATGATGCAGTTGTTGGTACACGAAGAGCTGGGTGACCGAAAACCGTCGCAATTTTTACGCCATCTGAAATCACTGGCTGGAGAAAATGTGACTGACGAGTTTGTCAAAACTATTTGGTCGAGTCGGCTCCCTGCTAATATACAGGCAATAGTTGCTTCGCAGATGGATTTTTCACTCGCGCAGCTGGCCAACATAGCAGACCGGGTACATGAAGTTATGCCGTGCGCGTTTCCGCAACACGTCGCTGAGGCTGGCCCGTCATCGCTGCTGCACGCTACGCCATTGGAGAGGCAGGTAGCCGAGCTAACGCAGCAGGTAGCCGATTTAAATAAGAATTTTAATGATACGCGATCACGAGGTCGCAGTAACCGAGGTACGGTTGAACGCGGTCGATCTCGCACACGCTCTCGGGTACGGAGTGAAAGATATTGTTGGTATCATGATCGTTTTGGATTTAAAGCACGCAAATGCTTCGCCCCCTGTGCTTTTGAGTCGGAAAACCCCAGCGGCGGTCATTAATGGCGGTGAATGACTGTCCACCATCGTCAGGCCGCCTATTTGTGACTGACTTGCGTTCAAAAACGCAATTTTTGGTTGACACTGGATCAGATTTGTGTGTTTTCCCCAGATTGGCTATCAAGCGGCGCTGTAATAAAAGCAAGTATGAGCTGTTTGCTGCGAATGCATCCGTTATAGCCACGTACGGAGATGTCCAGCTGGAGTTAAACCTGGGACTCCGACGCGCCTTCACCTGGAATTTTGTCATTGCGGATGTTACTAAGCCGATCATTGGGGTAGATTTTCTAAGGCATTATAGTCTTCTGGTGGACTGTCGCAACCATCGTTTGGTAGATGGGCTTACCCACCTGGCCATAGAGGTGTCAAGCAAGAAGCCGGATGAGTCAATTTCTTCTGTGAAGGCGGTAATGGGTGATAGCCGGTTCCATGAGTTGCTGAAGGAGTATCCGGAGGTTACAAGGCCGGCTGGTAAATGTGATATACCAAAGCACAGTACGGTTCACTATATCAGAACAACCCCAGGACCGCCAGTCACTGCGCGTCCAAGGCGTTTAGCGCCTGATCGTTTGGAGATAGCAAAAAAGGAGTTCGAGGGTATGTTGCAAAGTGGAACAGCTCGACGGTCTGACAGTGCCTGGTCTTCGCCGCTTCATTTAGTCCCTAAGAAAGGGGACGGATGGCGGCCTTGCGGCGACTATAGAGCCCTGAATGCTAGAACTATTCCGGATGAGTACCCTGTTAGGCATATACAAGACTTTGCTTACAAGCTCGATGGTACTACAATATATTCCAAAATAGATTTGGTAAAAGCATATAATCAGATTCCTGTTTTTCCTGAGGATATCTCTAAGACTGCAATAACGGCTCCGTTCGGATTATTCGAGTTTCCGCATATGGGTTTTGGGCTTAGAAATGCTGCTCAAACTTTCCAGCGATTTATTGATGAGGTGCTGAGAGGTCTAGACTTTTGTTTCGGATTTTTGGATGACATTCTGGTATTCTCCGAGTCACCAGAGCTTCACCTGCAGCATCTCCACCTGCTGTTTCAGCGAATTCGCGAATACGGGATTCTCGTCAATTCGGCGAAGTGCAAGTTTGGAATGAGTGAAACAACCTTTCTAGGGCATCAGGTGTCATCGAGTGGAATCAGTCCGATGAGGGAAAAAGTAGAAGCAGTAGCTCAGTATCCAGTACCAAAGACGGTGAAAGAGCTTCGTCGATTTTTAGGTATGCTCAATTTTTACCGGCGGTTTGTTCCCGGTGCTGCGCAGTTGCAAGCTCCGCTAAACCATCTACTTTCTGGGGCTGGCATGAAAGGATCGCGTCCGGTACATCTTTCACCGGAAGAAATTGTAGCTTTTCAGCAATGTAAAGAAGGGCTTGCTAATGCCACATTGCTGGCGCACCCAGATATGAAGTCTCATTTAGCTATTTATACCGATGCGTCTGATAAAGGAGTGGGAGCAGTTCTGCAACAATTAAAGAATGGGTTATGGAAACCATTAGGTTTTTTTTCCCACAAGCTTAATCCTGCGCAGGCGAAATATAGCCCATATGATCGGGAGCTATTAGCGATCTATGAGGCTATTAAGTACTTTCGATACATGGTTGAGGCGAGAAAATTCACTGTGTATACCGATCATAAGCCATTAAGCTATGCTTTTTCTCACCCGCACAAGGTTTGCTCGCCGAGACAATATCGGTATCTTGATTTTATAGCGCAATTCACAACGGATGTCAAGTTTGTGTCGGGGAAGGACAACGTTGTGGCGGTATATATATATACTGCAGAAGTAGAACCATGCTATTTCTACACATTTATAATATTAGTGTGATTACATGGTATTGTTTCTCTGTGGCGATATAGTATTTTTATAGCGGTCACCCGATACCATGATATTCATTCAGCTCAGGGGGTGGTCTATACCCAATCTATATCGTCAAAATGCAAACTCCTCTCGCTCTTCGCAGATTTGTGGTCAAGAATTTTGCGAGTTACGGCTATGAAAATTCGTTTAGTCAGGAGGTCAAATAATCTAGTTATGCCCGTTGCCTAGCCAACGAAATAGTCTGCTATTCAGCTTGAATAAGCTTCATGACCATTGCGGCATTTTGGTGGAGTATTCGTTTCAATATCTGTGCCGTAGAACACTAGAACACAAAGACGCTAGACCGCAAGAACGGTGTGCCAATGATAGGTTCGATACGTTTAGACATCAGAAGTGAGATATTCGATGTATTTACATCATGAAAACCATGACCAGACATATAGTATATTGGTAAGAAGTTGATTCCGCCAACTCGCACTGGGCCAGCGTCGTGGACTATAGCCTAAGCCCCTCGCATTGAGAGGAGGCCCGTGCCCAGCAGTGGGATATTAAAAAGGGCTGGAAGTGGGATATTAAGAAGTTGATTTGGAATAATGATCACATTTTTGTGGTCAAACAATATGAGTAAATATACATTGTCAGGTAGACCAACTCAAAACAATTTAAATTTACAAAACATTGTGATAATAACGTGTTTAAGTATTATTTTGTTTTTTCGTCTTCTCCTTCAGCCTCTAGGTAAATGCAATCCATCGTGAAAAAATCCAAGCAACCTCAAACTTTCTCCATTTAAGGCATCCTACAAGAAACTTCACATATCCACGCAAGTAACCGGATCAAGTTAAAACGGTTGAGTGAACGGGCAAAATTGATTCCGCAAGGGACGCTACTCGATCTAGACGGATATATTGTGTTAAATCACATGCGCAGAGGTGGTATGTACCCTATTGTATTCAGCCTGCTCGTCGTCACGTATAGAAGAGATGTTACTTCGCAACCAGCTGAGCTATAAAGAAAACCGAATAGTGATGTATTACTAAATTCACGATATTCATTTGTCATTTAAAAATAAACCCACAATCGGTCGATTTTAAAATCAATTTTAATTATTGAACCGTATATTTACAAGCTATTAATCGTATTTACTATCATTTTAACGCACAATACATAGAATGAAATAAATTCCGTTGCACAAATTCTGGAATGCTTAATTATTTTCTGAATACAACATTAATTTTGTGGAGTTTTAATCTGTCTATTACTGAAGCTGCATTTAATATTAAACCAAACATAATATTAACTGTCCTTGTCAGATTTGGAATGGACTTATAAATAATAAATAAAAAAGATTGCAATTGTTTGTTTGCATTGTTAAATTGAAATAAAAAAAACTTTAAGACTAGTATTCTAGAGAACTATCTACATTTAAAACCACTCAATAAAACAAAGCGTAATACAGTGTGATTCAGAAAAGGGATACCAAGTCTGGAGCTTGGCCTTCTTTAGCGCATTTGTAATTATTATGTGTTGTCCGAATTTCGATTTTAAACAATACATTTTGTTCCTCACAATTGAGATTTTTAAGAGCAAATCTTTTTTTTAAATGAGCATTAAAAATATTTAGAATCAGAATACGTTTTATTCACGTAAACCATCAAGTACAGTACTTAAGAATCGTCACAAAATTTACAAAATACTAAGCAATTCTGATAAAAATTCTGACTTCACATAATGATTGAGCTAAACGTGCTTAAAGCCCAGACCCTGTACATTATTCTATAACTATATAAAGGTAAGTCAGTACCTGCAGCTCTATAATTTCCACTCCAAATTACAGTGCAGTTCATACTAAACTATACATCGGCTAGCGTATCATCTGGCCACGGCCCCGGCCGGCGCGAAGATGCGATTGTTCCGCCTGGCGTGCCCACTAACTAGGTTGGCCTTCATTACCGCGCCATGTTAACTTGCACCTATGTGTATCACATGTGTGACGTACATCGACGCGCCTGGTAATTGTTGGGTGGCCATGTTTTATTGCAATTACGTGTAATAATTTATAAGAAATTTATTTAGTTTCTTTAACTTATTTTTGTTTGAGGATATCTGAAAGAAATTGGTCAGAATTATTGTAGACTCGTTTGGCACAGTTGGTAGTCACTCTGAATTCTGTACTGATGGTCCAGGGATCGAATCCTGCTGGGGCAAACATTGTGAAATGAGCACGAATGACTGTACCTAAATCATACCTATATTTTTTATTTTTTTTTTATTTTTTTATTACATTATAGGCAAGTATTTGATCTCTATCTCACCTGATGGTAAGTGACGATGAGATCTACGATGGAGCATACTTGCCTAGGTAGGAAGGCGGCAGTAGATCGAGACGCTACATTCACTAGGCACATACATGCAGCGCAGCTGATCTGACCCGCCATCCATGAATGGCAGCACCGAACATCATGCCGGAACACGGCTAGGCCGCTTGGCGACATGGCATTGTTCAGTGGGTGGTGACTAGCCACGGCCGAAGCCTACCACCAGTAGAGTTGTCACCTGGTTGGCACCACCCAGGGTCACGTGTAGGGTATCTCGAGGGTACTTAATTCTCCTACGGACGAAGGTGACTCGACCCCTAAAATGTTTGTTGTGTATTAATGAATGTTTTATATCTATGGGATCACCTTCAGTCCATTGTATGCCACCCATAATACAAGCTTGGCTTAGTTTGGGAACATTCAGTCGGTGTGTTCGTCTGGCGATATTTTCCAATATTTTGAGCTCTTGTTAAATTCAACCCACAAAAAAGCTCAATCCGATTAAATCATCACCGTCTAAATACCTAATCGGCTGAACGTCGACTAAAAAATCTAATTAAAAAAACCTTCCCAGCAAGAGACTCCTCTCTGGAACTGAATTTGCGGCGCAAGATTACATTAACTACTAGTAAGGAACATTTCCGCACGGAACTGCTCTTAACCAGTTTAGACCGGACATAGCCAGCTCGGGCCGGTACTACATTATGTTATTCGTTGTATAGAAGTCAACTTAATAGCGTTTCGTGGTTTTTGCGAAATATTAAGGCTTGAGGTTCAAAATTAGTTGCAAGCGTGTATTTGGAGGTATGTACGAATATTGTTTGTGGTTACATGCAACTTTGTGTGGGCACTAGGTTGCTAGAAACAGTCACTATGTTCCACTGAACTGAGGCTCAGGAACCACACCTCGTTGTTTTAAGGTGCGAAGCGGTGCTTGACTTATGTTAAAACTAACTAAGCAACTGTAAAGGTTTATGTAGCTGAATAAGTAGGCATGTATGCATGCATGTGGGGGTGTATTATTAAGTACACCCCCGTCGTAAACATCTCAGTAAAATCCTGTCCATCCAAAGGTTGGCTGGTAAAGATCGCTATTAGTGCTAAGGCCGCCCATTGTGACACTCTGTGTATAAGTTAAGTAGGTTTGTGTAATTTTGTATTAATTTTATGTGGTGGAATAATAAAGAGTTATCTATCTATCTATACTAATATTATAAATGTGAAAGTTTGGATGGATGGATAGATGGATGGATGTTTGTTACTCTTTCACGCCCGAACGGCTGAACGGATAGATGTTTGAATTTTTCATACTTTTTATCGCGGGTAACACCGCCGGGCGCAGCTAGTCATATATAAAATTCAAGAGATCACTTACTCTATAACCAAAATGATTTATTAAATTGCACCCTTACGCATCACGTCCAAGTCAATCTCTAAGTAATTATACCCCATGCCTACACTAAAAAAATCACATCGTGGAAAAATAATAACAGGAACACTTCCCCCTATTCAGGTTCAATATAAGCGCGTGACGTAGGCCAAATCCCCAGCATATGGTAACCCCACAACGCCATAGGTCTGTTCTCTTTGTTCAAATATAATAATAGAATGACTCGCAGTTCTCCGAATAAGATGTGTGGCAGAAATCTCATTCGTAATAGTGCTCTCTCGTAATTTAGTGTTGTGATTGTATCGATAGTGTCAATATTGATGGTTTTTGCGATCGGATTTTGATATCGAGATTGGAATAGTTTTATTTAACCTTCGGTTTATTGATTGAATTTTCTTGTGATGAATCCGCGCAAAACAATCTCAAATTCGTAGCTATAATTTATAATACAAAAAAATTAAAAGATACATGACGTATATGTTATGTTTGATGTTTTTTTTTACTGGAAAGCTTGATACACTTTTGACACTTAAAGAATGAATTAAAAAAAATGTCGATGAATGAAGAGATGTAATAGAATTCACTATACTTACGTTTTTTTAGCAAATTTATTGATAAATTATACCTCTTGAAATCTTTAACAATTATTTCTGAGACCTTATTTAAAGATCTCAATATGAATCATTGCATTATTCATTTTAAATAATATTTTAAGCGTGCTTACAAAGTAATTAGCATAAAACTACAATAAATCAAACAAATTATGCTAAACTCTTAAAAGAATCCCCAAAACTCTCTCGTTCGCTTTTCAAATCAGTAGAACGCACGGACCGACCAATCAAATGTAACGATTCAATTAAAGCCCGAAAGGTAACAGATAGAGGGCGCACCAATTAAATCCTTATATCGCGGTCGGACACGAGACATAAAATATCGAGATGAAATATCGACTTGGTTTTAATCGATATCGGTATCGGACAAATTACCCTCACTTGAGAATCGATCTTGACTTGGCTGGAGTGATACATTACTTGTGGGTGAGAATATTTTTCTAACGTTAGACCTGTTGCGTTAATCTGAGTTTGGCTTACGCGCGATGTTTTTGTTAGCCTCAACTATCTTAATATGATCAATTTTGTGTCGTTCATTAGTCGCCCGTACACATGTAAATTCGTGTAGATATTGAAATTAAACCTACTCGAATGATTACAACTGTAAAGTCAAACCTATTAATGCTTAAGCGTTGTTAACCATTTCCATAACTCCTATTACAATATAGTTAATGTTCCAATAACATAACTCCACGTACCTGAAACAAGTAAAAAAAAACTATTGTTAATCTATATATATAAACAAAACAAAGTCGTGTTAGTTACAATTTTATAACTCAAAAACGGGTAGGCTTATTTTTGTAACCTTTGATTTTTTTGTATTTGCCGCGCTCTGAATAGCGAAATAACTATTAAACCATGGAAAAAAAGATCATTATTTTTCTCATACATTTGATTTTGAGGCGGCATGAAGTTCGCAGGGACAGCTAGTTACAATAAAACAATTATGTTTGCAATTTATTTTTCGGAGAATAAAATTTTACCTTTAATATAAACGGCTTTAGGAGGCGATTCCACTACGAAGAGTACGCCCCGAAACTCGCTTTTTAAGCCATTTTAGTCCTTATTACATGAAATAAATTAACATCCAGCGCTCAGGTATTTCAATGAGCGAAGTTGTTCTCATACATCACGGTGTAGTCACAACATTGCGCGGGAACTCCGCAAATTGTCGGATCGACCTCTGCCGTCTCATTTCCGTTGCGGTGCATTTCCTCCATAAGATGCAATCGCCGGCTCTTTCGCACTTATGAGTGTTTGCATGGAATTTGATGAGCTATATCTTTTTTATCTAGTATTTTCTTTTTATTTGAGTATAGACGGTCTTGAGCTCAGACGAAGAAATAATACAAATGGATAGTCGACACTAATATATTATAAAGTTAAGAAAAAAAAAATACAATTAATATCGCCAGACGAACACACCAAATATATGGTCCCACACTAAGTGACGCTTGTATTATGGGTTGGTGTGACGCTGCCTTTTGCGCTTGGGGTCTCAGGTTCAAATCCTGGTATGGCCAAACTTTATGAGATGAGCATATGTTTGTACCCGAGTCATGGATGGTGTTTATCCACTTAAATATTGTATACTAGGTTCGCCCCCAGTCGAATGTACGGCACATATAATACACAAGTTTCTTACTGTGTGACTGTATAGTTGGTGTGTAAGTTAAAAAAAATCTACTTTGGGTAACTGGTTATTTGGAGGATGCACGCGCGTAAAGCTTGCGAAGCTGCTGGTTAGTCCACAGCTTTACTATTTCAAAATTTAAATCCGGAACACGGAGAACATTCGTGAAAATTACCAATTGCAAGCGTTATTTTCGCCAATCGATTTGTGTCAAACGCGTCGCGTGGCAGGTAAAAATCGGTATGCTCGCGTCGCCAGAGGCGAACCGTGCCGCCGGTAATCCTATCGCGTCGCCCAGTTACCGCAAACATTAAAAAAGGGCGAAAATGACATTTCCAATTTTCTACTGTTGCTCGCAGGCAAATTCATTTTATTTGTAGGCTCGGATTTTGCACGTCACCCGCTCTCGGATTGGCCCCCGCCACCTAGTTGGCAATATTTCATTCGCATCAAAGAAATTCTCCCCCCCGCACTACGCGCCCGGGACTTTATTAACGAATAATTCGAACTTCCTAGCAAAAAAAGAATTTCTTAAGAAAATTAAAGAATTTGCCCCGCTTTTTTGATTCCACTCCTTTTTTGGAGGGGCAATAAAATATAAATGAGTCGAGTGGAACGGTGTTTTCTGGCTGTGTTACATTTTAATATTTCGCTCGGAATGCGAATGTTGCCTATAAAGTTTATTAAGAATTTATCCGTCGCGTGGACCCCCAAAATATCCGTAGAAAGTTGTTTGATGAAAAATCGTTTCACTAATTTAATTCGGTTCGTTAATTTTTAATTGCGGCCCTAACTTTTCAGTGGAACTAAATTCTTGACGCTTTTCTTTAGGCATAATAGAACTAGGTATTAAAAAGGAAATTTAAAAGTCTTTTATGTGCCTGCCTACTCCACGAATTTGTTCGTTGTTATTTTTATTCAATTTATTTTAACAGTTTCGTTAGCTTTTACCTAGACATTTTTACTCAAATACTTTTAATGAAAACGGTACTAGGCGTGAATAGGGAAATTAACTAATAATATAAACCATACCTATAGACATACCTTTTATTAACTATACATGAAAGTAATGCACTTAAATGCAGTTACAACGTTAATGCCTTGAAAATCTAGGAGAAAATTCAAATAAGGTCTGAAGAAAGAATGAGTAATGTTGAATACAGAAAAATGGTTAAGCATCAGCATAAATCATCCGCAACGAAGAAATCGAGCTTCAAGAAAAACTAAGAGGATGTGCAATAGCACGGAGTGAGTAGTTACGGAAAAGGAGATAGGAGTTTTATAAGCTTCCAATTTAATTTATTGCACAGTCCATTTATACATGGAGTGCGAAACATTCCATTTAGCATATAATTGTTCATGATAATAAACGTAAAATGACCTACTACAAAAAATACTCAAAGAAAACATACCTGTAGGACTTACTACAAAAGATTACTAAACCAAAAATGACGTGTAGTACTTACTACAAAATATTACTCTAAAAAAAGATTAGCTGTAGTACCTACTACAAAAAAATATTCTTACAAAAGATTATCTATAGTACCTACTACACAAACACGACCATGTGTAGAACATGCGTTTATAAAATTCTTACCAAAAATCATGCTGATGTTTAAACGAAAACTTCATAATGAAAAACAGAAGCTTTACAGACCGTTCAGCTAAGATCGATTTCAAACCGCACAGTAATAATACAATCAAAACCGCACATACTACAGTAACAATTAATAGAAGTAGCCGGTTAAAGTCGTTGATTGTATTCGACGTTGAGACCTCGACATACAACCCATTTTAGCTGTATTATAAAATGACGCAAGTGGAAACACATGTAAGATATCTTGATTTTTAAAATACAACACCCATGTATTTCGCACCTAAACAATCAGTCCCCGAAAACACCATTTTACTACCCGCGCATACGAAAATGAATGACGCAGCTCGTCACAGAGGTTCATGTAAAATTCATGTCGATTCCGTCTTCGTCGCGCCCCAAGGTACAGCGGGCGAATTCGCTATAAAATTACTTGCAATCTAATCATGTTGACGCCTCGCTGGATTAGTGGCTTCGGCTTGACTCCCATTCATTGGGACGTGGATTTTCCGAGATTGCAACGACGCGGCGGTTTGGACTGATAGAGGAATGTTTGGGTTGATTGTTCTCTCTGTGACGGAGAATCGGGGGACAGAAAGTTTGTAATTTCGAAGAAGAATCCCCAGAACTTTGTAGCTTATACAAAATGAATGATTAAAAAAGTATACTGTAAGCGTTTTGTTTCCTTTAGCTTAGGTATATTTTCATAATACATTAACCAAAATGTGAGCAGAACCGAGTTTAAACAGTTTATTATTAGATTATTTCTTAAATGGAATCTATTTTTATTTCTTATTGTTATTATATTTTGTAATCAAAGGTATAAGTTGAACTGCAATGGCATTATTAATAATGATCCAAATAAATATCTAATCTCCGTTTGTTGTTTAATTTTAGTCCTTGAGATCAACAGAATAAGTATCGATGATTTCTCTCCAAGTTTCCGGACTCATCAAATTGTAAGTTCAAAGGGATTATATCCTTTTTTTATCTGATAAATCGTAGGGCTATAATGTAAAGTTAGGTTTGGTGTCTATTTAATGTTAACTTTTGTGAATAGGAAGCTGGTTACGTGATAAAGGAACGCCCGCCCACTCTGTCACATTCCTCTTACGCCCACCAGTTTCTTTGTACAAATGCCCCCCCAATATAAGGATATACCTACATGAACACGTGAAATTATGATGTCCAAACATTTATTAAACCTTACAAACGGAATTTAGCTATTTAAGCCAGTTTTAATGTAAAATATTAAAAAACAACCATGGAGTTTCTTGCCCGTTCTTCTCCATAGGAACTCCATTCTGAACGGATGATAAAGTTGTATTAGCATTGTGTAACTATTTTGACGATTCATATGTACTGTACTTAATCGTTTACATGAATAAAAAGATCTGATTCTGATTCCACTACACGAGTCCAGCACGTCTCACCACTTACAGAGTCTCGGCGCTGAGACTCCAACTTAATGTTAGGACCTTATACAACTATACCCTGAGTTTTGTCCTCGTTCCCGCGTCCCACCGCCTTGTGGAGTTTCCGAGAGCGTATTTTTAATACGCTTTGTATTCATACGAACTGAGATGGAAATGTAAATAGAATTATTTTTGCCGCCGCCGCCGTGCGGTCTATTAGAAACTTGGTGCTCGTAAGCCGCGGTCACAGTTCGCTGAGTTTCCGTTACAATGCCGTTCCCGATGTGTTATTTTGTAATTGGGAATGGACAAATGTTCGCGAGCCCCGTGAGAATTGGCAGGGTGGACTGTTTGTTTGAGGAGGTTCAGGCTGTGGGCTATGATAAATGTTTCGATTTGCGTATCAAACTTTTGGAGGGTAACATACAATAGGTACGAAGATATGAAATAAAAAAAAAAAATGATTAATAACATACATATTTTCATGGTCTAAGTATCTGTAATTTGGTTTCAAGTTTATTCTTTTCCCAACTGGCCTTTTTTCATTGAGTCCGGATCGACGTGATTCTGCAAACGTCGACTGCAAAGGCATGATGGAAACGCTTGATTGGTTATGGTATTTCCACAAATCTATGTAATTATAGGTAATTTTATTTGCAAGTAAGCTATTGTATCTTTATGTTGTCAATCTAATGGTTTTTTTTTCACTTATCGCAATTTTAATATCATTAATATTTAACAAAAAATACTAATCAAAATTATTTTCAGTATATTCCCGCACATTGTGATCACACAAATTAACAGAGGAACCCGTATCAATGGCGATGGGTATACTCATGGAACATCAGAATTCGAACAATGACTTTTGCGGGATTATTTTTGGAAACCGTACATCGACTGAATGAGCGTCGCGTGCGGTGGTGAATGGAATTTGTTGCTTTCATGTGGGACGCCGGACCCAATATAATAAGGTTTAAAATTCCCATAGAAATGTTCAGTGAAAATGTCTGTACACAATAGTCGGCCGTACGAAAATATTATTCGGAATTAAAAGTCCGTTGTGTAAACTATAACAATTTTAAACAATGTATCTGATGTTATGTTTCAGGATTTATTGGAAGCTGTTTAATATGTTGTAGAATTCGTTATAACAGTCTATTAATTTTAATATGTTGTATAAAATTTACATAAAATTATTCTGTGAAAAAAATTAACAAAACATTTTTGATTTTTTATTAGCCCAACCATAAGTTGCCTTGTTATATTTATTATTATAAAACCTACATTATACCGATATTAATTGAGGATATTTAATTAACTCTTTAGGCACAGGCACAGGAAATAATTAAAACACCAAATCCAATTCAAATCCCTATCCATTGTATTCCCGAAATCAAACCGAATCACAGTTAAACCTCAAATTATTCCAGCTGACTTCACAAGCCAATTTTTCTTCCAACATTTTTTATTGAAGTAGGCAAACCTAAAACAATGTTGTTACCATTCTAACGTAGATCCAACGGCTGATTAGATTCAGTAGGGTTGTCTAAATTAACCGACTGCTCGAGGTGTCTTGCACCTTGCCAGATGAGAAATTGGATTTGCATTCACGGAGTTACAATTAGCTGACGGTACGTTGGTCACTGAAGTCTGTCGGATATATTATTCAGATAGGTAACGAGATTGGTTTGATTAACGTTATTCGAATTAAAACTGATTTCCGATATTGATACCCATCACGTGATTTCGTATTCTGGATCAGTGAATTATTTTCTTCTAAATATTTGAATCCAAGAATGAATTAATTGTGGTCGAGGTAACATCTTACGCTTATAATTTAAATAAATAAGCAGTTATAGCCAAGTTGGTAGAACGCTTTCCTTGGTAACGAGGATGGCACATTCAAACCCCGGCTCACACCAATCCGGATTTCTGGCTTTCAATTTCAACCTTGATTATGACTTGCTAAACGGTGATGTTAAACATCGTGGGGAAACTTGCACGTCTGAGTGAAACCCCTCGAAAGACGTGTGAAGTCCGCCAACCCGCACTAGGTCAGAGTGGTGATGGGAGGCCCGTGCTCAACAGTGGAACATTAAAAGGGCTTATTTTTTTTAAATTAATTTGTTTAAATAAGTCGAGTTTTTGAAGCTGCTCATTTGCTATTATTTTCTGTTTCGCATAAAGTCCAAATTTGTCAGAATTTTACAATGATTGAAGCACTTTAAGTTAATTATCATATAACGAGCAACTAATCAATGGCTAGCGAAGTTCAATATTCTCTAATTATTTCTTCAGTGATTGTATATTATAATAACTCCTTCAATTATGTTATAAATAAATAATTAAATATAAAATTCCCTCGCACATTCAAACAAAATTAATAAATAATAAGGCGAGGCAAATTGTATGTTTCAATAATAGTTCCTATATAACACACCTACCACATTTCAATTAGTAACACACGACATGCATGCAAGCGTCTACCAACGATGCCCTTGTCTAACATTATACGCTAATTAATTGGTAATCCGAATACAAAGCAAATCAATTGAGGCCCAATAATTACAGTCGAAAGCACGGGTAGCTCTGCTCATGTGTAGGTAGTCGTGTTCATCCCTTGGATTGTAGCGAGCGTCTTAACCAATGTGCATCATGGTTTCAAATAATAATGACCTTGTTATCATAAATGACTGACATACTTTTTTAAGATGAAGATGATGGTGTGTAAAAAATAATAATAAAATAGATACAATTTATGTGTTGAAAACTTCCAAAGTATTTCAATAATAGATGCAACCCGTTCATAGTAAAGATTGATAGCTGTGTAAGAAAACAATTGCATTGACATTTGTCTATCTATTCCGGAGCCAAGGTGCCACAGCCAGACGAAGGTGATGATGAAGATGATGAACGTATATATCGTCTGATTGCGTTGTATAATAAGATAACATATCAGCCTACGCCTATCATTTCACATGAGTCGCATTGGTTGAAAAATAATCCCATTAACGCTTGTCGGAAATATTTGCAGTAAAATTAAAAGACTGAGTTTTATTGAACTATATTATATTCATACGAAAGTATTTTCAAGCAAGCATAAACAAGGTAGGTAAAATTTTAAAACTCAAATTCTAAATATCTATCCAAGTCTATACATTAAAATTCAATTCTCCATCCAAATATTTGTTCCAATTTCCCGCCCGACCTTGTCCCGTAGATGCCCAGTGTCAGGGCGGATTGTGTGTTACATTTGTACTGAACTAAATCGTTGTTGTAATTTGCACATCGCACATAAAGGTCAGATGTAATTGGCAATTAATTACAAGCCGGCATGCCGCATACGCCGATGTATCCCCGCATAGTTTGTAATAATGAAGCAGTCATCCACGCGATAATTGATGTAGTTGGCGCTTGCAGCGCTTAATGACATGTCAGTTGGATTACGTAATTATCGTGTACACTTTCTTGTACAGAATTGGATGGAAGCTTAAAACATGGGGCGCTTAAAGTGCTTGAAGTTATATGTTAAAAGATGTGTCGCAATTCAACAGGCATTTTAGTGATACAATAAAGAGAAATATACCTCATTGTCTTATTTATATTACTAAATAAATATTGCCACACCAACTGTATTGTTCCAGTACTGTAGAAGACTGCGGGTAATCGCAAAACATAATTCCCGTAATTTTCCTGACGGTTATTAAACCCAAAACCCTATGCAGTGAGTAGCATACGCTAAAATGACCAAAGCGAAATTTTCGTAGAAATAAAAAAAACGAATTGAGAAACTCCTACTCTTTGAAGTCGGTTAATTAATTTCATCCATCCTACACCCAATGGCCGGAAGATGTAAACTTCTAGATAAAGCCCTCACGCAATAAGTTACACTCATAGCAGTCTCCTCCATCACACATGATTAATAGTATATAGGTATCTCATTATACCTGGCCGAAAATATTCGCAAACAATAGCGCACAGAGCCACAGAATCCCAAAACGAATCCAAGATTTAGTTTCCTAACTCCATTCCACATCTACTTTCACAGTTCCACTGGCGAAGCCGACACAAAATTTATGTACATACACTAAGACGACCGTATAAAATTGTAGGTCAAGACACGCAAATAAATACAGAGTCGGAGTGGATGTAAGGAGGATTTGTATAATGTTGAGCAAGGGTCAAAAGACAAGCTTGAATCGGGTCAGGGGCTTTGGCTGGAGAGGCCGCGATGAAAGGTTTTACATACATTTAAACGGACCCCCGCAAAGCAAATGTCAATTTACTTCAGACGAAACTTTGTGTTTGTTCACCATTATCTTAGTGGGTGGTCTGGTTTGCCATTTAATGATGATTTTGGACGTAGGACTCGAAGAGCACGGATCAATTATCAATCATTGCCAAAAGTGTATCTCCAATTTTGTTTACAGTAAGTAGTAGCGCTAAGTATGCGAATACTACACATTGAAATAAAACGAATTTTATTCGCGTTTATTTTATATTTTTACATTCCCGACGTTTCGGCTACTTTACAGCAACCATGGTCCTTTCGTGAAAATTTTTTTTATTTTAAGGTAATAATCTATTTCCCGATCGAAATGCTGTTTCTATAGCTCGCGGGGGCAAGATACATGGTTAAGTAGTTGAAAAATGTAATATATGTATATAAGGCTTATAGCGAATATCATTCCACCTTCAGAAAACCTAACCAATATTACACATAACGCACGCTTAATAATAGACTGACCGATTAGGGTTTAAGCCCAAAGTGAGATAAACACACAGATAGATTTATTTCAACGTTATCTATCTACCAATCTCAGAATTTTTACGATATCTTATTCCTAGACTGAGTAACGAATATGTTGTCTTTTTTACTTATACAAATTTTGACAAAACTTTTAACATGAAAGTGACATAAATCATAATGCGTCTGAGATTGCGACAGTCAACTCGCGGTGCTTTTATATTATAGTGACCCATTCATGTTTCTGAACTTAAAAAACGTAAAACATAAAAATAATATGTTATTATTTTATAAAGTATAGACTTATAACATAAAAGAGATAGGGTTTTAGTGAAATTTTTAATAAAATACAGACATATAACAAAAAGTGTCATCACTAGTACAGCAATATATCATTGATTTTATTAATAAACAGACGTATCTCAGGGACAACATTTTAAAAGCTATAAATAATTATAAATAATAATAAAATTTCTTCAAAATTACATTTTAGTATCAATAATTACTTATTGTAATCAAGTATTCTTACAATACATCATTTATTATTATTACGCTATTTTCATTGAGATATAAGTAATAATGTCAGACAAGTTGTAAATGACAAAACGTTTTTGCGATTTCCCAACAAATGTCCCAACAAGGTCAGTCTATTAGTAAGCGTGCGATAAGTATTGAAATAAAATGACAAAGAGACGCTGAGTGAAGACACAAAAAAGTCGTGCGCGGCCTCCTAAAAACAATGTCTGCAACAAAACACGCTAATGTAAGCCGTATTATTATGAATAATAAAAAGAGAACAGTTGAGTATCATAAAGTGATGTTATAGAAGTAATGGGGGGAAAAGCGCCCCGCGAGGCAGAGGGTGCGCATGCTCGCACAGATACTTGAAAAACAAAACATCTAGATACGGCAAAGGTACGCATGGATTTTGTAAATAAAAAATATTTTAATCTTGAAATATTGTCTATTCAATCTCACGAATCTCATTTTTCATCATGATTATCACTTGCTAAAGTGTGAAGGAAAACATAGTGAGGAAGCCTACATTTCTTAGAGAACTCCTCGAAAGACAAGTGAAGTGTGAAGTCCGCCATCCCGGACTGGGCCATCGTTGAGGCTTATGGCCTAATCCCTCTCGCATTGATGGCTCGGCTGGTGTAATTATTGGCTTGCGTGTTTTGACTATTTTATTTTTATACCTCATCTAGTATTTTTATCTGATCGTCCCCATATCCATCTCTCAGGGGCTGTAAGTAAATTCAATCTGTAGGCCGCATTCCCAAATCACCTGAACACTCTCCGAGAGCCGTATTAGGTTCGCGACTAAATCTAATTTGTTTTTTTCTTCGTCTCAAAAGTTACGTCTGCTTAGACGCGCTTTTAAAGATACTTATGTCTTGCCAATGTAAGAATTTAAATATTTAAGACATGCCTACAAGCTCGCTTTTTTAAATTTAAGATTATTTTGACGAGAGCGTAATGAGCATGTACATTTTTGGTTTTCTTTTTTTATTTGATACATGAAGGCTGCCTGAATATTTATTTTAAGTAGAACCTTCGCAGTCCATGTTCGGTAAAAAGCTTATAAATAAAGTTAAAGTTATAAAGTGAATGTATAATAAAATAATAGTATTATTTTTCTTTAAAATATAATTTATTGCCATAAAACGAAAAGACACGAAAATACATTATCCAAAACGGCAATACACCTATTAGCTATTGATTTTCTAAAGCCAAAGCTCTCTATAGAGAGTAATGTGCTGCTCATATGTTGCTACTATACGTCTTGCTTTGTCCCATTCAATGTGTAGACGAGGAAACGACTGGCATACTGATGTGTTACTTTTAAATTTTGTTGCTACAACCCCTTCGCTAGTGTTTGATCGCAATATCGATACTATAATTTAATTTCCAATTTTTTTGACGCAGGTCTTTTTTTGCTTATTAAAGGATTTTTTTAAATTTACAAACTATACACCTGCTATAAAATTAGTCGCCGTTGATATTCTCTTAATCACCCAGTTGTTAGCGCTTAATACTTAATTTGAATTGCCCAAGTTGGAATATTTATTACATGCAATACTTATAACTAGCAAACTTAGTGTTGGAGCATTCATTCTTTGACCGTCGAGATCCTTTATCGATAAAACATTATTCGATTCACTATCCAACCGACGACTCTCAATAAGAAGTAATGAGTTTTCTTTTACATCGCACCTGTCTTCTGGTCTCACAGACGCTCCCTAGACTTCGCTAAACAGAAGTAAAGCCTCTTTTTATTTTTAGTGAAACTTTTCATTGCTTGTATTTACTCTTGAAGTTTATTAGCTTGCTTTAATATACCTATCATGGTGCGGACACATCTGGGTTAACGTGAGTGTTGATGTTAATGCCATTATACATCTTAATTAAGGCATTAAAAATATCACGTTAAATGCTTGACTACATTCATTTAGTTTTGTTTATATAGCCAAAAGTCAAACGTTATAATCGTTTTTTATCCAGACTAATCATGACATGGATTATAATTTGATGTAATTTAATCTCCTGAAAATTCTACTCCAAAGCCTTTGAAATTTCACAGTTGTAATGTTTTCACAGAACTGCAATTCAATTCTGACATAAAATAGTGTTAAGATAGTTCAACGTAAGAAAAGCACATATTCTATGTGACGCAGCAGACGGTTGGCGCGTAGGTATTCGAGACACGCCGGTTCAATACTCCCATAAGTTACCTACTTAGTGTTGATAATTTTAAAAATTCCCAGAGTTTATCTCGACTAAATGTGTTATGTAGCGTCGCGTGCAGACATAACATATAGAACGTGGTCTGCAATGAAAGGTATTGCCGATTTGTTTGTATCGAAAGCGAGCAATTTTAAAATGATAATATAGATCGGATACCTTCTTTGTGTAGTTCTTGACTACTCCGAGGTATTCTGAAGAAATTCATTGAATACGAGTGGCGTCTTGAACCTTAGCCTAAAATTGTATAATCTAGTATAATCATCAAAAAGTGTAGTTGATATTGAACTGGTTCGTTACGCTATATGCCAATACCATAGTATCTGAAAAGTCTTGTACATCGAAAGAAATCTACTAGCAAAGTGCTCCTACTCTTACAAAAGTGCGTATACTCCCACAACTCCACCTCGCAAATAAGGGCAAAAACCATAAGTTCCAACAAACGCCCATCACTTGCGCTACAAAGTCGCAGCGAGGTCGTAGCGACGCCGCGACGACACCGCACCGACAACTCACCATTTGTAAACTATTTGTATGCGGACCAGTGTGCCGAGCTCACTTTTCTTACTTCCCTGTGACGAGCGACGTTCCTATTTCGACGTTTTTCAACTACGCTCAACTCACGGCACGGTGTCATTGTTATTGTAGCAATACTTTCTGTTAATGCACTGTGTCGCAAATTTCCGCGCGTCGGACAACTTTAGTTTATTCTGTAACATTGGTATTTATTTGCCGTTCGGGTATCGCGTGCGTAGCTGAATTAAATTTTGTTCGTGCGATCGTCTCGCTCGTACGCTTGATACGTTGATTGAAAGGTATTTACGTACGTGAGCGTCGCTTTCCTATGATCTATTTGGTGGTTGAACTCGAAAATTTCGATTTGTGTATTTGATTTGCTTGAGGATTTTCGGCGAATGATTATTATCATATCATGTTCATAATGTTGTATAATATCGTGTTATGTTTGATTTAGCGAAACTGTATTGATTCGACTATACATTTCGCCAAATTTTAAGTATTATACAATTTGATAAATATTGACGGCCTGATTAGCGCAGTTGGTAGTGACCCTGCTATCTTTGCCGAGGGTCCCGGGTAGAATCCGGGTAGGGACAAACTTTGTGTGATGAGCACGAATGTCTGTACCCGAGTTATGGATGTTTAATATCTAGGTATATAGGTAACATATACTGAGTTCGCCCTCAATTCATTGTACGGTACACATAATCCAAGGGTTGTTTAGTGTGGGATTGTATAGTTAGTGTGTTCGTCTGGCGATATTATATTAAGTATTAATATTTTGCGGAAATCATCTCTCCTGAAATATTGACCGTGATTATATGTAGTGGAGTGTTAGTTTTTGACACTACAAGCATATCTAACATTTAAATTTAAATCAGCATTATATTTATAATGGTATTACAAAATATTTTATAGCCATTGGATATGAATTTAAAAGGCTAATCGTCGGGCTATCCAATGTGCACCTATTTGGTAAATACATTTATTTTATTGTGAGATTTATTTAAAAACACGAGAACTGTGAGTTGTTATTAATTTTGTTATTGAATAACTTTTTATTATTGATTGTAAATTTTTAAAATCTCCGAACAAAAACGTCGAACTATAAAATCGTATATATTATGGCATATATTATGTACGTTTACACGACAACACTAAAATGACTAGCCGTGTAGAATTGGCACCGGTCCGACGTATCATATGGGGGCATAAACTAGAGACGTATAAACCATTGCAACATTCGATGCATTTTTATTGTCGGAGCAATAAACTGTAGAGCGGGTGAGACGAGAACGACAATAGCGTATTTAAGCTCCTCATAAACGATATATCACAACCGCCAAACAATGTTAGAATATTAGATATATAGGAAGCTGAGGATCTTATTTAGATGCACTTGGAATTCAAACAGACTTCGAGACTCTGTGTTCTGTGTATTCAATTTCTAGAATTGAATTAGACATACGAACAAAATTATATTATGAGTGGTGGAAGAGGAATTTTAAGTTATTGAAATGGAGGTGCTATGCTATTATGAAATTGTCAGAAATTGTCGGAAAACAAAAACATTTGCATTAATTGTTTATAAAAAAATAATGTTTGTGTTTAATAATAATATTAATACAAGCCCTTTTTCATGTCCCACTGCTGGGCACGGGCATCCCTTCAATGCGAGGGGGATTAGGCCATAGTCCACCATGCTTGCCCAGTGCTGGTTCGCGGACTTCCCACATCATTCGAGGAGTTCTCTCAGACATACAGTTTTCCTCGCGGTATTTTCCTTCGCCGTTCAGCATGTGATACTGGTGGTAGGCTTCGGCCGTGGCTAGTCACCACCCACTGAACAAAGCCATGTCGCCAAGCGGCCTAGCCGTGTTCCGGCATGATGTTCGGTGTTGCCATTCATGGATGGCGGGTCAGATCAGATGCGCTGCATGTGCCTAGTGAATGTAGCGTCTCTATCTACTGCCGCCTTCCTACCTAGGCAAGTATGCTCCATCGTAGATCTCATCGACACTTACCATCAGGTGAGATCGAGATCAAATACTTGCCTATAATGTAATAAAAAAAAAAAAAATGTGATAATCACGGTGGAAAACTATCACTGCAGTTCAATAAATAGAATTGAAAAAAGAATGAGATAGGATTATCCAATGCAGTTTGGCTTTCTCAAAAAAACACAAACAAAGAATCGGGAACATTATAGTATCCAGGTTAACACACAAACATCGGATATTCTTCTTTCCATATCATATTTTTTACTACATACACATAAAATTTTACTGTCGTGTTTGTTACTAGTGTTTGTAATAACCAGTTTTACATACTTTAACGAGAGGATCTGAGAAATCTTGGCATCAGAACTGAAGGATTTGTTCCAAACAATAATTTATGACATTCTTTCAATGAAACTAGGCGATATTTTTTTAGGTTCTAAGGTTGCGTGTTGTTGAACAAGTAGATAAGAAAAAAACTACAAAGTCTGTGCGAGTCATAAATTATATACCTTCCCATACAATAATAATATAATAATATCGCCAGACGAACACACCAACTATACGGTTCCACACTAAGAAAGGCTTTTATGCGTACCGTGCAATGGACTGAGAGAAAACCCAGTATATAAAAGGTACTTATATAGATATTAAACATCCATGACATTCATGTAAACCATTAAGTACAGTAATTATGAATCGTCAAAATTGTTACAAAATGCTAAGCTACAACTTTACCACCCGTTCTGAATGCCGTTCCTATGGAGAAGAAAGGGCAAGTAACTGCATGGTTGTTCTTCTAAAAATGATATTTATACATTTTTGAAAATATGTATTATATCTTGATTATATATTACTGAATGTTATAAATAGGAGCCTTCATTTGTCATTATGTGAGAATATATATTTTGTTCGGGATTCCACAGATATTCATTATCTCGGATATGTTGATAGTCGCTCATATTCGAGTTGGCTGGACTCCAGCAACCATTATAGGGGAATAAGCATGAGTGTAACTATTGTTTGTTATGTTCCCCGGAATGTACGAACAATTTTTTTCGTTTATACCTCGTTTTATTGTAATTTGCATCCATTACGAGTACTTCCACGAGATAAAGGATGTGGGAATACAGTGTTTTATTTTTAACAGATTTTTAGCTACGGCATTTAAGATCTTTTATGCTAATTTCATTTGTTTCCGATTGATGATTTTTGATAGCAATTTTAACTGGTACGGTGTTATTTTTGGATGCAAATATTAGGTTTTATTTCAACTATTATCCGAAATAAATTACACCGAGAAAACGAATAAAGATGTTAAGTTACTCGTACACGTAAAATTACCATGTGCCTATAAGCTTTCCGCGTTATACATAAATAAGTATCGTTTTGTTATAAGAGCCCCACATTTTGATATTTAAATCAGCTTCTGCTATAAAAAAATTAAAGGTAGTTGTCGAATATCGAATAATCGAATGACTTTTATAACATTCGATTTGAATAATGCCCAGGGCATCACGATATGTTGCGCCCGGGATTACGATATTGTAGAGTCTGAGTTATAAGTTAGTAAAATTGATAAATTACTGACTAAATAATTATATTTTATAAAATAGGTCAGATATAATCGGTGCCTTTGGCCTGCAATGTCAAAGTCAAATCATTTATTTTTTATTGGCCTGCGGGGGCAATTACAAATAGTCATTTAAATTTTTTTTTCTTAACTCTGCAATATGAAAATGACAAAACAACATTTAATTTTAGTATGCCTAAGATTTTATTTATTGAAAAATCGAGGTATATTGCGTAATCTTTCTCCTTCACTTCTTTTTTAATAATATTTTTTTACAATATTATTATTGTCTTCTCTACATAAATTATTAAAATAATAACTGAATACAGCTCTCTAAGAAGATTCAGTCTCCGCTCGTAGCTCATAACATGGACCACCCCCTCCATAAGTGATTGCCGAAATGTACGCTTGTAGATTATTTGTTCGACGTAACTTATCGCGATACAAAATGGTTTAAAATATATTTTAATAGTCGAATATACTGTCGGATTATTGCGAAAGCCCGCCGATACAACTGATGATATTATTTGTTTTGTTTTATTTTGATGTTAAGTTTTTGCAATGTTTTCGATTCCGGACTTTCCAGATGATTAATACTTTTCCATAGTTTTACTATTACAAAACATAAAATAATAATATAATACCAGCCCTTTTTATGTCCCACTGTTAAGCATAGGCCTCCCATCAATGCGAGGAGGATTAGGCCATACTCCACCTCGCTGGCCCGGTGCGAGTTGGCAGACTTCACACGTCTTTCGAAAGGTTCTCTCAGACATGCAGGATTCCTCACGATGTTTTCCTGCACCGCAAAGGATCATTATGGTTGAAAATTAGTTTCGCCCATGAAATCTAGAAAGATTTTTTATTTATATCGCCAGGCGAATACACCAACTATACAGTCCCATACTAATAAATGTTTATATTATGATTACCGTACAATGGACTGAGCGTGAAATCAGTATATAATACTTATATAGATATTAAACATCCATGACTCAGATACAAACATTCGTGCTCATCACATAAAGTTTGTTTCTGCCTGGATTCGAACCCGGGACCCTCGGCGCAGGAAGCAGGGTCACTACCAACTGCGCAAATCAGGTCGTCGTTTGTAGTCGACTATTTAACTATGTACTTTGATGACGGCAAACTAAAGTAACTGGAATTTATCTTACAATAAAATTGTATTATTATAATATTGGATCTCAACGTATAATTCTATCCATAAGACAACATTGTAGACACACGATTGATCGATTTGAATTCGGGTTGTTTTATAGAGAGTCAATGAATCCAGCACCACTTGGACGGCCAGAGATAATAATTCAACTGTGGAATCCGGGGCTAACCATCACATAATAGTTGCCCAGGGTTGATTCCCGGGACCGTGAGCGAAGTGCTCTGCCAGTAACTTAGTCAAATGTTTGCTTAACGATAGGGTGTTGGTATGGCGGAGAACATCAGGATTCGGTCTTCAGACGGCTTAGCATCACTATACACTCATTCAGAATAGTATTACACCTGCGCTGATCTTTACACCTATGCTTATTAAGCGAAATTAGATGTTAGAATATCGATATTATGTCGATCAAAAAAAATATTTTTAGTGTCCAACAATATGACAATTGCGGTATTTTGTGAGCAAGTTTGTTTAAAATTGTCATATGGAGTTCTAACTGCACATATTTTTTACAAATTCGTTAAAAAACAAAGGTTCAAGGCTCAGTTTACCTGTTCTGAATCATCCTGTAAATAGAAAAATGGAAATCCTCAGTATACCATAAAACAAAAATCTAAGAAAAATTAAAAAGTAATGTAATCACATTCGTATATATATAAAGTCGCCTGGTAGTCATTGAAACTATAGGACCATTACCACCATCGAAAGAAATCATGGTGCACCTACGACATGTTTGGGTCGCTTAGAAAGTTGTGCGGAGCGCGCTGTGGTCTAACGGTAATCAAACTGAGAGGCTAAACAGAACTAGCCACTGTATGTACCCATAACTTGTGCCTGTACATACCTACCTACTTAATTAACTGGACGCTTTTAATTCAGTTGAGCCATGTCTTGTAGTCCAATATTCGTTTGCAGTGCCTCAAGTACAATCTTTTCTACGTTATACCGTTTCGGTAACGTAACGTCCTCCATCTCTCTCAAACCAAAGATTTCATGAATAAGTATGACAGTAATAGCATGTTTTCTTGATGGCGTTACGATTACTTTAGGAGTACTCTACAAATCGTGCGCAGATTAGTTGAGAGGATCCCTACAGTCAAGGCAATATAAATTTGTGAATATAAACAAAGATATAGTGAAATCAACAGTGGTATGATTCAGTCAAGCTTTGTTTGCCCACTCATTTTAATTCCCAGTTTTAAAAATAAAAAGGAACAACAAAAAACAACACAAAAAAAACTCGAAAGACAACCCCAACGTGGCAAAATACAAACAACATTTAGTTTAGTATTGCAATTATTTTTCATTCGACATCACAAACTAAATTCCGTTTTGCATACAGTGAATATCGTGAATGGAGTTTATTGAAGGGAATCGAAGCGGCGCAGTGATGAATCGAGAGTAAATTAATAATCGTATTACTTTTTCAGCGGAATGCAAATATTTGATGATTGCGTTGTGGCGAGTGGTGGCCGCCGATACTGTGCGGAGCGAGGACGTTGAATCGAAACTGGAAGTGTCTTTTGTATCAGTGGCTTCAACAGGGCTGGAGCTCACTTTATATTCGCCTTCTTGTTTGCTCAGCCAGTAGAAGTTCAAGTTATCGTATGAAAAAAGAAACCACATAAATATGTTATGTAAATAGGAAATCAAACGTCCACACCCGCAGAGTCATATTCTGACGAAGATACCTTTCGAGGTTGCCTCTGCCTGTACAGTCAGTACATGTCTCACCCGAGGCAAAGCTCGCATTGCCTTGCCTGGGCGTTTTCATTAGTGATGTCCAAAGTTTTCGTCCTTGTCTTGCTTTTTCACAAGACCAAGACCGAGGCTTGGGGAAACACAATAATTGTTTCTCTAATTAGCCTCGCTGAGAGTCCAGCTGATTTTATCTATGGTTCTGATCAAGCTGTCAATGCATGCGGCTTGTATATACTAGAATATTATTATATCACTTTCAGTTCTATTTGGTCTTTGGTTTTCGTTGACGAGCTTTGCATTGCGACAATAGAACTACATTTATAGTAGGTTTTTGTCGCATTAATACTACGCTTGAAGATATTAGTTTTCACTTTAAGTAGTGCGTGATATAAATAATAATATTAATGGTTTATTAGTTATTATGATATACTTCCTAACTGATTACACACAACTACATAATCACAATAGTTTAGCTATATTAAAGTGTCAGATAACGTTTACGTTTTTGAAATGATTGTGTCAAGTCTAACTACATTACGCGACCTAGTCTCATCTTATTTAAATGGTTACAAAATATCATATGATCCAATGACTACTCCTGCTTATTCCAGAAAAAATTGTGAACGAGTCAGTTGCAGTAATAAACGATACTTAATGTATATAATGTAATTTATACTGCCAGAAAATTTAAGCTGACCACCATGGCCTACACCATGATACTCATGGTCAAAACAATGCATAGCACCTTCCCTAAAAGTTGGTACAAAAGATCGTACCCGGGCCGAGGTGGCGAGCCGTGTGAATTGCACTAAATTATTCCCGGGGGCCACCGCAGGCGGGTTAATGAATTTATAATCAAATTACAACACTGCTCAGCCCCGTGAGAAATTCCACAGATAAATCTTCACAATGTTATCGTTTTATTTTCAATGGACGATGGCAGAAAAGGGTTTGATGATTTTTATGATAAGTTTATTCAAAAATCCAAAGAGAAAGTTCTGGCAGACATTTTAATTAATTTTTTTTTCTACAGTAATTTGTTGCATTTTATTTTATTTTCTGAGAGACTTAATGCGTTTCAAAATTCTAGCTATAGAGACATGATTGCTGGAAGTTAAGATTAAGATTAGTTGCTTCAAAAACATCCATATATTTAAATGAAAGTAATCTAGCTTTATTTGAAATAAAACTAATTTTACGGATTTTATCGCGTTTATTTTATGTTTTTTACGTTCCCGACGTTTCGTCTGCTTTACAGCAAGCATGGTCACGGGAGGACTGAGGTGGTTGACGTCCTAGTGTCATAGTTTGAAAACAACTATTACCCAGCTTGACATTAACTATGATGAGTTATCATGAATACGAAGATAATCGTATATTTAACAGTATCCGTAACCCGTTAAAGAGCTACAGTGAGTTTAATTAACAATCCATATTAAAGCAATCGTTCAAAATGTCTTAAACCTTAAAAACTCTATCTCGTCTCAAGCGCTCAGCGATCGAATAGGTCCCTATTTATAATTAATTTCTTAAACTTTACTGCTTCAAGGGAAGCCTTAGAGCCGAAAATATTGAAAAAAAAACTTCGCAATCACCTTTTTACGACGCAGTAAGCGGGTCCATTATAGGGGTCACTCCGTATGGGATTTCAAAGTGAAACTCGTCATTGCACGGATAATATTTTGGCCGTAACACTAAAATAAAAATGGCTATAAAGCTCTATGAACAAAATCATGACGTGAAAGCCACTCGTAAAGAGATATAGATGTTTTAGTGGCGTTCTTTTTTGTGCTGAAGTTTTGAGCATTAAAAAATATTTTGATAAATAGATTTCATTTGGATGGTATGTTATTAGATCTTTCCTCTTCCATAAGTGCCTTTCTAAATAGCGATGCTGCCCCGTCAGCTTGGCATACCGATTTTAGTCTCTTGTCAATCGCTAAATCTTTGTGACTGAGCAAAATCTTGTAAATTATTAAAATTGGTCAAAATAACACAATATATTTCACCAACACCCTGTGTTTATAAAAAGGAACACGGATAACGTTGAAAGTGCCTGAGCAAAACAATTTTCCCTTGAAATGTAACAAGCTGTTACTTTTAAAAAGTAGAGTATCAAAACCAAACATCTAACAAAAAACCGTTAACATGAATGTGTGTGCCTCATAAAATACTGTTCGTTGGGCGCAGGGCTGTCTCTGCTAGAATATTGGCTGAAACAAAACCAATCACATTCTAACTCTAAAATGATTAATTATCACCATTACATAGTATAACTCATTTCTATGAACTACTTATAACTACCATACATTACCAATCAAAGTATCTATTTGTTTCCTATTATCTTTAATAGGAAATTAAATTCTCGTAAGGCTACATTTTTTTGCTTCTAGTAAAAACCAGAACAAAGTAACAGAATGCACAGTTTACTATGGAAGAGCTGTCTATGGTATAGGCCACTCAAAACCCAACCACTAAAAAAACTTAAATTGGGACAACCCTATTCCACCGGCATCGCACCCGCAGGCGATACGCATCCGCGCGTGATCTCGCATGAAACGAACGGATTTCAGGACGCCTGAAACGTTCCAATCCCAACGCAAACGTTTGTCCAAGTTTTGCACTTAAAAGAATATGCTATATTGGTGTTCGAGTGTGATATGGCAGTTCTGGTGACACTGATAATACTGGACAGTGTTTTGGTAAATAGTTATGTATGCGTAAACTAGAATAGAAATATTCCATCACAAATAGAAGAAGAAAAAGATAGCATAAAGTTTTTCTGCCTTAGATTTTCCGTATAAACTTGCAACAAATTTTGGGCACGTATGTGGTTGAATCAAGAACGAAATAAGATTGTCATAACTACACTATTTCATCAGAAAGAATATAAATTCAACACAAACCTGTAACATTTCAAACGAATAAAAAGAAAATCAAACTCCGTTCAAGAAGATAGTATCTTAAAAAACTATTAGTGGGAATAAAGGTTTTGTGTAAGTCTGCGCGGCGGTCCCCGGGTGTCTGTTAGCCCGATCATTAATCATGTTGGCTATCATAATTTTGGTCACGTCCATAAAAACAACCGCGGGACGTCTGCCCGGCTCCGTCCAGGTGGAGGTGTTTAACTTTGTTGTTATCTATGTTGGATCCCGAAGATTTATGGTCTTCATACAAAATTGCTTATGGGATTTTTGATGATGGTTATTTGTTCAATAGAATAAACTGAACATTTTTCGTGAGTTTTAAGCTAAGTATCGATCGGTCGAGTATCGAGAGATCGGAACACATCCGCAGTAACAAAAGTTTCGTTCATTCAATCGGTGTTAGATGTATTCAAAACATGTACTAAGCTAATTATTTGGATTCACTAAACAATAATTAACTTTTATGCTCAGGGTATAGTAATGATTGGGCATACTTATATTTTTTTAATCCGTGCGTTTTCTTAACTTATTATCATATAATGTGAAGTCAGAGTTTAGGTGTGTACTTTAAAAATAGATTTCGTTTCCAACACAATGACTATTGTGATTTTATGTGAACATTTTTTAAATTCTTGTTTTTGTTCACCCTTTCTGAAGCACGCTGTATATATTAAAATGAAAGAGTGACACGTTACATCAAACTTATTGACAAAAGCCCATCTATTGCGTCCGATAGCTAGCTACCCTTTCGCGTGCAGCTGATATTAAATGTTTACATTCGAACGTACCTCCGCAATATTCTCAATACAAACAAACGTGGATTTTGATCCAATATCTCTTAATCCGCAATTTATGCCTCTCGTGTGACATGAAAGGTTACTAAATTCGAATGGAATGAGCTTTTGAAATTATTCTGTGTACGGTTTGAAACGAATTTTGTATTGGTCGGTGAGTGAACTTAGTATAGTCAGGTATTTAATTTTATTTCATCATTATTTAATGATGAATTAATATTGCAATGTTCACATTACTCAAATTACAAAATGGCATTAAAATCTAATTTCCATCTTATTCAAAATTATTATCGTTATGTACAATATATTTACATAAAAAAACAGAAAAGTAAAGAAACTTAATGATAGGAAGCAAAATCTTATTTAGTTTTATTTGAAATCTTAATTTTAATATTCAATCTGGAAAATAGTCTGAAATAATTATTTGTGTAACATAAAACCAAATCTATTGTGCTTAATTTCAAGTCATCTAATTAAATTCTTAAATTAAGAATACTGTACCCAGTGAAGTACGTACAAAAAAGACTAAAGCTTAAGATCTATTAGAATTTTCTACTACTGACCTTTCCACTAAATCAAAATAGGATCGAAACAATAGCTTCAACTTTATGTTCAAGTAATTACTAAACACAAATAAAGTATGTTTAAGTTCCGATAAACACTTACGAAACATAAAACCGAGACTAATTAACTTCCAGCAGTCCATAATCAATATGGTTGTCTTACAACACACTCAACAATAAATTAGTTATTTATATATCCAATATTAATTTAAATTTTGCTACATATTGAAGAGTACCTTTCAGAAATACTCACAAAGTTTCAAATATAACCTACGCGGCCTTGATCCTTCCACTCACAACACTAGCCGTTCAAATATCGATGTTAATCTGTTGTTCAACAGTCCTTATCGATAGCGACCGCGATTTTAAGCATCAATAAACATCGATAATTGACGGATCCTCTATTAATATTGACTAACCACGAGCACGGGACGCTCCGTCTTACAAAACGTCGGGTACCATTAATGTTGTTGCGTGAAAGTTTGTATAATTTTCCACTCCGTTCAATTAACCCCTGGCTTATAACGGGGCGGTATAACGTAAGCGAGTGCGTATAGTAAAGTAACTTTTGTCGAGTTAAATTGTGTGTGATTTAGACCGGCCTCACAGTATGTGTAGCTGCAATGTGGGTAGCGATTGGTACATTTCTAGTAGTATGAGTGGGGCGTTTGCGGTTTTGATCTATGATAGCGATTTATTTTGTTTTATGTTAAGCTATTCTGTTCTATTTGGTATTTTTAATTATGTACACTAGAGCTTTGTTGGAGGAGTAAGGCTATTTTTTTTAAAAGAGATGCAACGGCAATGGATTCGATCTAGGTAATACTACGACATTAAAAGACTGTTTTATAAGATTACCCCCCAATTTATAGACGTTTTATAATCTTTATCACACGTCATATAGTACTGCGCACAAGAGTTTTGCTTTGCGCAGTGAATACGTTTGATAAAGTTTTATAACATCTACATATTTGGGGGTTAAGCTACACATGTGTGTAACGCATGTATTAAATGGAAATTGTTTCGGGAAAAATACTATAAGAAATGTTTTAAGTGTACATGGAGACACAGATTAATGAAGTCTTCAGTACAAATTGAGATTGATTGTTTTTAGATGTAAACGATGTTCACTAATGTGCAAGAAGGTTTATCTGAATAATCTGAAACATCTCTAATTTGTTCCTTTTAGAAGATTTATTTTTGTTAACACAGACTTGTTAGAATAATCAGAGAATACAAGGCTTACGCTAAAGGTGAAGCCTAAACAAACTCTGGTCCACTATTTAGACAACATGCTAGACCAGAGTTTTATAGGCTTCACTTTTAGCGTACGCCGTGTGTTGTCTGAATATTCTTGTAAGTCTGTGGTTGTAAATATATGAAATTGATTGACAGTTTTGATTTCCAACATTTAATTATTAAAACGATATCTTCAACAAAATCTAATCCAATGGAATACTACAACAACGCAATCTTTTGGAATTAGTTGTTTGATAAAAACTCGAAACTTCCATCTTCTATAATATATAAAAGCAAAACCCACTGACTGATTGACTCACTAACTCATCACGAAATCTCCAAAACCATGAGATCTAGGGACTAGAAATTTAGCATGCAGGTTCCTCGGGGACTCTTGGTAATCCCTAAGAAATTATTTTTGAAAATTCAACCCCTAAACGGCTATAAACAGCACACGACGTTTGTATGTTTTAATTTTCTACGCAGACTAAGTCACGGGCAACAGCATGTCATTCAATAAGAACAAGAAAACGTTACCAAAGTAATACCATCTGACATCAATAACAAATGCAAAACCCGTCCACGCAGTAAAGCAACGTACAATTCCCTGCAAGATTAAAAATAGCCGGTTTAATCTCAAGCAGAGCTCGCCGTTAAGCGTAACTGTTATTGGTGAAAACAAAGCCAGAGCGCTTGGTAGAGACAGCGTTGGCGAATGGAGACGAGTCGACGTACCCATTGACCCCGTAGGATGTTCTCGGAGGTGCATTTTGTTGCACAATCGTCTAAGAATGTGGGCGCGAGGGATGAGATAGAGCGAGTAATAGGGGTAGCTTTCAACGTTCATATTTTTCGTAGGTGTTATAAAAACGATGTGGAATTTGATTTCTTAAATTAAAATGAATATTGTACAAAAAAAATTCACCCGCGTACACCCCGCTTCCTTTCTTCACTCGCAGAACTTAATTCACATTGTAATAATGTCCAAATTCATTGCACAGTGCAAAGCGCCACCCGGACCCCGCCGCGGGAACCTTTGAACTTGTGGCATGTAGCTAATCGAATACCTACTTGTCATGGAAATTCTAATAAGTGTCCGATACTATCCTATTGTGTCTGCGTATGTTTTAAATTGTTGGGTACATCTAGAAACAAAATTCCGGACCGTACCGTTGAAATGTAAAGTTATAGAGTATTCATGAATAGCCCGCTTGCAGTCTCTTTCTAAGAGCTTTACAACCATACACCGAGGTTTTATTGGGTATAAGGTAGAAATGCCATCTCGCTGATTATGTTTAAGATGTCAGGAATATTCATTTAAATGGAACATAATTAATTTCAAATAAAGCATCAAAACTAACAGTAAGTAATCGTGATAAATATAGTAGTCAGTAAATTAATTACGGTGGTCCGAATGATATAAATTTGCAGCGAACTAAATAATACTGATATTGAATTACGCCATAGGAAAAACAAATAAAGCAGAATATAAAACTATGGAATGGTGTCCGTTTCAAATAAAGCTATAAAAACTACGTTATAACTAATAACGGAATAAGTGTTGAAGGCTACACATGATGAATGGTGACAGCGAAGGACTTTTCAAACGAAAAATAACTTTATTAATTACATATTATGTTTACTTTTACTTTGGAAAGAGGTTAGTGTGGAATGCATTGGATTTCTTTATAGAATATATGTGTTATTCAAAATGGAAACATAAGGTATGACTTATAGAGCTGTCTTTCTTTATTTATTTATTACTAGCTGCGCCCGGCGGTGTTACCCGCGATAAAAAGTATGAAAAATTAAAACATCTATCCCACGGGAACCATACATTTTACCGGGATAAAAATTAGCCTATGTGCTATTCCAGACTATAATCTATCTCTGTGCCAAATTTCGTCCAGATCCGTTCAGCCGTTCGGGCGTGAAAGAGTAACAAACATCCATCCATCTATCCATCCATCCAAACTTTCACATTTATAATATTAGTATAGATTCTCCAAATCTATAAGTATTTAAATTATTACGAAGAATCGCTTTTGAGTTTATTAAGAAAAGCATACCTTACCATATTTTTAAGAAGTGATACAGTTCTACAGAATATGATAATGTTTCTACAATTTTCGAAACTTTCAAAGCCATGTCTTGGTGTAGGTAGGCACATCAATACGAGTAAATGATTTCATTCAGAAACGAATTCTTAAAAATGTAATTATCTATATAGATATAAAAAATAAATGTTGTTGGTTTGTAAGCGCATCATTTGGGAACGGCTAGGCTGATTTGGCATTTTTTATTTCGCTTATAGTCCAAATAAGGTTTTTAGGCAGAAAAAAAATCCTGAAAATTGGTATAGGACGTCAGTCGGGTAAGTTAGTAATTAATAATATTTGAACATTTAATTACCCGCTATTATGTAGAACTTTGATTATGTACTAAAATATAATAAAATCGAAAATTGTATTCACACTGAAGAGCAATTTACGGGGCTTAATTAAAATGTTCTCTAATAACGATGTTAGCGCAACCTCTATACAGCCTGTTTGTGTATACAGGCTGTAATATTTTTGTCGCCTTCGGCTGTTCGGCCTCCCTTGTTTGTTCCGGCTGGACCGGTAGAGTGTCAGATACACATGTTTATTGGAGAAAAAAAAATGATGTTTTATTTATTTATACTACTCCATTACCAACATAATGGCTATTTTTTGTTATATAACTAAAGCATGGTTGCTGTAAAGCAGTCGAATCGTCGGGAACGTAAAAACATAAAATAAACGCGATAGAATCCTTAAAAATAGTTTTATTTCAATGTGTAGTATTCGCGTAAATATAAGAAATCAAAATTTGTTACTAATTAGTCAATCGAAATACGCGAGATGATTAAAACGGGTTTGCAAACAAAATTACAATACTGTTGCAAATCTGTTCCAATAATGTCTTGTATTCCAATCGACTAATTATTAGTCGATAGAAATATACGAATTGATTGAAACAGAGTTACATAATAGGCCTGCAGGTTATGATTTAAAACCCTAACACTAATACGGTAGAAACAGTATAGAACATGAAACTCAATAACAAGTCGATACGGCTTTTTGCCGCGGCCGTGCGTTTGTCGCGTTGTCGCCAGCGGGTGTTCCCGCGCAGCCTATTTCCAATTTACGCCTATCAATCAAGACCAATCTCACTGAGTGGATTACGGCCAAATGAAATTTGCATAGAAACCCGTCGCGCGCGGTACGACCGTTGTATCTGATATTTACTGGGCATGTCCCGGTTTGATTTGCTACTACTGTTCCGGGCAGTGTATTAAAATTGATGGTCATTAATGGTTGCATGAAAAACACAGTAAGCCTTATATAAGGCGGATACTAAAAATGGCGGTACTTTTTTTTCCTAATAGCCTTTTTGGTGCAATATTATAACTCGTTCCATTTATGAACCTGAACATGTTATGTTGGGTCCCGTATGCAAGCTTAGTCTCTTATATTACCTATCATCATGAATCGATATATGTATATTTTTCCTGCCATATCGAGCATCGATGTCTTTTTAGACACTAAATGAGAGTTTAAAATCATTTCCAGAAATCTTTCAAATAATAATAAGCCGTCGTAAGTAAGTTATAAGTAGAAATCTTGACTAATGTTATTAGCCGTGTCCAGACTTATCGCGCAGCACCAGTAGGCTGACATAGGCTAGCGATCAAGCCAAACGCTTGCTCTTTCTCGCCCGAGCGGTATTACGTATTAATTGCCTGTGCCCGAGCCAGGCTCGCGAGGCTCTGCACTCGGTCTGAACATGGCCATTTACATAGGTACATTGTATCGATCCACCGAAGAGGAACATCTGGTAGGTAATTGAAATTAAACGATTTTTTAGGATTCTATCGCGTTTATTTTATGTTTTTGCGTTCCATTATATCAGATTTGATCAAACACAGATCCTCGCAAAGAACACTGATTTCGACCAAGGATGATACGTAAAATAAAAATATCCTAATGTTAATAGGAAAAATGGCTGGGTGTTACCAACTACTTGGGATCCAGTAATTAATATGATTAAATCCAAAACCAAACGCACCATTGCAGGACCCCAATACACTGTGAGCACTTTCTGCGTAGATTGGACCGCAAACAACAACTAAATATGAGGGTACACCAGTTTTAACTATGATATTAGGACGTCTAACAAAGCAGTTCAAACGACGGAAATGTAAAAACATAAAATAAACGCGCTATAATCCAAAAAAAAGTTTTATTACAATGCGTACTATTCGCGTTAATATTAAAAATCAATTCTGGCATGTAAGTACAATTAAAACAAAGTCACAATAGTCAAAAATAACAATCAATTCTCTATGAAGCAAAGAGTTAAATTAATACTTGGAATTCATAAAGTACCAACAAAACAAGCCTACAGCAACACTTCATAAAGATACACGAAACACTGAGATAATATTTAGCCAAGATTTAATAATGAAGAGTATTCAAGTTTGTCTAGAGTAAGCAAAAACAGCTCTGTTAGTGATATCAAACACGATTGGATCGGGTTTATGTAACGCGTTTACGTAACTGTTGAGTTAAATAGATATACAGACTTCAGTTAACTAGAACAGCTTAACATTATGAAACTTTCTGTGATACTATTTAATTTCTTTTGTGTCACTGATACTGAATTTAATGTTAGTCTTCATAAATATTACTTATAATAATATCGGATGAATTACTAATTCTTTAGTTAGGTAAGTATTTCGGGAGTAAGTATTTATATCATAAATAAAACTGTTTTATTTATGATATGAAGCCGGTGGATGCGAGTGGCGGAGGACCGTGATGTGTGGAAGTCGTTGGGGGAGGCCTATGTCCAGCAGTGGACGTGCATATCGGCTGATAGATAAGTAGATATATAGATTTATGATATAGTTTAGCTGCTCGTAACAATTTTCTGTCTCGTACAATTCTCATGAAGATAATATTAAAATCAAAACTAAATAATCGAGCTTAACCCGACTACCGTCTTACAGAAATTTAAGGTACTTTACCACGTAATATCGCGTACAAAATAATTAAACTCGAACAATACAAGTGTCGTTTTACTTCGCCGCCTCCCCGGCCCAGGCGAACACCCAAATACTCAATTATGCTTTTAATTGAGCCGGTTCGTGCATTTGACACGAGTGTCCGACGGGTTTCGTTTCCAGTAATCGGCGTTTTAATTGTATAACGATTTTTAGTGATGCGAAAATTATGGTGAAATTAGATGACTTTAATTCGGTGATTTTGGATGGATGTTATTGTTATTTGTTATCTTAAAAAAATATATTAACGGACTATTAGTATAACTTAGTTATTTCAGTTTCATGTACAGGTCATTAACAGGACCGATGTATAAGATTGGTCGTAGACATAACGCTTGCTAGGTCTTTAATAACATTACAATTAAACATTATGAAACTATTGTTGTATGTGTATAATATTATACAGAATAGTGACAGACGTCGCGTCATTGCGCGATCGAATATTTTTAACCGACTTCAAAAAGGAGGAGGTTCTCAATTCGGTTGTATTTTTTTTATGTTTGTTACCTCATATCTCCGTCATTTATGAACCGATTTGGAAAATTATTTTTTTATATGAAAGGATATGTTTACAGATTGGTCCCATTTTTTTTCAAAAAAATGTTCTGATCATGGGATCCATGAGGAATTGAGAGGACTCCTCAAATTTTATTGGCATACCGATAGCAATTTTGGTATTTTCATCAAGAAGTCAAGCATTTGCATTCAGAAAGTATCATTTGCTGAAGTGGAAGTGATTAAGAAGGCCACAAATGGCCAGCGGAACTTGTCAGTGTTACGTATTTCACGGGTTGCGCCGAGATAATCTCGATTATTGGTATACCTATTATCCAGTAAAAAGATTGATATACAAATCTTTTTAGTGACAAAGAATAGTATATATCCACTAAAAAGTTTAAAATAAAAAACTTTTTAACAAAATAAAAACCGTCTTCAAAAATCTAAAAAGCAAAAAATAATCTAATCTTGAAATCTACCTTGTCTAACCACATCAAATATTTAACTAATCTGAAGTCGGTGCCAAATAACAAGGTAGATTTCAAGATTAGATTATTTTTTGCTTTTTAGATTTTTGAAGACGGTTTTTATTTTGTTAAAAAGTTTTTTTTAAAAATTGAGGTTATTATGGAGTAGTACATAGTTGATTTCTTATATCTACGCGAATACTATACGCATTGAAATAGAGCTTACTCTACAACAACATTTTGCAAGCAACAACTAAATATGAGGGTACCCCCAAACTATGACACTAGGACGTCAAACACGTCAGTCCTCCCGTGACCATGGTTTCTGTAAAGCAGCCAAAACATCGGGAACATAAAAACATACAATAAACGCGATAAAATCTATATAAGTTTTATTTCAAAAGTACATACCTAGTTTATCCATTAACAATCCAGTTACGTGGAAAAAGCAAAGTAATTTTCACTACTCCCCAAAAAATTCCATATTCAAAATAGAAAATCCGAAAGCAATATAGATTCTTTTTCCGAACACAATAAAGAAAGGTCCAGTAACAATAAAAATAAAGCGTCGAACATTTCCTCTGTGTACCGAGGAGGAGGAATATACAAATAGTTTATATGGACGAGTCTCGTTCCGCGCGACTGCCCTCCTGCGCGGCTGACACCTGTTCCTGTCACTATCGAATTGGGGAAGACGTATGGACATGCTCCGATGTAGTTCAGGTACAAGAGGGACTCTGTCGAGTTATTGTTGGGATTTTCTTGGTGTAGTTATTGCAATTTATTGTTGTTCCGCGAAATTTGATCATGGAATTATGTAGGTGATAGATAGCAAGATATATGTTTGTTAGGATGAAGTGGTTTGAGCGTAGACCGTTCGGCTAACTGTACCGGGTTTCATGTTCGATTTCCACCTGGGCACATTACGGTAATGAACTTTCTGTAATTTCCTGGGATCTAGATGTAGGTATTGGGATAACCCTCAGTCTATTGTATGGTACCTACCCGTAACACAAGCGTATTGAAGCAGAAAACATGGGGTAACAACTAGACACGTAGAAGTAGGTCATTATGGTATTGGTGGTTGAAATCCAATATCGGGTATAAAAAGTGTCTAAGCTTTGATATCGCCAGCAAAAAGAACGACGTCAATAAAATACGAATTAAAATATAGTTCATAATAAATCAAATAAAAGTTTTGACGATCACCTGCTCGACAGACTAGTTGACGAAATTGAGATTCGCAAGATCACACAACTTCCCTTTGATAAAAATATTACTCATTATAACTTTCGCGTACACGAGCTTGATGCCGATCCCCGGGGACGGAGTATCACATGAATGGATTCCAAATAGATGGAAAAGCAATTTCCTACCTTGTTACAAGCCTTAATTCATTTTGCACCTGACTTGCCATGAAAACTTATAATCACGAGGTAATTACTGGTATAATTGCAAGAGATTGACAGAAATTTCATTGGAGATATTAAAAGTCGTGTTGAGAGTACTAATGAGACCGTTTGATATAAGATCAGTCGAATACTGTTAAATTGAGACCACTATACGGGCTCTGATAGGAGCTTTGATGAATTTTCATGTCAAAAGGGTAATCGCGTTATTTTCATGGCATTGAATTGGGCCTAAAATACCATCAAAGACGTTTAATATAATGAATCAAAATTTGTAAGAAATTAATTTGAGATTAAATGGAAGCTCGTGTTGCTGAAAGACGAACAGAACATAACTGAATGACTGAAAAAAATAACTGAAATTTTATTTTTGATTCTGTTATGATGAAAAATAAAAATTTTCAGGACCAGATAATTAAAAATATAGCTAAAACTCCGTATTCACTAGAAGACAAACTCAAGGAATGTGTAACGGATCTTTCAATGACAGTTGAAGACGCAGTCGTCAAGCGCAAATGAATATATGGCTACAAACTAAAGAAATAATATTGAAATACCTAATAGAAAATAATAACAATCCATATGATATGGAAAACAAAAATCTAGTAATCATAAATAATAAGTGTTGCGAAACACTTTGCCCGAGAGCTTCAGGATCTGCAGAATTTTTTGTTTCCACGATCGTCGTCGTCGGTGAAGACCATCAATTGCAAGTACAGACTTCTTTGTCCGCTGATAAAGAGTGCCGGCAAAGGAGGTCCATTTCGAATGCTTGTCACCCCCCTTTTGTTGCCAGCTCGCTTTTTAATTTCACACAAGATTTGTTGAAATATCGTGTGAGTTACGTTTTAGCTGGCAACATTTTATTGATATTTATTTCTTCACGAAAAGTAGTTAATGTCTTTAGAGAAATTAGAAATGTTTTGTTTTTTTTTCATTTGGTGCGCGTGCTTTACGGTTTTACATACTCACAAAAGAAGCTCACGGAAACATACCTGAAACAAAATCAAACGTTATTAAATGATCATTATATCCAACTGAACGCGACCTACAATCATTGCCGACATTACGTTTATATGAAACTTACAAAGTTATAAAAACATCTATTACATGTTCCCGTGATGCAGGAGAACCAAATCTTTGTTCTAAAACTTTATCGTGTCTCGGAAAAAAATATCCCGTTCCCAAGGCATTACGCAGACGCTCCCACCTTCCAACTTTTCACAAATTCCCAAAACTTGTAAGACAAACGCTGTTCGCCTCAACATTCGCACAATTACCTGTTACAACTTGGCGAATGCAAATTTCCGCCATATTTATTTTCGCGGCCCTTTTCTTCGCAACTTTCTTATAAATAACATAATCAGGGTCAATCCATCAAGCTGTCATTTTAGAAGGGAAATACTTTCCGATTTCGGTAGCACCTTAATTCGATAACAAATTTTCAATACAAAACAAAGCGAAGTTGGACGAATCGGTCTCCAGTTTGCTATTACTCATTTGGAGCTGCCAAAAACAAGCTGATGTAACCTTACTTTGATTTGTACAGTGTGTTTACCCTAAAACAAACAATTTATTGTGAAAATGTTGTGAGTAAATCGATTAAAGGATAGATTAAGAAATCGATAAACCACGTAGTTATGTTTAATGACCTCTATTATTTATCAAAATTGACACAATTGCCAGTTTGACAAGTTTCCATTATGCGGCAAACTTGTATGATCCAAATTTCTCGCTTGGTCTCTTATCCGCGTCACTTTAGCGGTAAATACCAGCAACTATTTTGCTCTGCTGCTTGCTCCCAAATGGCCAAAGCGTGACGATACTATTATATTATATACTTCAAATCAAAGGCTATCCAATAGTAAAAACCCTGTTCAAATTGGTCTATAAGTTTTTCAGTAATGCTTGAATTAACATACAAATATACAAGAATTCTCAAAACACTCGTTTTGGATTCAGAAACGGTCAAATAGCCAGTTGAATCGTTTTGTATATAAATTGTAAGGACACCTAGATACGGTTTAATAGTAGTATGGATCAATATGAGATTAAGGAATACCCAACGAATTTAGAGTATAGACGAATTGTAACTAAAATTATAAATATATTTTCCGACAGCCAAAAACAATTTACACCGTCATTACCGAGGCGTTTCTAAATCATTATACATCCAAACACGTAAACATGAATAAAAAAACGCCGCATAACTGCAACGTATGAGTGCTTTTTAATAGTGCTTAAGTGAGTTACGTATGCACGTACACCGCGCTCCCCGTGTCCCCCAGTTAAATGCAATTATCTGATACACGGGAATGACGTCTGTCTTCCCCTGCCTCTGTTCTGCGGTCGGGGAATGAGTGTTCTACAGCAAACAAGGACATGAGTACGAGGCTAATTCCGGCCTTTCACGAACTGTGATGATTTCGATTTGAAATGTTTGTTACTTTTTTAAGATTCTAGGCATGTAAATAGCATAGTCAAAGGTTTGGTGGTAAATTAGAGAGTGGTTCTCGCTATGGTAGGTAATGGTTATTTTGAAATATTTTGTGTTAAGAGGCCAATCATTAAAATTAAGGGAACGGGGATGAAGAAGAATGCCAGGTCCTATTTATTTACCCTAAATTCATTTCTAGTATTGATATATGTTTAAAGCAGCCATTGTGGCCTTGGCTAATTGAACGAATTTAAAATGTATACATTTAGCTATATTTGTGTCACTTTTTCAGATACTATTATTGATCGCAGAAAATTCGAGACCAATAGGGTAAGCAGGAACTCCTAATCTAATCGTCACGTCATCGATAAAACATGCTGTCACTGTCATATTTATCTATGAAATCTGTGGTGTATGAGGGATGGAAGATGTTACGTTACCAAAATGGTACGTTAATGGATTGTGCTTGGGGTACAAATCGAGATTTAGTTGGAAGAAATTAAAAAGAACCAACCTTCAGTAACATACAGATTCAATGGTAATATCTTTATTACAGACAACATGCACTTCGATTTTGTTTCCGAATGGAATTCCATTGTTGCACCTCCACACGCAATTGTCCATTTGCCCTCACAAATAAAGGCAACTCTTTCGAACTCACAAGATTTTATCTATCCAAGTCTCAATATTACTGTCTGGGAGTCAGTGCTAAATGTTTGTGACGGGTGAACGTTAAAAGCATAAAGGGACCCCGCTGGCTGGTCACAATATCCGTTGCTGCAACTAAACTATTCTCTCTAAGCGTTTTGTTCTTAGATTGGTGGAAAGCACGTGAATGACGCATTTACGTATAGTTGTTAGAATTGTATCCAATACAGACATTTTAGAGCCTGAAGAGATTAAACAGCGCTATAATAGATCTGTTTATATCTTACTAGCTGCGCCCCGCGGTGTTATCCGCGATTAAAAAGTGTACATTTTACCGGGATTAAAGTAGCCTATGTGCTATTCCAGACTATAATCTATCTCTGTGCCAAATTTCATCCAGATCCGTTCAGCCGTTCTGGCGTGATTGAGTAACAAACATCCATCCATCCAAACTTTCACATTTATAATATTAGTGGGATTGTAAATTATATAATTTTACATCAGTCTTTGTACTTAGTGTCACATTTTAAAGCTTTTTAAATAGTTTGAAAATGTTAATAACATTATTCAGGAATTACTTTTTTTATTAATGCAAAAACAAGGAGGCTAATAGGTATGTTTTTAATATAAAAAATGCAAGAACAAAAGGAGTGTGGAAACTTGAGCAGCTTATATCCAATATTGAAGAGAAAAAGTCCGGTGAAGTACGTAAAGGTAATCCAATCCGTTTGGGCGGCATTCGAACTGAGACAGAGTGGATTAAGAACAGTTGTTAGTTCAGAACCCCTTACAGCCCCCACGAGCTCCGTGATTGAATCAAATAAATCCGTAATCTTATCTACCAACGTTACTAAGGTAAGAAATATGAAATTTTACAGATATCGAGATAAAAATTCTTTTGTCGTTCGAGTATTTGAATTTCTGGCGAGGGTCGCTCTTGGGCGAATTCCTTTAAGAAGGCTCTAGATAAATCGCCGCCTAAGCATGCTGACCCGCGAGCCGGACATGTTTATGCGAAAATGTAAGAATAGTTAACGGTTCTGCGAATAACCGATTCATATACTTCGTATATATTTGGTGTGCGATCGTTTTCGGACATATAAAAGACCTACGAATCTATACTAATATTATAAATGTGAAAGTTTGGATGGATGGATGTTTGTTACTCTTGCACGCCAGAACGGCTGAACGGATCTGGATGAAATTTGGCACAGACATAGATTATAGTCTGGAATAGCACATAAGCTTCCTTTTATCCCGGAAAAATGTATGGTTCCCCTGGGATAGATTTGTTTAAATTTTTCATAGAATGCCAATAAATTCATTTTCTCATACATTTGATTCTGAGGCGGTACGAAGTTTGCCGGGACAGCTAGTTTATATATAAAATGATTTTATTGCTAATCAAAGTCGTGCATATTCGAGTGCTCCCTTGTAATTAAATTAAGCATTTAATTATCAGAAAACTACTGTCAACGCTCCGTAAACACACCATCAACATTCCGCGCTTTGAGAACGGGTAGCAACAATTACGTCTCGTTCCATGTTGAACTCCGCGCGCCTCTACAAAAGAAATTACTTCATTCTTTCTAAATTTCAACTCTCCAAGTTGTTCGGGGCGTTCGTCTAACGGGCTCGAGTTATTTATCTTCGCTCGCAGTATAATAGAATTTAATTAAGTTACGTGAGACATGCTTTACGCGTTTGGAATTTTGCGAACTCGCGCCTCGGCTCGATACACGGGCGCTGTCGTGTGAGCACAGGCGAGCTGCTGCGGCTCATCTCTAAATAAATAAATAAATATCGCCATACGAACACACCAACTATACGGTCCCACTTTAAGCTTAACGCTTGTGTTATGGGTACCGTACAATGGACTGAGGGCGAACTCAGTATATAATACTTATATACATATTAAACATCCATGACTCTGGTACAAACATTCGTGGTCATCACACAAAGCTTGTGACCCGGGACCCTCGGCGCAGAAAGCAGAGTCACTACCACTGCGCTAATCAGGCCGTCGATAATAATAATTATTGTGTTGATTGGGCGGTCACGATCCACCCGTAACTTCACTCGATATATAAGCTGAAATTAAAATTCACTAGCATTTTTTTAATTGTTACACTATGCGTAGTCCAAAGTATTTTATGAACATAAATAAACAAATCGAGTGAAAAAAAAAATATTTGATATAAACCATGTGTTTTAATCATGGTGGAATATTTTTCTTTAATATAGGGTTATTGACTCTTAATAGAGATTTTCTTATTTAGAATTTATTTTTAATCAATCAATTTGTTTGTTGGCCCTAAAATAATCTGAATCATGAATCATTGATAGATTTTAAAATATTGTCGATAAAATAGATTTCATTCTGTTTAACTGAATGAGCTCTATACTACGTCACTATTACGCTCAAGTTCGAGTGAGTAATGCTGAAGTAGACCACCCCTTATATTACTTTTTAGTGTACCTATAAAAATCCAAGTAACTTATAACCATTATTGTAAAATGCTGTAATGGGTTTACCATCTAAACGAACGTCTTTGACGAAAGTGCCTTTCAGATGTGACTACCTCGTATCTCCAAAATTAACTTAGAATATTGCTCGAGTAAATATACCTAGCAGCAATGTTCTGCATACAGTACTAATTGAATTTATAGGTCACCGTATTAGCGTGTTATATCTGTTTATTTGGCTCGGTTACACCTTCGGGACGCAAGTTGGAATTATATTGCAAACTATATTATTACAATATGATTCAGTGTTCACACGTGCCCACATATACGTTAGAATAACGATAGGGACCTCTATTTATAGTAATGTACCAAGTAAAATTATGATAAATTTCTCTCGTAGTAGCAAATGCAGTACTTGCAAAATGGTGGTTTCAATAAAAGGCGATTAAAGGTTTATTTAAGATCTTTACTATAGCTGATATCAAAGTTAATATTTTGTTACTTGAAAATGTACAAAATTATTGTTTAGTGAAAATACCTCTGATGCTATTTTTGAGAAAAATAGCAGAACGTCAAACGGGCGGTCACTGCTTTTTCTATTACGAGGGCAGAATAGTGCTATGCCAATATTTGTTAGGGACATTCGTTTAATGTACATACAGTGACGTCATGTTATCATAATAATATCGCCAGACGAACAGACAAATTGTACGGTCCCAAACTAAGCAAGGTATGTGTTATGGGGTGAACAAGGAACATTACATTGCATGCCTCGGGTACAACCATATATGCTTTAGACACAAATGGCACCTACCAGGATTCGTATCCGTGACCGACTGTGCCAAATTAGAATCATTTGAACAAGCAGAATGGAAGATTTGCATAATCATAATAATTCATAGCAAAACGTCATATACTAAAGTATGAACAAAAAGTTTCATTTTAATCACGCCGTGATCGAATTTCCGCCCTACAAAGTTTCAACTGGAAAGTGGGAGCGGAAACTATTACGCTTTACATCGCTGCTTACATAGGCTACTTAACTTAGCTTAGACGCCAAAGTTTACTGTGTGATGCCTGTAATGTATACATAGGCTTCCATCTTTTTGACTTGTAATTTTATCTGTTACAATATAACCTCCAGCGGTCTTATTTTTTTTTTTTTAATATTTTCTTTACTCTTTTTGAAAATATTAAGTAGGTATATTATACTATTTTCGTTGTACATATTGTACAAATAAATAAATAAATAAAATGTTTACTTAATTTTTTGATGATTATCAATCTAGATCTTAATATTTAGCATCAATAAACTTAAATTCATAACATTAAAACAAATTGTGAAAAGGCGGTCAAAAACTGACAACTGTACATAAAACGTACCACCAACACACCTGATGCTTATCTTAAGGATAAAAATTGCTTGGTTAGGTAGGTCCAGTTCCACCGAAACTGCAAGCAAATACTTATGAACGAACAATCGAATGAACGAATACATGAGTGAGTAATTATCCATTAACACCTTCACATTTGAACTGAAAATGCAAGTCAAGCGTTGTACGTGCGACGAACACACGCGTACTTACTAACCCGATTAGAACCCCTTTCACCCCCCCCCCCCCCCTGCCATGTCCCCGTTCACCCCCGACGCACCCCCGGACATGAAACCGCGCTAATAAGGAACACTTCACTTGTTATTTCCCATTTATATCTATTTACATCCTATCTGTGAAGCGTTGTGTTGGTTACTATGCATATTGTTGTAATGTGGCAATAAACTGCAGTTATAAAATAACGCAGAGAATAGGAAAATAAGATAGGATCAGATAAAAGTGTCATGTCAAATTTAAAGGGTCTTAGTAGGCGTACACAATATATTTTATGTTTTCACGTTCGCGACGTTTCAAATAACAACTAAATATGAGGGCACCCCAGTTCAAACTATGACACCGGTACGTCAAACACGTCAGTCCTCTCGTGACCATGGTTGTTGTAAAGCAGCCGAAACGTTGGGAACGTAAACTATAGTTTTATTTCAATGTGTAATATTCGCGTAAATATAAGAAATCATTATACTTAGCATTGCAAGCTTATTGGCAGCAAGCAGAAGGCTTTCAAGTTTTCATTAAAAGTCGTTTCTTTTGCGCCGCCATAGCTAACCACATCACGTAGGGCAACACCACCGATAAATGATTATTGCCATGGTGTGGCGGCTACTTTCAAAACCGTCAGTGCCTTGGAAACCTATTCTAGTGAGAGGTGAACGAGGGTTGAGTTGAATAGTTAAGGATTGAGAAAGGCAAGTAGATGGGGTTCGAGATTTGATGCATTAGTCAAGCATGAGTTTACTTAAAGGCGATTTTTCATTGACTCAAAAGTGGTAACCTTTGTTAACAAGCTCATTGTAGTATTTCGAATTTCACAATTCAATTTGGACCTAATGACGTCCAATGAAACTGACATTTTATTATTCACATGCAGATCTGATGGCATACTACATAAATGACCTATGTCCTGTGACCTGATTGTAGAATAAACCACTAAAGGGACAAACGGAACAGTAGGTTCCAGTAGTTTCCAACATCACGCAAGATTTACTGATCTATTGAATCTATTAAATAATTAATGACACACAAAGTACTCAAACCTTAACTTTTGAAGAGGCATCATAAAACACTGTATTCTTCGGAATGTTAAGAACATTCCAAGATAAAAAAGTTTTTTTTTTTAATCTGTACCTGGGGGAACTGCACGTCAAACGAAAGTAGTGTGAAGTTCACCAAACCACACTGGGTCAGCGTGGTGGACTATAGCATTAATCTTCCTCATATTGTTGAGGAATGTGCCCGGTACAATGGCAATAAGGTCACCACCTATTACGTTAAGACCAGATACTTGGACAATAATCTATAAAACATGCTCTATATAATGTTCTCTATGGTTTTCTCTATCTTCTCTATGGCGCCTCCTTGGCATCGTTTGGTTCTAAAAAGTGTTCTGAGTATTTAAATAAAGTTATGATTTGATAACTATCAAGAAGTTTATATTTGCCACCCCAGGGCCCAAATGGTATATTTACCATTAGGTCCTTCGAGCCGGATCAAATGGTGAATATAGAGCATGTTTCATAGATTATTGTCCAATACTATCGGTGACATATGGACGCGCTGAAGTGCACCCCTGCCTACCCCTACGGGATTACAGGCGTGATGGAGAATTTACCAAAAAAAAAACATGTGTCACTCCCATCCTACAGATATTAGGACAGTAAACTTTACCATTGTCATCCCAATATTATATACTAAAGAATCGTCACGTGCCGGGCTACGCACCTTTATGTAAATGCAAACGCGTCGGCGCTGACAGCGACCAGCTTTATGAGCGCCTCCCCGAGATATTGCACATATTCGCGACACTTATTACTTTCAACGAATGTTATAAACAATTTTTACTCTTTGATCGTTCTTTTTTTGTGGCTTGAAAGAAATGAGGTATTTATTTGTTGTTGTGTGTTTCATGAAAATAGATCGTAGAGTGGATTAATTGAGTTTATGTTGCATTGGTGATGATTATCAGCAATCATATCGTGATTTTGTAGTATAAACATGTTTTAATATACATTTAATATTCACTAGCCATATTTGTAAAGCACCTTAAATTATATTCTATATTAATAATAATAATGATGATACTAGGTGATGGGATATGATATGATGATGATATGATGGGATATTTAATAAATGAGTTTTAACTTCACTTCAACTTATTTGGTTTGGTGGAGCCCTCCATCAAATTATTTTACAGAAGATTGTATCATAGATACCCGTTACTATATTATAAATAACTGAATACAATAGCAAGTAAGATAAATCGCAATGTACCTAATAAATATCGCAAAGCACTATAATATTGACACAACACAACCAAAACCAAATACATAAAAAGCACACCCAATAAAGCATTCCCTTATTAGTGGCAAAGCATACTCCAACCGGAGTTTTATCAGCTGTGAATTTCTCTCATAAATATTCGATTGGGACGCCCGCGCCTGGGGCCCTCCCCTCTTTGTAATATTGAGATTCATAATTTGACCCGCAACTAACTTAGCTACCCACTGAGTTCGTGAACACTCGTAAGCCTGTATAAATAGTGCAGTCATGAAACGTCTGATACCCATTAGTGGTTCAGACTAAGGTTTTTAGATGAACATTTGGGAGACGAGAATTAAATGTATGAAATAAAAATCACTAGACAATCATTATTACTTACAAGAAAAGAAAGAAAAAAAAAAGACAAGCCTGCTAATTTTCTCGCCGGATCTTCTCAGTTGAGGTCGCGTTACGATTCGATTGTGGAGTTAAGAAAAAATAAATGTAAATGATAATTTGTAAGTGCCCCGTAGATAGTTTGTAAGGCCTATACAAAATAAATGATTTGACTTTGACTTAGATTTTTTTGATGCTATAAGGAACTCGCAGGTTTTCATCAATATATATATATATATATATATATATATTTAAATAGGCTTGCGTATGACCGCTATAACGCAGAACTAAAACCAAATAGACTGATTTGAATTAAAAAAATAAAATTTCAAAATCTTAAAGTTCTGGTAGCAAGATATCCACCGTAGTAGGTAGAAGCTTTGAGAAAAAAATAACACGAAAACTATTATGGTTTTGACGCGGTGACCGGAAACTCTTTTTGTACAGAGCCCTCGTTATTCATGAACTGTGTTCAAGCAACGTTGACTCCTTTAATTTTGATTCGTTTCACCCGCAGTTTTATTTCAGTTTCATTTTTTTTGCCGACTTTATTCATAATTTCTTGAATTTTCTCATTTTGAATTATTCTTGGAACGATTTTTGTGAAGTCCCCGGGTTTATGTAAGGTAAAATTATACTTTGATTACTTACTTCAAATTATAAAAAAAATCTTTTTATATCTAATGGCTAAGTCTTCTCAGCTAATAAAACAAACGTTTTGAATTGCTTTTTCATATCGTCATCATCTCCAGTCATGCGTCAAAATTATCCAACAGATTAAAAAAATATTAAATGCATCCGCAAAAGTCAACTTTAAGACATTTACAGAAATAAGATTATCAATTCAAGTGTAAATATATCTCTACTTTGCACAAAAATCTTGACATGAAAAATACGTTATACCTTTACCTGACCTCCCCAGCACAGCGGCTCAAATTTGTCGCACCTCCCCATAAAAGTTTGTTGCAATAAAAAAAATACCCCTACCCACCTATAATGATCTGTCATAACTCAACTGTCACTTCCCCAAACTCAATAAAACAGTGTCGTAAAAGCACTCGGAACGTTCTCGCAATGTATGAACTCGCGTCAACCGTCGAGTCATACGTTCGTTGCTGTCAGATCTTTTGTAATTAAATGTTCAGGGATGAGTTATTAAACAGAATTCTTAATGAGATAATAAGTAGTTCTATTTTAAATTTTTTTTGGAATATTTTATAATTATATAATTCAACCGCAATGTTGAGTGGCCTGTTATATTCTCACAAAATTCTATATCTCATATTTATGTGAAAAGGATTTTACTTGCTTTCACAATAAGGTCGTCAACCAATTGTTGGAAATGTCGAAAAGGCTAAGCCTAAAAATAGCAATGTGACGTAACGCTCTGTAATTAGCAATTAGATTCTCGTGATAACAAACTATGCATTCCACTATTTTATTTCTCACACTAATTGTGAAAGTTTGGATGGATGGATGTTTGTTACTCAAACATGCCAGAACGGCTGAACGAATCTGGATGAAATTAGGCTACTTTTTAACCCGGTAAAAAGGACATACTTTTTAAACGCGGGTAACACCGTGGGGCGCAGCTAGTTTAAAATATTTCATATAAATGCGATTTCTGTACATAGCATTATTATAAACATGATGTGTGTACCCATTTTGTCCTTGAGTGTCGAGCATCGAGCATTCCCATAAACAAAGAGCTGAAACATTGTACCATAAATAAAACCAGGATGCCTCTCGTAATCCCATTACACCACTCTGCTCACCACTAAGGAGAACTGTTTTGGGTGCGAATTCACCTTGCGCCAGGTTTTGCAAAGTTATCAATAGCTGTAGCGATGAAATCGATTTAAACTTTGACTCTCTCCCCAAAATATTGAAATCGCTTCATAAATGCTTGCCGTAATCTTGTCGTAATCTGGAGCCCTTTTTATCGCAGCATAAATGTTTTTTTTTTTTTAGTTTTAAATGTTGTTAGTCTTAGTTTTAGTAGTTTAGTTTCAATTGTAGTTTATTTTTTATTTTTTAGTCTTTATTGTTCTAATTTTAATTTTGCTTACTTTCTGTGTCTGTGTGTCGCAGACTGTCTTACATACTTTTCTTTTTTATAGTCTGTGTTAACTGTAGTGTGGCGCAAGTGGTGTTTACCTATAAGTAATTGTTGCATTTGTGATGTCATTGTATATGTATTTCTAAATGTATTAATGTTAACAATTGTTGGTGAACCAATTAAAAAAAAAAAAAAACGAAAATGCGTTGAAAATTTAAATAAGTAGTCCGACTGTGCTCAGTTTTCACCGCTTAAATCTAAGCCAGTTTTAAGCAGGTATGAGTTCATCGTCACCCAACTAGCTTTTGACTCCCGAAACTATTCGTTAAGTACGTCTCGCGAATTGTCAGTTCACAGAATGTCGTCTATTACGGCCCGTCTGAGAGGCAATTTCGGGAGGCCAATTTCGTATAAAACAGTCAAGTTATGTCGAATAAACTTTTAATAGGAGTTGGTGTAATATTTAGCTATTACTTTAATAAGTGTTTGGATGGGAAAACTGTATAGGATTACGTAGTTTTTATGGCACTGTACGTTTAATAATAATAATAACGGATTCGTCAATTCGCTGTTAATGTTATATATTTTTTTTGCATTTCACCCCAAAACAGTGCAGGTGTATGATGGATGGATTAAAATACTCAAAAAAGGCCTTCACGTGTTGGACACATGTCCGCGCGCAAGCCTTACAAAGATCTGGGTATAGCCCGTGCGATGAGAGACATGATAACGGATCAAGTATCGTATAATGTTTTATGTTATAAACTAATGCATTATTAAAATATTAATTAACTAACTATCGTTAAAAAAAAACAAAAAAAGCACGACTGCCATTCAAAAACCTGATTTAGACATAAATAAATAAAGCAAGCAATATGTCTCATCTCATTCACGAACCACTAATGCGCAAGCAATAAATAACTCAAATTATTATCACACCAAACATTTGTCAAACGATAAAAACAAAAAGTAAGCCATTGAGTGTAGCGAGAGATAAGCACCACCTCGTAGGCGTGACTGCCCGACCAATTTGGCCGAGGAGCGCCCTCGAGGGCCCCGAAGTAATGCCACTGACGTCCACATAAGTACCATGAAATTTATCGACCATACGTGCCCGCCGCAGTCCAAAATAAAAACAAACTCACCAAGTGTCAAAGTTCGTTGTGGAGCCTCTCCCGTGGCTTCCATTCAATTACTGTGTGTGTAAAAGAATTTGGAAGCGCGGTCGGATTTTGGATTTTATTTTTAATTTTGTTTTAAAAATAGGTGCCAGTGTTAGGTTACGTTTTCAGCGCTTGTTATTAGTCTTTTATTTTTTAAATCTTTAATTAATTTTAAATCTAGATTATAATATAATAAAAAAAATGTAGCCCTGCCACCATAAAAAACTGACAGTTTTATATTGAAGTGAACTACTACTACATGAATTTAACTTGGAGTACATCAGTAATTCATTAAGCCATCCATTATCACTGCATTTAAAAATTAAAGCAATTTTTACATACACTCGTTCGATCTAATTATTGTTTGCATCCCGAACTAATACAAAATGTCCACTGTTCGTATCTTGGCACCCAGACCCAGACGCATATGCAGTTGATGCTTTTACTATATGTTGGAAACAGTATTATTTTTATGCTTTTCCTCCATTCTCAATGATACTAAAGACTTTAGAAAAAATTATAATAGATAAAGCAACAGGAATTGTAGTGGTGCCATATTGGATAACCCAACCTTGGTATCCAGTATTTACTAAACTATTGTGTTCTGAACCAATTATTTTTAAACCATCAAATGACTTATTAATTTTAAAAAAATCCAGAATTTTGCACCCACTTCACCAGAGTATGTCGTTGATGGCAGGAGTGTTATCAGGAAATCCTTCTTAGAGTCTGGAATCAACAAAGTGAAAGTGTTATGGGCTATGGGAGATCGCTTTTATATCAGCATTGAATAGTAAACGGGGTATTGCTTTAGCTTATGAGTTTTCATATTGGCTTTAATCGCGACACACAATTTCATATTGAAACGTTTTACGTCCACTAAAACAGAGGCTATAACATTTATTTAGGCTCAATTTATTCGCTTCGAAAGTCTATATATTTTATGTTGTGAGCAGTCTTAATTAAAAAATATTTTATGAATTTAGAAACTCTTACAGAATCGAAGTATCCTGTCTGAGTTTAGTTAGTTGGTTGTGTTTATTATTATGAACCATTTTGGTTCCATCACTGTTTATCATGTTATAATTGAGTTAACACTACAAGCTAGTTATGACTTGTAAGAACTAGTCACTAACCGACGTAAGCACATCCATGAAAAATTCTTCGTTAACACAATAAAATCATATTTTTCTAAGAAACTTGTAACAATAAGGGCGAAAATGGAAAATTTCAAGTTCACGCGGCACGCCGACGTGAGATGCGGACGGTCCGCTATGCCCATACCCCTCGCCCACCTTCATCCACCCTTGCGTTGCCATCTTTGATATAGCTTGTGTGACCAGGATTAATGGAAACGATGAGATAGTCAGATTAGTTTAACAAGTTTTAACAAGTTTGTTACAGTCATGTTCAGATAGATTTTTAAGGTTAACTACTGTGACTCTTGTAGGTCAGAACCTAGTAAACATTTGTTGGCAATTTCACAAAAAATATCAGTAGCCCATCTATTTTTTGTGCTCTTTTGGAACACCTTGGTAATCTCACACGACAGGCGTCGCGCGTCTTATTTACTAAAAAAACTTTAAAATAAAATAATCTCATAAACTATATAGGTATGTACACTAAGAGATACAAATAAAGCTTAATATTCTATATACTTCTTAAAAATTAAGATGTCTCACGCAATCCTGCACGCTGGCAACACTAGCCCCGTCCGCCCCGCACTTTTATCGGCGGATAATTGAATTTCCGCACTCCGCTACAAACAGGAAGTTCCGCTGGTTTACGCTCGGCTCTGAATATTGCATCCAGCGCTGATGGAGTTATTATTTTCAATATGACGATTAACTCTCTTGGAACAGTTGGGTGAAAACAGTTTACCATACCTACAGCTAGATCTAGACTTCAATAAAATTACGGATAGCTAAGTACACATAAGACGGAAAATGAAGTGATTTCTATCTGCCACTCAAAACGTAAAACTTTGCTAATATTTCTTTATGAGATACTCGTAGTTACAGTTTATGAGTCAGTAAGATCCAAGGTTTAAATCTTTTTCCTAATGACCACTGATAGCAATTAATTTTATATTCCCTGATCATGACACCGTCAGATATAAGATATGTGTATGTTCAAAATTAACTTCCTTACATCTACTATATAAACTACAGAATATACATATAGTTATGTGACCCCACAGGGTATTCTATGCCATCACAGGAATCCCGTTCCAATTGCCTCTGAAGCCTGTTTAAATAGTTTTTCAAGGCTTTATTCGCGAGGCCTTCTGCTCGAGAGTCTTCCCCCCACTCCTCGAGCAACGAAGGCTTCCGATCTTATTTACACAAGGCGAACCTTCAAAGTCCCAACTTGTTCGGCACTTTCTGTAAGGCGACTCTTCAATTTCAGAAATGGGAATCAAGAATGAAACGGAATGTTTTACAGGCTTTTTATTAGTTACTCAATATCATCATTTTGGTTTTAGTAATATATTTTTGGAATTATAAAGCTGGGTATGTTTTATTTTTTCTAATGTTTGGTTGTTAGATTTAGTGACAACGTTTTCTGATAATAATAATTAAAAGCAGTGATAGCCAAGTTGGTAGAACGCTTGCCTCGGTAACGAGGATTGCAGGTTCAAACCCCGGCTCGCACCTCTGGGATTTTTCATGTGCGAATCTCATTTTCAACCAAGATTATCACTTGCTAAACGGTGAAGGAAAACATCGTGAGGAAACCTGCATGTCTGAGAGAACCCCTCGAAAGATGTGTGAAGTCTGCCAACCCGCACTGGGCCAGCGTGGTGGACTATGGCCTAAACCCCCCCTCGCATTGAGGGGAGGCCCGTGCCCAGCAGTGGGACATAAAAAAGGGCTGGGATTTTCTGATACATTTATACCAAACAATTCTATAAGTAAAACTAAAAGTACTAAATGTTGATGTGGTAATAGCGAAAAAGGCTAATTTATAGCTCAAAGAATATAAAACAGGCAAATTAGTAGTTCCCATTAAGCAAGTCAATTCAATCAAACGTAACAATGTTTTTATCAATAAACACCGAGAGATATCCAAACGGTACATACCCAACTACTTCAGTGAGCATACCTACACCTACCCTTCGTTGGTTACGTTCCACTCCTCCAGGGAGGCTCTTCGAACTATTTGCGAAAAACAGCAAATAAAGCTTTGTCAGTGATAGGCGAGAGGTGGTCTTCGTGCTTGACAATACGTTCCCATTCATTTCCGCTAAAACCCACTTTGACGATGTCTTCGTTTGTTCGAACAAACCGACTTGGAAAATGTTCCGGCTTTGTTTAATTCTTACACTTTTAGTTTTCAGATCCTTATTTCTTTACATTCGTGTTCAGGATTACATATAGATTAATTAACGTGCTTTGAAGTTATATTAATTAGTGTGGTAACACATACAATATGGTTTTCACTAGGTATTCTTATTATATGTAATGTAATGGGCACAAGTCATCAGCACGGTTTATATAAATATTTTCATTCTTACCATTTCAAAATATATTTTATACATACACATATCTCCAACATCTATCACTCCATTGTAACGTGACCTATTTCCCCGCATTAATGTAATGAAATCATGGGCGTAATTGGACTTATATAACTGGATGACAAAGCTGCCTCGTATAAAAGGGTCTCTTTGACTATTCGGCAGTACCTTCCCGAATGGAGAACAGTCTGACCTACGCCCAAGTGCATTTACCAGCGGACGTATCAAAAAGCTGTAGTCATGGGCATTATTCGACTTTGACCAATGTCGCGTGTAAGCCCGGATGGTCCTCCCTGTCCCCCTGATTCGCTTCCACCCCCTATTAACGATGTAAATGTGTTCGCAGTAATCTAAGTAGGAATAGTGTATATTTTTTACGTGGATGACATTGGCATATTTAATGTTTACCGGCTAATGGAATAATTAAGATAAAGTATCTTATCTATCTTAAAAAGTCTACTACTATCGTAGTCAAATGAAAGTCGTTGTGCTAAAGAGACATGAAAAAAGAGAGTAGACATACTGTCTGTGAATCCCTCTAAATACGGCTACTCGGTGGAATTAATCCATTACACTTATAACTAACGATATCACATATTAACGTCTCTATATTGAATGAAGGATTATTACTTACGTCTTTATATGAAGGTTCTTGGTAATTAAGTGTTCTTCATTAATCTCAATTATTTGAAATTAAAATATTTGCTAGATATTACTTTGTTCTAATTAATATTTGATGTAAAGGATATCATTTAATTCGCCAGTGTGGTTTCCAATCTTTTTAATGTAGTTTGCAGCAACAATAAAAACTGCAAGTACTTAAATAATTTTAGATAGATCTTTATTACCATAAAAGTTCTGTCCGATGAGAATGATCTCAAAGAAGATCCACACTTACATTAACCTTTTTAAAATCAACACGTTTACTCTCGTATACAAGTACATACTTATCTAAAATCATAAATTCAAAACTCCTCGATTGAACGCTTTCACGTAAACATTGCGCTTCAAAATTTCCAACTTACCAATTAAAATTCCGACTTTCACCAACCCCTATACACCTGAAGGGTTAAAACCGGTCTGTTTTCGAACTAGTAGTCAACACTCGAGTTAATAATTCCCTTTATAGTGGAGTAACTTGCTTACAAGCTCTGCGGCATCTAAGTAACTTCGGTACGGCACACATTACGTGGTCTCTTTAAATATTTGGTCGGTGGATTGAAATTATTTCACGAGATAAACAGAATTTTGGTGGAGTATTAATTTTGATGCAGTATAAGGGAATTTTGGTAAGGGTTTAGAATATTGTATGTATAAATTCAAACTTGAAGGGAGGTAGGAGGTGGGTAGGAGGTGTTAGTGCTTTAGGCTTTAGGGCTTTAGGGGTAATGTTAGTAGATCTTTGAATATCACCTACACCACTAAGAACTGTTCCAACACAAATTCATACAGTACCATGATCCCAACAGCCTAAACTAATCCAACTTTATCACTATTTATAGCTCAACTATCACGCGTTTTCTGTCATAAGCTGACTGATTACTAAACCTTTGGTGATTTGCAAACTTTTCCAGACTCTACCATACACAAGATATCTAACTACAGCTGTAAAAACTTGTAACTTTGCAAGACGAATGAAAACATGAGTGAATGTAAGCCACAATTACACAGAGACATCGGTAAGAGATTTAGGATAAAATACATAATCCCGCCGCTCGGGCCGGGTAAAGCCCAACACTCACTGCAATCGACGTAAATAACTAACTGGTTGTGCAACTTGTTTTAATGCAATTAATATTGTAGGTATTGAAATATAATACTAACATTATTTTTGAAGCTAAATATAATGTATTGCTGAGGGTCCCGGGTTCGAAACTTGAAACTTTGTGTGATAAGCACGAATATTTGTACTGGGATCGCCCCAGTCCATTTCCCGGTGCCCATAATACAAGTGTTGCTTAGTTTTGGACTATACAGTTGGAGCGTTGGTCTGGCGATAATATTTTATTATGAATACTTTATCCTGTAAAAAATAAAAACCAGAATTTGTTGTCACTTTTCTTTACATAAGTTATAAAACAATCCCTTAGAAGAGTCCGGTGACAAGCGGCATTCCAAGACTTAAGAGTTAGAAAAATAACGAATCTGTGCTTCTGAAGAAATTTTGCATTTCATCCAATGGACAACGGGCTTAAAGAGCTGTCGGTGGAACCGTGCCGTTTGCTGAAACTCCGGCGAACACTCGCGGGAATTCGGCCATGTTCGGATTTACTCCGCTCGAGTACCGCGAACCCTTCGAAGTACTATCGAAGACAGAAACTATTTTTGTTTTTGTTGTAGGATAACTGTGGCCTAGGTTTTCAATTGTATGAAACTGTTGCCAATGAAAACCCCATACAAAGAGTAAATCTAATTTAATTCATTATGCTTTTATCGTTCAACACGGCCGTGTTCCTTCAAATACGCATACTATAAACAAATAAAAATAATTTTCAATCAATTATAAAAATATTTCAAACATCGTTTCATAAAACGCAGTTCTCTAAATACAATGAACATTAATTGGATGATGTTATTTACAGTTTAAAATCCGAACTGCCGTAATAATACACTCAAATATAGCGCTTCTGGCCGCGCCAGTACGACGACATTGTTACTTGCGACTCGAAGAACTAAAGATCCACTTCTATTTTCCGATAGGGCGGGCATGGTATCATTCAACTTTTTTATTATCTCCGAACAGGTCACCGGACCGAGGGTACATTCTGTTTCTATCGATTTGTCCAGTCAAATAATACGAGTCCGATCGGGACTTTTGCAATAGTTGAGACAGAAGTAATGCGAGATTTTTTGGTAGTAATAACTAGTAATGTGGATTGTTCTAGTTTGGATAGAAGATTTTATTTAGCGCTGTTTTTGGGATTGACAGTGATTTTTACATTTATAGACGATGATGATGAGTAGCTAGGTAAGAAACAAATTGCTGGCTCAATTAAAGCAGACTTGAATATCATTACTATTCATATTACTGTTGCTAAAATTCAAATATCTACTAAGTCAAACAGCATTGATTTTACGACCCGATTAGTGCAGTTGTAGCTGACCCTGCGTTCTATGCCAAAGATCCTGGGTTCGCATCCTGGTAGGGGAAACCTTTGTGTGATAAGCACGAATGCTTGTACCTGAGTCATGGATGTTTATTATCTATATAGGTAATATATACTGAGATCGCCCTCAGTCTATTGTACGGTGTCCATAATACAAGCGTTTCTTTGGGACCGCACAGTTGGTAATTGTCTGGCGATATTATTATTAATTAACTTTAGGAAGAAGAAATAATACTTAAATCAATCTCCCGTCATATTTTAAGCCTATAAAACTCCATTTTATTCACAGCTCCCTCAGTCGCTAACCTCACCGAACACCCTAAACCAATTACACCGTCCAAAGTCTTTGACGTGAGAGAATCAAATTCAATTTGTCAACACCTCGCCACACTTAATCTGAATAATGAATCCAGCTAATTTTAATCCTGTCCATTGGAGTGACTCTGATAAATATCTGGTGACAATAATAGACCTGATCCGACGAAAATTTAATTTTGTGGACTTTTGTCGATTTGGACGTAGCTAAGTTTTTGATAATAGTATATCACTCCACATTTGCTTTTATTTATTAGACATCACCACAGAGATTTTGGTGATCACCTATTTTATTTTTATCTGTCCACTATTTGAAATAACCATTCCGATTTCAAATCCGTATTAGATGCGACAGGGTGCGTTTGATTGGACTCAATTAACATCTGGGCCTCTTTGCCGACTAGTAACGCGATTGAAGCGCGGTTCTTTGATGTGCGAGGGTCCTATGCCCTGACGTGATGAGTTACGGTCAAATGAACGGACAAAGCAGATTCGGAGTGGAATGTGTGTGAGAGATTTTGTGGAGTGTTGAATACTGACTATCAGGTAAATTGGAATAGCGATTGCCTGTTTAACATGAGTTGGTAATAGCAAGTTTACACACTAACATATAAAAGTATTTGGAGTGGATTATTGTATGTTATATTCTAGTGCGCCCGTTAAGTAGTAGCAACCGTTCCTGTGTAGGCGGCTCGACGAGTTTTCAAGTAAAAGAGTAGGCAAGTGGCACTTGCATCTTGCTCACTTGTTTTGTTGTGTACTGGCTGCTATTATTATTAGTCTGTGCGGCGTCTTAACTATTCTCTTTCCCTTCTAAATTCCGACTTATAGGACAGAAAAATGTTCCAAGATAACTCAGACCTTACTACCTAAACTTAAGATCAAGTTATTGTTATTATTATTAGTTACCGACGCGTCGATGGATGCCTAAAAATTTATAAAAGTTTAATGGCATAACATAGCATTTATCAGATGAAAATAATTTCACTTAATAAAACCATTTGTGATTGAAAAGTATATTTAAATGTTGAGTTTAATCTATACAGCGAAATGAGTAATGGTATGGTTCCAATGGTTTCTTTAAATATAAGTTTTTATTAGGAGTATGCAAAAAAAAACAAATGCATAAGGGGTTAAATTCACACATCGCTTTGTGCTTTTACGGTTATAAAAAATAAACTCCATATTTTCTATTTCACATCTTATTAAAGCAATGTCTGCAACAAGCAGCTTAAGGAAACCTCCGGTCCAGACTACCCCTGCGGTGTGCATCAAGCTAGAGATCAAATTAAAACAATCCGGTGGCCGCTGCGCGCAACAAGGCAAGCCGTATTCTCTAATTAGACGGCAGGTCAAGTTACTGGACTCTCTTTGCGATTCGGTGCGATTTAGAAGAAATTATTAACATAATCCCGACAGTATGAAGTTTTGTGGGATATTTTGGTTTGCTGATCTGGCAATATTAAATCTAATGCCTGGCAATTTTTTTTATAAGTTCATATTCTATTGGTCAGATTTTGATGCAATCGAAGAAAGATTAAATCTCCCTATCCTACTTACATGTCGTAACATTAACTTAGACTGGATTAACTGTGGAAGAATATTTCATCACACCAAATACAATTTTATGAATTTTGTTATTCTGTACTGTTTGTAATAGTGTATCTGTTTTTAACCGACTTCAAAAAAAAGGAGGAGGTTCTCAATTCGGTTGTATTTTTTTTTTTTTTTTTTTTTTTTATTTTTGTTACCTCAGATCTCCGTCATTTATGAACCGATTTGGAAAATTATTTTTTTATATGAAAGGATATGCTTACAGATTGGTCCCATTTTTTTCAAAAAATTGTTCAGATCATGGGATCCATGAGGAATTGAGAGGACTCCTCAAATTTTATAGGGAAACCTATAGCAATTTTGGTATTTTCATCAAGAACTCAAGCATTTGCATTCAGAAAGTATCATTTGCTGAAGTGAAAGTGATAAAGAAGACCACAAATGGCCACCGGAACTTGTCAGTGATACGTATTTCACGGGTTGCGCCAAGATAATCTCAATTATGTTCGTTAAGCGACTATGACACAGCAAATTTAAAGAATTGGTTCTGAGGAATATGGTACCATCGAACTGATCAGATGATAAACCCAAGAGGAACCGGAACATTGTAATAAAACAATGTATCCAAGCCGTGTTTGGGCTTATTGAAATTGTTATGGGATGCACTTTGGCTATAAATAAAACTTTTTCGTGGATGTTCCGATTTGGATTATTCTTTTTTTTACAGAATAAGGTATAACCTTTTAAAATTCAACGAGATTGATTCAATGGTTTTTGTTTTATCTTGATTTCTTTGAATCTATATTTATCTCGCGATGATGTTGTATTTGGTATACCTATTATCCAGTAAAATTGTTGATATAAAATACTTTTTAGTGACAAAGAATAATAAATACATCCACTAAAAAGTGTAAAATAAAAAACTTTTTAACAAAATAAAAACCGTCTTCAAAAAACTAAAAAGCCAAAAATAATCTGATCTTGAAATCTACCTTGTTTAACTAAATCAAATATTTAACTAATCTGAAGTCGGTGCCAAATAAACAAACAACGAAGAATAGCAAAAGTATACTCCAGTAGCGAGATGCGCGGACCAATTTGTAGGTATAGTCTTTGGCGCAGACCGGCAATACTCGACTCAGTAGTTTGTTTGGCACCGACTTCAGATTAGTTAAATATTTGATTTAGTTAAACAAGGTAGATTTCAAGATCAGATTATTTTTGGCTTTTTAGTTTTTTGAAGACGGTTTTTATTTTGTTAAAAAGTTTTTTATTAGACAGTAAGCCTTTTTATTATATAATTTTTATTTGGAGTTCTAAAATATCAGTGCTGAACCAAAAAAAGGATCATAGCGCTATATGGACAGGCCATTCGGGCCATCTGCAGTCATAATTAAAGAAATGATAAAGGAAATCAGAGTCTAAACAAAATTTTGCGTTAATTATTAATGCACAAGATAATGTTCGCTTTATTGTCATGGTTTAAACCACAAAGCTAGCCTCGGGGTTGAATGAAGCTACCAAAGCAAACAAAAGCCGAAGTTAATCCTGAGGGTGCCCACCGGTTTATTATTTAACAAATCTGAGTGCATATTATGCTTCCAGTGGTATTGATTAACAAATATTTTGGTATGCACCTTTTTGGGGTTATATAGCTGTATAACCCTATATTATGGTGTTCTAAGTTCGTGCCATTATTAATAAGGTGTTTAATCTATACTATTATTATAAATGTGACAGTTTGGATGGATGGATAGATAGATGGATGGATGTTTGTTACTCAATCACGCCAGAACGGCTGAACGGATCTGGATGAAATTTGGCACAGAGATAGATTATAGTCTGGAATAGCACATAGGCTACGTTTTATCCCGGTAAAATGTATGGTTCTCGTGGGATAGATTTCTTTCAATTTTCCATAGAGCAAAGGATCGAAATGATTTTTTGCGCGGGTAACACCGCAGGGCGCAGCTAGTATCGTATAAAGCAAAATCTTGAAAGTTCATGTTTCTTTTACGGTAAGATATTTTATCAGCCAGCAAGCTATTAGCTAAGACCTTTGAACCTGATCGTTAAGACCTTCAAATCTTTGAACGCTCTCTTAAAAAAAAAACAAGATGTGCAGGTTCAAGCTCAGGCTCGCACTTCTGGGATTTTCTTGGTTATATCAGTGAATATAATATATTGGCATGCACTAAAAATAATATATTTTCTTGGTTATATCAGTGAATATAATATATTGGCATGCACTAAAAATAATATATTTTCTTGGTTATATCAGTGAATATAATATATTGGCATGCACTAAAAACGAATTCCCAAACTTAATTAACTTCAAATTGGCTCTCACCGGTCTGCCCGTCGGTTGTATTATCCAACGGGAGTTGGTGAACTATACTGTTTTGTTTTGCCATCAATTTCGTCCATAAACACATGATGCCATCAATATTCATGATAGCTGCCCTCACGTCATTACCTTGCCACCACCGCGTGATATTAACATTTTCACTATTTATAATTTATAGATAAGTACCTAAATTATTCTGATGTAGAGCTTGGTTGTCATACTGGCAGTACCTCCGAATTCAAGTTATACCAGCCACTAATATATTAGTTACATATTGTTATGATTCCAGAAAAAACCCATTATGTATCTTAGATTTCAATAGATAGTTTAATAATATTAGCCCTTTTAAAATACTCCACTGCTGGGCATGAGCTTTCCCTAAATGCGAGGGGGATTAGGCCATAGTAAGGTTCGGTAAATAAACCGCTAACAAGTTCCAATACACCTATTCGTTCTCGCTAAAGTGTTCTTTAAGAAATAAGCTCAACTTATTCGCCTCTATGAACCTATCACCTTATACTTAGAGTTAAAATAGAGTAATTCAGAGCAAGAGTAATATGTTTCTGTCATGGGGTTTCCCTTAAGTGGTAGGTTATTTTATTATAGACCGATAAAAGGAAAGGACACTGAAAGGTGACATTGAAGAAAAGCCATTGGAAACTGTACTGACACCGTAACAAGTGGAATGAAAACCATTTTAATTCACTTTTAAGAGTGCTCTATTTCTTTACTTCGTTTAATTAGATCCTATTGGCACCTGAGGCGAACCTTTTGTTCGAACGAATCGTGGCTTGTACGTTTAATGGGCGATGGTTTTACACCGTTGCGTAATACACATTTGCCTGGCTTAATCAAATGAATACAATGCAACAAGGATATAGTTCGGGCAAAAGTTAATTAATTTTAACAGTATGTTTATCAAAAATATTTTTTTAGTAAATATAGAAATATTTTTCTCTATTATTTCTGCATAGTCTTCAATATTTATTCCAAGTTTCTGGCATGAAAAGTGTATACTTAGTCTGCGTTTTCGCTCAATCAATTATCTATCTATTTAGTCACTAACGAAATTTGATCTTAAATGTTAAACTATTGAATACTTATTACAATGCCAATACCCCTAATTTCCCCCTCAATATTACATAGCAGTGTGACGTAACACCATTTTCACGGTTAATGGAAGTGCAAGAGGAGGTGGGGGGGGGGACGTCGCCCGTCGATGTTCCGCGCAATGCACTCGATGAAAGGCGTCTCCTCGAATTACCCGCCATAACTCCGTGCTTAGTCGAGCGTGTGCCGTATACGGTGTAATTGGTGCCTTAGTGCCAATTTGCGGGAGACAAGATATTGGGTGATGCGATATTAATTTGTTTGCTAATTACAAATTAATTTAAGTTCTATGGTTGCATTGAAAAATTGTAGATTGGGCAGGGTAACAAATACATTTTGTATCAGAGTACAAAATAATATGTAACATTACTTTCAGTATAGTATTTTGCCAAACCCAAGTCTAAGAGTCTAAAGAAGATTTTTAAACGTCACAATTGAATTGAATCTCATACTTAAAAAAAAACGAAACAAACTAAAACGCTTACAAATGTTTTTGACGGTCTCATGGGACTTAAAAATATGCCAAACTTTTCCGACCTTTCAGGGCAACGATGACCTTCTGCTCTACGTTCAGTATCCATTCCACTGGGACTTTAGATTTCCAGATCAAAAAATGAATCAGCGAATGGTACAAAAATAAATACTAGACAATTATCTCATTTAAGTTATATCGAAACCACGTCCCGAGAAACTCCTCTTTTTTGGATGTTGTTATATAGGTCCTTAGCTATCCCGCGGGAACCTATCCATTTCCCGGGACGAACATTATTATATAAAATGACGCGAGTTTTTTTTTTAAATGCCATGACTTATGACATTCTGACAACTTTCCTCCGACGTGGTGATAGGAGCCCTTGTTGAGGTTTCCTTTTTAGTGTCAAATTATTGAATAACGCGATTTAGAAGCTATACGCATGCTATGTTATATCAATATCCGATCAGAAGTTCTTCAGTGATGCGCGAGAAGACGGACAGGCAGCTTCTTTAAGTCGCCATATATTTTTCATAAAATATTCAATGTACTGACATGACCAAGTTGCAGTCTTATTAAACGACGTATGGAAGAGATAAAAAGGGAATACTTAGGACACAATACTGAAATTTAATTACAGTGCCTGTATAGTTCCGCACTGAACCAGTAAACAACTTAATGGAGTTAACGGTGGCATCAGAGGAAGCCTATTTTGAATCTCGCGAGTGAATTGCACCGACTATTGTGTGGGACAATGGCACGTGCAGACTAATGCCGCGAAACGAATTGAGAACAGGACAAGTTCATTGTGACTCGAACATAAATAAGCATTTGCTTGAAACCTTACGTTGCGGTGCGAGTGACAGGCGCCAGCGGCGACACTTGACACGTGTAATATTATAATTCGCTCTCCACGCGGGCTATACCCGGATCTTTGGAAGGCGCGGGTACATGGGTCCAACACGTAGAGGCCTTTTGGAGAATTTTAATGTTATGTTAGCCACCGGCTGGGTTCAACTGCTGAAAATGATAGCATAAACAGCGAATTGACCCCAGCAGGCGGAGGAACTATTGCAGGAATATGGAAAGATAATTGGGACTATGGATTGAGGATTGGATGTATATGGGATGGGAATATTGGAAGGGTTGCGGACACCTGCCATAATCAGCTTTTATCTAATTACTATTGGCAGGTGGTAACTCACCGCTCTTTAGGTAGGCCCCTTAAAAAGACCGTCATATGAGACGATTAGGGGCAACTTATTATTATATAATAAAATCATCATTTCTATTTTTATTAATATTAAAAGTATGGAGTGAGACAGACCATCAGCTAGATGGTCTGATGATATTGGGATGGGTGGTCGATGCATATTGGACTAGCCTAGTTCAGATCCGGAACGAATGACGAATGATCAAAGACGTCAGAAACCGAGACGCGAGTGAAACCAGGCTGACAGAAGAAGAAAAGATATGAGAAGAGATTTCAAACATTTTTTGATATGTGTACGTTATCGTATTCGTAACTCAAGTAGCTTTAAGACTAATACGCTACCTCTTATCCCATACACCACTCAATCGGGACACAGGAGGTTCCCAAGAATTAAGAACGCTGCGCTAGAGATATATTGGAAGCGTTGAACGAGTAATAAATCATAAGCAATTATTTCAAACAATACATACTGTTTGTGCTTTACTAAATGCGACGCGCGCGGTGGCTCTTAGTTAATTATTTAAGTATATTATGTACGGTATGAGGTTTAATTGAAAATGAGACTTTAATTGAGAGCTTTAAGGGGTTGGAAGAAGAAATTTCGAACAACTCAATGTTGAAGTGTGTAGAAACAAATTCCGTGAACAATTTAAGCATTTGCTTAATACAATAGTTTGGATAAGGATACGATTTCAGCTGCCTTTTTATCGAATATCGCGAATAAATCTATAGATTGAGAGGAATTGAATTTATATTCCCACTAGTCGGAGGCTGCCTGCAGCCTGCACTAACAAATTCCAAACTCAAATGATTACACTACCCGTCTCCGAAGATGGAGCTCCGGATTATATTTCTACTGTATAACTTTGTTTTAAATGGTATTTCTATCATTGAATGGGCATTAGAAAGTAAAATTGTGACTGAATTTAAATTAATAACTGATGAAGTTTTAAAAGGTTTTTCCATGTTCAGGCCATTCCATGATACCTATGGGTATGTTTTATCTCGTCAAAGATTCCGAACCTTTTCAGACAGACTTTAAATTAAACTGATAAAATTACACTGCTAGATTGATTTAAAATACCGGTAAGAGTAAACGTAGCGAGATGACTACAAATGTTTGTACCCGAGGCATGGATATTTAATATCTATGGTTAGTCATTATATATTGGGATTGTCCCCAGTATATTCGACGGTATCCAAGACTCACTTTCTTTTGAAAAACAAGCAATAATATCAGATTGGATCCAAAAAAAGCTCTTATATCCATCTGACATCACGTAAGAGTCTGAAACTGGTACTTTCAAACATATCAATAAAAAGAAATGCGTTGAAATCACTTTGGAGTGTCGCAACTGGCGAAAAAAATCGTAATAACGATTTCGCGTTCGAGAAATGCTGGCCACAAAGTTTCGCACTTAAAAGAAAACAGAACACAGCCGTTTTCATAAATAACGGACGCTTTTTCTCGCTTTCCTTGTTCGTTAAAATATGATGCAACAAGGCCGCGCGCTAGCCGCTACAGATTAACGATCCAGCAATAGAGATCATTGTTGAAATATACTGAAGGATGCTGCATTTATATTTTTTTTAAATCCTCAGCCTGGCTATGTGCATGCACATTATAAACTAAACATAAATAATATAATGACTCAATTTCAATACATTTTTTTAATAAGAAATTTAATGACTCAATTGAAACACCGATTTGTCTAGATATACATTCTCTGGCAAGAATTTCAAAGTTGAAGTGGCAGTTTGCAGGGCACATATCTCGCAGAACCGATGGCCGTTGGGGCAGAAAGGTTCTAGAATGGCGACCACGAACCTGAAGACGTAGTGTAGGACGGCCCCCCACAAGGTGGACTGATGATATCACACGCGTAGCAGGAAGCCGGCGGATGCGAGTGGCGGAGGACCGTGATGATTGGAAATCATTGGGGGAGGCCTATGTCCAGCTGAGGACATCTTTCGGCTGATAGAACATTAATAGAAAGAATTATATAAGTAGTATAATAGTTCTATACAATAGCCTTTACAAAACCCAACAAGCTACTTACTATAGCATCCACATTGGAGCCGGTATCTCCTCGATACTTCGATTATTTCCCTCATAAGCAATGTGAAGTTATGGCGCACCAGTATATCACAGCTGTATTGCCTGCCTTTACTGTGTTTTATTGTGGAAGTTCTGAATTGGCGCAGGAGAGTAATATGGCTTATAGCGCTTTAAATATTCTCAGTACCATGTTAATATTGATGATTACATCTTTTAAGACCACCCGATTAGCGCAGATGGTAGTGACTCCGCATTCTGTGACGAGGTTCTCGGGTTCGAATCTCGGTAGCGGCAAACTTTGTGTCACTAGAACACAGTGATTAGCAAATTGTATAGCTGAGTTTACAGTGGATCTCTGGTTTGGGGCTTGGGTCTTCATCAGTCTTATAGATAGAGTGAGGAAGGCCACTAGAGGAATGTTATATGCAGATAAAGGAATATATCTATCTTCGAGCACAGAATACTTAATAGTAAAAGTACAGAAGGATCGATCCACGAAGATATTTAAATAAATAGCGACTCTGGCTACGACGCAATAATGTGCAGTTCAGCTCAAATTATATTTACCTACAGGGCGCCTCTTTTTCTATTGCGTAACTCTTATGCCTTCTGACGCGTCGCAACCCATGGAATGGCCCGCCAAGGCGGATCCGCCAATGTGCTTGTAGCATCTTATGTAATGAAACAGGTGAAATTATAATAAATCAATAATGGCGAAAATAATATTTAATACCAAAACAGTGAATCGATTTAAAATGGCAGCACCACAACTAATCAGGATGCGGGGCGCGTGATTTATTTCGCGTCAAAGTTGAAAATTAATTCGCAGCACCGCTCGCGGCGGCCGCCGTGGAGGGGCTCGGCCACGAAACTAGCGGTACATGAACGTAGATCAAATAATACGTTACCAAACATTGCTACTACCACCTTGTTGATGATCTTATTGGCACAGTCGGCAGTGAACCTGCTTTCTGTACTGTGGTACGAAACCCCGATAGGCGAAAACTTTGTGTCATAAGCATAAAAATTTGAACCCGACCTATGGACGTTTAATATAAATAATAAACATTCGTAATAATTATAATAAGAGTATAATCAGATTGCCCTCAGTTGCTTACTTTGGAACCATACAGTTGGATGTTTGCATTGTAAAATATTTATTCAACCCTACCAAAACAATGTTAAGACACGGTAGCCCAAGAGTTCAACCTTATAAAACAGTAGGATTGGCGACGATTGAACTATAACTATTGGCCACACGACTTACGATGTCTAACAGTAGAGGGTTCGAAGTGAAAAAGGTTTTGCATAATTAATTATTTTCTAAATGTTCTCATGGCTCCACAGGAACGGCGGTGACAGAAACTGCGGTCTTAACAGCGGCAACGAGCGGCAAGAAACGAAGCGGTTGCGACACCGCACACAGGTAATTCACAAACATTCGTACAAAGCGACATTTAATTAAATATTATAAATACCTACTGACATTTTAAAAACACTTTTTCTGGGATAGAACTAAGTCTCAATGAATACAGTGCTTGTATTGTCCGTCGGATTATATTCAAAAAAAGAATATGAAGTTTTTTTTTTGCTGGTATATGAACAGAACTACCGTAGAGCCGCGTAGAATAAAGTCATAGAGTGAAGACCTATGCCCAGCACAGGCCAAAAGAAAAACAAAAGACTTGTTGTTAATGTTAGTTCGACAACTCAGTGGAGGGTGAAGAAAAGGGGGATATGGAAGAAAAGAAGACGATTTTCTATGCGAACATTATAATGGACCGAACCAAATTAAACTATGACAACAAAATAAGAATACAATTAAAAAATAATAAAAAGAAAGCGAACCTAAAAGTAGGTCCAATTACCCACACTTGTTAATCCAAAACAGCTCAAATTGATAATGTTTCCCTATGATTGTTCTTCCACAAATATAAGATACATCCAGGTTACAGTGTGATTATAGATTCCTTAATATCACGGTGATATCAATGAGGTTTTATGTATATTTATTCGTAGGGTGATACAGGCCGGCTGTCTTCGCGCCGCGTCATCGTGTCGTGTCGACGCGGTTGACGCAACCGACGACAGCCACGATTTAGTGGGATTATGTTCAACGTTTTGTTTTCAATTTCCAACACCGCGGTGATGTATTGCCAACAGAAATGTTTGGTATGAAATATTTCTTTCGAATATTCGTTTAACTTTTTCATATCTTTTAAATCATTTATTTTCTTTGAGGTTATCTTTTGAAGAATTTATATTTTATAGTCAATGGATTTATTGATTGAAGTTTTCGTAGAATAAATAAAAAAAATCATTGCAGTAATATCTTTCACCTAATGAAGTGTATAGATAAATAAATCACATAGTTAATCAAACTAACTTCAAAATCCATATTTTCCAACCCAAAATCAACCCCAAAAATATTCAATTTAGACTTTAGGCAATCACAGACAAATGAATTTTGAAATTCAAATAGTAATAAATACTGTTCCTGATCTGAACGAAGCCCGCTACCCGACAACTTTTGCTATTAAATACATCAACTGACCCGTAATGTAAATATCTATGTTTGTTTTAAAACCGATTTTAGAGGGAATCATTATATTTGAGGCTAAAATTTTACTACAGGGTAAATTAATGAGAATTGCGGAATAAAAATGATTTTTATTTGAAAAATGGTATGGGTAAATATACATACCATTTTAAATCCCCGGCTCTTACCACCTTACGCGGAACTCATTTTCTATAAATATTATCACTTGCTGTACGGTGAATGCAAACAGCGTGAGGAAACCTGCACGTCTATCAAAAGTCGTGTGAAGTTCACCAAACCGCTCTGGGTCAGTGTGGTCGAGTACGGCCTAAATCCTGCTCATATTGAGGAGGAAAGTGCCCAGTATAATGGCAATCGGCTCGCCTTCTATTAAATCGGGACCAAAAAAGGATCGGCCAAATGTGGGTTCATTGTAGTGCACCTCTGCCTACCCTCTCAGGGATTACAGGCATAATGTATTAGAGAGGAATGAAGCACTCAAGCATGATAGCCATCACTATTCAATACTAGTTTCCGATACTCCCACAACATCACAATTTCCATAACAACAACCACATTCTGGCTTGTTTTTGTAAAATAGTCCTATTGTTCACGCAATAAATAAAAATTGATGCGGAAACACCTCAGCAGTTTTAATATTTTAATCCCCGCCGCCGGGAGGTAACATAAATTCAGTATGACTGTTTGAACACGAGCTTTTTTGGATTACAAATACGTGGATATTTTTGATTTCGTTACAGAAATTCTTTGGAAGGTCATAGTAGGTACTTAAAACGGCTATAGACATGTCATGCTTGGACAGTGTTTTGCTAGCATAGTAGCAAATATTTACTGGCTCAAAAAGTTTGGTATTTATTAAATATATCTGTATGTTTCTCTTTTCAAGTTTGATTTGGTGACCAGTGTGATAACCTGCTAATTCATAATATTTTGGTGAAGAAATAGAACGGAGATATAATAAAGAAAGCTTCAAAAACACAAATAATATAGCTAGACAAAAATGGACTTTGCGGCTTCGTATTGTATGAAACAATCGTGTGTAATGGCATTACAGTTCAACAATGCTTTGTTACTGTATTGCGAGGAGAGTTTTCAAGGCTCGTTGGCGATAAAATGCTGCGGTTTTGTCCGCGCTGCCGATTCGGCCTCTAATAAATCACGGCAGTTTGTCAGGTGTTACAATTTGTATCGCCCGTGCTTCGGAGTGAGAAGATTTTCATTTTTTTCCCTGCGCCACCCTGTTCACAAATCATCGGGATTGTGGGTGAGTAATTGTTTTTTGCGGTAAAGGCAGCTGAGTATGAAATATGTATGGGAGTCAAAGGAGAACATGAGCGCGATTGGCATTCGGTCGGTGGTGAAAGCTCGTTGAAAGGTTGTAATAGCTAAAAATAATTAAAGGAACAGTAAGAATTTGATCACGTATTGGCTATAGATCTGTGAATACGTTTTCACGGTTCAATTTGGAGAAAAGAAAATTCAACAAAGAGTTTATACTTCTTAAACTTCATAAATTGTATACGTGCAAAGTAATTTAACGATATTATATCGTTAATATAAGCCTCTATTTCACAGTAAACATTCTCGGCTCATAAACATCAAGCGAACGATAAAACAACCAGACAGAATACTTAGTAACTTGATAGCAAGTCTGAGACTCAAAGCACATTTAGTCTAGCACATTTATTTGAATAGTGCCACACGTCAGCAAATATTTAAGCCAACATAGAAAATGCTGTATTTGCACGTCTCTGCAGAGACATTGCTATGCAAATAGCCGTTGATGTGAACAAGGATGTTGCTTTAATTGAATTAGATAAGAATATATGACGGTTTGAAATCGGAATACGGCTGTAATTTGTTATGCAGTAACCTGGTTTAGCTGCAGATATATGCAATGAGGAGAATTAAGATAAACTTAAAATCCCAAGTACACTGACTCTCTTCAAGCAGATTTATACGTGGATGATGTCGTTTTGAAAGAGTGGCTAGATTATGGATTCTGTTTTTCTAGATATGAATGATTTATAATGTTGGAAAATATGACAGATTGTCCAGGGGTGGAAATGCAACTGGCCAGACTGATTGGGCGATCATGGTAATCATACACGTGCAGATAGTTGTAAACAACACCAGCAAATTGTAAACAAGCCACCGGCAGGGTGTAAACAAACACTAGCATTCAAACTAGTCACAAAATGAAATTCAATTGAATTTAAGAGCCAATAGGTTTTCTAATGTGTATTGAGTTCGACGAAATGACAAAAATGGCTGTTCGCCAGTCCAAGATACTGACCTATTAACCCATCTGGTGTTACCCGCTCCAAAATGCCGAACAGAATTTAAAGCAGTAACAACTTAAATTCTAAGCATTATTATTAAAAAACAAGTATATTTTTCCGACCAAAAGCATTACACGTACCGGACAATTCCAATAAAACCAAACAAATAAAATGTACCCAAAAACGTGCGTTTCATTTCAGCTTTTACAAACCATTCCACATTTTCATCCAAATATATTATTATGAAATCCTTTGGAAGGCTTCAATATTTGTCACGGGAAACTGCCTTTATTTACCCTATAGGCGTACATCCGGTGAAAGGGCAGTCTCATTGATTCCTTTACGAGGGAACACGGCCCTTCGTATTTGTGTGTTGCCGGGTCCAGCTGTAAATATCGCTTGTTTTTAATATTACACTTGAGTTGGAACTGTGATACGATATTCTGATTCATACAATTATTTATGGTTTATGTTTGGGAATATTGGCAACCCAACAAATAATATAGTTGAAATCGATTTTGTATTTTACGGGCAACACTTGCACGCCATTGAAATATCAATTGCCCTGTGTTATCATTCTAAAATCCAGCGATCTAAAACCCCTACACCACCTACACATAACTCATACATTCTTCTACAGGGCATACATCTAAAATTAAACAAACAATGAACTTAATAAGTATACTTTTCACACTGGCTTAGAGATTACAGAGTTTCACTATTAAAAAATTTTTTTTTAAGTAATTTAAACTTTCCTAGTATAGCTTATGGAACTTCAAATTTGAAGTGGCAGTGGGTGAGGCACATAACTCGAAGAACCGTTGGCTGATGGTGCAGACAGGTTCTAGTATGGCGACTGACCATGAGCTGGAAGACGAAGTGTAAAACGTCCCCCCACACGGTGGACCGATGGTGTCATACGCGTCGCAGAAAGCTGGTGGAAGTGACTGGCGGAGGACCGTTATGTGTGGAAGTCATAGGGGGAGGCCTATGTCCAGTAGTGGACATCTTTCGACTGATGGATGAATAATGGATTATAGCCTAAAACTGCACGGTACTGTTTCTATCCTACCTTCAATAATAATCAAGTATTCAAAAAATCGGATTGTTCGTCCAATAGATCCCCTCCCTCCCCACTTCTCGTAGTAGTCAGGAATTCATTACGATGACAGAAATTTGTTTGCGATATGAAATTCCCGAGACTCCTTAGCTATTTACGAAGAATTTATGATATTTTGGAGTGACCCGTTTCTTTGTTATATCATTTTGAACTCTGTGTCGTCCTGATATTTTCCTGAAGATTTTTCAAATTCAGATTATCAGAATAACGTACGTCACAGATCGATCAAAACGCTTTTTATTTTTTTACGGCAAAAGCGTTATCGAGTACAATGATTGTGTTCGACAGGCGTATCCTACGAATTTATATTTTAATGGTTTAACGATATACATTTAAGGCATGAAATCCTATAAAAGGTTTTCCTAAATAAATCTCCAAAAAATATGGTTCATCAAAATCGAATTCCAAATATCCTAAAGCGGGGAACGTTTTAATTAATCTGAATTTCAAATTTCCAGCTCAATTCGGTGTCCTAGCGTTTCATCCTCGAGTTGTTGCTAGGTAAATTTAAATATTTCACACTTGAAAAGAGCCTTTCGATCGTTTTTACGCTTAAATGGCAGGCACCGCTTTCTGTTTAGGCATGTAGTGTACGTATCGATGTTTTTTGGATTTTAAAATTTGAATGTAATTCCTTTCTTCATGCTGATTTTTTTCGTGATACGACATTCACCCTTTCCAGGATCAAGATGTCGATAATAAGTTTGACTTTACATAAGTTACTTATGAAGTATGTAAGAAGGTCCAAATTAATCCCTTTTTTACCAATATCTATTGAGTTTTGCCCATATTTACACGAAGCGACCGCCTATCCTCTGAGATAAAACGGGGACTACCAGTAACCTAAGAAAGATATCAACATCAACTACATGATAGAGAAGAAAGTTTATCGATATTTTGCTACATCGATATTTCTCTCAACTTCCCTACCCACCATTACTTCGACTTCAATTAGATGATATCTGACGTTTATAGTTCTTTATGCATTCAAGGAGTCAGATTATGCTTTTCCAGTGTTAGATAATGCCATTTAAACGTAGGTCCGATCATTATTCCCTTTAAGGGCCTTTATACTGGCGTAATGAAAATTTTGTTAAGGTTTTACGAGCGGGCCAGAAGTGCTTTAATGAACCATCTGCAAAGGTGTATCTTTTTTAGAAGGGAAAATAAAATTTGTTATATGCCCGTGCGTAGAATGTTGGTGTAAGTATAAGCATTGTCATACTTTTATGGTGTTATTTTTGTGGGTTTTATTTGCTACGTGGAAAATGTTATTGCGACGGCAACACATGAAGAAAACCAGTCAACCTTTTCTCTAGTGAGACTTCATGTTTAGACTATAAAATATTGTAACTAAACAATTTTTATATAAAATATTAATATAAGAATCTCATTTTCAACCATGATTATCATTTGCTAAGCGGTGATGGAAAGCGTCGTGAGGAAATCTGCATGTCTGAGAGAACCCCTCGAAAAACGTGTGAAGCCCGCCAACTCGCACTGGGCCAGCGTGGTGGACTATGGGTTAATCCCCCTCGCACTGATGGGAGGCCCGTGCCCAACAGTGGGACATCAAAAACTTAATTTTTTTGCATTGTACTTGACATCCTCAATATTAGTTGTCCGTATCAAATGAGTGCAGAGCAAAATTTTTCTGTTTTTTATATTTCCTTTTGATCTTAACTCTTTTTCCCATAAAATCTTCTCAAATTTTATTGTGGGGAAACTACAAACAATTGGGTATAGTAAACTCTGTTTATACGTCCCATACCGGATATATTCGGACATCAAACGAAGGTTTCATCCACTAAAACTTTTATGTTAATGAATTCGTCAACATTTATCAATCAATCTTAAATTACTAGATGGAGATGATCCGACGCAAGCTGTACCTTATGTTAGTGGGATAAAATACGATTTTCCGCGCAACGTTTGCTTTATAAATTGCAAATACACCATTCACAGGCCGTAAACGTCGTAACTCGCCCGTCACATAAACAGTAGGTACTATCGGGTGTTGTGTAGTGCAAGAAATAAGAGTACAGCGAGTTATAATTTTATAAGGTGTATGAATGCTGGTGACATCTATCGGCAGATGATTGAGATCTCAATTAAAAAAAATATATTAATAATAAATAAATAAATTAAAAATATCACCTCGTACGAAATGCATATTAAAATTCACGTTGCTGATTCAAATAAAGATGAGTTATTGACTTTTTTATTGCATATTTATGACTAGCGGTGATTTATAATATTAATAACATTAATACTCAAAAATATTGTAAATTTTTTTTAATAGGACTAGTGAAAACTCTACAGATGATATGTAACAAATATTAAATAAAACATTTTTGAAAAAGGACAGCAATAAAACCCAATAACTATAAGTGTATTTCATATTTTTTAAGATTAAATAATAAAATAATTAGTACTTATAACAAATATACTTTAAAAAAATCAAATAGAAAAACACCCTAATATGTTTTCTTCTCTTTCTACGCTCGTAATAAGAACTTGGACCACACAAACGCGAATCAATCAATGTTCCACTATCCCTCTATCATTTACTTATTCAGATTTTATGCGACGACAACATCGGACCGTAACTTTATGTACCATCAGCCTCGCGTTTATGGGACATGGAGCACGAATGTGACCCAGTTTGAACACAAAACTGGTATATATAATAATGGCGATATTCGCCAGACGAACATACCTACCTGTTTGGTCCCAAACTAAGTAAATGCTTGTAGGTATTATGGTTACCGTAGAATGGACTGGCGGCAATTCTAGGACCTACATAATTACTTAAATAGATATTAAACGTCCATGGTCATCACATAAAGTTTGTTCCTACCGGTATTCACACCTTGGACCCTCAGTACAAAAATCAGGGTCATTCCGAACTGAGTCATCTTTACATAAAAAAAAACAATAAAAAAACAGACCTGAAACATGAGTAGGATTTGAGTATTGTAAATCAAAATAGTTTTATTCATGTACGCCAAAAATCGAACCGCTTAAGAATAGTCAGAAATCTACTATCAGATTGGAATGTTAGCTCCACTGAAAATAGCCGTCAAGAAACTCAATGGCTACCTCCCCTTTAAAACATAGAGGTACGCGTACATTCCCATAAGCATTAATGCCATGTAAGCAGGCAGGATCATTCTCATACCACAATCGTATTCAGTGGTAAGCATCGTCCCTACCATATACCAAACGAGCCGCAATTATGGCAGCAACTGATTTTACCATAGGATACGAGTATTTTTACTAAGAGACAAATAGAACATTAATATTAAGATCAGCACACGATATCCACATTTTTCATATTCCCTGTTACCTTAACTGATATAAATACATACACGAAAAAAAGAAAATGTACTCGCAAAGATTCACTCGAGCCCTAATGTTGAACATCCGTCATCGTTACTGGTGCGTTGGGGAAAACTTTGGAAAACATTATTTGTATGCCGGTACTAAGTAGTCGATACTACCGTAAAAAAACCCTAAAATACCTGTGTATAGCAAAAGGGCTTGTACAAAACAAATGTTAAACAATAGAGATAATAATGAAAGTTAAAGTAGAGAAGGAGGAGAGATATCAGTGATTGCCAAGTGGGTAGATTCAAACTCTGGCTCGGCTATGGCCTTAACCCCATCGCATTGATGGGAGGCCCGTGCCCAACAGTGGGAAATTAAAAGGGATTGTCTAATTATTATAATGTCTCTCTCCACTAGGGCTATACCCGTATCTTTGGATGGCTTGCGCGGTGACATTTTCGGATTTAGAAAATAAATAAATAATGATAAAATAAAATAATAACATCTAACAAAGCTAAGAAAGAAAAATAAAATTTTCTATAGAAAGAAAAGTTGTTGATGAAACGAACACGAACACAAAACAAGTATAATTCAACTACTTATTTCAGAGTGTTGCACATCAGTCAGTACCTCATCCGTTGGGGCGAAAGTCTTCACTCGACTGAGAAAAAAACCAAAAGATCTGTGTTCTATAGACTCGAGGATTGAACGCTAAAGTTTTCGTTACCAAGAAAGTTTCATCCCGATGACTCCCATGCGTGTGTTAAGACAGTTGTCAGTCTTCTCACTGAATGTTCTGTCTTCGTTCATACTGACAGATCAGATACTGCTAGCTACAAAAGTGTTTTCCATTCAAGAAATAATAACATCGCGATGGTTAAAAACCTTTCTGTGAGTTCGCGCTACATCGTTCGATTCTAAACGAAACCCTACACTGTGAACTAGAATCAGAGTTCTGTTCCCTTTTCACATCGTTAATTTAACCTAAGGGAGTATATAAGCTGTAACTAAAATAGTGTAAGATATTTTAACAGATGAATTATTAAGTTATATGGTTGATATTTTTAAAACTAGTAGTAGCCTTTTGGCCGTGTTTTTTATGTCTAATAATTTGAAATATTTCTTTGGGAATGTTATCTTTATGAGCTATTGTTGGCCCTGTTAAGAAATTTTCCACTATTATTGTTATACTTTATATATATGGAGTAAAATACCAACTTCTTCAGATATTACAGTATATATAATACCAGCCCTTTTTAATGTCCCAATGTTGGGCACGGTCCTCCCCTCAATTCGAGGGGGATTAGGCCATAGTCCACCACGCTGGCAGTGCGAGTTGGCGGACTTCACACATCTTTCGAGGGGTTCTCTCAGATATGCAGGTTTCCTCACGATGTTTTCCTTCACCGTTTAGCAAGTGATAATAGTGGTTGAAATGAGATTAGCACATGAAATCTAGAAATCCCAGAGGTGCGAGCCGGGGGGTTTGAACCTGCGATCCTCGTTACCGAGGCAAGCGTTCTACCAACTTGGCTATCACTGCTTTTTTATTACAGTATACATTTGCCAGAATTCTGCAAATCCTATGTCGATACCTAGACCTAGTATTGTTGTTGCCGAAGACGTTGGAATTGAGTTTGGGTTGGCATGACCGAATGAGCAGGTTTCCTTTCAAAGCACTCTAGGAACATATCCCTACGCCATTTTTGTACCTCGAACTTATCGAATAACCTTGATACAGGGAAAAAGCGACGTAATTTCACGTACAAACATTAAGTACAATGTTAAACCCGGTAAAGCAGTCTGGTCGTATTGCCGTGCCAAACCAACTGCGAAACTTTAGTCGCAAATTGACTTCACGTATTCGCTTAAGGTGCAGTTTCTTTCATCCGAGCTCAGCTTTTGTGCTGTGGTGTAATGTATGAGCGGTAGCGGATTGCAGCTATGTAAGTTGAAGCGTAATCCGCCACCGCCTGGTCTAGGAGTTTGGGGCAACTCCATGCTGCACTGCACTGGGTGGTTGCGGGTTTGATTTCCGCCTGGGTTTATTCCTGTCCATGTTTCTGATGTTCAGCCTATAATGCCTGTAATCTAGTCTATGATAATTTGACTGATTACAGTAAATAAAGATTTTCATATTTATTTAAGGGGTAATTTAATTCGTATAAGTTCTAGTAACTGAATAACACATTTAAAAAAAAAATATAACCTAAAATCACAAAATCGACGTTCTGACTACACATAATGATTGAAAATGCGCTAAAGCAGTACAGATTCAAGGCTTTGTATAACCTTTCTGAACCACCCCGCATAACATCCCGCTGTACCGATATGAAAATATTTCCGACCCCGCTACCGCTTTTCCCTCAACTAAACCATTAGGTTGTATTAAGAAATACGAAAACTAAGCAGAATGGCATTCTAAAGAGTTCTCTGCATCACAACTTTGTTTTGCATGAGTTTACTCGGCGTTTGCCGGTTTTAAAATCTTTTCGCGACTCCAGCGCATTAAAGTGTTTAAGTTGTTTGTAGTTTCTGTCTATCGGAGTGAACACAAACAAAGTGTTGTGAGCATATTTTTGTCTGGATTCTGGTGTTAAAATTGGAGCATGAACTGCACTGAAATTAATATTTTTATTAATTAGTTTGACATCTATACATATAATAATAATGTTACTGTTCGCTGTCTGCTACAGTAGATATATGAGAATAACTATTATTGAGGGCCTTTATCAACGCAATATAACCAAAAACAATGATTGTTAGAATTTTGTGTCTGTTAGTCCGTTTATCTGTTTGTCTATGCGTTTGCGTACGTTATGGTATTATTATTAATTTAATCGATTATATTTTCCAGTGTTCAGCTAGGTAGACATAACTTCGAGAAAGAGGTCAACCGTCGAATCCAACTCGGATCGGCAGCGTTCGGGAAATTGCATGATATCTTCTCGTCCAAATTACCTCAGTGTCTGAAGACAAAGGTTTACAACCAATGTGTGCTGCCAGTGATGACATATGGTGCCGAGACGTGGTCGACTATGGGCCGCATAAGAAGGCTCAAGGTCGCTCAACGCGCAATGGAGAGAGCTATGCTCGGGGTTTCGCTACGCGATAGAATCAGAAATGAAGAGATCCGTAGACGAACTGGAGTAACCGACATAGCTCAAAGAATTTCCAAGTTGAAGTGGGCAGGGCACATAGCTCGCAGAACCGATGGCCGTTGGGGCAGAAAGGTTCTAGAATGGCGACCACGAATCGGAAGACGAAGTGTAGGACGGCCCCCCACAAGGTGGACTGATGACATCACACGCGTCGCAGGAAGCCGGTGGATGCGAGTGGCGGGGGACCGTGATGTGTGGAAATCGTTGGGGGAGGCCTATGTCCAGCAGTGGACGTCTATCGGCTGATTGATTGATTTTCCAGTGAAACTCGTACAAAAATCCACATTAATAACGCGCGAATGCAAAATAATCTCACAAAACAACAACATCAAGCTGACAATTAACTACAGCAATACTCAACAACACATCTTGCGAGAAAACGTAACTCAATACTCACGCACAGCACATAAATTCGTTACAACTGATTACCAAGTTTGTTGGGACTTGTCATCACAACTCTTCCACCTCACCGTAAGGAGGGGGGAGGCGAGGGGATTTTTTTCATTGTTAACGTATATCTGGCAAGGTTTGGCTTTAGACTTCATGAGAGTCGCGCACGCCGCGCCTTGTACGTGATCTGAATTCAGCAGCTAATATTCATCGCTATAAAGCAACTTCTGAGGTGCGAGAAGGACACACCCCTACAAGGGAACGAGAGCGCATCTTTCAGCGAGATTCCGTGACCTCTCAGCGGCTTCAGTCCGCAGAAATATGGATGGTAATAACATAAATCCCTGCGGCATATAAAACACTAAACGCCCCCTGAAGTGCCCCATGCTTTTTACGGTTGGAATTCCCGAACGGCGTTTATGAAAATTGTTTGAGACTTTGTAAATTAATTATAATCAGTTTGGTAATTCATGTACAAACTTGGAATATCGTGAATAAGTATAAAAAAAGTAATTAGATACACGATTGAAATAAAACTAATTTTACGGATTTTATCGCGTTTATTTTTTGTTTTTTACGTTCCCGACGTTTCGAACAAACAAAAAATAAACGCGAAAAATTAAATCCGTAAAATTAGTTTTATTTAAATGTTTAGTATTCGCGTAAATATAAGAAATCAATATAGATACACGATATTAAAACACATTTTTGAGTAAATTTCATTGAATAGAAAACCTTTATAATTGTAATTCCTCTCATGATTGCCTTCATATCCGAATTCGCGTATGATTGATGAAGTAGGTACAAAGCTCATTGGTATGCGCCGTGCAATCGCAGCCTAAACATAAATAGGGGCATGTCTGAGCCCCTTTGACAGGTGGCCTGTTAATTTTTGACTTTGATGCTTATACGGTTCAGGGGAGACTATGAAGATGGGATTAGCAAATTTATGCTCTAAATCTTTAGTCATTTTAGTCAAAATACAATTAAAAGATTGGCTTAAGGACAAAGTATTTCGGTAACTTAGACCCCATTCTTGATCACAAAACGAAGTGTTTTTAAGATAAATATCTAAGTTGAGTCAGGGGCTTCTAAACACTTTAAATGTAGTGGTCTTAGGAGGTTAACAGAACACGTGTACTAGGAGAGTGAAGTGTTTAAAACCCCATAAGGGTTGAGGGTGTAGAATCTAGCCAGTTATTACATTTAGTTAGGAGTGTTATTAGACTCCTAACTAAATGAATATCAGATACACACCTACTAAACTTTCATAATTAGATTTTCCAGAGAACTGAATAGATCAAAATGTTTCATACTAATAAGAATGATAACATCTTGATTACAAAGTATATCCTTAAAACATTGCCCATGTAATCATTGCTCCTTATGTTACGCCGCTGACATGTAACTACCCTGGTAATACAGCCATGAATATTAATGTTAGCCACTTTATTTGCTTATTTATTAGATGCAGGTGTTAGAACGTGATTTTTCATGCATTACAAAGGTTGGCTTCATGTTTTCGACTGACTCTTCGTAGTGTAATAAAGCAGGTTACTCAGCACTTGTACAGAGTTATTTACTACGTTAATACATTTGAAATAAAGTTTCATGTAGCGAAGCAGATTTTTTTAAGGAATGCACAGGTATTTTTGTAATTACAGATCTTTCCCTCTATTCATTCCTTCCTCCATCTATACATATAAATAAAATTGGAGTGTCTGTTTGTAATATTAAAATAACCACTTTTTACTAAGTGCATTTGGATGTATACATGTTACCTATACCGAAACAACATTTTTTAAAATTTTTGTCTGTCTGTCTGTCTGTTTGTTCCGGCTAATCTCTGAAATGGCTTGACCGATTTTGACGGGACTTTCACTGGCAAATAGCTGATGTAACAAGGAGTAACTTAGGCTACTTTTATTTTAGAAAAAAAAATAGGATCTCACGAAAAAAAATTAAAACCAATGTTGCAGCGCAGCGCCTGATTAAGTTTGATAGCAACAACCTGCAATGCGTCCCGCGGGCTCAGAACACGCGAGCAGGCTGTTGTCAACGGTTGTCTTTGTTAAATACCACGCGGACGAAGTCGCGGGCAACAGCTAGTTGACTATATAAACGATATCATTCTGTTTTGTGACTATCCTATCCTTATCCCATACTAGCAGACGCCCGTGACTTCATACGAGTGAAGTGAGTATTTTTCCTGTCCCGAGGGAATGCTTCCATTTTATGAGACGAAAATTATCCAAAATATTTATCTTGTAATAAGCTATCACTTTACCAAATTTCATTGAAATCAGCTTAGTGAGTTTTGTTGTGTGTCTGTCAGTCAGTATATTCCTACATCTCCGAAAAACTACTGAACGGGTTTTGATAAAACTTGGCATGGTGATAGCATATAACCAGATCATTATCTAAGATATTTTAATCCCATAAATGCATGGGTTCTTGGAATATCCAAAAGTCCACGCGCACGAAGGCGCAGGCATTGCTAGTATCTTAATAAGATGTCACACAACATCAGATAAAGGCAACGGCGGAACTTCAAGGATAAATATATTAGTTTATGTCAAGACGAAAATAACAACTTTTACAGGTTTATCTATTCCGAAAAGTTGAAGAAAAAATATTATAATAAAGTATTTTGGGGCCTACCCTTAAAGTACAACACGGATATATGTATTACTAGACGTGCTTTCTGTAAAAAGATCCTAACATCACATAAGACTTCTTGGCGTGAAATTGAAGAGATCCGTCGGTTATGATGTCATTTAAAAAAAAGTGTTTCTTTGACGTCTGTGACATTGATGGAATATTAATCACGATGTGTTCGGCATAAAGATCACGTGCTCAGGCAATAAAAAAATACAACCGAGTTGAGCACCTCGTCCTTTTTAAGAAGTCGGTTAAAAAACAGAATTAAACTTCACTTTTTAGTTTTACCCAAGAAGTCGATAAAATATTTTCAGTATCCATCCCTTTACTGATTGAATGTTCATATATAAGTTAAATAATACCGCATTAAACAGTTACGTACGAGTATTCCGCACTCTACCTTCATCCCTCACACTTTGTACTGGGGTCACACGGCTATGATCCTGTATCCCTGTCACAGAGAGGATGATAAGACCTCATTATAAATCGCCGGCTATTCACATAAATATACACTCTCGCATTGTAGTAGACTGACGCCTCTTGGGAATTTCTCAGTCTATGGTACATTGTTGGTTAGAAAATTTCTTAATACAATTCCTTGTTTCAATTATAATTAAAATTAATGTGACTTAAAATTAATGTGACTTAAATTGCCTATGTCGATGATGTTGTTTTTTATTTTTTGGGCAACTTGGTGAACCTAGATCGGTTTTTGATTATGCGTCTTCTGAAAATGGTAGGTAGATGAGTACCTCAGTACATAGGTACATACTTTTCGTGCAGTACTGAGTACACTAATTATATTTTTTATATAGGAAATAATTTTATAAAGGTCGCTCAACGCGCAATGGAGAGAGCTATGCTCGGGGTTTCGCTACGCGATAGAATCAGAAATGAAGAGATCCGTAGACGAACTGGAGTAACCGACATAGCTCAAAGAATTGCCAAGTTGAAGTGGCAGTGGGCAGGGCACATAGCTCGCAGAACCGATGGCCGTTGGGGCAGAAAGGTTCTAGAATGGCGACCACGAATCGGAAGACGAAGTGTAGGACGGCCCCCCACAAGGTGGACTGATGACATCACACGCGTCGCAGGAAGCCGGTGGATGCGAGTGGCGGAGGACCGTGATGTGTGGAAGTCGTTGGGGGCCTATGTCCAGCAGTGGACGTGTATATCGGCTGATAGATAGATAGATATAGGAAATATAACTACGTGAAAATTAACCCTAGAAACGTACTACGAATTCATGCAATTTTTACATTTTTTATAAAAAAAAATCAAAATAATAATAATTCATAGCTATTATAGACTAGATTATATGAATCGATCATTTTACATAAATATACTTAGTTATTTACCCTACTTTCCCTTAGGACCGGCACAGTATATTTCAGTGCTATCATTGTCATAGTAGATTTATTGAGAAATGTTAATCTGGGCTTTGGATCGCAATATTTTGGGTTTATAAGCTTAATATTGGTTATGAGAATACTATTACATAGTTGTGTATTATTTCTTTTATACTCGTTCATAGTCGATTCGGTTATTAATTGAAACTTGTACTATGACATGTAGTATGTAAACACAGCGAGTGGTCGAATCAAACCATTCGGTTGCGTAGTCATATCGAATCTTCGATACGGTTCTAAAGAATGCCTCTGAAAGTACATCGTCGAAACGAGAGAATTTCTAATCGAATTGATTCGTATAATTGTCGAAAGGTTTGTGTAACGATTCCTATTTTCTTCTCTTTTTTTACTTTACTGTGTCATTGCTAATTTAAATAAACAATTGTTCTTAGGCTATGGCTGGTAGTGTTGTTTTTTTTAATGTGTTATCACTTCTAGCATACGGTTTACATTTGCTCGTCATCAGCAGGTATATTGATTCTATGCTTCGGCCAGCAGCTGTGTCGAAAAACTTTGATAAACAGGATTTTAACATAATTCGACCAAATTTTTTTATTTATTTTTCGAGCTCGCCCTTTAAACGAGTATGAACTATGCTTCTTATTTTTTTTATAATGTTCGATTCTTTATTTTAAGAACGAACTGAGAATTATTTTCGTTGAGTCGATATATATGAGTTGCCTCAAACGTATAAATAATGAAAAGGTAAAATAAATTGCTATATTAATATCTATAAAAATGGTTGTCAGTTTAAAAGTGGAGTACAGAAAGAAGTAAGTTATAATTTAGAATAACACATAGATGACTGGTTAGCACAGGCGTAATTATAAGTAATAAACTGTTCAAGATGTGTTCAATGTGCTTTAATTCAACAATCAACTGAAACAAATTTAAATCCGAAGTCATTCAACGAAGAAATCCACCAAATCGAAGTGCACCGCGCAAACAATCTACCGACTTCATTTTAGTCCACGGCACCAACTTTAAATACATACCGAAAAACAAACCAGAGGGGGGGGGGGGGGGGGGGTAGCACGGGCCGGAGGAGGGCGGGGTAAAAACAAACAGTGAACAACAAACAGTAAATTACACAGCGATCCGGTTCAAACCGGAACACGCCGGTTATTTGTTCGGATGCAATCTCTTCCCATTCCGAGTATATGATTAAAATAGTGCAGGACAGCGTGCCCGTGGGAAATCATCGGGGCGAACGCATTGCATAATTAGCAGTTGCAAAGGCGTCGCTAGACGGTGGTTATGAAGGTATTGCGCGATTTTAATAGTGTACCGATGTTATTGAAAATCGCTGTACGGATTTATCTAGATTGTGTTGCTGTCAGTGATAACATAATTGGAATGAATCGATGGCTGATTTATTAGTGTGCAGGTGAATTGATATAACTGTTATTGGTATTATGGAAACTAAAAATAGGAGTCAACCTATCGTGAGATCTACCTTTATAATAAGTATTAAACTTCCTTAATTCTTATGAGAAACTAGTGTCTTATAAACATCTTATAATCATCAACTAATTGACACTATTTAAGACTACATATGGAGCCATAAATTGCAGTTTACCATAAGTAAAATCATTTAATTTATTTCATCAATCTCCCCTACCTACACTCCTAGGACAAGTTACACCAATAAACTTTATAATATCGAGTGCTTTGTCTCGAGCACAACCCTTTTTACGTTGCGTTTCGTTAGTGAAAAATCTTCTATCCCTGTCACACCACAGATTCCATGAACAAGTGTGACAGCGACATCATGTTTGTTTTCTCGATGACGTTACAATTACATTACTGGTCTAAAAGCGGTACGCTCGCACGCGCAGAAGATCGTCAAGCAATAGGATGAGGATACTCTACACAAATTACTTTGCAAAAGTACACTCAAATGAAACAGCTAAAGCTAAAGCATATTCCCACTCCAGTCCACTTCAATTAAGAGTTCAGAATATACGCTGCTAATATAATATTAAATTTAGTGGCGTAAACATGGATAGTATAATAAAACAATATAGTATTGAAGAATCTCCCACGAGTCTTATGTATGTAAATATAAACTTTAACACGCAACCTCATCACGGTAGAGAAATAAAATGTTCAATAAATGGTCATAAAACTCGTTCGAATAATGTGTAGAAAGAATATACGTATTAGTAGTAAAAGGTGGTTAATGTGTATATAAAGATATATTGATTTTTTTAGTTAGCAACATTATAAGATATTTACATTTAGAGTTGTCAACTCTCGCTCTGTCTCTCTCTGCTCTTACGCTCATTACGCGCAGCACAATAATTTGTTGTAATTTTAATAATTGTTTAATAAATTGTCTGATAAAGTATTTTAGCTGAAAAGGGAAGATCTACCTACCAGGCGAGTAGTATGCCTGGCGGGGCGGCCGCTATGCCCCGGTGGTTATTGGCGGGATCTTGTATATATGTTGCGTGCTCCGAAAACTCTCATAGCGCGTTTCAGGATAGTATGAATAATTGTCAATTGTTCTGAATGTCGACTGTAGTTTGTGGCCAGGTTGAAGAGGTCACTACAGTTTTATTTATTTATGTTGATTGCACCTCAACACCCATTAATTCGTCTGATCAAAAACTGCAGTTTCATTCTAAAACTATCAAACCGGTGATATGCTGGAAAAATAATAGAAATTGATGCCTTTACCACGCTTAGCTAGGGCTGTCTGTTGAAAGAAACTGTTAAATAAGCGCACTGTCAATGGGGGCGATTACACGCACCCACGCAATAACAAATCTATTAGTGACAGCCCTAGTTTGAGACATTTATACGCAACTATTGTGCTATGTCGGATTCGTATCGGAAGGTCAATTTATTCGTAAAAAATAAATCGTTGAAAAAAAAAATATCATGATATATGAATAAGATACTTGAGTCAAGTATTCTACACCTTCTCATTATTTATATATTAAATTGCATGATATTGCTTCATTTTATCTCTTGGTCTTATTTTATTATAGTCAGTCGCTGATGCAGGTATTTTTGATGAATTGTTGCAGGATTTTGCTTACGCTTACAGAGCAATTTTTGTATATCTAAATAATTACGTTGGAATGGACTTGCATTTCGGACAAAACGAAGGACTTTTTGACCCGGTGTCAATATTATTGTTCTGTATAATTATCATATCAGCCTCTATCAGGACAACACAACAACGGTAAGCACATAAAAAAAACCAATTTTCCTATCACTCTAAATCGCATCGTTCCGTCGTCGTGTCGTTAATAACCAACGACCCAACTAACTTTTATGATTGATGAAACAAGCAAACATTTTTTTCCATTTATCATGGTTAATTTTATTGGAGTGTCGTGTGTGATGTATTAACTTTGGCTAACGTGTTTTTTTTATTCTGCTAATGAATACAGGTGCGCTCCGTTTAGCGGCTAATGGAGTTAATTTGTTCGCAGGTTGCATTGTAATGTCGTGTCGGCGGTTGTAAATGGCTCACGTTTTAGCCACAATACCTGATGTTATTTGTTACGTAAATAAACATGCGATATTAGCAAGGAGTATATTAAATTATTTTCTTTATCTCCTACATCAATAAACAAATTGTGTTATTTATGTAGATCAACTGGTACATCTATTTACACACACAACATACATTACAATACACTTGGTAAATGTGCACTGTAGTTTATAAACGAGATTGTTTCCAAAGATGATCTCACGATGTTCTTGTGTACATGTGCCTGATAGAACACATTTTAGTGGAAAAGGGAAGATCTTCCAGCCAGTTGGGTGATATGCCTGGCGGGGCGGCATTTGAGAAAATATACTTACCACATGTTACCATGGCTAAAGATGTGTGAATGGTTCCATCACAATCTTCTTAATCTATTATTAATGTATACTTACGACTTGCAGCTTTTCTACGTTTATGGATTAACCCCCAAATTTATAGATGTTTTATAACTTTATCGAACGTCATATAGCACTGCGCACAAGAGTTTTGCGTAAAGCAAAACTCTTGATAAAGTTATAAAACTTCTATAATTTCGGGGTTTAATAGTTTTAAAGCCCTAAAGACCTGGTTTCCCAAATGACCGACATAATATGTAACGACATATAAGCAAAACGTAAACAATTTAAAATGCACTCTGCATGTTGTAAAGTAGAGTGCATTTTTAACTAAACAAGAAGCTTTACATACAACCGGATTCAGAGAGGGTTTACTAAATCGTGATCTTGCGCGGCTGTAGCGCATTAGTAATCCTTATATTATGTGAGGATTTCGATATATACATTAAAAAAAAATTTGTTCGCAACAAAGTGACACTTGTAATTTTTTGTGAACCAAATATATATTTTTTAAATTTACAAATCCGCTAAATAAAAGCAAGTTCAAAGCTTAGTATATCCTTTCTGAATCACCTGGTTTACTACTTTAAGAATTTATAATGTACTTACAGAATACGTACAAGTACAAGTATCTAAATATTTGTCAGTCCTGAGTGTACTTTCTCAGTCTAACGTCGCTGTATCCAGCCCCATACGTCACGAATAAATCAGGTACGGTTTAGACGGATGCACCTTAGATCCGGCAGTGATCCGGCCGGCATTAAACGGCAATTTCAGTACGTGAGAAATCCGAGCCATTTCGGAATGGATTTTGGACAATAGTGCATTGGCAACTGTTTTGGCGATGCAAACAACATATAAATAGAGCCGTAATCTTGTAAATAGAAGCATACTGTACAGTCTATACAACAGTTATGGCTATATTCTAGCTCAGTCGTTAATACTTTTTTGCAATTCTCTAGACAAGCCCTTAAAGCTAAGTTCAACATCAAAACATCCGAACAAACAACTATTAAAGAGAAAATGATTATCTGAACTGAAAAAATAAGACTTCTTACAAAATACATTTTTAAACAAGACCACCCCGAGAGGCTTTTGTTAAACAAAGTTACGCAAAATTCTCAACGTGTGCTTTGAAAAGGCAACCGAGGTACTTGGAAGCGTTTGTAAGAAATATTCCCTAATGAAGACGAGAGAGACTGTCAACACCCTTTTGTTTTCAACTAAGCCTGTGTTTTAGAGCTCATTAAATTAACGGATGAGATTTACACTCGTTATGGCAGGCGGGGTTGCCATATACTTGTGTAAGCAATTCCTGAATAATAATTTGTGTGCTGAGACTTTTGTTTGTGTACTCTATTTTAGTCAGTAAAAATAAATAAATAGACTTATTAGAAAAGAGTTCACAATGTCGTGAGAGACTGGCATCACCGAAGATTGACACTGGCAGTTGGATGACAGGCGAAGAAAAATAAGTTATTAGAAGAAAAAGGCGGGACAAAGAAAGAATATGAAAAAGGGTGATAATTACTGATTGTTGGTTTTAATATAATATTGTGACATTATCAGTGTTTTCTTTCACTTGCTCTTTTTTTTAGCGAACTTACTTTGATAACTGTGTTTCGGTATGTTTGTGAGGAACTATAAGTACAGTCCATGCAATCTTATTCTCGATAAAGAGATATTAAAACGGTTAAAAGATTTAGTTAATTCGTTACGTTCGTGCTTCGGTACAGAAATTTCGTTCACAATGTTGATTTCTTTAAACATTACCTGAAACAATAAACATGCCATATTAGTTTATATACAAGACATCTTCTAAGCATTTTAGGTTGTGTATAAGATGTGCATAAGTGTTATTTTCGTGACGAAAATATATTTGTAATCAAATAACAAATATCGATTTCGTATATTTAAGCGAATACTACACATTGAAATAAAACATTTTTTTCGGATTTTATCGCGTTTATTTTTTCAAAATATGACACTAGGACGTCAACCACCTCAGTCCTCCCGTGACCATGGTTGCTGTAAAGCAGCCGAAACGTCTGAAAAGTAAAAACATAAAATAAACGCCATAAAATCCGAAAAATTAAAACAACTAATTCAAATCGCAAACAGATACTTCAATGTCATACATTATACTTAATTTTTGTTAATAATAATTATTTCTATACAAAATACGCCCAGCTCCACGGGTCACCATAGTTATATTTAAGGTAGTTTCACAATACATTATTCGGAGCACCTTAATGCTCTTAGCTCGGTCGTGTCTGTAAGTACCACGAGCGTATGATACAACTTGTTGTAATCCGATTATTTCATATTTTTGCTCTGAACGGCGGAACAGGTGTAGGAAGTATGATTTTATTCTATTCTTGGAATGAATGGGGAGTATTATTTCTTAGGTAAGCACACGATGTGACAGAGCCTTTCATGGCGAGGTTAGAATCTAACGTAGATGTCGTGGGAAGTTTGGGTATGACGTCAGAAGAGTTTCCTACCCGCCCAACGATTACACTTCTACAATTAAATAGATAGTGATATATTGATTTCTTATATTTACGCGAATACTACACATTTAAATAAAACTAATTTTACGGATTTTATCGCGTTTATTTTTTATTAAAAAACAAAAAATAAACGCGATAAAATCCGTAAAATTAGTTTTATTTAAATAGATATTTAGTTTTTGTTTTTTTTTTATATTTCGACGCGATTAGCGCAGTTGGTAGTGACCCTGCTTTCTGTGCCAAGGGTTCGAATTCTGGCCATGGATCTTTAATATCTATATAAGTAATGTATACTGGCTTCGCCCCCAGTCCATTGTACGGTACCCATAACCTCAGCGTTGCTTAGTGTGGGACTATATAGTTGGTGTGTTCGTCTGGCAATATTTATGAAAAAAAATTAATATAATTCTTGCACTCCGACTACAACAATAAGGATAGCGTGCGTACTGACTAGAACTATTAAATTATGCCCAACAAAGGAATGGAATACGCGTTTGTTCATTAAAATATATTTTTATTGTAATTATGTCTTAATACGTTGAAAAACAGAGTAAAAGCACGTCAGCCAAGTACAAAACTATTCTGGATTTGCTATTTGGTACACGTACAGTATATCCTTATTCTTGTAGCGCTATTGCTTGCAATGCCCTCATCGATCTTCAAAGTCCATGAATATTTGGATAATAGAAACAAATTTGCTGGCCGTCCGCCATTTCTACACGTCTCATCAAGTATCCAAGAAAAATATAAGATTTAAAAAACGAACTCCACAGCTCCAGACCGAAGTTACATGTAACATCTTGAGGTACCTACTGCGAAGCGTTCGGATCCCGCCGTCCAAAGCTGTGTTACGTCGTCGTTATTCAATTTACATGCAAATGGGTGGGTGAGGGGGTAACCAGAGGCGAGGGGGGCGAGAGCGACCGTGCCAATAGTACGCTGATGTATCGCATCAGAACGTGTCCTGTGGAAATTTTGGTTATGGTGCAAGTCAAAGGCTGAAGAGATGTTTCCAATTTTGGATTTACTTTATTCGATAGTAGCTTGAAATTGAAATATTGTATTCTCTGAAAGATGAAATTTGTATGAGATATGTTAACGAAAACTCTGGGTAAACTTAATACCTATAGTAAAATGATAGAATAATTTTTATGGCGAAAGTCATGGGTTACAAATGTTGTTATTTTTGAGCGCGTAATGTATCGTAAGCAGCGCGATCACAGCACAGCATTCCGTACAATACCCGACGCGTGCGAGTGACGAGCGCGCTCAAACGTATTGAATTTTAATTTACATTGCAGTTTTAGCCCTAAATTTGTAAGTATATTTTTTATTTAAAATCACGTTAATATAGACTTACTTATATTATGATTTCATGCTATAATCAATTTAAAAATACTGAAAAATGCGTAATAATTCCAACTCTGGGGGTCCAGAATCATGAGTTGAATCCATGGTATTAATTTTCATTACGAAGCCACTTACACCCTGTTTTATGAATGTTTAGAAAAAAGGATAGAGACCTTTATATACATCAAACAAATATTTATATGCCACGATTATGAATAAAAAAATACCTCCTTGAACATTTATCACAAAACGGATGATATAATAATTGAAGCAGTAAATGGTAATAGTGACTAAGAAAGATAATGCTCTAAGCTCTAATGAAAAAGATAAATAAGATAAAGATAGATAAAACGTAAAAACAAAGAATAAACGCGATAATTAGTTATTATATTTAGCCGCTTAAAAATAGTTTTATTTCAATAAAAATAGATCTCATAATCTTTTGAATTGTGCCAACCATGTGACGTGTGCAAAATATGACACCACGGTAGGTGTCTCTGTATCGATAAATCACATCGGATAGGTCAGTGGGATGGTCCATTTTTTAATAATGTATCAGTTAGCACTGACCGCTGGTTACCGGGCGCCAAATTGTGTGTCAGCGGTCCGACAATTTTATAAATAGCCTCTTTGGTGCCAATATATAATACATGCACCATTTGTAGATTATAATAATAATAATATCGCCAGACGAACACACCAACTATACGGTCCCATACTAAGCTAAGCTTGTATTATGAGTACCGTACAATCGACTGAAGGTGAACATACATAATACTTATAGTATAGATATCAAATATCCACGACTCGGGTACGGAAACATTCATGCTGTTCACACAAAATTTGTCCTACTCAGGACTCCAACCCAGGACCTTCGGTACAGAAAGCAGGGTCACTACCGACTGCGCTAGTCAGGCCGCCAACGGTTAGCTGTTATGATATGTGATGTGTAGGAAAAGTTTTGTAAATTGATTCGTAGGATAGTTTATAGTTTACATATTTAGACACATTATACGAAAAATTTAGCAGCGCCTTTAGCGGACGGTATTTAAAACATTCAATTCTAAAAGATTGTTTAAAAAAACAAAGAATGGGCCAATTTACAGGGTCTTGCGCACTATTTGTTTACTTTTTTACGAATATCAAGTTCTATCCAGTTATAAAACTCTCAATAAACGCGTGTCCGATGTATTCTGGTGACTATGATTTAGTATTGTATAAGCATAAAAAACTAAGACATTTTATTTACTAGCCCTGGGTGTTTTGATTATCTACTACATCCTCAAAGGCGCCACTAAAAAGCCACTAAAAAAATAAATTGCCACTAATAAAATAAATTAAGAATAGAATAGAATAAGAATATTTATTTCAATTAACATTTACATCAACAAAGTATTGGTGAGCTCCAAACTAGACAATGTCTGTATCTTGGAGCTCGGTACACTATTTAACATACAAGTAAATTTTAAATGGTATATAATTTCAATTTCTTAAACTAGAACAAAAATGAAAAAAAAATGAAATAAAACATTATTCTTTAAAAATAAAAGGTTCAGAAATGTAATTTTAAAGTCAGATTTCTTGCGGCGGGATGTTTTAATCAATTTATGCGAAAATATTAGGCTGACGGCGAGGCAAATCACAGAAGGCAGCGCTTGCCCTTTGAGTCACGTACTGGCTGAGCGAGCAAACGAAGCCTCGTGAGGCTGCCTCTGCTCCCTCCTGAGGTTATTTTAAGCGGGCTAGCGTGGTATGTTTTACTTAGTATTGTCTTGATTGGATGTGGTATTATTACCATGATTAGTCTTATAAGAGATGCCGACACAAGCAATGTGTGCATATTCAATAACCCTAGAGACCGCATAACGTGAAGTAACCAACGCTATTAAGGGCAAATTATGGGATAAAACAGTTGCGCCTGACCGTGAGTTGCGGTTGCTCAGGAATGGATTGCGGTCGCTACGGAAATTGCAAGTGCTTGCGATGGAATTGCGCGATTTCGTAGCGTTTGAATGATCTCTATCTATCGTTAGTACAGACATAGAATATATTAAAAAATAATCCTGTTTCAATGTATCTGAATCCACAACAAGTGTTTGTAGAATTCTTGACTATGTATGTTCCTTTTAGAATGACGAAAAAACTAATTGATTAAAAGGCATTTTCTTAATTGAATGGCTATACTAAAAAGGTAGCGCATAGATCATCATGATATGCGCATTGGGGTTCAAACAACAGAGAAAACTCAACTTTGACGACTGTGGAGACGTGTTGGTAAAAGCTAGTGAAAATATGACGGGATACTCGTATTGATATAAATCTATCAGTTTAGATTTGTTGACTGACTTTTCTATTGACTTTTCTACTGACTTTACTTCTACTTTATTTCTATTGACTTTTCTACTGAAAATTGCTGTGTATCAATTTCTATGAATTTGGGAGTAAGTATGTTAGTAGGTAGGTAGGTGCAGTTTTAATTTTCATCTATGTTCAATCAATTTCATCGACCTCCATTAGGTTCAATAAATAGCTGTAGTCACGTCAAGCGTTGTTCGTCGTCCCGCCAGGGCAAACAGTCCCGATTTTAATTGGGGCCGGAGTCTCTAGGTCGGATAGGTAAAAGAACAAACAATGGTGCCAACGCTACGGCACATTTAACGTGGGCTATATACATTGCCTTAACTGCAAATGTCTTCATTTCAAAAGCAGATGGCGGACCAGACTTGGAATATAAAATTTAAAGATTATATCCACTAGAACGTAATAGGGTTGGACTCTCAAATCTGTTTGGGTTCGTTCTGGCTGTTTGGAATTTGATTGTTTACGAAGGAGAAATTGTATTGTTCCAAATATTTTACAGAAAGACTTAAAATAGCTTGTGGAGTGAAATTAAGTCGCAAAAGTACTAGGATTTTATCACAGGTAGAAATTTTTGTTAGTTTTTAATAGGGATGCTGAATGTATTTTGTTGTTTTCCGAGGGCATTTCCTCCCCGTACATATCGTAGGGTTGCCCAATGCCTTGATTTCGGTCTCGCAACGTTTTATACCAAAACATTGCGAGACATTCGCTTTGGGAAACACTAACATATCGATAATCAGCCAAATACAGATATACTGGAAGCCAAACCCAACATTTAAAAGAAATCACAAATAGACTAAGAAAGAGATGCATGAATTCCAGAGTTGACTTCCATTACTCTGCAGTGGACAAAAACGCTTAAATTTCTAGCCTATTAGTCACGTGCGCTACTAATGGTCCGTGGGCAACTGTTTTTTTTGGAAATCGTGTTCTAAAAATTCAGAGCAGTTGTTCCATTCCCGGATTTGATTTGAAAAATAATTGCGAGCTGAGATATTTAAAACTAATTTGGAATACATCATTATTATATAATGAGTTTTTTGTCCGGACAATGCACCGCCTACACCATTAAAAGCAGTCACACGTAAGTAAGACAGGTTAAAAAATACATATTTTTATCTTCTATGCAGATGTTCAAGAAGAATATTTTCATGGAAAATTAATAGCATATGTGTTTTTATAATAAATTACATATAATGAAAATACTTTCTCCTTCTTGTTTTTTAGGTAGGCAATCGGCTACAAAATAGAGCCATTTTTTCCAATGTCGAGTAATTCTTGAAAATTGTTTTTGCATTAAAAGTACTCCTGATGCTAATGATAATGTAGATGTCAATGATGATGATGTAATGAATCCCCTACTGCTATCAGTAAAGCTGTGGATACTTTACTAAAAATTTACCGGACATCTTGGGAGAAATTGAAAAGTCAATTTTATTTCAATTTCCTTCACTCGTGCACATTTATGAACATACAATGGTTAATATGCCACTAATATTACACATTATTTATCAAAGAAACATATTTTTTGGAACATAAAACAAAATTGACAACTTCACGGTTGAACTTCCCGCAAAAGAGCTGATAATTCTTTATAATGGATGAATGATAGCGCCTTGGACGTCATTACAGAATAACACCTCGAACAATGCAAGTACCAGCTTATTATCGTGATGACATTACCCTTTGTTAGCTCATCACACCTACATCATAACTGATTCATTGTTCACCGTATTAACAACACCATAATCCCCATAGAAACGTAACTAGACACCCTGTTGGCGGCACAAAGGAATTTCCCCACCTAACTTAAGATACTTGAAAGTGTAAGGGTCATTTTCCTTTACGGACGGTAACAAAGAAAGGTTTTTGCTAATGGTGTGTGAAGTGATTTAATCTACTTTATGTCTGTCTTTGCTCCGTTTGTCTTTATGGCCGTGGCTTTCGGGTGGATAGACATTTTTAAGTTTTTTTAAGGTCTTTTTAAGATGTCACAGCGTTGGGAAGGTATATTAAAGTTGTTTGAATGAAATTCGATTAAAGTAGTTACATTTCCTTACCAGGAATTAACTTCGAGGGGGGGAAAGGTCACTTTGAGGGGGTCGAGGTCTGGGTCAGAGACATGAGTACCTATATATAAGACTATGTGTTCTCTAAGACATTGATGGAGGTGATGTGTTTGAACCTCCCCCCGGCTAACGCCTTGGCAGAGCCTATAATAAGTCATTCAGTAATGTTTTACACCAAGACTCGCTGACGTCATTTGTTTGAGATTGTAGCAAAAGGAGATATAAGTTTGGTGCATCAAACCGGAATTTTGTTTGAGGTAAAAACCGCGAGTCGGGTATGCATTCATAAGCTAGGGTTCCGTAGCTATGTCAACGTATATATAGCCTCGTTAAACCAAAGGTATGAATAACAAGAATCAAAGTGTTCCAATCTACGTTCTTAGATGTCATCCGGAGAGACGGACTCTGACTACGGAACCCTAGAAAGCCACAGCAATCGTTACTCTTGTACAAATTCTGATTGCCATCGCTAACCTTAGCCATAATATGTATGAATATTCACAATAGATAACCTATGCCCAACAATATCTATGTAACCCTTTCTATATTGTAAAACCACGAACCCTCGTCGGCCGCACCAGAGACTTGCGAACCACTTGTTCCATGTTTCTGCCTCATTCTAACTTGTAATTTGTTGTGAAACGCAATTATATCGCAGCGCTCGGCAGCTAATAGCCGGCCGGAATTTTGAGACACCGCGACGCTTGGCTTGGGCTAAGATAAAATACATACAAGCATTTTGTGCTCCATTGGAGTTCATTTGAGTGTTACAGTTTCATGATTTCAACGCTCTTATGATGGTGAATATGTGGTCATATTGCGGATCAGCATCAATGGTATAGGTATCTACTACGGATCGCTTTTTAAGAAAGAAATATAAAGCTCATGAGATGAGATGAAGGAGCTTATATTTGACACTATACAAAATTGAATGAATACTGGTGGTAGGCTTCGGCCGTGGCTAGTCACCACCCACTGAACAAAGCCATGTCGCCAAGCGGCCTAGCCGTGTTCCGGCATGATGTTCGGTGTTGCCATTCATGGATGGCGGGTCAGATCAGCTGCGCTGCATGTGCCTAGTGAATGTAGCGTCTCGATCTACTGCCGCCTTCCTACCTAGGCAAGTATGTTCCATCGTAGATCTCATCGTCACTTACCATCAGGTGAGATCGAGATCAAATACTTGCCTATAATGTAATAAAAAAAAAAAAAAAAAAAAAGAATATAAAGATATGGCAAAGACAGAAAAAAAATACTCTTGAACTAATAGTATGTTTATTTTTAAATTAAAATAATTTAAAATAAACAAATTTTACGGATTTTATCGCGTTTATTTTTTGTTTTTTACGATTCCGACATTAGTTTTATGTAAATGTGTAGTATTCGCGTAAATATAAGAAATCAATATTAAAATATTTTCTTAATGCAAGCAAACGAAAATTATTCTTATGTATATATTGTTAGTTCACTTTCAGCAAATATGTTTGTGTTTTGTCCCCTATCCGTCTTAAAGTGACTTTCATGAGAGACGAACTGCATTTTGTTTGTACACCAGATGAAAAATCAACACAAACATGGAATATGTATATCAATGGATAGTGCATAAAAAACTTGATTTATGAAGAACCTAGATGGATTCTATGAATGTGGCAGCTGTTGGGCTGATGCATTTATAATACACCAGTTTATTTTTTTAAACGTTTTTTTAATAAACTGTATTTCGAATTTCATTGTATAAAATTCTGTTCCCAGCTATCAAGCTGAAACACTGAGACAGAGTCAAACAACCAAACTTTAACAATAATAAGAATCTTAAAATAGATATTATTATAAACAACTCGTCCTCGTCCTAGCCACACTCGATCACCGGCGTATTGTGACCATAGAGAAATAAACAAAAATGATTTAAAAGCCTTTTCTTACAGCGTTGTATTTTTTTTCAACTTTATATTTGCCTGTGCCCATTCAAATATTTACTTTCATAAAAAAGTCATTCAGAGAAAAAATATAAATGTCATCAATTCATAGTCACGCCACTTTGAAACACTACATAAAATTACTTCATAGTCTAGAGGGCATATTCATTTCGAAAGTATGCAGGAGCGCCCGCATTCTTAATTTAAAAAATGGCTGGTTCAATTTAGATGGCCTCCTAATTAATTGATCTGAAGATTCGCGGAAATTGCGAGCTCACCCTCTCCTCACCCTTTCGCACCCCCTCGCCAATGTATCTTTGGCTTTAATTTAGAATTGTTAAAGCAAGGGGAATGCAATTTACCTAAAACAATTGTTTGATTTTGAATACTCGGAGTTTACCCTTGTACAACGGTAATTCGGTTGATGAAGGTTGATTTTAATTTTTCAAACATAGGTTACGGCACACTTACTCGGTCAAATGCTCAACGGTGAAGGAAAAAATCGTTAGGAAGCCTGCATGTCTGACTACCCTCGCACCCTCGAAAGACGTGTGTAGTCCGCCAACCCGCACTGGGCCAGCGTGGTGGACTATGGCCTAATCCCTCTCTCATTGCAGGGCCGCTCGTACCCAACAGCGGGACATTAAAAGGTCTGATATTATTATAATTACTAAATACATAGACTATAAAGTATACGGGTAGCGTACGAATAATCTTGCATTGATTGTACAGCTTCTAAAACGTACCTAGACACAAACAAATGAACGAACTACCAAGACGTTCGCTAAATCAAGTTGAACTGCTCCACAGTTATCACCTTACAAACACGCCAACATACACAGGTATGTTCCCGACGACGCGCCGCCGCGCCGCCGCGTCACGGGAGCCACCTGAGATGATAATGTATGCAAATTACCTCTAACTTGGGAGCGCAGACTGCGAACGCTGTATCAAACTTGTTATTTGTGTGTTTTAAGTTGCGATGATTTACGCGCGCCGGATTACCGTTGTGACACACCGCTTTAAAGGTTGGTGAGTATTATTGTTTCTCCAGCATGTTGTTGGGTGTAGAAAGATTATTTGCTTAAAAATGTTTTTTGAATCCCCGAACACTGGTTTTGATATAAAATATAATTAAAAGCTTTTAACGAAAATTAAGGACTGATGAAGATGAATGATTAAATTTAGAATAAACTTGGATATATTGTCTTTAATGTACTCACACGCGAGAATAATTCTTATATGTGGCTCTGGCATTTAACTAGCATGATTTATTTATTGATTGGTGACCCAATTAAACCATTCTTAAGGGGGATGGGGCTATCTAACTCTTCCCCACCTTACATGAAAAAATAATAATAATTTTACATTCGATTTGAAACACCCAACAAGTTGGCCTAAGCCGGCCAAGCTGCTTGCTCGTCGAAGCCGTGGGTCACGCACGTTAGCGAAGCAATGCCACTGTAATTGGTTGCGACTGTGGCAGGTGTGGGCTCCGTGACTTACGGTGTTTTGTACGGTAAGCAGTAGACCTCTTCCCGATGCGATTATGTCTTAAGAGATTTAATTTTTGTATTAATGAAAATTAAAGACTCTATGAAGTAGGAGAAAGAAGAAATTTTGTCATCCCTCATTAAATTGAAATCTACTATCAAAGGAGCACTTTTATAATTTTTAAGACATGTTTGACAACAAATTGTATCAAATTACATGTATTGATTGACTCGTTTAAGTTTCGTTAATTCTTTAATAAAAAAAATAGACAATATCATTTATAGACAATATAATTTATAGAGACAACACAATTATATAGTATAATAAATTAATAAAACAGAATTCGTTAATAGTTAGATTAAAATTACGTATAAAGGCTACTTCTAAAAAGCTATACGGTCGCATACTAAGCAACGCTTGTATTATGGGCACTGTACAATGAACTGGAGGCGAATTCAGTATATAATACTTACATAGATACTAAACATCTATGGCTCGGCTACAAACATTTGTGCTCATCACCCAATGTTTGTCCCTACAAGGATTCGAACCCGGGACCTTCAGTTTAGAAGGCAGGGTCACTACCAACTGAGTTAAGCAGGTCGCCATTAGCATTAGTATGTTAAAAATAATCTATGAGATACACTAGATATTTACTCATCTTATCACGTTCCGAACCAATCAAAAGGCCAAAGTAACAAAATGGACGGGAAAATGTGTAGGTAATTTTATAAAGGAAAATTAACGACTCGGCGAGAGTGACTCCCTTCTTAAGTAACACTTCACACATCTTGCGACCGAGTGCCTTTAGGGACGGTCAGACCGATTTTTTTTTAGTTTTATCTGATAAGTTCAATATGACTCAAATTTTGTAAGTACATACTTGAAACTATCCCCATATTCTCTTTAAATTCAGAAATTATTATTATTTTTGAGGATTTATTTAAATGAATAAATTTAAGTCACTTATTCTGGACAATGATCGGTACCTAGATTAACACAAACATGGCTATAACCAAGGAGCTGTAGATTATTTTTTATTATTAAATAAAACCTGAACTTGACTTAAAAACTGAACTGAACAACAAACACTCAAAACAAGGTAATGTAGCAAACAGTTGTGACGAGAAATTCAAAATGATCGTTGTTTGACCTACAAGTGGATAACAATAGCTACATTTCTGAGATATCTTACTTTATTGTTGATAAATAATTAAGAATTCTAATTATCTTCAACTGGGTTTGTTCCATTTTGTTAAGGTTCAAGAGATCCAATTAGCGACAATTGTACACAACATTGTTTTTGAGCATTTCCGATGAAATCTCGACAATCAAACGTACCAAGGTAAGGTACAGTTGTTGCCTCCGACGCAAACTACAAATAAACCGTTTTCAAGCAAGTCTGTATAGAAATTCAGGTTAATTAATATTTGTTTATACGCGACAAAGAAAAAAAGCCAAGAAAAAAATGTATACGATATAAAAGAAAATGTTTTATGAAATCCTTGTAAGTAATTTATATAACTAAGAAATTTATAAGATATCCAATTGGGTGTTTTTGACGGCGAGTACGTGATCTTATCGAAATACATGATAAGAACTAACAAAAGTTTGTGGTTCCAAGTAGATCGTACAGAAATCTGTCAAACGTGTAATTTTTTTTATCAACTTCGTTTGCCATTTTAGGTAATGTTAGGGTTTCAATCTAACGTAGTGTTCATTAGTAAATGTTATCTTTATAACCTGTGAATTGAACTCTTATGACAATGATGACATTGTATAGAGTATAGATAACTATAATACATTATGTAGTATAGCAAATCTACGACGAGCCAAACACACCAGCACCCGATGCCGGCAGCCCGTGTCGAATTTAATGAATGCTTAGCGATAAATAATAGAGTTCGTTAGATGAATTAATCAGATTTCGGGTGGCCATTGTGACATTGATTGCTGCGCTACAGAGGCCCGATGTTTTGTGGACCGAAAATAACTTCGGGACCTCTGATTTATTTGTTAAATTGTTGATTACAGGAAATGGTGTTGAGAGCGACATTTTGAATTAGGTTTTGGTATGAAGAAAATTGAGGTTCGACTTTCTGCTAGTTTGAGGCTCTTTTTTTGTTCTGGGTACAGCTTTCATGAATTTGCATAGTGATTGCGATGTATTCATCTGAAACGACTGTAAAATGTCAAACAGGAGCGCCAGTTAAACGTGGCTTACGAAGCATGGAAGACATCGGTTGTTATATTTCGGTCACCCATCTAAGGTCCCATAGACCCAAGCATCACTTTATGGCCCATTTTTGTTAGAAAGACAATACCCAATAAAAACTGACCAGGTGTGCCTTGCTCATTGAGAGTTCCGTATTATTATGTGTATCCAATATGTTTTACAGCTAATACACCAAATACTTATAATATCCTTAACAGGTGTCTCTGTAAATACAACAATTTCCAACAAGTAGACTATTTAGTGTACAATAATTTATGCTTCATTGAGTAGTAAAAGTCCATAGCCTATGTTGGCTATAATAAGCGTGTCATCTATGTATATTACTTATACAATTTTTTTTTATATAGTTTAATAAACATCAGTTTCAGTAGCTTCATATACATGGGTGCACAGTGTAGGCCAGAAGCTATTCCAAAATCTATCAAAGATTAACTACCAGTTTCTCATTTAAGTGCTTTCAGAAGCTGCATAGCGCACCGGTATTTGATAGTAGTTTCCAATAAAGCTTATATCAGACAGGCGTCAGCCGTTGTAAGCTGCTAACCCTTTGGCATGGCCACTGCCCAAGCATGGTAGGCTTTGTTGTTTCTTGTAATCATCGGCTTGTAAGGCTCAGCGGGTTTAATCATTATTTTTTTATAGTTATTATGTTGTATGAATGATACCTATATTTTATTGTTCATATTTTTCTTTAGAATGTGCAAATATATAAATGAGAATTACAAAATGTTGCGTTTCAATGTTCTAAAATAAAAGTATCAAAATAAGTGCCACTTAACAAAATGAATGGTTCTATACCTATATTTATAATGACCCTATATTCGTAAGCTCATTTGAGTATTTTTATTTTTATAACACAATCAGAATGATTACGAAAAAAATATATTTTTGCTACATTCAAATGAAACGAACATTTCAAAGAGCACTGCGATTTTGCAACTGTTCCTTCCGAAAATTTCAGCTTATGTAACGTTATTATTTGGAGTAAAGAACGCCCCGCTTTGAGCGGCATACAATGCTCTTTTGCTATACTTTCAAATTTATACATAGTGAAGGAAGCCTGCAATGCACTACACCCAACAGTCTGGAGTACGCTTTCCTTGACCGGTCTAACTTAATAATAAAACCACTTCGGTGTCTGTGACGTCTCGTTTGTAGAGTTCCGTTTTGATTTTTTGAAACCTGTTATATGCGAAATTAAATATCAAATTCGGAAGACGGTAGAGTATCAAGGCTGTAGGTAGGTATAAATTGAACAGGCTTACTTAATACATATATATATATATATATATATGTGAAACGCCTTATGAATTTTAAAGAAATTATGATACAAATACAGTATTAAAATACAAAAATATTACTGTTAAATAAACATCTGATGCCAGTTACTAAATCACAGAAATTACAGTTTCCAAAAAAGTGCCAAATTAAAGTACGTACAGAACCACTCCATTCCCAAGTAAATGTTCACGTCCCATTTTTTCTAGGCACCCTCGCCAGCGGCGAGGCTCTTTCGAAACGGAAAACGTTCCTTCCTACCTTATTTGTCTAAAACTGACGTAGACCGGAGAGGTATCAGGGTAACTTTATTTAGTTTAGTTTTCCATTCCAATGTACCTACATCGTGCAAATGAAAAGGGAACTGAAACTGGTGCATTTGTCATGTGTACGGATGTTTTTTTTTCCTTCTGATAGATTTATAGTTGGGCCCGTTTATTTTGGTGGATATGGTGAGTTAGTTTTCTTTATGATAAGATTTATTTCGCTAGGTTTTCTGACTAAGATTTCCTGGATATAGATGCGTTGAATGTTTTGGTTGTCTGCACCAACTAAAGCTTACTTTTCGTGATGGCAGCAGTACGGCGAGACTGGAAGTAAGTAATGACTAAAAGCGGTATGCCTGTACATTTGAAATCTAACATGATAAAATTGTTTGATTAACATCAAGTGATTCACACAAATCAAATAGACGTCGCCCACATTGCTTTCAATTTATAAAATTGCATCATCTAACAGAAAATATTTCCACACAAATAAAGCTCGAATGAACGGTGAAGGAAAACATCGTGAGGAAACCTGCATATCTGAGAGAACCCCTCGAAAGATGTGTGAAGTCCGCCAATCCGCACTAGGCCAGCGTGGTGGACTATGGCCTAATCCCCCCTCGCATTGAGGGGAGGCCCGTGCCCAGCAGTGGGACATTAAAAAAAAGGGCTGGAATTATTATTATTATATAATAAAGCTCGAATATCCCATTTTTTCATCAGTATGAATATTTGGCCATCAATCGTATAATTAAAACCACAGCGGGCTGTCCATTAAGCCCGCAGCGTGTTTCTGTCAGGTTTCACGTGAAAACTACCGTTGTGTATCGATAGACTGACAGGTTATCAGGCCAGGCTTGCTACATTAAAATCCGTTCCATATTGCATTTGAAAACTCATTGTTGTGAAATTCATTAAAATATTCTTGAGTGGTAGGATAATGTATTAAATCACTTGGACGACATACAAGACTTATATGATAAATTTCGAACGTATCTACAAAGGCTTTATCAGAGATGGAATGAGAAAATATCCTTCAAACATATAGAATCGTTTAAAAAAATATATTTACTCACACCATTACGTCCATATTTCACGAAGGATATTTTGCCTATGGAATTTGGAAACATTGTAATTGAGGCAAGCCTATTGCTATTTTACCGGGTACGCCCCTCCTCGTTGCGAGGAGGATTTGGTCCACACTGGCCTAGTGCGGGTTGTCAAATTTCACAAGTCTTTAAAATGGTGTTCAGGCTTCCTCAGGATGTTAACTCTTACCCCAACCCAAGTGTTAATCATAACACCTCATAAGTTAATAATAAGAGTACACAGCATGATTAACTTTTGTTTATTTAAATTTAAAAAATGGCTCGTTTATTGTGCACCAGTCATGAATGTGTACGTATATAATTAATGAGACCCAAATCAGTTAGGTATGTTAATTAAAATTTCACGTAGAGTTTCCCATTCGCGTTAAGCTTTGACTGAATGGTTTCGATTACAATTTTATAATGGGTTCGCTCATATTTTGTTTCATATCTGAACGAATTTTTGTCAAAAATATGATATTTTCGTGTATCCGAGAGTTATTTAATATCTGTGGATAATAAAGAACCGTACTGTTGTGTATGTGAAAGAGATGATAAATATTTTCATTGAATGTGTAACGCTAGTCATCGAAACAATAAAAAAGGTGTATAAACGAACAGGGCATACTAAAAAAGTTACAGAAAAAACGCAACTACATCTGTTTCCAAACATCTCACCTAATATTCTCCACGTGTTCATGTTGCGGTTCTTTTCGACATTTATAAAAGCGAATTCGGCGGAAAAACTCAATAACCGTCAAATGTTTCAATAGAAGCTGACGGCGACAACATACGAGAATCCCCCGATCAAAGCCCCGCAGCTGGTATAGTAGCGGTCCGAGGGCGCTCCCGACCGTTTCTCTTACATCTGTCGCAACTGACGCGTAATGCACATTTAATCTTCCAACCACTTCAAAATCTGCCAAAATGCTTTATTGCTCTCTCTTGAACAAGTTCTCAAGCTGGCTCTCGGCGCTCGAGATAAAACTTTACAGGCATAATGAATCTTAATCGCGCCGCCAATTTCCAAAATTGTTCAAGAGTTTTGTTTTAAAATAAAACTTGAATTTATCTCATTTGCTTGAAATTAATTTCGCCTTTTGTTGTTGCGTAATCGTCTACCTGTATCGCCTTTTTTTAATATTTTGTCTGTAGATTCGGTAACAAGACAGAATTATCAAGCTTAAAAAAATTGTCGTAATTAATATAAGTACATAATCCCAAAAAGATTCAAGTCAAACAGTATTATTATTACATAGCCAACGCCATCCAAACGTCCCAGAAGAAGATAAAATAGGTAAATTGTATACATTTGAGATACGAGTAAATCGCAGAACATCCCCTAGGAAAAGTATATTAGGTATATAGTGACTTAACACAATCAAGACCGAAGGCTTTACATTCAGAATTTGAACAATTTTGTGTTCGTTTATTTTATGTCCTTTTGTACTAGATCCCCAGATTTTGTGCCTCTAATTCTGTGCCCAGCGCAAACCGGCTGTCTCGGCGGATTTAGGACTAAGAAAACTTTTAATCCCTAATATCCTTTGCTAGGAAATGAAGTTTAAACTCGGTTCATCCGTTGTGAATGGAATAGGGCTTAAATCCTTTAAGGGGATAGGGTCTTCTTGTACAAAATAGTTTCCAGTCCAGATGTTTTAATATTCTGTACCTATCGCTTTAAAGTATAAGTAATAATGATATTAATAATCCTACTTCTTAACATCAGTAGGATCAAACAAATATTAGCGCGGAAAATATGAATGCAATTTTAATTTCCATTAAACTTTTCCACTAATATTGATTAGATACTGAACTCCTTGAATTGTGTAAGTATCTGGACCTAAAAAAAAGGGTTAAGTAGGGTTTTGGCTTTAAATAATTCAGTACGATCGTGATATAGTTGAGATTGTGAAATTAGGCAAAGTTGATTTATAATAAAAGTAGGTATGTATCCTTTTTCCGATTATCCTAAAGCGTTTGACATAAAAACATTCAAAACAAAAATTAATCCCAACTTTCCGCAATCAAAACCAACACAACCGCAATTTTAAAAGCACAATGGGTATAAAAAAGTTAAACATATATAATACCGTGGTATTCAGAATGCTCTAAAGCGATAAGTCAAGCGGTATTTCACACCTACCATTTGCGTGCCTCCGTGCCTCTAAAGTGGAAATAAACAAGCCAACTTTTGCCATTCAACAATGTGAGGACGGGCCCCGCTTTTATTCGCACTCGTACTCAAATTAAACTTGCTAGATTACATGACTGCACCGAGGTGTGCTCAGCTTCTTAACGCTGAAGAGTTTGTACAATTCGTGGAATCTTCATGTGTAAGTGATTTCTTGTTCGATGGGTTGTCTCAATTGTTGTCAACACTAATTTTATCGAAATTAACGAGTCTTACATAAACAAACGGTCGTAAGTTAAATTGGATAACGCTAAATTCAAAAGTTGTATTATTTACCGGTCTACACTGTCACAACAACTTTAGGTAAATCGATACCATTTGTATTGTACAGTCCCATTCAGATTTTAATTGATTGTCTGAAACTCAGGACCGTTTGATTGAAGCGCTTCGAAGAACTTGTTTGATATTGTTTAGACAGGCTTCTGGAACAATCCTTGTCTATTCGGATTACAAGCTTCTTGCAAGTATTTCAGATTAATCAGAATAAGATTTGTCATAAAAGTTTGGGATTGGCGAACTTTATTCGTTGAACATCTCATAACGGATGAAGAACTGTGTTTATTTCGGTAGATGCTTATTAGAAAAACTACTGAAGATTGATGAGTGCTTACTCGCAAGTAAGCACAAGTGTAATTTAGGGAAAGGATAAGTATCTTAGCAATCTAGATTACTTTACTGATAAGCGTTTACTAACAACGAAAATAATTGATAACCAGAAATATAATAACCCATGAATTCATTATAAGAGTTGACCTTTAACCAAGAGGTCCCGGGTTCCATCACAACTCTGGCTACTAAACTATTGACGTTAGCCCACTTCAAGCACAAACTATGACTTAGTTCGAGACACTAACGGGACTAATGGTAATATGTTTACTGCACAATCATATTATGTAGTAATCTTAAAAAATCTAAGAGCAGCATAAAATAATCTTCTGCTTTCTTCACGACATGAATAGTTTTACCTGCTAATTAAAGTTAGAGTTAAGACAGCGCACATTTTCAAGATACCAAAAAAATAATTACATACTTCAAAGATAATGAATGTATTAAATTCTACAAAATAAATCGTCACAAATAACAACCTGTGAGGCAAGCAGGAATTCTTAAAGTAATCGAAAAAGCATGCTATCACTGTCATACTTATTTATATAATCTGACGTGTGAGAGGGATGGACGACGATTACGCGCCGAAATGGTACGAAAGGATTGTACTTGAGATACTGGTCCTACATTCAGCTCATTAGCAATTCCCGAATAACGTTAAACACTAGCTCGCGAAGACTACATAAATAAACAACTATAATGTAAGTACATTACAAAGGGATTACAGTGGAATATAACAACACTTTGAAGTCACTACGCAGTGTAAAGGGGCCGATTTATATGTGTCCGCAAACAATCTAATTTGCATGTACATGGTAGACGAATGGCGTAATTTTCTCCGTCTCATATTGCCTAAGGAGCTTAGACTCGGTGTTATAAGATTAGGTCGATATTGGTACGGATTTTCTTTACATGGTTAACGTTGGTTGTAATAACTTTTTTAATCATCAATGTTTTGTTTACTTAATTAGGTACCTACTTATAGAACTGAGAAACAGTTCTAGTATAATTACCTCTTTAAGAATTCCAGTTCTGATGCGTCATTAAATATAATTTGCGGAGTTAAAATTGTGGAAAAATAATATGACTTTTAAATATTACAATTTATCGTTGACTAGCAACTCAAGTTTAATATGATACCTATATTCTTATAGCAAATAGGTTTTATTTTTTTAAACTTAATTTATAAACTGCGTATTAATACAGGTCAATGCGAAGCATAGGTAACTTTTTTAAGACACATTTAGAAACCTGCATCAAAACATAATTGTAAGAAAAAACTGTTTGAAGGAACCATTACACTCATTCCTAGCGCCACACAGCGTCAGCTTCCGGAACTTTGCTTTCAAGCTTATAGTTTGACGATGTTATGCATTAAATACACATTGATATTATATAATATTTAAATATAATGGCGTCTTGTGCGATACCTATTTAATTATTTTAAAATTCATATCGTTACATTAAAATAATGAATGTGTGCCATGGTGCGGTATACGTTATATACCTATGTCTGCCCCATATAATATCTAGGTCAGCTACTTAAGTAGTACGAGTTTTATATTATGTATTTATATACTTACTCAATTGAAACCTTTCATACAAAGAGCAGTAGGTACCCATCTTATAAGTACACACGAAAAACATTGCGCAAATCTCGTTACGCAATTTCGTGCGAATTTACGTATGAAAAATTACATTATCATTTAGATACCTGATTTTGCAGGCCTTCATGGACGCGCGAGCGAGACGCAATCACGCCGTCACGTGTGTTGGATCGAGACAGGGACGTAAACTTCACGCTTACAAGTTCATACAGCTCATACAACATTAACACGTTTCGAATTGACTCAAGTGATGGATCATGGAATTTTGAACTTTATTGACGTTGAGATTAATGTTTACCGGCTCGATAATATTTTGGATGTGGATCCATGAATGTTGAAAGATGACTGGCGTCCGGCAAGTACGGCAGCAACAGGCGGTCGTGGGGGCGGAGCCGGCTCTTGGCGCGACTGCGCATAACACTGTCCGTTACTATGACAACGCCTCCTCTAAATGTTTGTAATTGCGCGAACGAAAGCAGTAGAGGTTTTAAGAAACTTTCGTTTCTGATTGATGCGTAACGTTCGATAATTGCGCGTTGGCGGTTAGCGGTACATTATGGGCTTTGAATACGGCTATGGCTTCAGCCGCTCTCAATAGAATTCGCTAAACCTATTGAAATATGAACATAATAGCCTCGCTATGGTACATTTTATAAGATGATTAGGTAGCCGTACTTAGAATACAAAACCTCTTTACCGTATGAAAGGCAGGTCAATGTCACTTCGTCTGCTTACTCCCATCGCGCCCAGCGCTATAGCTTTTAGCCTTAGCTAAGAGCTTCGCGCTATAAAGTTTTGTTTCACTCTGAGTGAGCCCTATCTATATAGTTTCCAATATGTATTTATATAGAATGTAAGGTGAGTTCAACTTACAGGGGCTAAGCTAAGCTTTTTTTACAGATTTTATCGTGTTCATGTTATGATTTAATGTTCCCGAAAATAAACGCGATAATTATGTGTAGTATTTTCGTAAATATAAGAAATCAATGTGAAGTTGCATTAGTTAGTTAAAAGGTTTATAGCACTAGACAAATACAAATAATAACCGTAATATGGAAAAAAGCTGTCTAGTCAACAAAAAAAGCGGAGCATCTGATAAAAAAAACACAACAAGATTTTTGAGGCAATTATAAATAAAATGTTAATAACTGACATTGGTAGGTACTTTGACTTCCAATCCGGATTAAAAATAGATTGTTTTTACCTTCGCGGAAACAACAATTAATTAGTCTTTGAGAGCATCCAAATCCGATACCCCCATCGCCATGATACTAATTAATTAGCGACGTTAATCCCGGCTCAAATTACAAAAACAATGTTGGGTATCATACAAAATGTTATTCTTTTGTTTTTCATGGTTAGTGTAAACATTGTCGATAATTAAGGGCAGGGTTCTATTTCAGCCTACTAACAGTTCTACGTATTATTATGTAGATAGTGTTTGGAAGACTTTGTAAATGTCAAATTAATGAATAATATTATGGTTTTTTTATTTTTTTATTGCAATATAGGCAAGTATTTGATCTCGATCTCACCTGATGGTAAGTGACGATGAGATCTACGATGTAGCATACTTGCCTAGAAGGTACCTGTTCACTCTCGACTTGAAAACACCTAGATTGTAGTCAAGTGTGATCATGTATGTGTACAAGGAATCGTTAAGTGTCAACGCACCTACAGACATTCATAATGACAATATTTATTGAGTAGTATGCATGATTTATCATTTCAGTGGGATATCTTGTATATGTTTTATAAATAAGCTAACATTCATATTGAATAAACTTCGAATTATAAATTAGACTTTCGTCAGAATTTTAAAGACATCTCTTACGTCATATAATAATATCGCCAGACGATCATACCAACTATACTAAGCAACGCTTGTACCGTGGGGTACCGTACCGTGGGGTACCGTAAGCAACGCTTGTATCGTCGGGTAATGTACTGAGAACGAACCCAGTATATAATACTTATATAGATATTAATCATCCATGACTTAGGCACAAACATTCATGTTCAATCACACAAAGTTTGTCCCTACCATGATTCGAACCCGGGACCCCGGCGCAGAAGGCAGGGTCACTACCAACTGAACTACTCAGGTCGACTCTTACATCAGGTTTATTAATGCAGCAGTTTTTGTGGAAATTCCTAGCCATTTAACATTAAATGCAATTGATATACTTCCACATATTGATTCTATTTTCTAAAACAATTATTTTAATCCATTGATTCATTATGTCTTCCTAAAACAATTCCCATAATAGCATGGGCCGGTGCCATGCTTAGAGTACTCTGCACTTGAACGGAGTGCACATAAAAAGCGCCTAACGGCAATAAATGGCTTTCACTGCATCCATTAAACAGATGAAAGTATGAACTCTGGGATTATCCACTTAATGCAACTGGAGCTTATAGTGTGGTTTGAACGGTAAGCGCTAGCGGGGATATGGAACTATCTCTATTCATAAGCAATAGTGTAACAAAAAAAATATGGTATTGACAAGTTTTTATATCAACTGAGTTGGTCCGATTATTTTTAGGAATCGATAAAATCGCGGACATTCCATTCGAACACATTACCGATAGAGATTAAAGGTAAGGGCAAACTTTGTGTGATGAGCACGAAGGTTTGTACCCGAGTCATTAATATTTAATACCTATTATAAGTAATTATACTCGGAACACCCCAGTCTATTGGTACCATTAATCAAGGGTTGCACAGTTGATGTGTTTTCCAATATTATTGTTAATAATGAAAATTACTCACCCCGCTATCTCTCATCAACTGGTCCAGCCTACGTAAAAGTTTAGCCGTATGTTCTCGTGAGCTGTAAAAGTGACTGGATAATTTATCGGCCATGCAGAAACTTCCCCGGGATTGCAGGACTCCTGCAATCTTACCTGGCGCATGTAACCCGGGGTCACGCGACGAGTAATGACACTGTCTTAAAAACAACTTAGTTGGGTTTTTTACTTTCTCGTCTGGGTGCACGCTTATTTATAAAGACGTTTTTGTGGTTTTAGTTTTAAAAGGTCTGGACGAAATCTAAGTTTTAGTATGAGTGCCAAACTATTGAGCTTATGTGGTTTTTGCCTTTTACCCAATATTTAGATGTGAAGCAAACTATAAACTATAGATGGCTCAAACGGTTAAGTGGGACTTAAATATTTAAGAAGTGATTGGTATTAGACCGTTAGAGAGTTACTTAGAAATGTTAAAATAAAATTATATATAATGTGGAAATCTTGTTTACTTATAATAATGATTATCAAGTTATTCATTTGGAATAATTAAATACTTTAAAGTTTGTAAAAACCCACATTTTAACAATCTTGCAGTATTTTATCGTTTCAAATTACTTTTAGAGCGCATTAGTCTCATTTATGTTGGAATTTTATGTAAAAACATAATTGAACCGTCTTTTCACACCATGACCGAGCCATTTCACCTTAAATGAATGTTAGCCTCCAAGCATTACTAACATTACTAAGACCCAAAGTACCAATAAACCGCATTCATTATTCGTATCGCCGCGTCCCATGCGACCGTTTTTATACAAACATGTACCTCGCCGGTTACGATACAAGTTCAGTTATAAAATCTTCCACAGCACCGGCAATGTACCGCTATTTGATAACTTAATGAACATTAAAACACTTAATGTTGAAAGTTTATATTACAAAACGTTGGCCGATGGTTTATTCTGTAAGTGTACAAGTGATTTATAGAATCAGAATCAGAATATTTTTATTCATGTAAACCATTAAATACACACACTTACACAGTACTTATGAATCGTCAAAATAGTTACAAAATGCTAAGCTACAACTTTACCACCCATTCGGTTAGGTTAGGAATAAGTCTCATGTGAACTGAATATATTTGTATATTACTTACCACACACCTACCTGCACTTAAGATACAGTATCCAGAATGCACAGAAACACATTTTCCACTATCCGTCATGCAGGATTTGTGGATTCTGCACGTCATAGCAGATGTCCGTCCCACCCACGAAACTAATACTGATGTCTCGGAAGAACCTTCCGAATATGCGGAACCCCAAAATTTGTATCATGTCTTCGTACTAATGATAATAAGTTCGGATGGGATTTTCAGGAAACCTACTGTATTGTTTAAGTCCGCAGCAAGTGCTAGGTTGAATTTGATTTTGTATAATCATTTCTGTAGCAAAATGTTACTTCTTACCTGAAACAAAGAAAAATATGTGGTGTGTATATGTGGTGTGTGTGTATATGTGGTGCGGCCACTTTGGACACGGCTAATGAAGTAAGTACGATTACGTTTTGATACGAATGTGTTCTTTATACGATTCTACTGATCAACCAACTTTATCCACTAACACATAGAAATTTAACACACTACAGAAAAAAAATATTAGTTATATTCACATACTCACGCACATGACCATACATATGACTTTTGGGGTCGAGTCACCTTCGTCCGTAGGAGAATTAAGTACCCTCGAGATACCCTACACGTGACCCTGGGTGGTGCCAACCAGGTGACAACTCTACTGGTGGTAGGCTTCGGCCGTGGCTAGTCACCACCCACTGAACAAAGCCATGTCGCCAAGCGGCCTAGCCGTGTTCCGGCATGATGTTCGGTGTTGCCATTCATGGATGGCGGGTCAGATCAGTTGCGCTGCATGTGCCTAGTGAATGTAGCGTCTCTATCTACTGCCGCCTTCCTACCTAGGCAAGTATGCTCCATCGTAGATCTCATCGTCACTTACCATCAGGTTAGATCGAGATCAAATACTTGCCTATAATGTAATAATAAAAAAAAACATATACGCTTTAATAATTTGTCGATGATCATCATCATGATGACTTCTTATTTTAATATTAGGTAAGATCTATTTTATTTAAGAATTCTAGCCCCCACGACACAGAGATACCTAGTAATACTAGAAAGCATAATATAAACTTTTATTCATTATCTATACAAATAAATAAAATTGGAGTGTCTGTTTGTAATATTAAAATAACCGCTATTTACTAAGTGCATTTGGATGTATACACGGTACATATACCAAAACAACATTTTTTAACATTTTTGTCTGTCTGACTGTCTGTCTGTCTGTTTGTTCCGGCTAATCTCTGAAATGGCTGGATCGATTTTGACGGGACTTTCACTGGCAGATAGCTGATGTAACGAGGAGTAACTGAGGTTACTTTTATTTTAGACTAGCTGTTACCCGCGACTTCGTCCGCTTTTTGTTAAATACCACGCGGAAGTCGCGGGTAACAGCTAGTTATTAAATATAACGTATATATTTATGTGTTGGTCTGACTATTCAGCCTTGTAACGCCTCATTATGAAAACGAACAGCATTCAGGATAATTATTCAAATCGTGTACTGTGCAAAATGCATGACAAAACATAAGCTGACAGGTCTTGAACAGGCGCTTTAAAGCAATCTTGTTGGAACTCTAGGTACATACATTCTGTGTTGTCTATCGAAAACGTAATTCAATTACAAACTGTATATACAGAAGTAACAATACAGGTAAGTGGCTTTGTAACGAAAACTTGATGATGCTGGACCCCCCCCCCCCCTCAGGTGGGAATTTTCCGTCGAACTTTTCATAAATTATACGCATCTTTTTCGGCGTTTTTGTATTGATTTTAGCATAAAATCATACACGAAGGCTATCTCAACCTGATTTTAAATAGAAAAAACCTAACTTAGACTTAAAGCTGCAATGTAAATTAAAACTCGATACGCTCGAGCGGGCTCGCCACACGCACGACTCGGATATCGCGTGAAATGTTGAGTTGTGAACGCGTGGATTACAATACATTGCGCGCTAAAAAATTACAACAATTATAACCTATGTATCTCGACATAAATGATTTCTATTACTTTATTATAGGCATCTAGTGTCACCTGTACCCAAAGTTTTCGTTACCATGCCCCTTACAGGCTGTATAATTATAAGGCTCACAGTGAATATTTTCCACGGAGGTGAGTCATTTATTAAGAGCTTATTAGCTATGCCTCAGGAGGAGGGCTCGTGATACGTTGTCTGGGGAACCTGTGAGAAGTTTCAACATTGAACTCTACGAAGCGACCGATTGCAAAACATAGCGAACCACCGTGGCCAAGGTAAAATGGAGTCACGAGCCTCACCAGTGAGGCACCGATCAAGAACACGTATTCAGTCCAATTAAGAGACAGAGGGAAAACCTATTTATTGCTTCTCTATATTGATGGGACTACTGTTTATTTAATACCATCTAATAAATATTATATACCGTATTACAAAACGGGCATCAAAAATGCCATCACCAAAATTCCATATTACCTTTATCCCAGACGATTCTATAAATAATAAGCGTATCGACATGCATTATTTTTCTTGGTAGATACGTTCTCTTTCATATGATATACCCAAACCGATACACAATAACCCATCAACGACACGTAACGCTCCCTTGCAAAGGTAAACTTTAAAAATGAAATCGTAGAGTTCAAAGTCGTGGTTTAATCATCTGTCTGGTCAATATATTATTACATATAACGATTTCTTCTCGTATCGGTTGGATTCAATTATGTTTGGCGGTCGTTGCGATGATATACATGTGCGAACGTTACAATCGCGCACAATTTATGTGTACACATCTTACTGAAATTCAGTTTCAACGTGACTCACTGTAGCCAGAACGGAGAGTCATTTTTGTAGTATAGAATACCTTTATTTGTATAGAATTTACACGATAACATAAAGGTAAAGCAAAAGTACAACAACAAACTAAAATAAAACAGGTAGGTATCTAAAATCGCTTCCGATGTTCGCTGTCCTGCATGATGGACGAATGATTAAAAGCACCAAGTTCAGCATTCTGATGATACTTCTCCATCGTGATACTCTTGACAGAGGAGTCGTGGTCATTGTTTCGAAATTGTATTTTCGACAATTTAACAATTCTATAGAATTGATTTCTTATATTTACGCAAATACTACACATTGAAATAAAACTATTTTTATGTATTTTATCGCTTTTATTCTATATTTTAACGTTCCCGAAGTTTCGGCTGCTTTACAGCAACCATAGTCACGGAAAATATACGCAATAAAATCCGAAAAAATAGTGTTATTTCAATCTATAGAAATCGTAAATTTTATTCGTCTATATTGATCTCGAACCGTCGTCTGCCGGACGCTCTTATTAAGTGGGGTCTACAGAGCTAGCGGCAACGAGCTATGTTAGAGGAGATACTTCAGCGTTGGTTATAATCATGGACTACAGGATGACTTACGCACATACAATTGTACTATAAGATAATATTTAAATCGATATAAATAGGTAAAAAGGGATATTGTTTTGTTTTGTTTCGTTGGAGAGCAATTTGATATCAAACATGTTGGTAGCTGGAACTAGATGTTTTACGACATAAATGCACGTGTGTATCGCACCGGCACCAAAATATGGATAACTTAGAGCATCGTTAGTGCGCTTTGAATCGCTTTATTTATCATGCTAACGACACACAGCGCTCATTAGTGTTTCAGCATGACATCCGACCCCCATGGACAGATACCCAGCAATTTGATTTGTAGGCTTACTCATTTTTCAGGGTATGAGCAAATTGGATCCATATTCTATGACACAGTATGGGGTCTTCGGGTTTTCAAGCCCGTGGGTAATGACAATCAGACGTCAAAGGTGGCGTTCATACTGTCAATCTGGATCACGAAACTAGCATCAGAATTACAATCCGAAAGGGACTGGTGATGCTTGCGATAATACTGCAGTAATATGGATCCTGCTTTGTGATTGATTTGTAATAATACTGATAGTGTAAATAAAATTAAAATATTTTATTCGAAACAAGACATAGGACATTAAACGAAAAAAACGCTGATATCTGCAAAGTTAACAAACTGTGTCGCAGTGTCAGCGCCCACCTCTTACAATTATCAGACTTATAGTAAATTGCTCCAATAAACAACTACATAAATTGGTCTTAAACTATGAAATTACATCAAAAAGGTAATAGAAATAAAAAATAATTAGAAAAATAATAATATGACCCCAGCAGGTGGCTAACCCAACATTAAAATTCTCAAAAATTGCCTCTACGTGTTGGACCCATGTCCCCGCGCAAGCCGTCCAAAGATCCGGGTACAGCCCGTGTGGAGAGAGACAGAATAAGTAAACTCAGTTATCCGTGCTCTCTGTCTCACCTAACCGGAAAAGCGAAAACCAAACTACAATAATGACTAAAACGCAAAAATAACACAAAAACATTTCCCAGGTCCCAGTGTATCGGCATTATTACTTTTCCTCAATAATAACTGCAGCCCAGTGAATGGTTTTGAGCGTGACAAGCAAAAAAACTCGTACAAAATGCCGCCCGTCGGCTTTCGGGCGATACCTGGCTTTATTTTTTACCGGATTCCAGTGCTAGGTAGGCAGAGAGTAGCAATTTTAAAACTGATTCCACTTTTATGCGGGGTCAATTTATTTCTGTTAACATTATTGGATACTGCAATGCTTTATGGTATCGTTTTGGGTTGAAATGATTTTATCTCTGTAATCCTCGGCGTTTTATTGCAGAGGGAATCCGGAATAGCTAGTTGGAAAATTGAACTGAATCGTTGGATACTGAAGCAATAATCATTTTGGAATAATAACACTTGCTGTTAATAATAGCGTGAAGTTAATTGTGTTTTTTTTAAACAATATTCCGACCATGAGAATACTGTACGGAGTAAATATATTATGTATCATATGATTTCCCATATTTCAATAAATTGCGTTTAATTTGAAATAAAAACAAATGACCACAGACATTTTGTTTCAAGGTGTTAATGATATGGGAATTATTAGGCTGTCATTAGCATGGTGTTAATGATGATCTAGTATATACCTTGTAAATTTATTGTATCTACATTTCTACTATCAAAGTCATTCCATAGCCACTTGAAATATTTTTCTGGCATTATTAACTATAGTATGGAAAACAATGTTGCTATAAAGCAAAATTATTTTTATCTATGCCGTAAAGGCTAAATAATATATTTTAGGTCTAAGTAATATTGCCCTAGATAAAAGATATCGAAGTTTAGAAACATAAAAAGTAATACCACCATAATATCTATCAAGTTGGAGACTCACACAAACGGTACTGCAGCTTATTTTCCAACGTCTATCTAAATATAAATAACAGAATAAGTACATAAAGTATGTGCACAGTCCGGTTAGATTTACGAGCGGCTAAGTACTGGGTCTGGTCTCACGTTTTCGACATAAAACAGATTCAAGCCTGGGCCGCGCTGAAATGGAACGATACTTCCACCGCCTCTGAATAGTTGAACCATTGGGTTGCGATTTTACTGCCGACATCGTTAAAAGTGATTTCTGGGACACTGTTTTTAAATTTATTTTATGTTAGTTGATCTAACGTACTAGATCGCTAGTTTAGATATTATATAAGGACTAGATTTAAAAGAAAAGACCTCTAAACATCTCTTATTTGGATACCACTGATTGAGTTATAGTCTATTTAAAAACGAATTATTAATTTTATAAATAATAACGCGAAGATCAGAAACATTTCTGAACGACTGATATCCAATACTATCTAATACATTCTAGCTACTGTTCTAGGATTTTGTTTGGGAACTCATGAAACTAGTATGATAAATGTACCATTTACAACTGAATGGTACGATATCATATGTTTATACTGCCTGGACAGCTTAATGGTCACTATCTTGTGAAAATATTCGCCTTTGCGCTTCGGCTTACCTTGAGCCTGTACTCGTACTGTTCAGACAAAAATACTTATAAATTAGACAAAAGTAACCTATGTACACTAGAATACTCGAAGTAAATAAAAACAAAGTCCATTCCTATCATACAAGTACATCTGTAAATGTTTCCAAGTTGAATGTCGTTGGCTGTCCCGATCCTGTGGGATTCTAACGATTGGATGTTTCGAATTAGTTTGAGTGCTAGACGTTACACGCTATTTTCTTAATTATAGAATTAAGGGAGTGCTTTCATTGGAACTTAGTTGCGGTGTTTTTTATGTGATTAGTCAAAATGATTCTGTAACTATAATAGTAAGAGTCACGGTCTAATTGGTAAAACCGCCTCATATATCTGGCAATGATGTTGGTCGCAGATTTTAAACTACATGTTTGGTATTGGTACAAATAAAAATTGGTATAAACATTTACGTATTGAGAAAAGCTTAAAGTTCAGAATTTGAATCAAACAGGATATGTCTTACAAAAATTAAATACAAACGCATTCGACGTGCGACCTATTTTGCCTCATCTACCAACATCACTATAGTTATATTGAATTTTAAATTTCGAAACTATGTGGCAACTCATAACATCAAAAGTGAGGCTACCAACGCATAGTATGGATACATACGCGTCTATAAAATAACTATAATTTATAGAACCAAATAATATATTTTTATTCCATTATATTATATCAATAACATCTTTTATATTGGGGTCCGCCTACTACTTAAAATCAGCGTCTGTCATACCGCAGTCTTTACTAGTGGGTCTCTGGTAACGAACAGTTAGACCAACCGTCAGAATGTTACGTATTGCAGATAGTAAACTGACAATCAAGACTGCCGGCCTTGTCAGATAAGGTCAGTGTATGGAATTCACCTGTGTATGTGCGATCGAACTAGCAATTCTTACAGTATCGACTAGCTTGTGACCTCTTATACAATGGGTTATTAAAATCCGTTGTTCGTTATTCTTTCACCAACAAGTTCTTTATTGCCACTAAAATCTGTGCCCGTCTTTGATAAAGCTACTTGAGCGGTAATTTTAAATAAAGTGGAGCAGACACGCGATCAAAAAGCGATCCTTGGGCGGCTAATAAATTGAGTAGGAAGTTACGGAGGTAAGAAAAATAATAAGGTTGAGTTTGTTAACTCCGCTTGCCTTCTGAAGTAATTTCGAAGTTAAATTGATTACCTATAGCCTAGCTAAATGTTTGTATACATTTTTTCTTAGTCTCTGTACTGGATGGATATAAAACGAACTTCATCGGACATGTCAGAAGACAAGTAGACACCAAGAGAAAAGAAGAAGCGTACATAAAATAGTTGAATTTTATAGGCAGAAGAGAGAAGCGAAATATTACATTTTTTGTTATACTTATATTCAAAGTAATTCCAGAGAGGAAAATTTATATTAAATCTCCATGTTATTATTTTTATTGGACGAGGCACATGAAATGAAATTGCTCTGCCAATTTATTGGATAAATCGTTTCGAATGACGGGAATCCCATGAAGTTTCAATACACAAAAAAGTTATCAAAGAACATTTTTTTCTCGTAGCCCACAAAAAGCAAAAGGTACCGATGAAAATTCAAAGGACTTTTTCGTGCGAACAGAGATATCATATTGTGAAAATACCTCCTATTAAAATGTAATAAAATTCCCCATCGCTGATATAATTCTGTATCGTGGACTATGCCTAACGCTGTCAAAACACAAGCAAGACCATTCGCAGAATATTGATTGACCGACTGAGATGCGATTTTGTTGCTGCACCCAATATGAATTTGAAGGTTCTAGTTAAACGTTTTTTTTATATAACTCTCTCTATACCGTAAATACATTGGAATATTTATCTTATAAATGAATAGTTAAAGTGCAGTCTTTTAGTGAATAACAGACTATAAAACAGCTTTACTTACATTCCTCTGACCAATAACACTCTCAACCGCTTACCACAATTTATGTCAACAAATTAAACTTTGTCGCGGCCAGCACGTACGCAATAAAAGCCCGTATGTACACACGAGACTCGGTCGGACGCCGCGGGCGGCGCTACCGTCGACCAATCGATAGGCAGCCCGTTGCCTAGCAACGATCATGTTGCAAAATAAACAATCGGAATCGGGCCCAAGTCGAGAACAAATTTACTTTCTTATTTTATTACTTGTGTCAACATTTTAGATCGATATTATTGGATTATTTACTAAGAGGCACATCGTGTAATATGTTTTTTTAATACGTTTTTTTATCGTGAACGTGTGACGATAAGATGGTGTTGCTACCGCCTTGTGTTCCCCAGAACTGCGGGAAGGATTTTAGGAACTCACTGAAGAAGCCGAGCCCAAACTATCCTCATGGCTACAAGACGAGAAAACCGCGGATTGTCCCTGCTTTTACGATACAAGGTAATTTCTGTATCACCTTATGTATAGGCTTAACATAGGTATCAAAACATGATAGATCTTAAATAAGCAAATTTAGATTATACCGTATCGTCAGCTACTGCAAAAGTCATGTCCGATAAAAAACCTATAGTTTACTGCTATAATATTTACATAACAATACTAGATCTGATATGGAGAGAGCTATGCTCGAGGTTTCGCCAGATGGAATCAGAATCCGTAAATGCAAGAGAGTAACCAATATAGCTTATAGGGTTGCAAAAGTTAAAGTGGCAGGGCAGGGAACTTAGCTCAAAGAACCGATGGCCATTTGAATAGAAAGGTCCTAGAACGGCGACCATGAACCTGGTGACGTAGTGAAGGACGGCCTCCCAGAAGGTGGACAAATGATATCACACGGTGGACCCGAGAGGAACCGTGACATGTGGAAGTCATTGGGGGAGACCTATAAGGCCTATGCCTAGCATTAGACGTCTTTCGGCTGATGTATGGATAACTAGGAAATTTGTAACAGAGCTTCTCCTACAGCAATGCAGAAGAACACTCGGGTTCTTCCGCCACCGAAGTGCGGAGTGTACGACCCCCTGCCCATCAGGCCGTCGATGTTCAGGAAATGCTACGAGCGCGGGGAGTTTCCAGTCTCCGTTGAATTCAGCACTGCTGGGAAACGGCTTGCTTGGAGGGTGATTGTCTTATGTTATTTTTTACATTAGTCGGATGCTGTTGCAATAGTGATGGCTGGAATTATGACAAACAGCTTTACAACTATACTGAACAGAATGGATTCCCCCCCCCCCCCCCCTCCCAATGTTGGGATTTTGTACCTAAAAAGTTTTCTTTCTTTTGCTGGTGTCTCATTGTTATAAGGCATAGTTTGGTATTGGTCGTTCATCTCCAGCTAAAGCATAACATTTATTATTTATTCATCATATTATTCGTCATAAAATAAAACATATCTGGCTGTTTTGTACTGTTCTTAACCTTTGAAGACAAATGATCTGTTATCTAACGCCATGCTTGTTTCATGAATTTACTCTAATAGAGCTTAATTTATATCAGCTTAATAAAATTCCATTGATTTAATTTCAATTTCTAAGGAATATACCTAGAACGTAACGTGAAGTATTTTTCAGTCGAGAAAATGTGGAATTTAATCAATTTCGATCTATCTATACAATGGCGGGTAAATGAAGTAAGCTCTAGGTGGATTATTTAATTTACTATACGGGTTTTATTTAAATTTACAATGTAGGTTTTGTAGTGATTTATGGTGAACCTATTCATTAGGCATGCAGACCGCTATATCGAATCAGTCTCAAACAATTAAGTAACTCCTGAATAGGAATTTAGCGTCACTTTTCTCGAAACAATCTTAAGAAAATTTATGAATTTTAGTTTTTTTTTAATATTTAAGTACGACTTCTTTTTAATATATATTGTTCTATCTTGGTCTCGTTCGGAACCTACAATATTGTTTAATATATATATTTGTATTACTATAATAATTCCAGAGTTCATCATTTTCATATAGGTGCCGATTGAAAAGCTAGACTTCCACCACTACTTGCCCATGTTCTTCGACGGACTGTCCGAAGCAGCGTACCCTTTCACCTTCATCGTCGAACGAGGGATCAACGACCTGGTCAGCAAAGGGTCTCACAAGATCCTAGCGGTCGTACCGCAGCTAATTATTCCCATAAAAAGTAAGTTGATTCTTATAAATCGAATTTAATTTTCGTTTACTGAGGCGTTCGGGATAAAGATATTGGGTCCGTGGGGACCGGGTGCCCATCGGATATTCAAAGTGCTTGCAAAACGTGTGGTAGAGAAATCTGGTGACCAGAAGGCTGCCACTTATTCTGGCCAACACATCAGCATTGCTGTTCAACGTGGCAATGCTGATGTATTGGATAGCCGATAGATAATAGCCGATAGCCAAAAACTCGATAAATTCCTTAAAATTAGTGTGTACATAGTAAACTAGTTCTGGCAGCATCGTCTCATTACGATGCATAAAACATTACCTACTCGACATGTCTAGCCATTATTTTCACATCATAAATATTAAAATATAACCTAATTAACTACCTTTCGAAAGCATAATTCCTTATTTACTTTGAAGCTTGCATGTGGATCAGACTTCATCATCTTGCATGTTGGATAATAACTTATAAGCATTTTCATCATCGTATAAGTGCTGCCCTCTGGTATGTGCAGTAAGTTCAGAAGCTCTTTTATGCGCTGACTCTATAGCGTGCACGGCATTATATTTTTCATACTGCATTTTGTAGTATGCATTATTCTTAATATCCACCTCAGAAGATGTTCTCGCCCACCGACTTTTGTGTTAAGATCTGCTTCTCCATATACACAAGTAAGCAGTTAAGGATCAATTTATATTGGGCAGTTTGGTAGAATGCTTTTATAATGTATATTTTCAAAACAGTATTTTAACCCTGGGATGAATGGCGACAATTTCAATAGGTACTTTATTTTTAATAGGTTTGACAAAAACTTCTAGTTAATAAAATATCTACTAAGGTTCATATTTGATACGTTCTAAGTGCAAATAATAAATCACAACAATTGACCTTGCGATTCTACGATGTGCAAATGATATTCAACCTTAAGGTGGTAAAGGAGTTTCTTGGTCGACTACCTATCGACGGTCCCTACGTACATAAACATTTCAAAAATTTTTTTTTTTTACATTGGCTTTAACATATTAATATTTAAAAATAAAATCGTATATAGGTATGTGTATATGGAAAATCTAAAGCCAATATGCAATAAAAAATCTCTCTACGTATCTTTTTATCTTATAGTATTCCGAAATTAATGGTTTGTCATATAAAGATGAATATGAAAAATCTATTAAAAACGACTTAGTGTCTGACAGACATCACATAGCTTAAACCGGTCGACCCAGAGATTTGAAAGATTTATTATATACCTTGAGTGCACTAACATTTTTTTGGAAAATCGACCTATAAGAGAGTCAAATGAGGGTTCAAAGTTTGTACAAAGATTTTTTTAGTTACCATCGCGCACACGGTTAGTAAATTATAATTTACTAGCTGCGCCCCGCGGTGTTAGCCGCGATTAAAAAGTATGTCCTTTTTACCGGGATAAAAAGTATCCTATGTGCTATTCCAGACTATAGTCTATCTCTGTGCTAAATTTCATCCAGATCCGTTCAGCCGTTCTGGCGTGATTGGGTAACAAACATCCATCCATCCAAACTTTCACATTTATAATATTAGTGTGAAGTGTGATTAAGAGCCTATAAGTATTTCTCTTACATCCACAGACGCATTGTCAACGAAACGTCCTAACGTCATCTGTCACGCGCTAAAATGTATCCAGATGATTGTGACAGGCTGCGACAGGGTCGGGGAGGCGCTCGTGCCCTACTACAGACAGATACTGCCAACACTCAATCTGTTTAAGGACAGGAACAGTGAGTGCCATTTTTAAAATTTATTTATTCATATCTGAAGCCGTGTGAGGTACACCAACCCTTACTGAGTTCGTGTGGTCGACTATGGCATTAATACCCATCATATTAAAGTACATTTTGCTGGGTATAATGTTAATAGGCTCCTTTCGTATTGTAGCATCATCGAAATGTAGATGCATTGCGTCGTGCACTTCTGCTCAGCCCATTGGGGTTCGCAGGCGCAATGGTATTTTTTATTTATATCAAGTATATATTCAGCGCCGTACAATGGACTGGGAGCCAGCCAAGTACATATATTAAACTTCCATAGCTTAGATCCAAACAATCTTGGTCATCACACAAAGTTTGCCCCTACCGGTATCCGAACTCGGTACCCTCGGAACCGAAAGCAGGGTCACTACCAACTGTGAAAATCACGTCATAAATTGTTCTGTAGTCAGTTGCAATAGATATATATATTACCTTGGCGAACTGCAATTAAGCCTTGACGTTTCAAATTAATAATAGAAGATTAAAAAAAATACATCGCATTAAGAATATTAGGTATCCTCTGCATGATACGACCTCAATAAAGATAAAGATAAAATTGGTCATTAAACTTATCTGTAACTTATCCGTATCACGGACACTGCTGATAATTTTAACGACAATCCTATGCAATAAAACTAGTTGGAGAAAACTGCTCACTGGAATAATTAGATTTCTTGCGTTCCATTTCGTTCTCGTGATGGATATTCGAAGCTGTTTCGTATTGATGCGATACGAAAATAACTTAAAATAACACTTTTAACTACATTTTATTTATGCCGCATTTAATCATAATAATATACTATTGTTAGCGAAAATAAAAACAAAAACCAATCTAATTAAAACTCAGCGGTAACATAATACATATTAACCCGTCTCGTTGAACCGAGCCGACACAACAAGGCAGATGTAACCACAATTTCGCCCTTTATAAAGCTCGTATATTTTAACTGTAGCTCTAGGTGGCGCGGCAATGACGAGCAATTCACGAAACATTAGCTTGGCAACTATTTTGTGATGTTTCAACAAATAAATAACTTTATAAGCAACAAAAAAATCATGAAACACTATAGCTATTCCATAACTTTAGTAGAAAGACAGGGCGTAAGGCGCTTGGTGACGAAAACTTTGTGTAAAGTTTACACTTAACGCCTACAATAAAATAATATACATATTTTTTTTTTTTAATGTCACTAGATCACCGGTTACGAATGTTGTAATTTTAGAGCGCGCAATGTATTGTAAACAGCGCAATCACAACACAACGCTTCACGCGATACCCGACGCGTGCGAGTAAAGAGTGCGCTCGAGGATATCGATTTTTTAATTACATTGCTGTTTTAGGTACCGAAATTAGTAATTATATAGTTTATTATTTAAAATCATGTTAGGGTGGAAGCTCAGGGTCAGGGCGCGAAATTCAAAATGTCAATGGTTTTTATTTTTTTACGAAAAGTTTGGACATCTTTACGATGTAATTTAGTGTTTTGCGATATTAACATTCTGTATTGGATGTCTCAATGTATTAAGTTAGCTTAAAAAAATACCTAAAGCGATACAACACCATGAAGTTAGTAAAAGTAGCGGTTTTTACCAACCTTATGGTATTATATCGGAATAGGTACTTCTTTAAGCAAACTTAATACATCCAAACATCCAATGCAAAATGTTAATATCGCAAAACACTAAATTACATCGTAAAGATGTCCAAATTTTTCGTAAAAAAATAAAAACCATTGACATTTTGAATTTCGCGCCCTGACCCTGAGCATCCCCCTTAAGATAGACTTCTATTATGGTTTTATGCTAAAATAAAATACTGAAAATAAATGCGTATATTCATGAAAAGATCGACGGAAAATTTCAACTCTGGGGGGTCTGGAATCATGAGCTACATCCTTGGTATCAGTTTTCGATACGAAGCCACTTACACCCTGCATACAGTTTATTTACTCACGGGTTATCGATAATCTAGCATCAAAGACTATAGTCTTATTTCATCGACAAAATACTAAATAAACCTGCTTTGAACAGTTGCGTTAATTAAGTACCATGATCTATTAATAGCCATGTTATTACGTGTTTTTTTTTTTGTTAACGTCCTTCGACATTTTTATTTGAATGAAAACAAAACAATGAGTCCAATTTCAAATGGCCGACTTCTTCAATTGAAAAATGAATGAAACATTAATATTTTTGCTGATGAATTAAGTCATGTTCTTGACTCTCGTTCGTCGCTGTATCCAACATTGTGTCGCGATTGTAAACAAGAAGCCAAGGCAGCCTAACAATGTGGGGGCGCGGGTGTCAGCTCGCGGTTAACGCCGCCTGCATGACGTGACGCGGGCCGCGTCAGCCGCGCGCCCGAAATTCACCGAACCAAGCTCCACGTGTAATTAATCTACTCGGCTAGCCGAACGAGTCTATTAGCTCGAAAACAATATCTTCCTGTTCTACTGCCGTGTCAATTAGGATGTGAGAATGATTGATGGCGCTCAATCGGTCGCCAGCCGGGTCGCGGCTCGTATACTCTGCTAACTTCATTATGCAGGTTTCAAAGTGTTGTTCGATGATCAGGATATTGCTTTAGGGAAATTTCCGGCTACCGGATGCACGTTTAGCGAGTAAAAATTGAATTATCTACCCTGGCAAGCTTCAGACAACCGATCTAGTGTCTAGGTAAATTGCGTGCTGATATACAGAATGATTCAAAATGTATACTGAGCCTTGAACCAGCGGTTCATTAACAAAAAAAAATGCCCTAAAAAAACACGATAGTAATTTTGTCGGGTAGATTTTTTTTAATCGACTAACTGACTTCACATAATGTTTGAAACTGTGCTAAAGCAGATCAGGTTCAAAGCATAGTATACTTATCCTACATCAGCCTGTATACTGTACCAAATATTTATACCTCCTTCCTACCTTCTAAGCCACTCAAACTCAAAATTTCACAACTATGGCATTTTCGAGTAATGAAACAAAATTGAAATAAAACTATTTTTAAGGATTATATCGCGTTTATTTTTGTTTTTACGTTCCCGACGTTTCGGCTGCTTTACAGCAACCATGGTCACGGGAGGACTGAGGTGGTTGACATCCTAGTGTCATAGTTTGACTGTGGTACCCTCATATTTAGTTGTTATTACTTGCGGTTCGATCAACGCAGAAAGAGCTCACTGTGTCTTGAGGTCTTGCAATGGTACAAAAAATAAACGCGATAAAATCCTTAAAAATAGTTTTATTACAATGAGTAGTATTCGCGTAAATATAAGAAAACAATAAATGAAAAAAAAATATAAAATACTCCTTCAAATACCCATTGTGTTTAAACAGATAACATCGGCTCCAGCATCGACCATACCACATCGCGAGGAGAAAATGTCGGCGATCTGATCGAAGACACATTACAAATATTGGAGAGATACGGCGGACCGGACGCTTTCATTAATATCAAGTACATGATACCAACATATGAATCATGTGTACAGAATTAATTTCTAATTTACGCAAACAGAGGATCATGAAGTTCAACATAATTCCGACAAAAAAGTTCAATCGTAATTCAACATAAAATTTGTCCGTTCGATCTGTGGAATTATGTATGAATTTGACGGAAGGTAAGTGATTTGTGATAAATTAAATACTCATAAGACTCATGTGTTTTAATAGGATATTGTTTCTACGTGAATGTTAAATTGATGTGCAATGTGTGGAGCATAGATTTTGTAAGTTTTTTTTATTGGCAATTACATTACCTTATTGATTTTTTATTTAAATCGAAATATACTCACATGTTAAAGACAGAGAGGCGAAAAGCCACTGCACATCTCAAATTCCCCACGTGTTAGTATCTAAAGTTCAATATATATTTTAATTGCGATATTTTTACAGATGTTGATGTGGTTGAAAAACTAGGTTAATTCATAAATATATTTGCTATTATAATTCTAATTAATATGTTACGATTATATTTATTAAATTGTTGATTTTTGTAATTTTATAGAATACTTAGTTAACAATTAGTTTGTTACGTTAATGTTTGCCATGCTTTGTTAATATTATTCAGTTTTTGTTTAATAAATCTTGTGTGCATAATATTATCTTTTATTTCACCTTAAAGCATATCAATTAAATATGCACCGTAAACACAAACCGTTAAACATAATTCACACCACAGTAATTACTTCATTAATTACTGCACCGATGAAGTTCGACCCAAGGGGCCGTCACAGTCAATATTTAGATCAACCGGGCCAAAGCAATTTACAATCTGCGAACCAGAATCCAGGCGCTGTGTATGCATACAATTTGCATTTCATGATGCCTCAGTGTCGGAATAAACCGAACGGAACGTATGCATGTAAGTGATGTGAAATTATGTCTATAGACCGGAGCTTTGATTTGAGTTTGGCAATTTTGGGAGAATCAGTTTAGGTGCAATGTTACTGTAGAGACCACTTCAACCGCACAACACCTACACAGATATCACTGCAGACGCATTCAGAACAATAGACAATTGTCATCACAATCCTGAATCGCGCTATAAGAGTTTTCGGAGCAAGTAACATATACTCGTATACAAGATCCGTCGGGGCATAGCGGCCGCCCCGTCAGGCATATCATCCGCCTGGCCGGAAGATCTTCCCATTTCCGCTAAACTATCTATCGATGGTGCTTGATCTATGTATGGTTTCAAACTAGCAAACACATGGACGTATTACTTGGTGGTTACATCGGTAGTCAAGCCTCTGTTATCACGAGACAACCTTATTCAATTCACTTTCAGACACATTTTTTCATTCTTTACGAAATGATATGCGATGCAATAAAATGGATATGAATATGGCCTCGCCCACAACATAGTGAGTATTTTGCCAGTGTAAAGTATTAATAGCGGTATCGAATTCAATAAATACACATTATAAATCAAAATTGGATGATGACATGAAAAGATGGAAATGGCGAATCTTTGAGACATTATTTAAAAGACAAAATATGAAAAATTATGTGCTGACAATTTCATTACACAATATCTTCTAAAGAAACACTTTCAACTTTAATATAGAGACAAAAATAAATATAAGAGGAAGTACTCGGTCGCCCTCCATGTAATATCGGCTGAGGCGTATGAGATACGTGACGTCAAAGCTTCGTGGGACACTATTGGTGCTTTTACCCCACTTGTAGCGCGATATGACGGCAACTGGCGTTTCTACCTCACGTGAAGTAACTTAAGAAATTCTTTGAGAGGCAAAAGATTATGAAATTGAATCTCAATCTGTTTAGGGCTTATGAATTTTGAAGGGCTCTGTGTCTGACATGAGTTGGAATTTTATATTAGGTTTTATGGCGTAGAAAATAAAGATGAGTGCTTAGAAAAGCTTTTATATGATTTTAATAATGTAAAAGGTACTTAAGATTTTCTTGAGTTGTTTTAGTAGCTCGTTCAAATGCCTTACACGTAGCCTGTCGGGCTTAGTAACGAAAACGACTGTCCTATATTTAACATTAAGTATCAAGAGTGAGTAGAAACTATTTCTTCTAAGGGAATACTAGTTTCTCAAGCTATTTACCGCTAAAATCTATTACAAAGTATTATCTCACAACTTTGCTAAACAAAAGAAATTCTACGAAAAGTTTACAATTTACATGTTAATCCTTTTGGTACGGCTTCCTCATTTCAACATAAAACTTCCAAATAAGGATATTTCACGTAATCCGAATAATAAAACACATTCAACTCCCGAATATGACTGGCAAGTCATAATCGCGAGGCTCTGAGCGTGTAAGTAATGTAAATATTAATATAAATTGAGCAGAGACCAAAGTCTTAGGAGTGTATTTATCAGTTGACTGCAGACGTGGTCTGGATTCGAGGCGACACCTTTTTAGACGCCCAACATTTATAACAGGGAATCATGGGTGTATAGAACAACTGGATGTGACTCGTGATTTTTTTTTCTCGTCAAACAAACACACCACCTATACGGGTCCACACATAGCTACGCATGTGTTATGGCTACATATCAATGGACTGGGAGCGAACCCACTATATTTTGATATTCGTAGTTTCTTCAAAAATAACATTACAAATGGTTTACCATCTTTTTTCTTCCTTTTGTAAGTTATCCGTATCGAAAACTCATTTACTTATGGATCCGTAAGTAAATTAGCCGTATTATCCGTAAATAAAGTCAATTCTCTTTTCAATGTTTTTCAATTGCAATCTAGACTCGAGCCAGTGTCACTCATATTTTTGTAATAAGTGATTGTCATCTGTTTTGTGGACATTGTCAAATAAATAAAAAATAAAATGTGAGTATTTGACTCAATGTATGAAATAAGCTTTATATTAATTATGTCTAATTTTCTGTTCAAATCAGCCTTCTATTTTTTTATTTATTGTTTGTAATTTTTATAATCATTCTCATATTATCTAAAAAAAATTTCACTAAAGTATAAAATCAAGGTGCTTCCTGTTATACTCTACATCTACACTAGAAGCGTCTTCAGACAAGAATAATTTATCTTGCGAGCAATCAAGGGTGTAATTTTCGTGAAGACTTCGCTCCGAAACTATTTCACTGAAGTTCAATGTTTCATTATTGTACAGAAAATGAAATTTAAAAAAAAAACATTTTAATTAAACGTTCGACAGGATAAGTATTATACTTTAGGTTCCATTACCTACTTCTAGTAGCTCATTGGCCGGTTACTAGTGTACAATTTTGAAAAACTTGAGAGGTGTCAAGGGACACCCGGATGGAACGAAGTTCCTTTATTATTTTTTATCTATACTAATATACTAATATTATAAATGTGAAAGTTTGGATGGATGGATAGATGGATGGATGTTTGTTACTCTCTGGATGAAATTTGGCACAGAGATAGATTATAGTCTGGAATAGCACATAGGCTACTTTTTATCCCGGTAAAATGTATGGTTCCCGTGGAATAGATGTTTTAATTTTTCATACTTTTTATCGCGGGTGACACCGCCGGGCGCAGCTAGTTATTTATTATGTACAAAAAATCAATAATTTTGGGAAACAAAAATATATCGCCCCCGGGTGGGCTCGAACCACCAACCTTTCGGTTAACAGCCGAACGCGCTAGCCAATTGCGCCATGGATGCACTTGTGCAATGTCTCGAAAATACTGACCATTATGTAAATGCAAACGACAAAGATAGCAAAAAGTGTCGTTACAACTTTTCGTCTTAATTTTTTCCGTCTAGCCCCCTTTCGTAACGCGCGATGAGGAACTTCGTTCCAAAAACTAATTGACAAAAGTGTGATGAAATCTACAAATTGTATCATCCAACACAGCCCTTTTAGTATTTGTGTTCGGTACAAGTGTGTACTCAACACGAAGGAGATTCATGACATAGAATTATATACATACTCGTATTGGACCACTGTAGTGTATCGGTATGTCCAACTTCACACGAGAACTGTTCAGGAGGTCAAGTGCGAGATTATACGTAAGCTGATTGTATAGTTTATTGTTTACGTATTTAAACACATTGTATGGCAAATTGAACAGCGCCTCTAGCGGACAGTGTTTAAATATTCAATTCTCCATACAATGTGTCTATATATGACGAATAATCTCCCACTTGACGTACTGGTTATGAAAGACTTGTACAGTAGGTTTCTTCATAATGTTTACCTCTACCGCTCAGTCAGTAATAAATATTCAAATATCGCATATGAAATCTGAAAAAACCTACAGCTGCGAGTGGAGGAACTACGGCTCTTACTTCGAGCGAGAGTACTACCAACTGAACTATCACTAAAATTCCATTCTATTTTCAAAATACGCTCAAGCAAGTATCTCATTCAGGCGACACTAAAATTCACTAAAAATGTCTCGCGATATAATGCGCCTGCAGAAAAATCGCAGCGATTAATATCGGACTGGGGAGACCGGGGCGAGTGCTGCAGTGTCATATTTTTCATCATTATGTCCTCATTAAACTGGTACAGCCAGAATCGGATGGCAGAAAAACGACAAACCGTCTATTATCCCGTTTGTCATCAAAATGGCGGGCTTATTGAGAAATTGTGGCGATGTCAAAGATTTTACCTATTTGTAAGTTTAAATTGTGTTTATTTTTTTATTGGAAAAAGGAATTTAATGCATTAGATGTTAGGTAGTTAACGGATTATACCTATTGTATCCTGCCGTTAAGTGGAAAAGAGAAGTCTGCGTTGAAAAGTAGGGCGCGATAAATAAGCCAAATTACAAAAATAAACCACAATAATTGCCCCTTTGAAGTACCAAATTTTTCACAGTCAAATTCGCAATTTTGAAATCGAATCAAACATTATTGGAGAAGTAAACAAACACAGCAACACCTTTATATTATAAAAATAATAATACGAGTCCGTCTCAGCTTTTACCAGAAATTTATGTTTTTCTACGGAATCGCCTTACAAGGGCGCTAACAAATTTTCTGAGTTCAATCTCGTTCTTTTTAGTGTACCGTGGCTAGTATTTAATGTATAAGGATATGATGAGAAATAGTAAAAGCGAGTAGTAGTAAGTAGTAGCGAGCATATCTCATGGGAAAATATGCTCAACATAAATCTGCAGCAAGTATGTATTGGCTCGTTTTATGAACATATTCTTTATATTTCATGATATACTCCTGTGCTATTCTGAAATGTTCATTTGCAAAATCACTTGTGAGTCCGCGATGAGATTATACTTTTGTACTCTTAAAATCAACGAATTCTACACTAGCGCCACTTAGGGATGATGGAAGTGAGAAGAATTACGTTAAGTGATCATCTTATATATTTCATAGAAGATGGTACCTAAAATCTTTTGGTGGGCTGAGAAGCTTTATTTTCAATGTTTTTAGTAACCGATGTTAAGAGTTATTACTGAGTTAAAATAGAAAATAATGGTTTTGGTTAGATTTGAACTGATGCAATTGGATTTCTTCTTTGACTACATACATTTTAATACGAAAATCAGAGTAGGTACCTACATTTCTTTTTTATTAAGAACAGAAAGGAAAATGGACGGAATGCATCGCGCTAATTGAATGCAATACGAGCGAACAATTTTAATAAATGTTTCATGGACACGAGCAAGAGTTTGTTTCAGCGGACGACGTCGGTTGCGGCGTAAATTATTGCTTTATGCACTATTGGTATTAATCGAAATTATGATAAGTTACCAGCGAAGTAATTTACTTAAACGACTAGACTATAGATCAAGTGACCAGTGGGAGACCTTTTTCCCGGCAGTGGGACTATTAATACGCTGTTCCTGTAAAGCGCTGACTATTAATTTGTAAATTACAGACTGATTCAAAAAAGGTATACCGCAACCCTTACACCTGTAGGGTAAGCAGGAATTCTTAATGTTATCGTGACGTCATCGAGAAAATATGCTGTTATGTTCATACTTATTTATAGAATCGGTGGTGCGAGAGGGATGGAGGACGCTTGCGTACCGAAATGAACGGACTATTGTATGTATCTCATTAGTTAGAAATAGAAGAAAACTTAAGCCATTTTAACAAGCATAGCAATAAACGCTATAATAGTGCAGCTCGGCTCAAATAAATCGTGGCGGAGACCACCGCCGGCCGAGGTATCTTCCATTTGAAATGGCGGAATGTTACAACGTCGTGTTACATAAAATATCAAGGAATATGTGGCATCGTTAACCTTGTAGTTATTTGGCACTGTTACAAACATTGTATACTTAATTATATTTTGGGAATCGATAAATCTTTCAATGTGTTTATTTTCTTCTTTACCATTCATCGTATACCAACTAGGTGAAATTTAAGAAATAATTTGTACAGATTTTTTAACATAATTTTGATTGCTTGTTCAAATTAAGAATTATTTGGTGAAAAGGTTCACAAAATAACGGGAATTAATTTATCGACATCACTTTTTTCTTTATTTATAGGTACTGTTTTAACAAAATAAGCATAGATAGTTTTTTAGTTGCAATATTCAAAGAAGCAAGCTGAAATAGTGCCACATAAATGTGCGTGTATCGCTAACATGTAAACAAACGAATACGAGAGTAAATGGGATTTATAAAATATCTCATTATCATGTTACATTTCGGTGTAACACGCAGTCACTTTTAGAGTGTCATATCGCCTAGACAAATTTTGTACCGAGATAAGAAAGAACAGACAAAAGCCACATTACCGAGGGCGTGCGGTTGCTAGCGCGGATTACTGGGGACGAATGACGGGGTCGAGCCGGCCAACACTTAATTCGGAGAATGATCGCGATTAAACGAATTTTATGGGTGTACGGTGTAATTGCGGTTTAGAGGGTAATGAGAAATCTAAAAAAAGGTAAGGTATGGTAGTTTGCAATTTGGCAAAGATTTCATTGTAACGTTACGCTTGAGCACTGAGAAAAATGACTCCCGTACTTCATAAAATATAAATATGAAGCATGATATCTAATTTAGACAACCGTAAATTTAGCATGAACATGTTGACATGTCGTTCCGTCGGGTTCGATTTACGTTTTACAACTACTAGTTAACGTGAACGTAATGATTGGATTTTATGATTCTTTAACATTTCAACTTAAAATTACGTAATACTGATTTATTGGTACTGTCATGACGTTTTATACAAACATTCACAACAATTTGAAATGTTGTTTTGATAACACTGTAAGCAGTACAATTTATATGTTTGAACCATGAATGAATAAGTAAATTATAATAAAATATGATGACTGCGCATGAATAAAACATATTATTTACGCGGAATATCATTTGCTCCTCATAAAAAAATATCATGATCGCCCGATGCCTTGTCAAACAATTAATATCTTTCTCACAAGACAATCATAATTTCTGTCTTGATTTTACGAACGGTTTATCATTATCATTACACTTTCGCAATTCCGGAATTATTACTAGTTGGGAAAACATAACAATTTAGAATATTATGATTTCATAACAAATTCTCATGACAGGCACGAAGGAATTTTGGTATAGTTCTCTTTGGTGAAAAGAAATGTCCATTGAAGTGTTGCCATAGAGCAAATTATTTTAAGAAACAGGGATATTTAGCAAGTTTTGAGATGAGATCGTTGGAAATATTAAGTTCTAAAACAAATCACAAAATCATGAGAAATAATATATCGTTCTCAAGTTTATTCTACATGAATAACTAATCCAAACACAGACAGACAATAAAGAAGAATCACATTCAACATAAATGATTTCTCAAATATTATCATAGGCATTAAGTGTAATATTTACACAAATATTTTCGTTTCTTTGTCACTCCATTGCACGGTACCCAAAATACTAGCGTTGCTTAGTGAGGGACCGTATAGTTGGTGTTCGTCTAGTAATATTATTATTACTTATATGTATATCAAATCTGTCGTGTGGACCGGACGAAAAACTCTTACATTGTATCAGATGATTCAGAAAGGGTTACTAAGCTTTGAACCTGCGCTTCTCTAGGACATTTGTAATCATTATATGATGTCAGAATTACGATGTGTTAATGAAAAAAAATGTAATGCACAAACCGGCTTGCTATTTAGCCATCAGTATGTATTTGCGACGCTCCTTCTGTATTATTTATTTTTGTAAGTTATGACAAAAACATTTTTAATTCCCACTCAGTTGTGGTAAAAAAAACTGAGTATGGCAACATTATTTACGCTATTCAATTTAAATATTATGATCACACATTTGATTTCGTAAAGATAGAAGAAGAATATTAAAATCTCCAATTTTTTCTTCATTATATTAAAAAGTATGGATCGGTATACTTCTGATTTTTTCTGTGAATGGGAGTTACTGGAGTACGTCAACATATTCGCAGGTAAGAAAACTACAAGTGCTTGTGTTGTGTTTCAATTTGGTGCCTGTTTGCATGTCTTGTTGTGGTGTCGGCATTCGAAATTGGGATATCTGTGTGTGTATATATTACATAATTAGGTACTTCAGTTATAATTCCATAGATTTTTCTCTTTTTTCCTTTACATTGTACCTATAAAACAAACAGCTTAAGGTAGTAGACTACATTCTGGATGTTTGTATTTGTTAGAGCATCATCATGCAAAATCTAATGATTGAATGTTTATGTGGGTTTGATTGATAAGTAGTTTAAAGATACATAGTTATCAATCAAAAGGGCTTGGCAATGAAAAAAAGGTTGAAAAAAGGGATTATCATTTTGAATACTTTCAATAATTATAGTAGGTATTATCCCTCCAGTTTCTGTTCTTTATATTCTCCATGTATATTATACTGCAATTTAGAAACACTATTTACCATCATATTAGAATAAGAGCTAAGATTTTTTTTATTGTCAGTTATTGGTTGAGATGCGGGATGACAGACAAGTATGCAGATTTTTTTTTCAAAAATAATATGTTTTCTGTTGTAGTGAAGACACTCCAGACTATGTTGATAACATACACTTAGGGTACCTACCTACTCCTTTTTTATTCATATAGGTAAATTAACCAATTTATAGATTATGATTTAGGTACAAAGGCAGATCAGAGTACTTTTCTTCCAAATTATTTTTTTCTAATTAAGTAGGTACCTTTATTATCCTCAAAGAAAACATTCTAATCCCATTTAATTAAAATCCTAGTTAATCAGCTAAATTAAACACCTTAGTCTACTTTTCTTATTTCACAGTGTGTATATTTTATGTACTTAATTTCTTAAATATTTTTAGGTGACTCAACAGTAAGTGAAGAGAACCATACAATATTAGAAAGTACAGACCCAGAGCCATGGCGAGATGTGAAGAGATACTGGAACATTACAGTATGTTCCTGTCTTTGCTAGTCTATTATGAAAAGGGAACATTAATGGATTACTTTAAAAGATTTTCAATATTGTAATCTTCTTCCAGATTCACCCTTCCACTGGAGGATTATAAGATATTATAAGTACTCTGATAATACTGCTGGTGTGACAAATATTACCAGTGTATAATATAAAAATGTAATAAAAATTATATCGCTAAAGCAAGTGCAACCACAGATGTTACAATAAAAAAAATCCAAGTCATTATATCAATTCGGCACCATTAATGGTGAGTACTTAACTAATCATACTACTATACTATAAATGTGAAAGTGTGTTCATTTGAAAGTTTGAGACTCACACAGGAATGGCTGAAAGGATTTGAATGAAATTTAGTACAGAGGTAGGTTAATTATGTGCATGAATTGTAAAGAAAAACAATTACCTAGATGCCACCACCATTAGGATGATTACAATGAAATGTCAAACATATTTTCTAGCGTTTCATATGCAAATATAAAACAATACTAATTTACATAAACAATAAATAAATATGGATCTAGAATTTAACAATGTAAATAAAAGGCAATTACAACATGACCCTCATAATGTCAGGATTACAAAGAACGTTTCTTCTGAAAAATTAATTCATTTCAGCACCTATCAGAATAACAGTGCTTTGTAATGTCATGGTAAATAGGCATTTTTTTTTATAAATTTGAACGTAAACCAAGAAAACCACTAGCGCATCCTCGAAACTTGATGTGTTCTTTATTAAATATCTGTATTTGGTTTCAGAAAATAATGAAGTGTATGTGTATCTTCTTCCACTGCCTTACATCATAAACATTCCACCGGTACGGAGGAAGGATGCTTGGAAGCCTTCTCGAACTGAATTCCGCGGTGGATTTGTAATGCACACGGCCACCGACACCGAAGTCCGGCCCATGCTTCCTGAGCGTCGCAACAAACTCTCAAACCTCGGGGTAACTTTTCAATCACTTGCAATATACTGCGGTGACACTGTTGATAACATCACGAAAGTATACGCAGTGTGTGAACATGTTTCGTACTAATTTCGCTCCTCGACGAGGGCAGTGGACGTAGCATTTAAGATATTTCATGCCACAAGGGCACAGTACCCGCAAGAATCGTATGACGTATGGCTTTAAGCTAAAATTTGCATTTTACAGTTTACACACACAATTCGATCGCCAATCAGCGTCACTGAAACAAATCCTAGTAGACTTATGTCCAAATTTATAGACGTTGTATATCTTTATTAATGATTAAACTTGTGTGTTCGCGTTTACCGTTTAATCGTTCTAGCTCGAAAGGCCCCGATACATGGAAACACCCCATTTTGATGCTGATAGAAGTTTTCAGTTGTAATAATGGTATAATACGTATGCCTATTGTGCCTACCTAGGTTTACAATGTAACTAGTGATTTAGTAACTAAATTATACTGTTCCTGTCTTAATTGTCCTGGTGTGTGAAAATATTTAAATGAATAAAATTGGTATTTTATATTATTTTATTGATCTCTTTTCTTTTTCGTATCTCCATAAAACCCCTTTACAGATTTAATATATTTAATTGTACTTGCCTACTGGTTTATAGGGCAATGTTGCATTTTATTGTGTGTCAGGTAAATTTATGCCTTATTGTGTATAATTTAATGTCCCTTTTAGATATTCCGATAGGTTAGGCTAAGTATATTATCTAAGCTGTTTTAAGTTGTTCTAGTAATACTGGCTTACATTATATTTTGTTTATTACAGGGTGTTGATTTTGTCATCGAAGACTCATGTAATTGAATATTTATGTAACTAAACAATTTTCCCATAGAAACCAATGTTGCCAATTGCCATAAAGTTGCTTAGTTGCATGAACTAGTACACATACTTGACTGTCTGGGATGACTCAGTCTATTCAGACTTGGTGGAAAACTGCTCGAGTATATTTAAACTGTTATATTAAGGATAACTCGATCGGAATTGGGATAGGGTTTATAAGAGTTTAATAGAAGTGAAAATAAATACTCTAGCAATTTTCCGCCCAGTCTGAATTGACCCTGAGTGATTTTTAATTTCCAGAATAACAGGACTATCAGAAACACCTGATTTGAAGTTGTAACAAGATCAGAACTTTCTGGATACCCTGTTATAACTTCGAATCAGGAATTTTCAATGATTTTTCAGTAAAACAGCCTAAACTATCAGGAATATCCCTAAAAGAGGACGGTAAAATACCGTTAAGGTGGAAGCGCAAGGTCAGGGTGCGAAATTCAAAATGTCAATGGTTTTTATATTTTTACGAAAAATTTGGACATCTTTACGATGTAATTTAGTTTTTTGCGATATCAGCATTCTGCTTTGGATGTCTCGATGTATTAAGCAGAATGCTGATATCGCAAAAAACTAAATTACATCGTAAAGATGTCCAAATTTTTCGTAAAAAAATAAAAACCATTGATATTTTGAATTTCGCGCCCTGACCTTGCGCTTCCCCCTTAATATATCAAGAAAGCATTCAGATTTGTCATGACAGTACTGGTGATTTAAAGGTAGAAGAGTTCATATTTATCCTTACAATACCAACAAAGTATAGGATAGGTCATTCAATTTTAGGGAGTCTATAATGATAAAATGTGAGGAAGTTCTATAAAACTACCATGACATAAGCGAACAATATTCACAAGATTCACTGCGTGTTATTAGGAAATTACCATTTATTACCGTGATGTTCACACCAAGTCATAGTTCAAATAATTATAACTTACCATTACTTCTACAATCTTTATCAGACCTATAACGATTTCTCGTAATTATTGTTACAAGTATTCAGAGAGCCGGTCACGATAATTTATTAGGACGAACACAACTATGCAGCACTCTTTATCGTTCCCAGCCTGATTTGTTGCCATGTTCCGCGAGCTCGTCATGACTTTGAGTCGTTACGCGTCACAACAAAACTTTAGTGCACGGCACTTCGTAATATCGTGAAGTTGACTGATGTTTATTGGTGAAGCCAATTCATGTTAAATTGTTATTATTTACGCACAAAGTGTCCGTAACTACTCTTGGTCCGTTTTTAACAGGAATACGGATAAAAGTTGCAGAATACCTTATAAATTATTCGTAATCATGATAGTCATTTTTCTCAGTGAGGAGCTTATAAAAATGTAAAATATGTTAATATGTTTGATTAAATGTTATCTTCATTTATTTAAATGTTATCTTCATTTATTTGGTTATAGAAATTAAAAATACATTTTTAAATTGAAATAAAACTAATTTTATCGCGTTTATTTTATGTTTTTTACGATTCGAACTGTAAAGCAGCCGATATGTCAGGAACGTAAAAAACACAAAACAATCTTGATAAAATCGGCAAAATTAGTTTTATTTCAATGTGTAATATTCTCGTAAATATACGAACATACATTTTTAATGTAGCGAAATATTTTTAATTACTTTTATTTTATAAAATTGATGCATTGATAACACATTTTTAACGCGAAACCTCACGTCACGAAGATATACGACACATCAATTAAAACCATACCAAATAGCCATTAAAAACTGCATCGTTCGATTGACGCAAGGTAAAGGGACCATTTAGCGTCGCTTTTAATTAACGCACATTCGGCAGTGCAGTGCGTCATTATGAGTCGGCTATTGATTTCCTGTCATCAACATGATCAGTTACCCTGTCCTGTATTAATTGTTTCACCGCTTTGTATTGGTCCGTTGTAATCCTCTAATAATTGCACCGGCTCCGAATATAATTGTCTTTGGACGGCGGTTTGGTTGTTTGAAATTAGAGATGGTAGGTATTTGTAATCATATTTATGTATTAGAAATAATTAGAGCCGCCAAGTTATAGACGGTTGGGTTTGTTCACAAAATGTTCAAGTACCTTATACCCCAAGGGTATGTTGCAAAGATTGTAAAAATAAATTAATCATTGTTTCTTAGAAATAATTATCCGGTCGTTATTTCAATGAATTTATGGCTCCGATGCATAACACGGAGAATTCTCCAAGGAGAACTGTCATGTGTTGTTTTACGTAATCTAATTCACTAGCGCCAGTGGCTTATCTGCAATCACCTAATGCATCTTTACTGAGGCATACATCCCGTGAGAGTAATAAAAATGCACTTTTATTCAAATTCATTATAACAGTACTAAATTGCGTTTTTTTTTTATTTGTTGTTTCTTACTTAAGCAGTAAATTTTATATGAAAAATATCTACAGTTGCTTCTGTGATCTCTCTTTTTTACACAAAATGCGACAACAACTCACCTCCAAATATATCAAATAGGTATTCAATCAAACAATACAATATTGCCTAGGCCTTTCAATCTAATCTCCTTTGTACATAAAATAGGGCTCTACGAGAAAAAGGCAGGATTCATCGCACCTCTCATTTCCACATATGCGCCTGTTTATTTCCCATCTGAACGGGAATCGGCACGTGTCCTGGCAACGTTTCCGCGCCAGTGGCCCGCGATGCTAGCCTCGAGACGTCCGGCCTGGGACCAATCCCCACTGTTCATATCGACTGGAAAACATTGGTCATGACGTAATCCTACCTGTTTTTATTTTTGGATACATTTTATATTTAGGAATTCCTTAATGGACAAGCCGTATAAGACTAGTAAAATTTATAATAAGTTTTAAAACCTGGTAGGGAATATTGATTTCTTATATTTACGCGAATACTACACATTGAAATAAAACTATTTTTAAGGATTTTATCGCGTTTATTTTTTGTTTTTACATTCCCGACGTTTCGCCTGCTTTACAGCAACCATGGTCACGGGAAGACTGAGGTGGTTGACGTCCTAGTGTCATAGTTTGACGGGGCTACCCTCATATTTAGTCAAACTATGATACTAAAGCAGCCGAAACGTCGGGAACGTAAAAACAAAACATAAACGCGATAAAATCCTTTAAAAAGTTTTATTTCACTGGTAGAGAATCATTAAAATAGTTTAAGCATCTCTTCAGCGATATTCTGTTGATTATACGTTAGCGCGCATTGGATATTGCTCATTGGCTCGGAAACGCAGAAGTAATGAGTAATGACAGCATTAAAATATCTCGTCTAAGATCGGTACCATGAATCCAATACGAAGAGAATATTTTATGAAAAACGGTATGGCAAAGTAACAAATTCAATTCAATCCAAAATTATAATAAATCAATAAATATGGTGAATAGGCAATGTTAAATAAAATTAAAAAATATTGTGTAACAAACAACTGCTGTCTAACGGAACATTAACCATAAAATTTAGTAACGTTTATACATTCACCCCTCAAATACACTTGTTTCTCAAATAAAATTAAATGTGAGGTAACCAAGTTCAAACTAAGACACTAGAACGTCAAACACCTCAGTCATCCCGTGACCATGGTTGCTGTAAAGCAGCCAAAACGTCGGGATCGTAAAAAACATAAAATAAACGCGATAAAATCCATAATATTAGTTTTATTTCAATAAAATTAAAAACTTACTTTTAACTTAATTATGTTTTATCATAAAATATACCTAGTAGAAAAAGTAATTTGAATTGATTTAACGTTTCGTTATTTATGCGGAATCATTTCGAGCTACGTTCGAGTTGTACAACTGTTAGTAACGCTATGAGATAACAGCCCGGTTATAGTCACACATGAGTACACACACTAACTACGTCTTCAAACGCTCCAGTTGTGCCTACAGATCGACAAACTCGCTGCGAATTCCGATATAACTTGTCATATACAGGCCGATTCAAAATGGTACCCATTTTCAATCAGCCTGTATACTACTGTGTCAGTGTACTGTGCCTTGAACCTGCGCATTTGTGATGATTGTGTGAAGTCAGAAATTGAAACGTCCATTTAAAAAAAATGGGCATGACAATAGTGTTTTTTTTTGTGAGCAACCCATAATTCTTAAACTAAAATATCGACTTCACATAACGATTACAAATACGCTAAAGAAGCGCAAGTTCACGGCTCAGTATACCCTTTCTGAATCACTCTGTATACAGTTATTGTTTCTAGACAAACTAGAACTATGCTAGATTGTACAAACGGCTTACCTCTCACTGTTTTATGAACGCCCGACGCAAGATAAAGCGAGTTATATGTTTCGAATCTTTATCCATGTGACTCTTTGTAAACATGACACATTTCTTCTAAAAATGCCATTATATTTGTGCCATAATAATTCATAAAGACGAATCCATAATGGAGCATAGATTTCACACATGGGCATTTTTCATGTGTGCGTGTATGGTCAAATCCAAACCTCCTCCTACAGTAAATAGCGAAAAATGCCTAAAGTACTCTCGAGACCGATTTACATGAAAACTAAAATTGCATAATTTTTTTTTTATAATTACCTTAGCCATCCATTGAACCTGCTGATTTTGAAAAATAACACACTCCTGTAATAACTACACCATCTGATAATATCGCCGATAGTGATCAAGTTATGGGAAGTAATGACATATACGGGAAACTAAAGAAATTGACTCCTAATTATAAATCTAGATACAATGATACTACAACTGAGTACAGCTAGGTATGAACACGAGATACAAAGTCACAGAAGCGAATGAAACGGTACTGAAGACTCGGGATTCTGCCGGCATGACAATAGACAGTTCCGTATAGAGTCAGTCTGTGTATCGATCGTCTTCTGTCCCCTAATTGGAATCTGTCGCCAATTATCTTCTCATATTGTGTTGCACAGGTGTCTTGTGTGCTGCCTTTGGTCGTGAATAGCTGTGTATTGACTGACCGCGCAACCTCGCAAGGCTGCCTCGGACACACGCTGCGTGCTGCAGCCTCATTTTCGATTCGATCAATCATTCAATCTTAGTGAACATGAACTGCCCGCGAGGCAAATCATCTACAGATGGCGTGCGAGACAGTGCGAGCGTTTGCCTCGGACGAGGCACACACACATCTTTTTCACATACCTTCTGGTTAAGTCCTCCTAGATTTGCAGGCTACCTCTACTGTACTTATATTATGTGAAGTCGGCCACGAAAGAGATTAATCAGTTTTGATAACAACTCCTAGTTAATAACATTTTCACTAAGGTCGAAAATTTGAATATTCTTAGTTCAAATTAATTACAAACAATGAAATAGACTTTGTCATCCTATAATGTGCAAACGATAATCGATCATAGGGAATTTCTTGGCCGACTTTTAAAAGGTAGGTCTTTTTATAAAGTGTGTCAAAAATAACTTCACTTAACTGTTTATTTCTTCACTTAAATAAATAATACCAGATTAGGGAGAGGAGGAAAACAAATAAAAAAAAGGGAAACAGACAGCTCAACCGCGCATTTCATCTTTTCAATCAGCATCGAGTTAGTACAGTACCATGCTTGCTTGCTAAGGTAAGTTGTATGCACGATTTGAATTGATTGTCACTAAGACAGGGGTTCTGATTTATATTTAAGTTGAGAGTTACTTCTGATCTGGATGTCCATATCGATGAGGTTCGATTATGTTTTTTTATTATTTTCAAACTAACTCATAACCGAACCTCAACCCCACTTACCTCGCGAACAAACACGCACCTGAAAGCCGTCACACATTTTTCCCATCCGCCCGTCACCCAGTGACCTAATTCGCAACCCAGGTGACCTGAACTATATCAACCAATAGCATACGAGTGCTTGTCAATTGGTTAACGTTATTAACCAATGGCGGGCTTAGGCGTGGCATGGCAGGTTGCCAGGCAATGCGGCCAGTGCGCTGCATCTTTACGCCTACACTTGTTGAATATCGCGAAATTTTCAACGGCCGACGGCTAGAGTAGGCGGAGACGATACACTTGGTTCGGAGCTCAAATAAAGAATTTTGATTGGTAGGTTCATGTTCGAAATTCAAATGATACACGAGCCTACTGGCTGGCTTCACCGTGAGCATTAATTAATTTAAATTCTAATTGTTATTATTTTTTTCTAAATTAATTTTATAATTGTTTTTTTTTTCTTAAAAAAAGTAACTCATTTTATTATTAAATATTCAAATATTATTATTTGAAATAATACTTTTTATAATCATTAGTTCTGCAGTTATATTTCACCAGCTATCCCGGAGAGTTTGTACCACCTCAGATGTATCAGAAAATCTTAAACTTTTCACATTTTTTATAGTTATTCTGCTATTCGTGGCGGAGAAAAATTCTAATACATAAAGATCATAAAAATCGGCCCACCGGTTCTTGAGTTATAAATAGTGGATCTGACACGAGTTTGTTTTATGTACTCTATATAAAGCGAATAAAATTTATAAATTTTAATAAAATATAAATGTCGCTCTGAAGATCACATCGTGTAACCGTCGCTTTAATTAAAAATTTGACTAATTAATTTAATTTGAAATATCAAACTAAACATAAATAAGCATACCTTCAAATACTTGACAACAACAACTCCCACCGAACGAAATTACGTTAAATTAATAACTGACTAGCTCCCGGAATGCTTTCGGCTGATACTTAACAAGGCCCACTCCGCCTCTTAAAATCCCATTATAGAATCCATATTTAATAAATGTAGGGTAATTTTGCGTCCCATAGCAGTGATAGCCAAGTTGTCAGAACGCTTGCCTCGGTAACAGGGATCGCAGGTTCAAATCCCGGCTTGCACCTCTCAGATTTCTGGATTTCGAGGCTCGAAGTTTCCCAAATTTAAGAAGGGATACATTGTATAAAGTGCATTCAAAATAATAGTATTAATATCGAAATTTAAAGAAGAAGATAAACGGTAACATAATTTAAATTACACGCAAAACTAGTCCGAAAACAACACAACCTCTTGCGGAATCTAACTGAGTGAACTCACCGTATCACACTCATTTAATTCCGCAAGTACGCCGACCGCGATGCATCTCAAACTCAACGTAAACCTCATCCTTGTCAAATAAAGTAATAGTGATCACATCTACATTAAAAAAAAGAAGAGCGTGTGCTTAAATTTAAATTACACGCAAAACTAATTTGAAAACAACATCCTCCGGCGGAATCGCATTACGCAAACTCACCGGGGCGCTACACGTTTAATTTCCCAAGTAAGCCGAGCCCGATGCCTCTCAAACTCCCGTCTCAGTCAAATTAAAATTCAACTTGTGCCGAACATGAATTTATATGATATCTTTGAGTGCTCGCTATGCGATACCTTTGTCTTTAATGTCTTTAATCGGCGCTTAGATTAGCGAGTGGAGAGCGGGATTTAAATACAATGATATTGGAACATCTTAGCATAATGTTAAGATATTTCACGACCTGATTAGCGCAATATGTAGTGCATGCTCCTCCCTCCTGCTTTCTGTGCCGAGGGTCCCGGGCTCGAATCCTGGTTAGGACAATCTTTGTGTGATGAGCACTAATGTTTGTACCCCAGTCATGGATGTTTAATATCTATATAAGTATTATATACTAAGTTCGCCCTCAGTCCATTGTACGGTACCCATAATACAAGCGTTGCTCAGTATGGGACCGTATAGTTGGTGTGTTGGTCGTGCGATATTATACTATTATATTATATGGTCTATCGATATAATATTAAATTATTTTTGACGATTTATATATTATACTGGTACACTTTACTGGCCAGTAAATGCTAGATTATACCTATGGACTTTACTATCAGGAATACTATACCAGTGCCGAGTCCGAACGACAGCCCTTCTATCTTAGCTATCTTAATTAGTCAACTATTCAGGCAATCCATATTTATTCATAATAAACTGACCTCTATTCATTATCGTCCAACAACTTTTAAGCAATAACAAATAAGATCACCCTAAATTGTAATAAACAGCGATAAGTTAGTCAGTAACCCCTCTTACGGCTTTGGGATGAAGACATATAATAGGTACTGTACGTGGCTTGGCGCTGTGCCTAGAGAGACTACAAGCAAGAAATGCAATCTACCGCGATATTCTTTTACATAAAGAGATGGCACAAGTTATAAGCGGATTTTGGAAATCAGCCTAATCAGGTCGGGCTGGAAGCTAAAACCCGTTACAAAAGACAGTAGAAAAGCTAGGAACGAACTCTATAATATATTAAAGATGAACCTAAAACTTATTTGGATTAAAAAACATCCTAATTTCAATAGGGAAGGTGGCTGGGTGCTACCACCGACTTGGGATCCAGTAATTAATATAATTAAATCCAAAACCAAGCGCACCATTGCAAGACCTCAAAACACTGTGAGCACTTTCTGCGTACATCTGACCGCAAACAACAACAACTAAATATGTGGGTACCCCAGTTCTAACTATGACACTAGGACGTCAAACACCTCAGTCCTACTGGGACCATGGTTGCTGTAACGTAAGTAGTAGCGTCGGGATCGTAAAAAAACATAACATAAACACAATAAAATCTGTAAAATTAGTTATATTTCAACAGAAAAATCAACTAAATAAAAGCTTATAACTTCCACCACACAAAGCTATCACATGCAAGCCATTTGTTGCGGATAAACTATGGGGTTGCAGTTTTTATTATGGAGCTAGAATTTCGCCGGCGGCGCGTCTCAACAGATGTTTTTTTCTTATTTAATATCACGCTTCAACTGCTACCCAAGATAAGATGGAGACCGCTTAACAATTTTTTCACGCATAATTAAAACCAAGATTAAGCGTCCCCGAAAGGTTTTAAACAAAATACAGGGATATCTTTGTGGACACAGAAATGTGTACAAAATGAGAGGTATTATTTGTAAGAGTTATTTTTATTTGGTTGCTTAGAACAATGAAGATGGCTACATTACAACTACAAATAAATATTTAAAATAAAAACACTAACTACTGTATCCTAAAATCCTAAATTTTCTACCTACTTGTTGATTGTAAAATAAATGTCACAAAATGATATTCTAAGATTCTACAACCCGTTCGGAGTGGCGTTCTTATGGGGAGAAATTATCAAGAAACTCCATGGTTGTCTATGAATAAAACTAAATATTTCCTTATAAGCTGTGGGTTGTTGCTCCATTGTGAAACTATTGCTCCAATTATATTCTTGTTTAAAAGTAAATGTACTATTTTTTTTTTAAATATACATCCTACCACTAGTTCTTAAATTGCATTAGTTAAATGTTACAAATTCAACATGGCTGCCAATGTTATAATAAAAATCTACATATAAAAATCGTACCCATTCAATTATGTGTCGCCGACCACGTTTAATAACATTTCATGAACCGCTATAATAGAATGTACTTAAAACAAGAATATTCCGACCTATTTGTTCAAAATTACTGTAAGTACATCCAGTCAACCGCAGATTTGTCATCCCAATGCACACATATTCAATCAGCTACATATATTTTATTTCCAGTCCATTTCGTTTGTAATGTGATTTAGGAAATATTCAATCGGATTGCCTCAAGACATAGACAAGAGATATTTTTGCAAAATTTACTTACAATACAACAAATACATGTTTGATTAAAATTGTATACAATAGTATCTAGCATCCCTCAAGTCGTTTAAAAGCAATATAACCCAGTTTACAAGTCGAAAACGTCGTATACCGTCGTGTTCCGTTGTACCACAAAACATGAATTATTTAGCTACAATATTTCCGTGACACTATTCGTTTTAATTAACATTGGACTCGAATGTGCGGACAAAAGACAGTCGGATATCCGCTGTGTGGTGGCGCGAGGAGCTTTAAACCATACGATGCGATTACGATATGACAGATTTCAATATTTCAGAATCGTACCAGCCAAAGTTCCTTACGTGTATAGGTATCAGGGCAAAATATATAAATGAGCCATGGTTTGCAGGGCAACACCCCCTAGTACCTGAAATCTGAGTGAATACTTCCCTGTGCTACGGAGACGACCTCTGCTAGGACAAACTTGGATTTTCAGGTTCCTATCACTCAAATTAGAGTACACTGAAAGTTGACCCGAATGCCAAAACAGAATGGGAAAAAGGCTAGGAGTAGGAAGATAAGTCTCATCTTAGCGCGGCCAATCTACTGAACAGATTTTTGTTCAAATTTTAACTAATAATCCGTTGTACCATTTCACACGTGTGAAGCTGAAGCCAGTCACTAGTTAAAATAACAATAAATCATTGACTTCAAGACACTGTGAGCACTCTCTGCGTAGATCGTACCGTAAGCAACAACTAATTATGAGGGTACCCCAGTTGAAACTATGACACTAGGACATCAGCCACCTCAGTCTTTCCGTGACCATGGTCGCTGTAAAGCAGCCGAAACGACGGGAACGTAAAAACATAAAATAAACGCGATAAAATCCTAAAAATAGTTTTATTTCAATAAATCATTGTTGAAATTTTGGCGTTCTTGCACAAAATATTTATCACTAAAATCGTACCCTATAAACAGTACCGTTGAAATTATTTGGGATCCAGGCGGCGGCGGGGGCGTCAGTGCCACTGACAAAGGTCATTCATATTGTAGTTCACGCTCGGCCGGTCGCACTAATTCGGATGATGTCTATTTGTGCCTGTGCTATACGCTTGTATTGTATAGACAGGGTCTCAAATTCTGTGTACCAAGGCGACAAAGACGTACCTTTATTAAATAATAATATAACGATATTAACAAATTATATACAGGCAAAAGCTGGTATCATAGAATCATCTCGTTCTTTATGTGAGGTAGATACTATTATCATAGCTACTGATTATATCTAGAACGCCATATTTATATGACAACATAATTTAGAAGTTTGATTACTCAGATCTGTTTCAGATGTTTACATACATTTTGTTAAATGTCCTATAATTGGCGATCCTAAATCAATTTCATTGATATATTCTCAAAAGTCTCAAGCAGTTAACTGTGTTAGCAGACTTGCGGTGGATTATGGCCCTTTACCTTATCATTATATTTATCCAGTAGACACTGCCATCTTTTGTAATAATAATGATTATTGCTCAGAATTTGATGAAAGTGAACATCACAATTGACTATAATCTGGATGTTTTCAAGTCGAGAGTGAACAGGTGCCTTCTAGGCAAGTATGCTACATCGTAGATCTCATCGTCACTTACCATCAGGTGAGATCGAGATCAAATACTTGCCTATATAGTTAAAAAAAAAACAATTACCATCCACCACAATTACATCGTGCTTATTATCAATATTTATCTTATTACGTCACTAATCGCATTATAGGTCTGTGGCACAACATACGTACATATAACCTGTACATGTATGTGCCTATGATGACGTTGATGACACTCCATTGTGGTGGCTTAATCATATCGAGGTCTCATGAATGATTCCCGCGGGGTAGCCGGTTCAATGCTAATGAATGGTTTATTGTTATTTATGTGTTGGTTAAGATTAAGGTGCGGCTTGCTTGACACAAAGATAACGATGTTATTTGCAAAATAATTGGATATTGAACTTTATTTATTCATTAATTATTAATTACAATATAGTGCTGCGAAATTATTGTTAGAGAAATGTAAGCTTAAGTACGGAAATTTCATAAAACCTAAAAGGCCATCTTCAGTCAATGAATCAGTTTTGGCAATAAGTACATGCGGCCGGTAATTATTATTTTTTATCTAAATAATTAGCTAATAAATTGAATTGCAAAAGAAAAGAATTGCATTTTATTTGAGGTCCCGTCACTCGTGATAGATAGTTTCTCGATTAACATCTTAGAGGAGTTCGGGTGTTGTTGGCTTCTTTTATTATCGATCAAACTTGTTTGGTTTATAATCGAAGAAGTTGACAAGCCGAGGGTCAGTGGTGGGTCCTCTTTCCCCATAGGTTAACAATGGATTTCCGCCAAGTATCGCCTAGTTCTATCAATTATAGCTAATAAATATTCATTTTATAATTAAAAAAAAAATTAACTTATTGCGTCCGTCACTCTAAAAATACAAAATATTTTAATCCTAAACTTACTCTGGAACCACTGTCGCCCGACAAGATAACTTACCTGTAACAAAAATGTCAAACATAAAAAAAATATTAAGAGCGTTATGCCAAAAGGGCCAAAATGCCCAAAGATGACCGCCACCCCTTTGCCGTAGTCATAAAACCCTTTATTTGATAGAAGCCTATTATTAATCAAACATTTTAAGCATTCCCAGATCATTCCAAATCCATTCTAACATAGTCGCCTATGAAATGACGTCATATTCCTGATGTATCGATCAATCCAGCTCACGTTCTTCACCTCACGATAGTTGAATCGAGTCGAGTCGTAACCCGAGTAACAGTTAATTAAAGAGTTTCATATCAACGGTGTCTTCAATACAATGGTACGACGTCGTCAACATATGTCACAGATAGTCAAAGTATATAGATATAAATAAAACTATATACTTTGACTATGACAAGCTAAAGCTAAAGTACGTTACTGCGTGAACTTCCATTGTAAATTCACTGGATGCAATAATTAGCTCATAATGCGTCCATTCAGTCAGCCGAGTCTTTATGACTGTCAAGGTGAAACAAGCTTCTTAGCTTAGCTCAAACAAGCCGCAAAATGGTGCTATGAGACTCGACTTAGACAGTGTCGACTCGGGTATTGTAGAAAAAAAATCTAATACCAAATTTACCAGTTATGGAACAATGGAAAAGCTCACTGAGAGATAAGCCTAATATAAATATTGTAACGCGCTCTAGGTAGAGAATCGGACCGCGCAGGGAATAGGACCGCAGTGGCTTTCCCCTCTCTCCCGTTCGTACGATCCCCGCAAACCCCGCGCTCGTTCCGTCGCACGCGCCGCGCGTGCTGCCATCTTCGCACGCGCCGACCAGTTGACTACGAACCGCCTCTCGGGTAAGACACGTACGTGTCTGCGCGCCGCGCCGCCCAGAGTTTTACGCGATCTCATGTTGCTATACTTATTTTTACAAGTTACCTACCTTAATTTTGTCTTTGTATCACCTATGTCGATGTGCTTTTGTGTTTTGTTTTTCTTATTATATTTTACTTACTCGAACAACGGACTTTTATTGTGTAGAGTACCTACCTACACCCGTCCATTAAAATATTCTTTATTATCTAATATCCCATAGATAAAAATATGTTGTTGATGTATTAAAATACAGTATGATACTCAGCGTCCCATGGAGGTTATTAGAAACACGAGGCATATTGAAGACATGTCACTAATGAGGTGCTCTAATAGGTATCGCGTATCTCGATAGAAATGACAAGTCTATTGCTATCAAAAATCTAATTTTATAAACCAACACATTCAATGATGTAATCTTGTCTTGGGTGCTTTTTGTAATATTAAAACTTTTGAGTATAGTGATGCCCAAGGGACTATGACTCATGACAAGCTAAGCTGTGTCAATCACAATAGGTCATAGAAAGTGACAACAGCAATCACAACATGAGTGGCTTCATTTGTCGTCTACACTTTACCACACACTGGTTGCAGCTAACAATTAGTATTTCTTATATACATGTGCTGGAAGCGGTGCCCACTGCATAATACCTATGTAAGCCACACCAAGTTCACCATAAATATTTTACCTTTTATTAGCCTTTATACAGGGCCCCAATTCTGCTAACACAATCAATTCATAATCGAACAGCAACTGCATTGTAACTCTCGCTTTTGACAGATATCCCATACAATATCTGTCAAAAGTGACAGTTACTATGCGGTTGCTGTTCGATTATTAATCGATTGTGTTAGCAGACTTGGGGCCCTGGTTAGCAAAAATAACCAATCTCTATCACAATATGTAATATAAGACAACTCACTCGGTATGGCCCGCCTACGCCTCGCTATAATCGGCTAACCTTGTTCTACCTGCCTCCTTGAACGTAATACGACATTGTGTAAACATGTCAATATACGCCTGTTTATGGGGCTCATATGCCAGCCCCCATACTAAAGTATGGTAAAGATTGTGGCTAATATCTTGCAGTATTTAATGGGATATCAGTATTATATTTTATAGGTTTATGGTGCCTATCAGTTTTGGATATTATTATAATATTCTGATGGGGACACGATACACGCGATGTACAAATCTAGGAGTTATCGATAGAATCAGATTCAGAATATTTTTTATTCACGTAGACCATTATGTACAGTACTTATGAATCGTCAAAAGTTACAAAAATATTATGCTACTGCTTTACGACCCGTTCGGAATGCCGTTCCTATGGAGAAGAACGGGCAAGAAACTCCATGGTTGCTCTTTTTTAAAATAGATCTTTTACATTTTAGAGCAATACATTGTTATAGGTATGTGAGAACAATGTAGGAACGGCTAATCAGACTTTAGCAGCAGGTCAAAAAAAACAAAAAGATATGTATTTATACAGGTTGTAAGTGTTTTCGTAACGAAAATTGATACCACGCATTGAACTCATGAGTCTGAACCCCAGAGTCGGAATTTTCCGTCAACAAAAATTCTCATCTTATTCTATGTTTCTGTAACAAAATATAATAGAAGCGAGTTAAACGACGCATTTGACATAAACAAATGATATTATAGCAAAAATGCAATGTCTCGGAGTTGCACAAATCGCGACGTTGCTGGGAATATAACGCAAAATCCATTTAGCAATAAATTGCGTTGGTGTTTTCGTGCTTTTGGAGGTAAGCAATGACCCAATGGCCAGATAGGAAATGGACCAAATGGTGCGTAGAATGGATATTAATCTCTGTATACTTTGTAAGTAATGTATTAAATCTAAAAGACTGATAGTTACTTAGTAACGATCGCAAATTTCAGCTTAAAAAGAGGGAAACCTTAAAGCTATCAAACAATCTTTCCAACTCCGCATTATCTTATAGAAACAACACGACAAAGGAATCCCAGGGAGCCATGGAAGGAAGGAGACGGGAGAGAGGGTTCCAGGGGGGTAATAAAGTGTCATCTTGACGTAATAAATGATCACGCTTCGTCCGCGTCTGTAGGTAAAATGGGATACCTCAACACCGTTTTTACATTTACCGCATCGGATTAGGTTACCCGTTTTCGGGGTATAATAAGAATAAAATGGTTAGACTTGATTTAGCGCACATTTATATTTTGCGTTTGTTTATTTGGTTGAGTTGTAAATAGAAGTGTGGGAGCGTTATTATGTAAGTAAGCATGATATTTGGGTACGTTAATTTACCATTTATTTTATATCAAAATCCCTAGGTATTAATTTTTTTTAAAGTATAATGGCGGCCTTCTCAAGGTTTTTTAAACAATTTGAGAGGATTTATTAGAATCTCGTTGTGGATTATAGATGTGATTAAACAAATCTTACTGATTAGTCATACAAAAGTTCAAAAAGACTCAATCAATGTGGGAACCGGAGCAAAGTTCCCAACAAAACGCAAAACATTTTTGATCAGAACCCTGTAAAGCCCAATCCCATCTCGGAATGATAAATACGAATTCAAAACTAATCTCCCTGTACCCTTGCCGCCCGCAGATCGCAAAACAAACATTCAGAAACATCAAAAACACACAACACGCAACGAAATGTTAAAATCTATTCGTAATATTCTCACAGAGGGCTGCAGGAAGCCGTGTACAAAGGGCAGGAAATTGCCTATCACGAGTTGGCAGTAATCAAACCTGTGCTCTCCGCTGTGGACGCTATATTCAGCTTAATGAGATATTCCAGAAAGTACTGCGTCGTGGAATAATAGTTGGGTGGCGCGGCAAATATTTCAAGGACAGTAAACATAACATTAGCGTTTAACAGAAACATGCTGATTCAAATGATTAAACATATTTAAATATTCAGTTTTGCAGTAAAATTAGATAGATTGATGCATAGATGATATGTGACAGAATAGTCCATAGCATTTATTGCTTTTCTACATCCATTGAAAGAATAAAACTGGCGGTTGCTGATAGATTCTTGAATAATTGTTATTGATGAGCACCAAAATACATCGTTCGTGTTCTTATATTAACGGTGTCGGTAATAACACCTCTAAATAAAAATCCCTTTGTGCTCTAATGAAAGCGCCAACATTCTAACGCCCTTGGTTTCGTAGAAGGAGCTTAAAGTATTATCGTACTTTATATTGCTAGTCTTCTAATACCTATTAAAATTATGACTCATTAGCAAGATTTCAAATTATTTATAACATGTTTGTTTCAAAGGGATAATCTATTGCTGGTGTGTCTAAAGAGGATCTTTCTATCTGTACCTATCTAGAATAGCCTTTTTCACCGCCATTAATGATGCCAAAAAGTCTTCTCTTCCTAGTACTACATGCAGCTTTTTTTTGTCTTCTTCCTTCCACCTTACTCTGTAAGATCATTCAAAATCAGCCCATTTGAATTCACTACTGTCGTTCGATCAAACCGCACTTGCAAAATCTTATTATACGTGTAACTTTATATTGACAGATTGGATTAATAGAGGTTCTATTTATCTAGTCCCTTCCAGGAGTGTTATCCAGCATCGATGTCTCCACCCTTCAAATATTGACAAACTTTTCGTTAGTGAGCCACGATTCCCGACGAACTTTTAACTGTCTCTGTATAAATTAAGATTTAAGCTTAGCTTGTTATACAGTTTTTTATTGGTATCCGATCGCAAACTAAAACCATCAAATAAGATGCTGATGTCAGGCAGCAACCGGTCATCTGAAGATAGGTGTACCTACGGAAGTTTTATTACATGATAGTCAGGGCTGCCATTCGGCACCGTATTTTCGGTGCTATGAATAAATGTTTTGGAGAAATTCTATTGTCTCACACAACAGAATTTCTCTATTTACATTAAAAATATCAGTTCTATTCTTAATAATGTTAAGTCTATTGCACTCACTAGAATACCTACTATAAATATCTTCACTACTCACAACTTGAGTAGGATTAAAATCAGCTTATAAAATAAAGAGAAATATTTTGCTTTCATTACGTGATGCAAGAATATTTTTAAATAGGAAATGCTTATTATAAAATATTTGCTATTTATTTGATTTTCTAATATGATGTTTCATTTATTACGCTTCTAATATGTATGTCTACGATTTCAATTACATTTCTTTGAACTGTCTTGACACATTTTTTATGGTTTCATGTCAACAGTCTGGCTATTTTTTTTTTTTTTTTTTATACTTTATAGGCAAGTATTTGATCTCGATCTCACCTGATGGTAAGTGATGATGAGATCTACGATGGAGCATACTTGCCTAGGTAGGAAGGCGGCAGTAGATCGAGACGCTACATTCACTAGGCACATGCAGCGCAACTGATCTGACCCGCCATCCATGAAAAATTGCAATAAGGGGAATATTTTCAATACTTTTCTGTCAAATGGAGTCGCGGTTAATGCCTAATATAAAACAATAACTTCCGCCTACATAGTTTCCGGGACCATCAAAAATAATAGTGAAATGGTTTCCCCGAATATTACCGGTCGTATAATGGTGAAGAATGCTTTTGTGCCTCTGCCTCGGGCCGCTCGTGACGTCACATAGGTTAAGGTATAGATTATCTATGTACTACAAAAAGTACTGGGGTACTACCATGAAGGCGAAATAAACTCGATTGTAGATCGACTACGAATCTCGTTTAGCTAATCGAAGCTAGACATGGCTTCGTAGCATCGTAGTAACAGTGATTGTTATATTTTACGGCGACATGCTTAAGTTGATACTGACCTTGCTTTCTGTGCGGAGGGTCCCGGGTTCAAATCCTGGTAGGGACAAACTTTGTCTGATGAGCACGGATGTTAGTACCAATGACATGGATGTTTAATATCATTATAAGTATTATATACCGGGTTCGCCCGCACTAAATTGTACGGTACCCATAATATAAGCGTTGCTTAATGTGGGACCACGAAGCTCAAGCTCAAGTTTCAATAATGTATATTTTTATAATTGTGGCTGTTTTTCTAGTATAGGTCTCGTCATTACGTTAACCATTATTAATGTATAAGATGAGCAAGTAGAGTGCCATAATATAGTATAGCAGTGATAGCCAAGTTGGTAGAACGCTTGCCTCGGTAACGAGGATTGCAGGTTCAAACCTCTGCTCGCACCTCTGGGATTTCATGTGCGAATCTCATTTTCAACCATGATTATCACTTGTTAAACGGTGAAGGAGAACATCGTGAGGAAACCTGCATGTCTGAGAGAGCCCCTCGAAAGATATGTGAAGTCCGCCAACCCGCACTGGGCCAGCATGGAGGACTATGGCCTAATCCCCCTCGCATTGAGGGGCGGCCCGTGCCCAGTAGTGGGACATTAAAAAAGCGCTGGAATTATTATTATTATATAACTTATTACCACTCTTGTCTTAAGTGAAATAACAATAACTCATAACAAATTCGATTGTCATCATCCCCTTCGACAACTTATGGTATCACCGCGCTTGGAATATTCAAATTCTTTGCCATATCCGATAATACCTCTCTCATGCAAAATGCATACAATATCATTCTTTACTTCATACGCGAATGCTTCCCCCACGTAATTCATGTATAACTGGCTTTATTTGAATTTTATGCGTCCAAATTTTTGGTTTATTTTAGCATTTTCGAATATATTTTGAAACTTTTCCCCCCTTTAAAATTTACAGCATAACGAATTATCGTGCTTTTGAATGGTTCTTACTAAAAATGTATTATTTTGAGTCATCGTATGAAATTTATGTCGTGTTTTTTTTACATATTTCTGTTTCAATCGATTTGAAACGATATAAAAATGTACAGTACTAGGAATTACAAAAACCTGTATTACAAGTTCCACACGGTTCGCTCACCATTTGTAAAGAATCAGTAATTCGTAATTCTATAATTATCATTATAAAATCGCTTATAAGTTGTTTAAAATAGTATTTTACAGCATTTTTAGAAGACAACTTTATATTATATCAACTTTATATTAATTTATAGGCTAACATATAGCACACAAACATTTTACTCACGTTTGAACATTAAACAAATAATATTTTACAAACCAATTATGAAAACTTTCCACCGTAGTAAAGGGCTACGTTGTTCCGTTACAATTTTATTAGAGGGCCCTAAACTACGTGAGATTACGTAAATGGTGCCTAATGGATGTTCACAAATACTCTTAACTGGGACGCCTCTTGAAATTGGCTAACAGCGTCTGCCTCTAAAAGCACTGAGTTTCCGAGGAATGGGAGAAAATAATAATAGGTTTTTGTTCTTCTAGGAACTTCTTAAAGTGGCGAGACATTCAAAACAGTCTTTAGAAATTGTAAGAATGAAGCAATAGTTATGTACAATTTATTAATTTCATCATCTTTTCAATACAATTCTAAAACAGGTCATAGTAGTCGAGGTGAAATATGTTTTTTTAATATTCCTAGGAAAAGGGGCTGTTTCTACCTATTTTTTTTTATAAATTACGGATTTGGTAGCCTTTGAAGCAATAATGTAGTAACATTATTGCTTCAAAGGAGTCCATGCCTAAAAAATATTATTTTCATCATAATTTTACAAATGAATTATGGAAACTAATTGATGCGATGGTATTATCAGATATATATAACATTAATATAAAGGTTACATTTGCATATAAACAATTCTACAAAAACACTAGTTAAAAAAAAGCTTTAAAGCCCAGAAATTTTAACTGTTAGCTTCAATATTGGGTAACCAATCAATTTCCAATACGAAACGTGATCGCTAGATTTCGTTCAACTATTAAACCTTAACCCAGTTTCCAATAAACAGAAGCCTTACTCAGCAAACTTGCTCTAAACATCACAAATAAAGCATATGCAAAGTTTTCCCAGTTCGATAGCGATTCAAAACGGCATAATTCCTTTCGCCAGTTATTTAATTTACTCGCTTTATGCCTACGAGATTCATAAAGACCTCAAGTGGGGGGAGTTACCATAGATACTGGGGGGGCTCAGCGTTGCTATTGGCGATGCCAGTTACCTTGGTATCCGGCGGGCTTCGGATCGCGTGGTACAAGTTGTGAAAATAAAAAATGCCTTGAAGATTTTAAAACAAACGGCAGTGGGCAAAACATTTGGAATGTTTTGCCCACTGTGTTTTGCACTTGAGTAATATGGCATTAGATAAATATTATTAGGAAGAACAATTTATTTTATGACGACAAAGCTATATTTTGTGTCAAAAAACATTTACAGGCTTATAAATTTCGCTTCAAATACGGGGTTGATTTTTCAGACGGAGCATAAAGGACCGTTATAGCTTTTAAGAGACTTCCTTATCTCATGGAATTTTTTTAACCTGCATTGACAGATTGTGGAAAACTTTTTTCATGCCAATCGAGAATAATAAGGATCAAAATACTCAATGGGACCAACTGAGGTTGCCTATATAATCGCAATCGTTGATCCATTTTATGATGTTAATATTTTTTTTGGCGTGGCTATGATAGACTGGCACCAACAGAAAGAGACCATACTTGTATTGAAATTCCCCAGTTTAATAATATTCTAGTTAATTTAATGCTTTGCACCACACAGCGAGTGTTCAAGTCGTCATTACGAGTTGAAACAGCAAATAAACATTGCTATCGCTTTATATTGGACATTATTATTTATCGGGATCTCCGTTCGCCGAGGGCGTTCGGCCTATAAACGCCCTTCCTACAGAACGATGTAATAGGTATGGCTGTTATTTTGTTATATTGTTGACACTTTGTTTTGTTGATAGTTTATGATAACAATAACGAGCTGTCCCGGCGAAGTAGAATCAAATGATTGAGAAAATGAATTACTTTTATTCTTAGTTTTTATGATGAAGTTTCAATAGCTATTTGTGGCACAAATAAATTCAAAAATGAAATATCATTAAAATCGGCCCATCCGTTGTTGAGTTATAAATGGTGTAATTAATACGATTTTGTTTTATATTATAGATTATAGAGATTCTTGAAATCTGGGAACAGTTAAACAGTTGGTAGTATTCCGCTTTATTCAGGTACCGAAGGTTCATGGTACGAATGCTCGAAGTGGCAAGGCCGTAGGCAGGGGGGTTCTAGGGGTTCTTTTCATGAATATACGCATTTTTTATCAGTATTTTTAAATTGATTTAACATGAGATCATAGTAGAAGTCTATCTCAATCTCGAGGTTTACGATACATTGCGCGCTCAAAAATAACTTCATTTGTAAACCATGATATTTGACATAAATGATTTCTATAACTTATTATAGGCATTAAGTGTATCCTATAACCAATGTTTTCGTTAACATGCCCTTAACACCCTGCATACTGGGATCGCTTTCAATCCATTGTTACCCATTATACAAGTGTTGTTAAACAGTTGGTGTGATCAGATGTCTGGTATACTCGACAGCATGTAGGTACAGACAAGATATTGTTTATTTTTATTAATGATCCTAAGTTTAATGTAATTTATTTTACCAAAGCTTAATCTTGCCTAAAGTTGATATATAGACAAAATTCCGCAAACATAATACACGAGTTTTTGCAATACTGATGCAGCGCCATCTAGCCTCTTTGTATTGAACTTCAGCTAGGGCGGGTATCTCAGGGCGGGCGGGGAACGCCGTAATACGTAAAACCGTGATAGGTGTCGCTACTTTTGAGGTAGCTTCAGCCAGCCTCCGTAGTACCACGTAGCCGGGTACCGCGAAGAGATGGCGCCTGTGAGAGGGAATTTGAAGCGGGTACTTTTTCTTAATATCCCTCGTTTTACAAAATCTTATGTTAAATATAAAAGGTTGTGTTCGTATAAAGGTTGTGTTATGCGAAACCTGCACTATATTACTATTTTTTTTTTCAAATGTTTTGCGAAAGTGAAATATAAAATGAAATGAACAAATGAATAGTATTCGGTTTTCGAAAAGGTCTAAGGTATGTAAGTAATTATAGAGATATATATGATATATGTATAAAACAAAGTCGTGTTAGTTGCACCATTTATAACTCAAAAACGGGTGAGCCAATTTTTATGATTTTTTAAATTTGTCTCCACCCCGCCTAGCAGAAAAACGATTATAATCCGTTTTTTCACATACCCTTAATAATGTATCGGATCATTATAAAAAGAGCAACCATGGAGTTTCTTACCCGTTCCTCTACATAGGAACGGCATTCCGAACGGGTAGTAAAGTTGTAGCTTAGCATTTTGTAACTATTTTGTCGATTCATAAGTACTGTACTTAATGGTTTACATGAATCAAAAAAAAATATTCTGAAAAATATATTATTTCAAGAATAGAGAAAAGTCAATCAAAAAAGGACAACTATTTACCAATACAACCCACATAGTAATCACATACGTGACATTAACCCCCAAACACGCTATAAACACCAGGAATATTCGACTCCAGGCACGTGCCAGCCCCAAGGCCCGGCTCCGCAATTTGTTCACCAATGTCTGGTGTCAGACACTATCAGACTCACGCGACACTCGCCGCCTAGAGCGCTCCCGCTGGCGGCTACGATTTCACAGTGTCCGACACTTCCACTGTTTATTTTGTTCCGTGTAATTGGCTTTGAATTTTCGTGTTGAATGTAAATTTGCAGCTTCAGGACTATTCTCGCGGTAGAATGGTTGATTGTAAGAAAAATACTGTCTCATATTCTCAATCGAGCGGTCTTTTAATCAAGTCACTTCATTATTATTGAACACTTTTCATATTACCAAGTTGGTTATAAAATTACTAAAAAGCACCAGCTGATCGAATAGAAAACATAGATAATGTTCAAAACATTGAACTTATCTATACTAAACAAAGTCGTGTTAGTTACACTATTTACAACTCAAGAACGGGTGGACCGATTTTTATGACCACTGTTTTTTTGTATTCATTTGTCTCGGCCCCGAATAGCAAAATAACATTAAAATATGGGAAAACATTAAATAAAAAATAATAGCGATAATTCATTTTCTCATACATTTGATTCAGAGGCGGTACGAAGTTCGCTGGGATAGCTTGTTTATAATGAAATAAAATGTTGATACAGCAATATTTTGCGACAGAATAGACGATAGCATACAATTTGAGGAAATGATCAAAAAATTGCTTTTATGTATTGATTTCTATTCTAAGCAAATTCCACCATTCAAACATAGAAACGGAATTTTTCTGCACAGTCAACTCTTTCCCCTTGTCTTTTTAGACAGTTATCTTTTAAGATAAAGAATAACAAAATGTACTCAAAGGCAATCTTATAAGTTGAAGAAAAAGGCATATACACCACTCGTTACATGCCTTCAACATTTATACAACAATGTATTTCTCGTCACGCCACTAAATGCATACAGTATGGCGTTTATGGTTCGGAATTCGTTTGCATGAACAAGCAAACATTGTATGGATTAAAAAAACAATGAATGTTGGAATTCTATGAAGGGGGTTGCTAATGTTTTCTGAGAACAAGCGACTTTGGAGGAAAGTACGATGTTAAATATGTGTAGATAACATTAATAACTAACAATGTTTGAATTGAAGATTAAAAATGAAATTAGAAAGACAAACATACAAAAAGTAAAACACACATAAAGTACAAATTTTCTTCCAAATCCTCCTATTTTTATCTTTCGATTAAATTCGTGCGGGTTCCAAGACAATTAACTTTATCCCGGGGCTCGCCGAGGGTCAAACCTCGGTGTCATGATTGGACACCACTGTAGATCCTGGCTTACAGGAGTAGCAGTGGCGGGAGTGTGTGGCGGGCCTAGTACACAAAGTATAAAAATACACAAAGCACCTTTGCTTCAATAGTTTTTGGAGGAATAAACAAATTGTTGACAAGAGAACACAGAGCTCGTTAACCATTTATAACATTGAGAACTAGGTAATTTCAAACATCTCAACCAGCAAGTGTCGGAAGATCCACACACTCAAGAACCATTCCGCACACGAAACATACACAATAAAATTCAATGCAACCTGACAGGAACCCATAAACAGCGTCCGAAAACCCACCATCCGAAACCTTATGCAAAACAGTCGAGCCCCCGCCGCCTCGGGTTCCGTAGTTCGTTTATCGCTCGACGTTTTTCGTCGGTGTCCGTTCGTTTCCCCGAAATTCCAAGCGTGTTTCGCCGACATAAATCCGTGTCCGAATGCGGTCGACAAAGCATTAGATGAGGGCCATGAGGTGTGGAGCTAGTAGGTTTCAAAGCGTCAGCGCATGTGAACGCAGACGCTTCGTATCTGGTGAATGAATGATGGTATAGAGACTCAACACAATACATGATAATACAATGTATACTAGCAAAGAAAAATGTACCTGATTACTAAGATTAGACTATGTCTGACAACCCTGAATCCCACTATCCAGGAAAGATTTAGAAGATAAAATGTTTAAACATCAATTATCTTAATATTCAGCTTACTATGTATGTATTTTGTTCTTCCCCATTTTTTTTGCACAGTCTTGAGTTTAATTAGATATGAGTCTACATAGTAGGAGTAGGTATATTATGATTATCATATTAGTCGCTATAAAATATCTTTAATTTAGAGTATCTTTTCGCGGCCCAACCGAGCTACTGTGTGTTAATTTTGGATATTGTATTGGTTCGATTTCGAGTAGCGTAACTTAACAACGTTATTGAAATAAAACGGATTTATGTTTTACGTACACAACGTTTCGGCTGCTTTACAGCAACCATGGTCACGGGAGGACTAAGGTGTTTGACGTCTCTGTGTCATAGTTTGAACTGGGGTACCCTTATATTTAATTGTTCTTTGCGGTCCGATCTATACTGATAGTGCTCACAGCGTCTTGGGGTCTTTCAATGGTGCGCTTGGTTTTAGATTTAATTATATTAATTACTGGATTTCAAGTCGGTGGCAGGACCCGGCCATCTTCCCTATCGAAATAAGGATGTTTTTTAATTTCAATGGCCAACGCGATAAAATTTGTTTAATTTAAATGTGTGTAGTATTGCGTAAATATAAGAAATCAATATGTTAATCACGTAACTTAATAGGTTTGTACACATGTACCTACTTAATAAAATTCTTAGCGCTGACTGACTAACTGATGGGCAACACCCAGCCCAAACCGGTGGACCTAGAAGAATGAAATTTAGCATCCTTATGTATCATCACCAAAGTGAGCACTAAGGAGGAATTTTTGGAAATTCGACCTCTATGGGGGTAAAAAAGGGAGTTAAAATTTCTATTTGTATTTATAATACATGTTTACGGTCACATGTTAACAATAAATATTATTTATTATTATGGTATTTTGTGCGGTTAATCAAAAATAATACTAGCGGTGATCGCACATTACTAGGTCACGGCAAAATGTCGAACCACAAACGAGCGTAAAATCAATAGCAACAAAATTCTTGATTCTAAATATATCGATCCATCTATTTATATATGTAAAACAAGGTCGTGTTAGATACACCATTTATAACTCAAGAAATATCAAAATCATCCCACCCGCTTACTTTTATAATCTTTTGATTTCTTATTTGTCTCCGACACAAGAAGCAGAATAACTATTAAATCATGGGAAAATATTCACCAAAAAAATAAATAAAGACAATTCATATTCTCATACATTTAATTCGAAAGTTAGACAGGCTGCTAGTTTAAACTACATGATTGTATAGGATATTTAAAATTTTAAATTATAGTTTAATGACGTTCGCCACAGAAACTGTTCGAATACTCCCAAACATTGAAGGTGTTGAAAAATCGAGCATCGCACTGACACTTGCGCTAATGACTTTTCAGCCAAGTGTGTAACGGGGCTGCCCCACAAAGGGCACAGTATTGATAATTAACGGCAGGTGACATTAATCAGCATTGCCGAGTGTAACTAAAGTTCATGTTGACACGGCATTTTGTTTTGTATTTAATGATCATGTATGAACGAGAACCTTTACGAATAATTAGTCTTGTCTTTTGTCAGAATTTAGTAAGAAGACCTGACACTTTTTCTACATTTTGTTTATGAGTATCATGCTTTGTTGTTAAACATTATATTTATCTTTATTCGTATAAAATATTTAACTACAAGAAGAGCCTTTGATCCATCTATACAGAATTATTCAAAAAGGGAATACTAAGCCTTTTAATATTTTGTTGGGAACTAAGTAATTTTTTTTAAGAAATCGAAATACTGATTCCAAATAATGATTTTTAATGTGCTTAAGAAGTGCAGGTTCAAAGCTTAGTTTACCCTTTCTGAATCACTCTGTATGAAATAACATCATCGTTCGCTGCTATTATAATATATAAACTCAGTTCACTTGGCTCAGTTAACTAGATTCATTTTAAATCACCCACATTTTTATAACACACTGACATCAATTGATTACGTGCCCCAGATTCTGAATTGACTGCCATGTTATCAATGGCCCACTTTTCAGTTCAGTATGCTAGCTTAGCCACAAATCCTGTTTTATCATTTTTCCTATGATAAATCCCTGAAAATGCAGCTAATCCACATTTTCATCAGGCTTTTATAGCCATATAACTACCGAAGTATCTAAATATTATATCTACAAGACCCCTGAAAAAATAAACTACGCCCTGATTGGCATAGATGATAGTGACCCTGCTTTTGCCGAGGGTCCCAGTAGGGAAATTTTTTGTGTGATGAGCACAAATGTGTGTACCGGAGTCATGGATGTTTAACGTGCCTATAAATTAATATATACTGGGATCGCCCTCAGTCCATTGTACCCATAACACAAGCGTTCGATTGTAGCGATAAAAAACGGATAGGAAGCACCTAATAGCATGTTTCAAGAAGGTTAAATAGACTCACCTGGTTTCTTACTTAGCTTTATAAGCACATTACTAAGCAAACATCGCTCACGAGCATATCCACAAGGAATTCCATCACGACGCGTCACACCAAGCAATGTGCCGCCATTGTAGCCCAAATGTTCAGCAAATAGAGCATTTGGAAGCGCCCACTTGAGGGCGCTCTTTGACGCAGAGAACCAATTCGCGATCGCGACAACTTTGCTGTTACCATTTGCTTTGGATGTCATCACGAATTGTCGACTGAGTGAGAATATGTGAGGATTTTGTTTAGGTTTTTTTTTTTTTTTTTTTTTTATTACATTATAGGCAAGTATTTGATCTCCTGATGACCTGATGGTAAGTGACGATGAGATCTACGATGGAGCATACTTGCCTAGGTAGGAAGGCGGCAGTAGATAGAGACGCTACATTCACTAGGCACATGCAGCGCAACTGATCTGAACTGGTATTGTATTATAGAATACCTAATAGAATTTGTTGCTGCCTCAACATTTGTAGACGTCACTAGCATGTGACCCAAACATGAAGAGAACACGTCGCATGAACGCGATGCCTTTCCCATATTTTTTTAAAGTCGTTAACAAACCCACAGACCCAGACGATCTGGTACACCAGTGCAGATAATGTTTAGCTCACCTTTCGCCAGAGCCACACGTCATGTCACTATATAAATATATCGCACCTTATAAGCAACAACGTCTTGGCAAAGAGGTCATACACTTTAAACAATACTATCACAAAATATCAACCACGTATGTCCCTTACAAATAGTAGGGAAATGCCAAAAGGCAGTTAGAAAATGCCAAGCGCCAGACATAGGGGCAAACATTTGTCCTCTTTCCCATAGGTACCTCTTTTGTTGCCATTGTTGGAGGTGGCAAGCTTGGCTGACTTGGCAATTTGCTTTATTCAATCATACTGGCAACACCTCCTTTGTACGAACAATGAGCTTAGAATAGTTTGGCGTTCCGTAATTCGCCGTTTTGTTGGTACCTAATTGTCGATTGGTGTTGGAAGGGAAATTTGGTTTACGGTTACTGAGTAAAGAAAATTAGGGTGAATGTGTTATAATCTATATAAATCAAAATGAAAAGCTATTCGCTGGTGAGCGCATCACTTGAGAAAGCGACTGGACAGACATGTTTTTTTTTCCGATCGTGTATTAGGAAAAGAAAAATGATAAAAGTTGTCCGGAAAATTGGAAAATCGGGAAAAACTGCAAGTGCTTCTTTCTATGGGATTCGGTCAGGACAAAGTCTGTCGAGTCAGCTTGTTTCAAACAAAATATAACCAGGTATTATAAATGTCATACAGATATCAGAGGAGTAGCTAAGATAAATTTAAGATTTAGGCTATGCATAAAAGAGGACTTTCATGCTAGGTTTTTCATCCAAGTATACGTTCTGCTCCAGCGTAAGACATAACACCTGACACATAATTAGGCCATCATTCAAACCATAGACATCAAAACGTTGCCGTCCCACTTCCATTATTATCAAACAAACACAGAAATAAAATTGACTGTTCCGAAAACGGCACGATTTCCCATCACCCCAAATGTATATTTTACGCAATCCATTTTATGTACACCATAAAATCTTCTGATTTATAAGTAAATCAAATCGTAAAACACTCGTAAAATGTAGTAAGTTTGACGCGTAGACGTGCTATCCAGTACAATGTTATGTTGCATATTGTGACGTTAATCTGATAGGAAATGTAATAGCTCTGTGGAGGAAGACAGTCTGTCTATGTAATAAAAGGTGTCTTATTATTCATACAAAAAAAACAACAAAGTATTCTAAAAGTTTTGATGATGTTAGCAGCACATTAAATTCTGGATACCAAGCACCTTGATATATTGCAAGCTCAGTAATAATCAATATACCAGCTCACTGAATCATGATTAAATGTTTAGTTTTAGGGTGCGAATAATGAATCTTTAAAGGAAGCTTTATTTTTCACTATTTGTATCATACTTACTATTTTATTCTTGCAATATTATATAAGTTATTGAAATTTGTTATAAATTCCGTCAACAATAAAATACGAGTATTTCCCTATAATACGTCCTGCCATTATGTCCGGAGTAAAGCAGAAGGTTGCTAGTTGTCGCGTAATACAGAATTCTTACTAAATAAGCTAACCACATTTTTGTAAATACCGGTGAAAAAAAAATTTAAAGAAAAAATATACCGGTTGTAGAAAATGCCAAAGGAAAGGTGGAGAGGCAAAAGAGCTTTTATGGAACAACTTCGGCGTACTGTGTCGTGGTGGGGGCGTTTACTAGGTATATCTGATGCGCGGTGGCAGTTGCAGCGAGCGATTTGTTTTAGCTTACTTATGTACTAATTATCATGTTCATGGTGTTGTATTGTTCAAACTATGTATTATACTAGCAGTCCCGGCGTATATCGTACCGCCTCTGAATTGAATGTATGAGAAAATTAATTATCTTTTTTTTTCTTAATTATCGTTACCACATGAAACATTAGGTTCGGGTCGGAGACCTATCTGCCTAATCATAGGTGCATTTAATAATCATTTCAATAGTAATAATCACTCCTACCTGGTTTTTATTTTTATTTGGTTATGCAGAACACGGAAGGAAATTAATATAAATTCGCCGAAACTTCTAAAACAAAAAAATCTAAACAATAATAATATTTTGTGAAATTTCTAAACTTTAAACTAGTCTCTATATCACTCGCGCACACTCACACCCCACCCAAAAAAAAAACTTAAAAAAGCTGCACCAGTCTGGTGTGCAGAAGCAAAGCATCTCCAACGACGTACACCGATCTCCGCAGATATGCAAAACACAGTCCTTTGTAACATGATCTTATTGTGGCCGGGATTCTCCGTCGCCATGCTGAATACGAAACAACTTATGCCGATTTATAAATTTATTAGGAAGTATTGTGATGCGAAGCGCGGCTCGGAACGTGCGGCTGCGACGAGTTATGGTTGCATCTCGCTTTTGCATTCAGAAGACGGTGGGTGAAGTGGTCGGGTGGCTGTTTTGGTGATACCACGGTATTGCTTGTGCTGAATACACCTGACGATATAACGTTTGTTTCGTAGTCGAGACGATTTTCGAAATTGTGAGCTTATACAACATTGCTGAGCTTGTAACCAGTTTAGTAGAAAATGATTCCAGTCTGATCTACTTGTGCTTTTGGTTTTAATTTTCCAACGAATAAATCGGAGAAAAATGGAATAATTAAAGTATTTATTATTGTAGTAGCACGGTAGCAGTAGTATAAGAACATGTATGGCTGGTTGAACCAGAACTATAGTCTATACTCTCTTCGCTATTGACAAAGGAATATACGTATTAACAATTACACAAGAATTATTAATAATTGAAGCAGGAACTTAACTTCTATGATACAATTTCCAAGGACTGATTCCATAGTACACCTGCCGCAGGCAATTGATTCACAAAGAACAGTTTTGATGATCTATCCAGACTAATTTAAAGTGTCTTTGGTAAAGATCAATTAACAGTTATAAGCAATAGCAATAAATAACATAGTGTCAGCACTGTATGTACAATGTACAACACAGAAAGCAAAATCACAGTCGAACATCACCAAAATGCCTGCATCTCTCAAAGGCCTCAAAAACTATTAGCCCACGTTCCAAATAACAGGGTGCGGGGTACCACAGACACTCATTGGCATGTCAATCGAGCGGACCTCAGCCGTGACAATGACAAGTCGAAGATTGCAACGGTTGCAAATCCCCGGGCGCCGTACAGAAATTGATCGGAGTAATTTGCTAGCGTTCGGACCGCTACGGCACTGTGATTCGTCTGGGAAGCGGTGCGAGAGGTGAGTAGAGAGCGGTTCATCTTGTGATACTTGCTTACATTAGGTACCCAGCGACTGCGACATGCAATTATAAGATTAAATTAACTAACATTAAGTTAGAAAATCATTCCATCTTAATTATACTAAGCATCGTTTCCGAGACGGTTCAACTTGTAGTGACGCCGATTGTTTCAGCGCAAGTCACAATTTCAGAGCTAAAAAAAATATTCCTTCGTCTGGCAATTTCGACTATAATTCTTTAGGTTTTATGTGTACCCCGGGCAGAGCCGGGCGGAAGCTAGTATTTAGTAAATAGGTGAGACTTTTGAGACACATGGGCTATATTTATTAATTTCTATATTTAAGACGAGATATTCGCACAGTTTGTAAATACCCTGCTTTCTGTACCGTAGGTCCGGGCTGCGAATCATGATCGGGGAAAACTTTGTGTGATGTACACGAATGTCTGTTAATTAATTATTAGCTTAGCTTAGCTTTCATATAACGGACACTAATATTAGTGTCCGTTATATGAAATAACATTGAGAAGAATAAATCCACCACCCACGTCTAAGCTGAATATCTCCTGCAACCTGTACCATAATTTTCTGAGAAAACAAATGCCAATGATCCATAATACGTATTACTCAAACGCGATGTACAATCGTCACACGACCACAATAAATATATAGCAATTCCTCGTGAAACAGTGTTGGAAACACACCAATTTATCGCTGAACTACACGGCAAAAGATTCGCAAAAGTTTTCTTATGCCGCTGCGAAATGTATTTTACGTATAAAATGCATTTTGTTTTATAGGTATGGCAAGTATTGTTTCGTTAATAGCTGTGTTCAGACTGACCGCGAATCCTCGCAAGGATGGTTGGACGCAGAATCAGAATATTTTTTATTCACGTAGACCATTATGTACAGTACTTATGAATCGTCAAAAGTTACATAATACTATGCTACTACTTTACCACCCCTTCGGAATACCGTTCCTATGGAGAAGAACGGGCAAGAAACTCCTGGGTGCTCTTTTTTTAAAAAGATCTTTTACATTTTTGAGCAATACATTGTTAGAGGTGTGCGAGAACGTCGTTCCTTTAGGAACGGCTAATCAGATTTTAGCAGCAGGTCAAAAAAAGTACTAAGTATACAATTACAGTTAATGGTTGCCACATTTACAAATTACGTCACATGCTGTGAATAGATTTACAGTGAGGCAGATTATAGGTAACAGCTCGAACGAGATAAAATAACATCCTTCATTTTCTGTCAGCCCGCGTGCGGTATGTGCACGAGCCAAGTTTACGAGGATGCGCGGTCGGTGTGGTTATGGCTATTGATATATTTATTTTTAGTTTGAAGTTTGGAATGGACGGCATTCTTGGAATATTTAAAATGTGACTGCTATTTAAAACAATATTTTCTTTGGTCTGACTATCAAGGCTAATAAAGACTAAGGAATAGACCTTCAATAAATATACCATTTATCTCATTGTAATCTCATCTTTGAATCCATATATTTTTCGTGTGAGTTTATCTAATAATGAATTAGTTAGAGTGAAATAGTTATTGCTAGAATTGGTAGATAGCACAATAAGGAATTTTATCCTGTATTGAGTTACAAATGGAAAGAAACTTATTTGTGAAAAATCAAAACTGTAAAAACTACTAAAGCACAGGCACATCATCGTAAAACAATCTTTAATACTCAAACAGTAGGCCCCATATTCGTATTTTTCTGCATATATCATTTTGAATACATATTTACAAAAATCTGTTAACCTTGCTGAGTACGATATTTAAATTTAAACTTTATTGCATACGCCATAAAATATAATTCACGTAGAAACACTTTTAGTGCTTGATATAAATGTGAGATGCTCGCTTAAAGCTCAGCTGGTGTTTAACGCAAAAGGATTTTATATCTATCGGGAAAAAAAATAAAAAATTGCCGACAGCCAGCAATATAGGATGATTTTCATTTTATACTGCCGTATAGCTAACAAGGTTTTTTTTTAAATATTAAGCAGTTTTGTGAACATTTACGTAAGATGTTTGATAATATTAAATACCGCAGCACCACCGTTCTCTAGGGGTACAGATTACGTAAGTTGTATGGACGTATGGAGTAGACCTCTCCTTGAGTTATTGATAAGTCTTAAATATCAAGATGTATGATGTCAAAGTGTAGCGCGTGTGCGCCTCGCATGGCAACACACTGGAGTTTATTTTTTTATATTTTGTAAAAATCATGGACTTAACAATAAAAAGACAAGCCCGCTGAGCTTCTCGCCGAATCTTCTCAGTTGACGTCGCGTTCTGAACCGGTTGTAGAGTTAAGAAAAGAAATATTAACGACAATTTGTAAGTGCCCCCGTTAGCCTATACGAAATAAACGATTTTAAATTGACTTTGATTAATTAACATTTTATTTAACTGTGTCACAAGTATTAAACTGCTATTATAACAACAACTATTAAAACAATTTATCACCTACTCAGTCCTCCGTAAGTCAACACAAAGAAAAATATAAGCGAATATATTTATCCGTTCATAACAACAAAGAATTACGCACCTTGATGGAAGAAAAATGTTATGAGAAAGATTAATTAATCTCATAGACGAGTTATTAGGGCGGGCGGGCGCGCCTACGCGGCCGTTTTATCATAAAAGATATAATCCTGGGCGGTAATCCCTCTCGCCGCTCACAGATAGCGATACCATGGGATATGTACAGACTGGCGGTGATATAAAGATTTTGGAAGAGGCTTTTTGCAGCCTAATAGCGTTAAATACGGATGAATGAAGATTATGTAATCAAAGCTCAGATCTGGGCGATAGCAGACTCTAAGAAGAATGTATATGTTTCATATAATATCGTACATTAGCCATGTGTACCTTAAAATACTTTAATATTTCGTCTTAATATTGATTTGTTATATTTACGCGAATACTGCACATTGAAATAAAACTGTGAAATTATAATGTTAGATGTGCTGATGTCATAGTTAGAACTGGAAGTCTAACACCTGTTTCCGCCCGTGACCATGGTTTCTGTAAAGCAGCCGAAACGTCGGGAACGTAAAAACAAAAGCTAACACCGATAAAACAAGCTATCGTAAACATATTTAAAAGCTATAGCTTCATATTGCGATTTACCGTTACCATTTTGTTTAAAGCATTGATAGCCAAGTTGGTAGAACGCTTGCCTCGGTAACGAGGATCGCAGATTCAAACCCCGGCTCGCACCCCTGGGATTTCTGTATTTCATGTGCGAATCTCATTTTCAACCATGTTTATCACTTGCTAAACGGAGAAGGAAAACATCGCAAGGAAACCTGCATGTCTGAGAAAACCCCTCGAAAGACGTGTGAAGTCCGGCAACCCACACTTGGCCAGCGTAGTGGAGTATGGCCTGATTCCCCTCGCATTGAGGGGAGGCCCGTGCCCAACAGTGGGACATTAAAAGGGCACATCTAGTGACAGTTATATCTAGGTGCACCCCTATCAAACGCTCGTTTTCACAGAGTATAGACTCAAAGTATATCTGGAATGGCTGCGAACATCGAGCCGAACGGTTTTCGGAACTCTTTTTCCCTATTTCTGAACGAATAAAAAGACTCAAAGAGAACTTCATGACTTTTGTTATACAATATACGTTTTTACATAGCTTTGAAAGCAAATTCTCAGACCTTTTGTTGGGTGCGACCTTTGTAAGTTCAACGCATCGAACGTTTAATTAATTTGTGTATATTTTTCGGTCACTTTTCGATGGCGACAAATTCGGTAACTTACATGTACTTATATACTTAGAGGTTTTAGTTCCTTAAAGTGTTCTTCGGTTATACTATAAGACTGGAAAGTATATAGACATTGACTAGGGTACAGGAAGGGAAGGACCCTCCCCAAACGATAGAATTTAAAGTATCGAAAGCGGCGCACCCCGGGCAATCGACAACCTGTCGATTGGCTAATCCTTTCACCACGACAGCAGAAATAATGTTGCCGTCGACACGATAAGAAGCTATACTGCTTTACAGCGGAAGATATAAACTACAAACAATGATAATGTTGCAATCAAAAAGTTTGAATGATATTTCGAAGAATAAGCTTTCACGATTCAACATTTTATCGTCTATTAAGAACGTCTCTCGCGAATATAAAAAGCAAACGGTTAATTTGTAACATGATATATATAATATCTACGTATTATGACAGCTATTATCAAGTTACTTTGAACTAAAAAAACTGTGGACTCTGACTAAATTTTATTACTAGCTCTCAGGAAAATAATAAATAAAACTAGTAGGTCTCCTGTACAACGTAGCTTACGGATAACCTAATGAAGTCCGAGGAGTAACCTTGAGGGCCATGTTTCAGACGCAATGCAGATTCCATATACCTATACTTACTAGGTTTAGCGGTTGACATTTATATGAAAAATATTATTTTTGGCAACCACAGACGCAAATGATTATTATGTCTTGGATTCAAGTTTGTCTAGTTAATTGTGTCCTAATATAATTTTTGAAATGTAGATTTACTATAATACTAATAATATCGACTGACGAACACACCAACTATACGGTACCATACTAAGCAACACTTGTATTGTGGGCACCGTATAATTGACTGAGGGCGAACCCAGTATATAATTCTAATATAGATATTAAACATGAATGTAAAGATGATGATGAGATGAATGTATACAAATAATGTATAGATGTAACACGAGTATAAAAATACAAGTTAATATCTAAATATCCTATCGATAAATACAGCATGATGTTAAAAGATTCTCCCAAATTGGGTAAATTTTTTTTTTATTCTTTAACGTTTGTCAGCAATTTTTCCTTCACTTAACATCCATTACCTTAAAGCCCAACTGCTACCTTTAAATTGAAAATTAAAAAGCAATTTTAGCTGGCACTAAAAAGTAGTACAAAGTCGACGAGTCCATTACTTTCATGAGCTTAGACTAGTCCATTGCAAAAGAAGTAATCTATGCAAAACACCATCAATTTCTCAGAAACGTTTAAGCCGTTTATCGTGGACCACCTGATGAGATAATTTAGTTTATATCGATCGCAGGCAGGGGATTAGCCGGCGACAAATTGTCCAATCGCTGGACAGGTAATTGATTTCAAGCACCTTATATTGGACGCTAAGCTTTTGTTGAGGCGACATTAAACTTTGGCTTAACATATTCACTTGTAATTAGTGGCTCTTTAGTGTAGAGCTAAGAATATAGAGTCAGCTTTTCGAGTAGTTTAGATGGTTTTAACGGGAGATATTTTTTTAATATGGATCTTGAAGATATACAACCTCTTTTAAAGATTAGTAATATTGAAACATATTTTTCATATTTGAAAATTATGTTTGATTTTTGAAAGGAGAATTACTTGGGTAAAATTACTGATGGGAACAGTCTATAGAGGTGTAGGTAGGTATGTTACTGTTACAGTACTTATTTATTGCTAGCGATTATTTATCCTATGTATTAGAGTACCAACCTAATTCATGCATTAGTTAGTCGATATTATCGACTGAAACATTTATAGAGTTTATTACTACGAGATCGATAGAGCTTCACAAACTTACTTTGTTAGGAACTATTAAGTAAACATAAACTAACAAGGTCAATAAATCAAAAGGTCGTCACTAATCCTTAACCTTTAAAGCTGCCCAGTTGAAAGGTGACCTCTTTAACATACAGTCACCCCCGACATTGTCTCCTTTACAAGTTGACGTCAATCCTAACTTTTTTGGCTTGACATCAACGTCAAACTATCAAACTTTAAATTCTTACGACATATAAAATTGCAAATATTTCTAAAAGAGGTTACGCAATATATCTTGTGATGAATTTCACGGTAAATAAAAGCAAAAGGTCACAGATTGGGTTTCCGTGGAGACGTTTTAGGAACGAGAAGCTTAAAAATCATATCATAGTTATAACCACGATAAAATTTTACGACGTGATTAGCTTAGTGGGTAGTGACTCTGTCTTCAACGCTGATGGTCTTGGGTTCGAATCTCGGTACAGACACACACTTAGTGTAATGAGCACGAATTTTTGTATGACCATGACTCGGCATGGATGTGTAGTATCTTTATAAGTATTATATACTGAGTTCGCCCTCAGTCCATTGTACGGTAACCATACTACAGGCGTTACTTAGTGTGGGACCGTATAGTTGGTGTGTTCGTCTGGCGATATTTATTTATGTGTAACTACTTTAATAAGGACTTAAACATTGTAGTATTAACACAGTTCCGATATCAAAACAAATTATTTACTAAACGGAAGAATACCTATAAAATAAAGTCCCTCGTCCACTCCCATACACCATAAAACACGAAACGTCCCAATAAATCAATATTCAGAAAGCAATAACCCAAATAAAAGCGCACTTAAGGAAATAAGACATAGCATATCTAAAGCCATCAATTTCATGGCTTCATAAAAAAGCAAATTTGTTTTTGGCCGTTGAAAATCCTGAAGGTAACCGGAGACCCTTATAAAACCTGAATAATCTACTCGCAGTGGATCCCGCCAGCGTACTGGACTCGCCTAAGTAAACTCTGGGGATGAAACAATTTGTGCACCCTAATCAAATAAGTGTAAAAGGAAAATTTAAAATTCCCGCCCAGAATTAGCATAATGACCCGCGCTGGAGTAACGGCTCAATCTGGAGGCACCGTTATTATTGTACTTGCTTTATGGATGTACTGTCACTAACAGAAGTGATAATTGAATAATTTTAAAACACCCATTTAGTGTCAATGCATATCATTGTAGCGTCCCATTCAACCTCGCCACGCGGATGGCATTGAAAACGACAGTCAGAACAATTATGACGATCCTGAAACGTGCTTTGAGAGTTTTCGGAGCACGTAACACAGATACAAGACCGCGACTATAGGCGTCGAGCATAGGCACCGCCTGGCTGGAAGATCTTCCCTTTTCCGCTAAATTACCAAATGATTTGTTCCATGGAGTTAGCAAGATTTTTGTAATTTATTTTGCAAACTGATCATTTATTTTGCAAAATTTCCCCTCCTCAATGCTTTAAGAACACGTTAAGCTGCCGGGTCCGGTTGTCAGTCTAACATATTTCATGTCGTTTTCTTATAATCCATTAGATTTCTCCATGCAAAAACCTGTAACAAATTATTCCCTTCTGTCACGCCCCTAAAGGATTGAATTAGAATATATGCACAAAACCTAACAACGTCCCCTCTTATCATGGCCCCTATAATTTTATAACATTTCCAACAATCCTATCTCTACGTGAGTGTACCACGTGAAATTTTGCGAACTCCACACGTGAATAATAAGTAGCATTCAGTCATATGAGCGGAGACGGGTTATAAACCTGTTAATGTGCTATTACTAGGCGCAAGCGTGTCTAGATGGAATCACTGGGTTTTACTGCGTATTTTCATTGCTAGGTTACTGAAGTTCAACATTTTTGCGAGCACTAGAGACGAAAGGGATTTATTTTAGTCAGTGTTTAACTTAGTTTGTACGCTACGCTTGTATTATGGGCACCGTACATTGTACTAGGGTCTATCCCAGTATACAATTACTTGAATAGATATAAACGTCTATGTCATTGGTACAACCTTGCTTATCGCACGAAGTTTGTCTACCAGGACTTGAACACGGGACCTTCAGCATGGAAAGCAAGGTCACTACCAACTGTGCCAACCGTGCCGTTTTTTTTTATTTTTAAGATGAGGCCGTGGCCTAGTTAGAAAAAAAGCATGACTGATTGGCACGTGGCTCGGTCGGATCATGGATGAGTGACCGATCTATGGACCTATTGACTTCCTCATAGCTCCGTAACGATAAGCTGGCGATCTAAGTTCTTATTCTAACAGCTTTGATAGCTGTAACGGAAAGTCGGAGGCCTAAACAATTTGGGCATAGGCTTACTTTAGGTTATAGGTCCACTAGTTGAGGTTCTGAAGGCAATCGCTTGGTATACATATGGGAAATTAGGCAAATCATATTATAATACAAACATTAGTATTATCAGTGGAATAATAACATCAAAGGTGTCCAAACAGTTTTGTCCCCGATAGTACTTATACCAGTTACCCTTATCGGCCCTATTTCATCGCTCAATGAACTTGTGATAATGTTATTATATATGTAAATTGCGCTACATATATTTATACTAGACCCACCGACCCATAAAGCATTTTATCCAGCCATGAGTTATTTTCGCTTACGTAACATAAATATTCAATGGGAATCAATCCCGCGGCAACAGACCAGGCAAATGATGAAAATTATAAATCAATTTGAGTATAATACATTGAACCGCAGCGATGCGCACCGGACCGGGCATCATGGTACCTTTAGCTGTACAATCATGATGAAATAATTATTTTATGGAACATTTCAACATTTAACAAAGTGGATGTTATATAGGCAAGTGTTTTGAAATTCTTTGGGTGTGAGATCTAGTTACATATGTCATATCGAGTTTAATTTAATCTCTTCAAGCTTGGAGGTAAATGCTAAAATTTTAATCCAGACTCGTTCATTGGAATAGTGCATTTTAAAATACTTACGTCTAATATAGCAGTTATGTCATTGTTAAACATTTTTTTTATATCTGTGGCTATAGTTATGTACTATATCTCTGGTGCTAATTTTTTCAGAGCCCCTTCTTAAGTGAGGCGCCTTCAATAAAAAAAAACTATATTTTTTATAAATATATTTTTTATAAATCCCATTACTTATTTAATACCAATTTAATTCAATCAGCAATTAGGGAGACGCACAGTAGATTCATCGGGTGGAATTTAAAAAAATTACCGTCCCACCGAATTTTAACCCGACACTTAAGTAATTCACAGCAAGAAAGTTTGCTAGGTACCTAACTTGTTCTTCGGACGTAGATTCAGAAACAAAATTACCAAATTAATAGATTTTTCGTTAAGTTTGAATTAGTAAAAACAACTTTGTGGTTACCATTGCTTTGATATTTCAAAAAAAATATTCATTCGAGTATGATCGTATTACAAGAGTATATACATCTTTACTTACTCAATTATTGTACCTCGATTGAGAAACTATGAATCAACACGAAAGTAGAGAAGAAAGAGAAGCGCAAACGGACGAAAAAAATTATGCTCTGTCTCATTTCAGAATTGTACAGGTAATAACTTTGCAATGATAAACTCAAAGCTGTTTTAAAAACAAGATAAATTGCGCACAGTTGGACTTCATGCATATTCTAATTGGAATAAAAATGGTAATTTTGTTTAATTTAGATTCACAAAAGTACATTTTCCATTGTATTAAAATCCTAACACCTGCCAAAATACTCCTTTATTTGGTAGCGTCGTGAATTATGAGACAAGAAAACAATGGTGGCTAGATAAAAGATTTTTTTAAATTCATAATAAAACAGAGGTGGGTTTTAATTATAGCTGTTGTAAGAGTTATGAGGTTCTATATCATCTAATATTGTTGTGCTTAATGTCATAAGGTGGAAGAGAATTATAAAAATATACTCATTGCCTTACGGTGAAGGAAAACATCGTGAGGAAACCTGCATGTCTGAGAGAACCCCTTGAAAGACGTGTGGAGTCCGCCAACCCGCACTGGGTCAGCGTGGTGGACTATGGCCTTAACCCCCCTCGCATTGACTGGAGGCCCATGCCCAACAGTGGGACATTAAAGAGGGCTGGTATTATTATACTCATTGCCTTGACTAATTGACTAAAAATTTAAAAAAAGCGTGGGATAAGGACATCATTATTTACGTTGAAATAAAACTTATTTTACAGATTTATCGCGTTTATTTTATGTTTTTACGTTCCCGACGTTTTGGCTGCTTTACAGCAACCATGGTTACGAGAGGAGTGAGGTGTTTCAGCTACTAGTGTCATAGTAAAAATATAAAATAAACGCGATAAAATCTGTTGAATAAGTTATATTTCAATGTGTAGTATTCGCGTGAATATAAGAAATCAATATAATTATTTACTATATTTCAGACTCGTATGCATGTCACCCTTCTTTTTAAAAGCTGAAAATGATGAAAATGAGTTGCACTATCATAGTAAGGGACGAACACTCGGCGGAGTTGTTACCACTCGCAAAGTTCACTTCGGTTTATAGTTTAAATAATTTCTTGGACCACTTTAAGTAAATACACTCGGAGGCACAGACTTGCCAAGCTACATAACTTTGGGAGAAATTATCAAAAAACAATTCTTACCGCAAGGTGATTGTACTCAAACACATTTTCCAAAAACAACTTCCTAAATCATCCTGTAGATTTACGATTTTCAGCGATAACTTACCTGTGAACAAGAAAAAAAATAGATTAAGTATACATTTGATACCTCCATATGTAAATATCTGCATCAACATCTTCTGCATAGTACTTAGCGTGCCAGTAAATACTGAATAATGTAATGATATTGTATTTTTTTGAAAACAAACCCATATCTCATAGCTCAGTTAAAAATAAACGATCGCTAAAGCGATGATATTGAATTACAACTGCATTCGCAACAGGCAACAACCATTACAGTACATTATAATGACAGTAAACTATTAGCGGGTAGTAATATTAACCGTTATGTGCCATTAGCGACAGTTATTTCATCAGTTTAACTAGTTCCTACCGTGATTCTATTTAACTTTACAATTGAGTATTTATTGGCTGAATCAATTTATAAATTTTGTCGATTTTATAAATGAATGGTGCTCGAATGTCTTCAACAAGGTAGATCGATTATATTACACGTATCGCAGAAAGCCGGTGGAGTGGCATACGACTGTTATGTGTTTAAATCTTTGGTAGAGGCCTAATGCCTATCTATGGACGTCTTTCGGCTGGGGTATAAATGATGAAAAAGGAGCTAACTTAGTCTTGATTAGTATAAAGTTTTAGATTAAGTCGAAAATAAATGGCTTATAAATACTATTAATAATATTATGATATCGCTAGATGAACACACCAACAATACGGTCCCACACTAAGCAACGATTGTAGTATGGGTACAGCAGTGGACTGAAGGCGAACTCAGTATATAGATAGTAAATATTCATGACTTGGGCACAAACATTCGTGCTCATCACACAAAGTCGGTCCCTATTAGGATTCGAACCCGGGACCCTCGGCACAGAAAGCAGGGTCACTACCAACTGCGCTAATCAGGCCGTCAAAAGCCAAGCTACGTACTAAAATTGCAAAACTTCTCCAATGATAATAATGCAGAAAATACAGACAGACAGTGTTGAACACTAAATCGAAGTTGCCCAAACCGCTCTATACAACGTAAAACAAATGCAATTCACAATCGACGAACAAAATTGGCGTGGTGCGGTCGTTATTATAGGTTAAGCCACAATTACGGTGTAATTGAAAACCGAGAGCCCGTTACCAAGCTAGTGACGTAGACCTATTATGCATCTGAGTAGAATGGGAGCTGTGACAAAAACATTGTACGATCAAGTATTCATTGTGATTTCAGTGTAGGAACACTTTAACAATATTTTGTCTAGAATTAGTATTAAAATATTGATTTTTTATATCTACGCGAATACTACACATTTAAATAAAACTAATTGGGACACCGACTTGGGAACCAGTAATTAATATTATTAAATCCAAAACCAAGTGTACCATTGCAAGACCTCAAGACACAGTGAGCTCTTTCTGCGTAGATCGGACCGCAAGCAACAACTAAATATGAGGGTACCCCCGTCAATCTATGACACTAGGACGTCCTCAGTCCTCCCGTGACCATGGTTGCTGTAAAGCAGCCGAAACGTCGGGAACGTAAAAACATAAAATAAACGCGATAAAATCCTTAAAAATAGTTTTATTTCAATACCAAATAACTTTTTAAAACCAGTACCATGTACATGTAAATTGAATTTTACACAATAATATTTACAGCATTAACGTAAAGGAATTGTGTAGATTGCTATCAGTCTTATCTCCACGGTATCAGTGTTGAATTTCTATTGAAAAGTGTGAAAAAACAGCTCCTAGACTGACACGTCATAATAGCGTATATCCACTGATCTAAAAGCGCTCTAGAGCAAGTCGAGTTGAGCGGAGAGCTGTATTTAGCGAATGTTCATCGCAGTACTCACTCAGCCGTGTCCAAATGGTGCGATTCATGAAAGCAATACAATCACTTGAATATCATATTTACGTAGAATTAATAATATATAAGCAGTGGTAGGCAAGTTGGTAGAACGCTTGCCTCGGTAACGAGGATCGTAATTTCAAACCAGGGCTCGCACCTCTAGGTTTTCAGGATTTCATGTTCGAATCTCATTTTCAACCATGATTATCACTTGCTAAACGGTGATGGAAAACATCGCGAGGAAACCTTCATGACTGAGAGAATCCCTCGAAAGTCGTGTGAAGTCCGCCAACCCGTACTGGGCCAGTTTGGTGGACTAAGGCCTAATCCCCCTCGCATTGAGGGGAGGCCCGTGCCCAACAGGAGAACATTAAAAGGGCTGGTATTATTAGTATAATAATATATAATATACATTATTTTTAAAAAATATTTTCGTAAGTAGTCACAATTAATATTTGTCAAAGAAATGTAGCCAATGTATTGAGTTGAGGTAACACAGGGTTTTTGTATATCTATCAAAAGTTTAATTATTACGTTACCGACTGTCAATTTAGGGGCTGTGTTTACAAAAATATATCCATCCCGCCCTCTCTTATACCACGGACCGCCCGCTGAGATACAAAGGAGACGGATGCAGCCGTTCCCCCACAAACTTTCCCTGGAACAAGCGAAGGGCTTAATTGTTTTCCTGCGCCACGAGACGTTGAGAAAACGAGACTAAAACGCGTTTCAAATGTCGCTGGAGAGAGCTCGTTCCACTTTTGCGAACCTGCTTTGTTTTGAGTAGTCTAATTTTTAATTGAACGCGGTATACCGCGTACCCGCCTAGTTTGAAATTGCTTAAAAACTGGCTCCGTTAGAGTTTAATTGTGAAGCTGGATATGAGTTAGGACGGTAAGGTTACTAAAAAATATAATTTACGAGTACTCATATAGGTCAATAAGTGAATTCTATTGCCAACCATTGAACCAAATAGAGACATTGGAGTAGTTTAAAAATAAATACAAAAATATTGAGCGTCATCAAGTAGGTATCTAAACACCCTTGTAAAGAATACGTAGGTATCAAATACTTATATAATATCGTTACCGACTCTAATCCTCAAAATGTTGGCCCCAATAATTAATTAAAATACCCCAAATATGTTTTCTAATTAAGCGTTATATTGTACCTGTTCTATCAAGGGGCAGCATTAGCAAAAGGGGTTCTTGCTACCGTTCCCGCCCGCCCCGGGGTTCGTTGCCCGATGCCAGTCACTTTCGCCAAACAATTTCAAGAAAGACTGTCTAGCAGAATATATAGTGTTGTCTCACGAGTGCTTCTTAGTAGAGTGAGTTTTTTTGGTATTCGTAAACGAAACTATAATATATAATCACAACGAAAATTATACAAAGCTATTACTAATTGCATTGCATTTTACATCTATGTCCACCATCTTAAATGGAAGTTAACTTTCAATATATGATATAAACTTCAGTAAAATGTAAACAGAGCATGAATTTTTAAAATTTTTACGATAAAACCCAGTAATGTGTCTCCTTTAGAAGCCGCCAGCACCCAAGTACCGTATCCGTCAAGTCTATATCTCTACCGTGCGACTCTCAAAGCGTCTACTCTGTGTACCTGCCAACAAATGAAATTTTCGATCGAGACGAATGACTGTGCATCACTCTTTTTGTATGCTTCGACAACGATGCTGGTTCTAAATGTTCCATTCTAGATGTTTAATGGTAAGTATTGTTTTACTAATAAGATGTTCTAGTTTGATACAAGGCGAAAATTCTCGGACAAACTTTTGATTTTAATATTGTTATTTATATCGCTAGGCGAACATAGCAATTGTACGTTCCCTAATTAAGCAGCGCTTGTATTATATGTACCGTACTGTAATATTTATATAGATATTATAAATCCATGGGTACACCCATTCATGCTCATCAGCAAAGTGTACCTCTACCAGGATTCGAACCCAGGACCCTCGGTACAGAAAACAGGGTCACTAACAGCTCAGCTAATCGTTGCTGTCGTCGGTCATCATATTTATTTTGACTGTATTAGTTCTTTTTTGCATGATGCTTTAACTTAAAAAAATAACAATTTGCTTGTGTACATAAGTATTATATGTAGTTCCATACAAAGTATCGTCATTATGAACGTGCACGAGATATTTTCTCATCAGATTCCCCGCAACTCAGCATCCAGCGAATGCACTCTTTACTTTATCAACACAGCGTTTTCATTAAAATTTCACACGAGCTACCTACACTTTGCGCTAACAATGCCAGAGATAAGGATCCTTTAGTTAAAAGTTATTTTGTCCAGAAATTTTTGGTGTTCACTTACCCACTGTGGAAACTTTGTTAGGTCAAAGCCAGTATTTTGGCGCTATTTTTCGCCCCAGAATTACAAGAATTATATTATTGCTTTATCAGAGACTATCACAAAACAGTTCATAAAATGTTATGAAGAAGTAATCCTCCGAAATGATGCAGACGCTTTTTAGCCAGCTAAATTAAAAATTAGCTCGCCATTTCTCTCATATAAAAAAAAACTTACGAAACGTGCAATTTAAAAATTCTCTCCTGCCAAACGAGATTACCAAAGTAACCGTCTTCTTGAACTTATAACTCGTAAATTGTATGTTAATTCACTCAGCCGAGACGGTAAGATATTCAGTAGGGACAATGTTGTCTGAATATTCCCCGACGGTGGCGACATCTTGGACGTATAACTCGCAAACTTGATTATTAAGGGGAGGGGGATTGGAGGGGTGCGGGGATGTCACTCGAAATGCATTGGCTTTTATTGTTATAAGAGATTGACTACTGTATGCGCTTAAAATGCTACTATTGTTGCTATTATACCAAAAATCTGTATTTAGATTGAACTATTTCATAGGCTCATCCTCTTTAAAACTAGTTAAATGGTAGTGCTTAAACTCAAGAGGGGCTTATCAAAGCGTTTGGAAGTATGGAATGAATTTAACAGTCTATTTTAAACATCCTTAATAGGAATTGTTATGATACAATACATTACGTTTATAATATTTTAAAAGGACGAGCCAGTGAGGACACTCCAAATAATTTCACCTTTAATATAATGTACTGCAAGCAACAAAAAGCAAATAACAACAGACAACAACAAAAACAACAGCAACAGCACACAACAACAGACAAACAGTGGTGATCGTGTCATGCATCGCTACAAACGTGTTCATAATAAATGATCTATAATGTCCACGATGTTCACACAAAAACTGGGAGTGGTATTACTCACAGTCGCACACGGGGGATGTTTTCCCAAAAAAACCCCACAAGAACAAAACTTAATGTAAAACTTCACAAAGAGGGGGGAAAATACTGCACATTAATATTATGAGAGCTCTTTGAAAAGGATAAAAAAGAGCCCGGTTGACATTTTGTTCACGGTCGACGCCCGGGTACTCAGCTAATGAATGCAAATTTCATCAAGCCATAACACACGCGACTCATAATAAAATGTTTAATTTAAAAATATATACGAGTACAGCGGCTGAGGAATTGTACGTTATTAAATATACCCCGCTAATTAAATAGAAAGGACTTTTTGTAATTAAATTAGTTTAGAATACTTAATGAATGAGACCTGCAATTTCTTTGGAGTCATAAGTTCATTTACTTGTTTTATGAGTAACATGTTTTCAGTTAAATTAAAAAAAAACTTAGGGTTTAAAACGTGGTATTCTTTGCTTCAAAGGTTACGAATGTATGTTTTCATCACGATTTTTATAAAAGTAACTAGCTGTCCCGGGACTTCAGTTTTGTTATAATAATAATAATAATTCCAGCCCTTTTTTATGTCCCACTGCTGGGCACGGACCTCCCCTCAATGCGAGGGGGGTTTAGGCCATAGTCCACCACGCTGGCCCAGTGCGGGTTGGCAGACTTCACACATCTTTCGAGGGGTTCTCTCAGACATGCAGGTTTCCTCACGATGTTTTCCTTCACCGTTTAGCAAGTGATAATCTTGGTTGAAAATGAGATTCGCACATGAAAAATCCCAGAGGTGCGAGCCGGGGTTTGAACCTGCAATCCTCGTTACCGAGGCAAGCGTTCTACCAACTTGGCTATCACTGCTATACTTGGCTATCACTGCTATATGTTATTATACCGGGATCTTTTTCTTATTCCAGGATAAAACAGTACAGTATAGTACATAGACCCCGTGTGTAAAGCTACCACCATGTTATATGTCTGTAAATTGGATATTGAGAAACACTTATTGGCTGTCCCGTAGGAACCCTTTAAATTTTCCAGGATGAAAATAATCCATGATTTGTATCTTGTCGTAAACAGTGATGAGGCCAATTGTTAGGCTAAGTTTAATTAAAATCTAGACGGCTTTGGAGACACATCATCTACACGACTATAAAAAATATTGTATGTTTTAATGGAGCCTAGGCTTCAATATGGGCTAGATATAGAGACTCAAAGGAATTAAGGGGGCATTAAATTATACGTGTCTTTGGCATATATCTATGATATTATATGTATGGCATCAACACATACCAGTTAACACAGAATTCGTTAGCAGCCTAAAAAGTGTCGACGCTAATTATTTTTAAGCTCCTCACGAAACAAAACTTGCATCAAAGTGCGACGCGGCGCTAAAGTGGGATGCCGTTGAGCAGGTGCCGCGACGAGCAAGTGTGTTAATTAGAACAAGTTTATCTTCTGACGATGCGAATATAATTATAAATGAATATCGCCAGATGAACACACCAACTATACGGTCCGACACTCAGCAACGCTTGTATTGTGGGTACCGTACAATGAACTAAGGGGGCCTCAGTATAAAATAGTTATATAGATATTAAATATCCATTGCTCGGGTACAAACATTTGTGGTCATCAAAGTTTAGTCATCACACAAAGGATTCGAACCTGGGACCTGTAGCATAGAAAGCAGGGTCACTACTCACTGAGCTAATCAGGTCGTCGATTTAGTAGCACGTTGGGTTTTGGAGGCTTTCGTGATACCGATTACCGAGGACTTTTGACAATCAAATATTAATATATTTCGAAGATCAAGAATCAGTTCTGTTTTTTATTCTCAGGAACGGTATCCGAACGGGTGCTAAAATGTTAGAACATCATTTTGTCACATTTAGTTGATTCATAATCGACTAAATGTGACAATGAGTACTGTATTGGTTGTCATGAATAAAAAATATACAAATTCTGATTCAGTAAGTATTCAGTACATGTATTAATTCTGTCTTCGTATTCTTTTAACTCAGTCCAACCTATCAAATTTAATTGAAACCCATCTAGCCATTTTTGGTTGACCCGTAGTCACATTTATATTATAATAACTACATTTTATAGTTGTTTCTTTCTAAAGCTACAGTGAAAATAGAAACAATTATTGTATTATAAGACTATCCAAATTTAATCAAGCTTACTCGCTAAGTCAACAGCTCATCACACCACGAAACAGTATGTCACGCGACTTAGCGCGACTACACGAGCCAGCTAAAGCCGCCCTCGCAAGAAGAGCAAAGCTGATTCGGATTAAACTTTGAATATGTAAGGCCGACTTTACCCGACGACATTGTCGTGTGTCGCACTCAAACTGTTAACTCAGCAATCGACTGCGTCGAGTCATTGCAATTGTTTGAATGCTCGAGTTCTCAGGCCGAATTGTAAGTATTCAGTTTAGCACGGCTTACGCGTCGCATAAGAATGGGTGAGTATTAATTTAAATTAAATACTTTAGTAGGGATTATATTGCGTAAGCCCAGTTGTTTGCTCGATCCAGAAATAAATAAAAAATACTCTGTTCTTCGGAAGATAAAAGATGAATATGTTAGCCCAGACGTAATTTTTACATTTATGGCAGTAGTTATAGATAGTCAGATGTCTAGCTAAAATATTTCATTAGCTGCGCACTGATTAAGCGCGCAGCCTCGCGAGGTAGCCGCGTGCGGCGGTCAGCTGTTTAGCTTCAGCAATCAGCTCACGCGAGTTGATATTGTCGCTCGTGCTTACAGTGACGCTGAATACTCGGGCAAAGGAGCGTGAGCGGTTGCCTCGGGTGAGCCACGCCCTGACTGAGCAAGGTAAATCAGCCTCTTGAGATTGCCCGGTCTGTCAGTACGCGACAAGTAATTAATTTGATTCTGTGGTTTTCAGCATTCTTGAGCCTGACAAGAACCCCTACAGGATCTTGGATTATTTGGATGATAAAGCTGGACTGAACGCTCAAATATCGAGATTTATAATGTTAAAGTTTAGCGTGTGTGCGCCTTGCATGGCAACACACTGGAGCTTACCTTTTTATTTTTTTTGTAAAAATAATGGCTTTAAAAAAAAATACAAGCCCGCTGAGTTTCTCGCCGTCGAATCTTCTCAGTTGAGGTCGCGTTCCGACCCGGTTGTAGAGTTAAGAAAAAAAAAGTAATGACAATTTGTAAGTGCCCCCGTAGGCCTATACGAAATAAACGATTTGACTTTGACCCCCAAATAAGTTTTACAATGATCATGTTTTATGAATGTTGTGTCTGCAACGCATTTCTCGTGAACATTCTAATACTGCTTATATCCTAACGCAGTGTCATTTGTTCTTGTCAGCTGGGAAACGAGTGTTACCCCGCGGCTAGTGACATCTGCCGTCAAGCCGAGTAATGCCTTTTGTAAAACTTCCAACTTGTGTAATACTCTCGGGGATATTAAAGTCTTGTACATCGTATGTTGTCGGTGTGGACGTGAAACCATTTTAAGTCCTATTATGTAGAACTTGCCGTGTTCGTACAACATAATAGTTGAAGATTAAGATATAATGTTGATATGTAAAAGTTGGTCTCAACACGCTAATGTCATTGTAATTTATTCAACTTTGTTACGTTTCGTATGAGAGAGGTGTGTTAAGAATAGATTCATATTTTTTTTCTTGTCGTATTTTAATAGATCTATCGGTCCATTGTTGAAACAAATACTAGTTAATAATTAATTTCCCCATTTTTTTTTCATTCTAAAACACCAGCTAAGACAACTTCCAATCTGTTTACGTTTGAGACAACTACTCTCCCTATTCACAAGTTGCTAATAATCCAAAACCACTTTACAATCGTTTTCATAATAAATAAACGATTTAATTCACAATTTGGATTACAGCCATGATTTATCCAGCTATGTATTATACATAGCTTTCCAAATAAATAATGTATTGCATTTTAAGCGTACAACGCCCGAGCCATTGGCAATTCATTGTGTATCCGAGAATAGTTTTTATTTTTCATTCTACGTATCGTTTGTATGTTTTTAGACGGTTATATGATGAATCGACGTTCGTGGTTGGTGCTGAAAGTTTTACTGTAATATTTATGCGACCAAAATCAATTGTTGTAAAACAAAGACATGTCTGAGAACCGGCGTAGCACTAAAAAGTTGTGAGATCTGTTGGAACCAAGTCCATTCACGGCGCATTTTAGAAGATTATCACAGTATTTGCTAATGTAATACACTAGATGTTCTTGATGATCTGCTTTTAAAACGGTGTCCGAGAAAAGCTTACGCTTACCAGCATAATGAGATAGAAATCTCATTCATAAAACATATTTATAAAGATGAATTTGGCTTCTGAAATCGAATCCAGACCGAAGTTATAAAGGTACAAAAACCACCGAATCGCTTCGAGAAAAGCGTACAGAAGCGCCTCGTTTTTTTAAGACTTGGCGGCGTCGCTACCGTGATGCCAGATTGATCAGAGCTCAGGGTAACAATGGAAAGGATATATTTATGGACACTTGTAATTTGTTAAGCCATTTTAATTTCACATGTCGGAATATAATTAAATGTTAACAAACTAGGATTGAAAATCAACATCAAGTGCATCAACTATTAACAAAAATCTATAATTATTTTGTAACCACAACCTACACACTACCTACCTGTCCAATAAATAGTTTGTCAACTGAGCATTTTCACGTTGAGATAGGTACATTATTTAAAGTCATTGAAATAAAACTATTTTTAAGGATTCTATCGCGTTTATTTTTTTTTATTTTTTATTTAAAGTCATTATGCTTGTACAGTTTTCCAAGCTTCATACTCTGATAGTAAATAAACCAACACAAATAGATCAACACGTTGCTCCCATAAATAATTGTAACGCATTTTGTACCCCTCATAATGACTGGCAACTTGGCAAATTTCCTGTGGGGACTATCAGCCATCTTTAAAATTAAGTGAAACATTTTGGATGTAATCTGCTGCAATAATTCCACCGTAAAGGGGCCTGCCTTGAAGATTAACCCATATAAATAAATAATAACTTCTTAATAGCTTTGCGAGACTTGAAGCTTGATATTCAGGTATCTAAGGGATAGCCAACATTCTGTGAAAATTATCTTTGAATGTTAGATTGCTTGCAATTTTTAGTTAAATGCTTTCAATAAACAAACAACACGCCTCGTAACGATAAGGATTTATAAACATACCTCAATTAGTTCAGAGGAAAAGTATCTTATTGTGTACCTACTTTAAAAACGATTATTCAATAACACCCCTATTAGGCTTAACTTATTAGGCTAAAACCAATACCTCTTCAACATAATCTATCACATTTCATCATATTTCAAGCGAAGAATAGCGAAGTGAAGAATATCACACGATTGCCGTCGTTTTAACGGCCTTTGATTTGCCGAACACATCGTTATTTATTATTACATATTCACGCAGTCACGATGCTTCGGCGTGTAGGGGTGGTATATCAAAGGGAATATGCCTTAAATGTGCCTCGTTTTTTATGGTTCATTTGCTAGGAGCACACGCTTGATTCAACTTGTTTTGTTGTGGCTTAAAAATATCGTAATCGCGATTGTTTGTAAGAAATATTAACTAGTGTAAGCTCCGCCAAATATGCTGTTAGACTTGCTCAATATTTTTTTTATTTATTCCATAGATTCATCATCAAATTGAATCGTGTAAATCACGAAAAGCCTATCACATCAGCAACTGTACGCACACAACCAATTTGTTCCTTACACAACCCATTTTTTTTACCACAGAAATAAATGTGAGAATTGAAACCCTTATAATTCCTTCACCGACTCCAACATAAAACCCATTATAGATATTTTATTCCCATACATCAAAACTGTCCTCAACAATCGTAACTTCGGAAATACCCATTGAGATCAATCAGCCGCTCGCTCATAGCTTAAACCACCCTGTTAATGTTCCGTTTATGTAAATATCATGAGAGTTTAACTATTCACTTATTCACTTAGCGTCGGTACTCTTGGCTCGACTTTTTGTATCGAAGCGCTCCCCCCCCTACCCCCTTTTGCCAGTCTTAAAATTGTTTTTTTGTCATGTCGTCCAAGTTTTCTAAGTCGATTTAAAATGTACTTAAAACGATTAATTTGAATGGAGTTAGGAGTTTTCGTGTGACAGTGACAGTTAAATTTATTCCACCGTCGGTTGTTTTGTTTCTTAATTTCGTTTGGGAAGTTTGTTTGGCCTCAATTATTATGTTTTTGTTTGCGATGGGATGGAGGTGGGAAGCAAGAATAAAAGAGTAATATTAACTCATTATTATGAAAGAATATTTACATAGCTTTATGCCGATTGTTCAATTTGTTTTAATAATGGTTTGATTTTTATTTGATCAAACACAGTATATTTTATGAACTTTTGAAGGAGCCTAGTAGATGTCTCAAATGAAAACATATTAAGGTAGAGCTAGAGAGTCTGGTGAAATACTTAGCTTATCTTTAGATGAATAAGTTAATAAAAATATAATCCCCAAAACATTATCTACAACTATAATATTGCAACGATTTCCAACAACATTAATAAACGAAGCTACATCAGGGTAGTACTCTACAATCCAGTTACCAAACATAGCGTTAAAGGTGAAGCAAACCAGAATACCTAAAATTAAGTTAGACTATGCTTGTGGCCCTTGAGATGGCGATCCTTGCATCTATTCAATACCACAATATTCTACTGTCTTAAGTCTTTAAACGACCGAGTTATTTGAAAGAATTTCATTCTTCTATTGGGTAGACCATTTGAATTTATAGTACTTTATTTGTAAACTGATCTACCTTCACGCAATTTAACACCGGTAACAGAGACTTTCTTTTGGCTTTCTTCATATCGTCTTCAACGGTAATCTGAAACCCGCCCACTAGCTAGCCCTATCTTCTCAAGATTCTTGCCACGTCCATTCTCCACACAGCCTGTCCACCATGCGAGCTGGGCCCGCTTTCTTACCCGGATTAACTCGAATTAAGATCTCCAACGTATCTTTGTGTTTGCCAGACGTTGCTTTGCAACTGATCTTGTAAATGTACGCTCAAGGAATTTCAATTCGTGTAAAATCTTTCAGCTGAATGTGAAAGGTTTAATTATAGGGTTTTGAGTAATGGAGACTTTGCTAAATAATGAGGACCTGCATTGTTGGAATCTTGAGATTATTATGTTTACTTGTGTTTACTTTGAATATGACTAAACAACTAGCTGCTTAAACACATTTAAAACAACAATTAAAACAAATCTATCCCACGGGAACCATATATTTTACCGGCATTAAAAGTAACCTATGTACTATTCCAGACTATAATCTATCTCTGTGCCAAATTTCATCCAGATCCATTCAGCCGTTCTGGCGTGATTGAGTAACAATCATCCATCCATCCAAACTTTCACATTTATAATATTAGTGGGATTGACTGAGTTTTTCTTTTAATAGTCTTTGCTACCGTAAAAGAAACGGTAATATTGGGCTAAAGATACATGGAAAAGAATCTATTTCATAGTCATTTGCATTTAAATTTACAAATATTATTCCTGTTGTAAGGAGTGTGTGTGTAGTGGGAGAGTAAGTTGGAGTGATTTTCATTCTATTCAATGACACACAAAACAATGTGGTGGCATCACTCAGTAGCTGGTGATGAACACACACTGTATAATTCAGAGGTCTGTCCTGTCAGACACAGGACAGACCATTTAATATGTATGAGTGTTGCCAGTAATAGCAGATTCGGAGAATTTGGATGAAGTTTTATAGGTTCATACAAATTCTCCAAATCTACATATACAAATTAAATACCTGTCCTGTGTCGATTGTAAACTTGATTTGTGCACTATGCGTTGGCAAAGCTTCGGTAAAATTTAAAGTTCCTAATTTACGAAATCTCTAAATGAATAAGAACCTTCAATAGTAAATGTACACGAGCAGTACCCGCGACATTGTACGCGTGGATTTATTTTTTATAATATATTGTACGAAATGGACGAATGAGAAATATTAAATGTATAGATGAAACAGCTATCGTTTTATTATATTATGCATAGATTAATAAAAGTAGCTGTGGAATTTTTTACTTGCCCACCAACCACTTTCACCCCTGAGACACTTATACGCCAAATAATAACACATAATAAAATGACCAAGGATTACAGCCTTTAAGGTACTTTATCACATAACAGATTAAGGATTTTTTTCAGGTATCACACAGGCAACCCCCATTCGGACCGGTTCAATAATTCCATATCCAAACATTTTGCGACGGCTAGCGCTGTTTATACGCTGATAATGTATTCCCCCTGTATCTCGTCTGATTACCATGTTTATATAGTAGATTTTTGTGGAATTTGACCGATGATTGCGTTGGATGGCGTAGACTGATTGATTCTGACCTGAATAGAGGTGCATAAAACTTTTTAATGGAACTTCCACCATAAGCCCAATTTAGTTATTTTTAGCGACGATTAGCATAGGTACTTCGTTGATATATGCTGGTTTTTTTTTAATGTATGTTTTACAATGTGCTGATAAACCCTATTCACAACTTATTTGTTAGTATATGTATTGGACGGAGTTGTAGTTAAAGTTTATCAGCACAAAACAGATCCTTAACTTTTTATGAGTGGTGCTCATTAAGATTTAACAATTAGTTATTATTTTCCTGAGAGAAATTCCAATCTAACAAACTCACTACAATGTGCCTAAAATATTGGCACATAACGAGATTATTATATCGCCTAGAAATCCAGAAAAAAGCTGAAAATTCGACTAAAACAGCGATGGTTTGAAAAGTGCGGTTGGACGGTGGTTTTAAAAAAAGAACGGTGCATACACCTGCATGGACGGGGTGCGGTTCCCACGATATTTTCTAGCGGATTCAGACGGGTTTATACGGAACCCCTTGTGGCGTGTATTTGTAAATGATTATAGACATTAGTATTTTAAAATTTAGTTCGTGGTTAGGTAGCTACTTATAATCAATTTCCTTACAATTTATTTGGACCTACCAAATTCTGATTTTCGCAGCTCCATGTAAATATAGCGCAATAATAATAAACTATCAGCATCATCATCATCAGCAGCATGCATGCATAATTTGGGAATGCATAACTTAAAAACATATATAAATACCAATAACACTCACCACGCGAAATTAAAAAAAAATAATGTTAACCATCTAATCATACTTACATCGAGCATTTATAATTCGAATGACTAAATATTTTTATTCCAAATATAACCTATGAACTATAATAGTGATTAAATGTGTCAAACATTTAGCAAGCTAGTAAAGTTTATTCCCTTTAATCAAAATAGTGGATACTTTAGAAGTGCAATAACGAACACCTGTTGAGACGTGGTGTAGTTCCCACGATATTTTCTTCCACAAATGCAGGCAGACAATAGTTAACCCGAAACATTCAAATATGGATAGACCAGTCTGTATTTACATAGATCCCTTTTATATTTATAGACGTTTATGTCTGTGTAAATGAAGTAAGTACTCATCTTGAATTAAATTAAATTCTTTCTGTAATGACAATTCAAACCAAACCACCTAAATAAAACTTACATGAATTGAAACAAGACAATCTATGTGGTAAAAACTACACACAAATTTGGACTAAAGTCCGAAAGCGGAGAAAATTAAACCCACAACAAGAAAGCCATGGACGAAACACAGCGACTTCCTACACCGATTGACAAGCACAACGATATTAATTCGTTAGATAAATGTCTTCATAAATCCACGCTCTCGCTCGCACGAGACTGAGGCGCGTCTGGCCACAGAGTAGACTGCTATAAATCTCAGAGAGCAACATACTGCCAGTATAGTGTCGCGGAGTGACGGCTGTGTGGTATAACGGTCACGTCGAGATGCAATATTGCATAAATATTGAATATGCATTCTGTTCCCGTTGGATGAGATAATCCTTGTGAAATTCTTACCATTAAAAATGAATCTGCTATTTCCAATACGGGGAAAAATATTTACGGTCTAAAAATAAGCAATGATTGTATTATACGTCCTTCGATAGACGGGGCGTGATACCATAACATCTATTTATGAAAATACAATTTTCTTTATATGACCCAACGGGAGGTGAACCCGAATTTCGATGCAGGCAGCCGACGCAGCTACGCTCAAAACACCAAATCAAGCTGTCATCAAGAACATTTATCTTTTTATATATACCCTTTATCATGAAAACTTTTAAGTACATTACCAAAAACAAAATTGTGATTACACATGTGTGTGACGACACGCGGCACCCGCCTGTAACTTCAGCAGCTGGTGCCTCGTCTCACATGACACACGGCTCAGCGCATGGATGCGTTTGAAGGAGATGCACTTGCGCATAAAATATCGTGAGCCGGTTGCATGTCGTATGGCTAAGCATATTTGTAACTAAACGTGGTGTGACGAAGGTTGATTTTATTTTTTTATACACCGCTCATTTAAATTAAGAATGTCCCTTAACAGTACAACAACCTATATAGGCTTATTGGATTTACATCAACTTCCCTTTAAAAGGGGTTTTTAGTCATTGATTGAACTTCGTGGTAATTAGAAAAGAAAGAGAATTAGAAAAAGAGATGTCTATTGACTACAAAAAAGAGTCATCATTAATATGTATTAGGCTATAAATACCCAGTTTTCAAATACATAGTGCACGTTGTTTATCGAGTGTAACTTGTGTTTTACGATTACACTAATTAAGTGACTTATATTCATTCTAATATTCAGCTATGTATGTATTTCTTATATTTACGAAAAATCTACACATTGAAATAAAACTAATATTGAGGATTTTATCGCGTTTAACAAAACGTCGGCATCGTAAAAACATAAAATAAACGCGATAAAATCCTTAAAATTAGTTTTATTTCAATGACATAAAATATTTTTAAGATCTTATTTATTTCGAGATTATTTTAGGTAGGTATTCCAGACGCCAAGGAAGAGATGGGCAATACAGCTGATAACGTGGGAATATAGCAGTTGGACCAGAGAGGTAAGACAGTGATGACCCTAAAGAAGAAGTTGGGAGACAGACCACCAATTAGATGGTCCGATGGCAACAGGATAGTGACAGGTAAACTTTGAACTAGACTAGCATAGGACGAGAATGAATTGCGTGAAAAAGAAGAGGCTCAACACAGGCTGAAAAAAATAAAGATTATTCGAATTCGATTATTCGATTCGAATCTTTGAAGCGGTCTCAAACTTTCTACAGTATGGTAATGTCTAAGTAATTTATGTAAGCGACTAGATGTGGCCAAATTACCTCGTCGGTCATGTGTTTGATTGAAATCATGTACTGCATGATTGATAATCTGATGAGGTATCAATTGACTGGATCTGTGTAGATCAGTTTAACTAGCCACTAACTATCGTAATGATATTGATAGCTTATGGCTAAGTGGATAGTTTATCAAATTGATCCTACAATATATATATATATATATATAATATTTATCGTATTGTATTATCAACAATCAATCAATTAATCAACCAATGTGTAACTGAATCTGAATCTGAACTGAATAACCGCAAAATCTGAAATGTTCTATCATAATTTAACAAAGGCTGCTTTAGTCATTTGTTTTTAATTAAAAATATTTTTTTTGCTTGAGGCCTATCCGCTTGCTATAGTGATTCTTGCCATCAATTACATAGCTACAATACTTTTGGTGTTTGTTTACGTACTACTCGTCTATTAGAAAATACAAAGTCAAAACATTTATTTCGTATAGGCCTAAGGGAGCAGTTTCAAATTGTCATTTACATTTTTTTCTTAACTCTACAACTGGATTGGAACGCAACCTCAACTGAGATATAGGTATACTTAAGGCTATTTAAAGCTGCATGTATGTGTGCATTGTTGTTTTAGGATACTATAAATAAAAAGTTTTGAAAGGTCATGTGGGAATAATAAATTCTTTGCGGAGTAAGTTGGTACCCTTATTTTATGCACCAGTCATGTTCTTTAATCTTAATACTATAATGTGGTATTTGTACCAATGCAGTATGTATTTCCTAAACAAATACCTGGCATAACAATAGTAAATACCTCGCACGCACCATGCTTGCACAACTAATAGGATGCTGCATAGCTTTGAATGTAGATTGCATGCATCAAGACGGGCTGTAAATACCACGTTTAATTGGATTTTCTTAATGTATGAAATGTGTTTTCCATGTAACGCTGAGTGCAAAATGGGAATAGGATGAGAAATGTACTTATATAAAACACTACATTAGTTTATAGTTCTCATGTAACGGGTAGTAAGTAAGCCCATGTTTTGCAACAACCATACACAATCTGGGATATATTGAAATGATAACACCAGTAAAGAACAATGCACATACATGGTACTAATGTGTATCATACTTGGATATAAAAAAAAGACATATTTTATTTTTTTTATATGATTTTGCTCAAGGATGTAGGTTGTACTTGACTTATGAACCGTGCTGCTTTTTGAAGTTTATGTTCGTATTCGTAAGTTGATTTAGGTCAATAATTGTCCACCCTGGCAAAATAGCAACTCGCAGCTTGGACATTTTGATGAAGAAATAGTAGACTTTTATGTATAACTTTGTGACCAAAATTATGTTAAAAAAATACGCCAGGAGGTTACACCAGGAGGTTGGTGTGGTGTGTTCTATAAAAACTAAGATTAATTTTGGTACGGGGTTCATAGTTCAGTGGACATTGTTCTTTGCTCAGTGTCAAGATTTATTTACTTGATCAAATACTAAACTTTAGTGCTTAACTAGATAAATAAAACTGAAAATACGTCACGAAAGGTGAAAAGTCTCCAATCGTCCTAGGAAAGGTAAAAAATAATCAGCTGTCTATTTAAAAGCTGGTGGATTCAACGACTGGAAAACAAAAACTTCTCCCGGGTCGCGTCGATAAAGCAAAAGGTGGCTAATGCGAAATCGATGATAATAATAGTCGACTGTCGTTCATAGCTTATGAATCCGTTGTCAATGTCAAGCAAGAATTAGAAATTAAATCGCGGGAGAATATTCCTATTAATACCGAGAATTCTGAAATTATAAGACCAGTAGGTTAAGCGGGGACTTCTAATGTAATCGTAACGTCATCGAGAAAACATGCTGTCACTATCATACTTATTCACGAAATCAGTGGTGTGAGAGAGATAGAAGACGCATACATTACCGAAACGCTACACAAAAGGATTGTGCTTGAGGTACTATAAACTTTTACTGAACTAGAAAAAAAATGTTTTCTAATTTTTGATAAAAAGGAGTTTATATTAAAAACAAAACATGACGTCATGACTTACTAATAGGAAATATTATGCCTTTATATAGGTATTTTACCATAAAACAGTAGACATTTCGGACCTACACACTCTAGCAAGTGTAGATCAAATAATAATACCAGCCCTTTTAATGTGTGGGACATTAAAAGGGCTATTGGGCACGGGAGTCCCATCAGTGCGAGGGGATAAGGCCATACCCCATATAAGAAGTACATCAAATATCAGATTAAAAACTACAGACTAATAAAACCTCCAGTCGCCACTTCAAGACGTCATTCAAAACAAACCGCCGCCACCGCGACACGCTGATAAAGCAAAAGGTGGTTAATGCGAAATCGATGGCACCCGATTGCGGAGCGGACGTGACGGCCGCCGGCCACGTGACTGATGTCCCGCTCGTACAAGCGGCGACTATGCCCGTCAATATGCTTATCAATTACAGGTTGCAGTGCGTAAACTATTGGCTTAGATTCATTGGCTACTAGCTATGTACCCGATCGCAAAATTTAAAAGAGGTCGAATTTCCAAAAATCCTTCCTCAGTGCTCATCTACGTTATATAGGAAACTCCTGTGCAAATTGTCATGCTTCTAGGTTCGCCGGTTTGAGCTGGGCGTAGTCTGTCAGCCAGTGTTAAGAGTTTATTAAGTAGATGTTATGATTGGTGGAGGGATGAGATGGAATATAAACAGAGACATATTTAGCGGAATATAAAAAAGGTGTATATTTTTTTATGGAGATGATTTTTTATTGACTATACATTATGTAGAATAGGTATATACAAAGATATTTACATAAAAAAATGCCTCAACATCTTCGTCGATACCAAGGCCTCGTATCGAAAAAAAATGCAACAAATTTAGAAAACCTAGAGTTTCTGAAAGCATAGAACTGCTGTGAAAGTGACTGATTGAAATTAAGCGTGCCACGTCTAGACGGAACTGTTGCAAAAAGATACAACTAAAAGCATTCTCACTTAAAATTATATCAGCAACTTATTCTTTATAAATAAGGGTGAATTTTACGTATCTACACAAATAACTACTCTACTATCTAGTTTCCAAAATTAAAATAATGCACTCATTAAATCTGCTGAATAAATATACAGGATAATTTAGCAAGGGTATACTCACCTGTAAACCTGCGCTTCCTTTGATCATTTGTAATAATAATAGGAAATCAGAGTCACGACATTGATAATAAAAAAAATACATCTTGTTCTCAACATAATGACAATTATTATGATATTGTGCAAACATTTTTTTTATTGTCATATTGGAGTTCTGACTTCGAGTAATTATTACAAATACGATTAAGAAACACAGGTTCAAAGGTTAGTTTACCCATTCCCATTTTGATCAACCTGTAGAAGAACATTAAGACTAATGGAATGAGTTAATTTATTTGTTCAATTTCTACACGTATCCTTTGTACCTATAAAATATCACCAATAACTTATCAAACGATATGGACCTATGTCTCGCAGACCCTTCCATTTTGCCCATATAACCAGCCCATGGATGGTTGTAACTGGAAATCAATAGCAGCGTGACAAATGACGCGGCCGCCATTTGTGACGTGACGGTCACGGGACGCGGCGGGAATGGGAGCGTGAAGGACACGACACGATCTGCGGAGATTACGCTGTACACAGTCAACGGAATTTCGGTAGTCTGTGCATCTGTCAAATTGGTGGAAGGTGGTCTGAAGCAAGATTAATGTATGCCTAGCCGTGTTGGCTTGTTTTCGTTTTGTAAACGGAATTAGGTTTTTTAATCATTTATATTTTTGATAGATTTTAATTATTTATTGGCTAATGTACACATAACATCATCAAATTATTAATAAAGTATTATTTATTATAACATAGTTTGTTTATTCTATATTCAAATTAAATGTGTACTAAAATACAATTTAACTTGTATTGTGTGGGTGTACAAATGTCCTCTACTATTTGTATGAAGTATAAAATTTAAGCAAATCTTTTAAAATTGAAAACAAATAAATGTTTAAGATCAAGGCATTCTGCGAACACATTAATTAGTCTTGATTCTCGGAATAAAGTGTCTCTACATTCACGGCCATAATCTTTTTGTCTATTCACCGCCATAGTACTTTTAAAACATCATAAACTGCGCGGCACACAAAACAAAACGTGGTGTTACAATAAAGTTGGGGCTCCCGCAACAACAATTCGCGGCGGGTTCCTGGCCGCGCGGCCCGGGTTCCTTTCGCGTGAAATAGTAACAAACACTTCCTGTTAGGCTGGCCGGGTTATGCCTGCTTTATTGTCTTGTTAGTAAACTTTGTGGCGGGTGACGTCATATCAGGTACTGGTCGGGCTTGGAAGGGATGTGATTACTAGACACTAGTTATTTTTGTATAAAAATATATGTTTCTTCGAAATAACGTTGCCCCAATTAGCTTGGAACATCTTTAATTATAATATAAATTCGGCTTGCGCAGAACCGCCAGCTTTGCTCATTTTATTTGATGCGCTCTATACACGACGCTGCTATAGTCTGCCCTCTGAGACCTAACGGGTGGAGTACCACTACTTGCGGTGAACCTTAAAATATTCAAGAAAATAAATTAAATTAATGTACATACGTTTTCTAATTTATGTTTTTCAAATGTTTACTTCAGTTATTTTATAACCGCATACAGTTTACCAAAGCCATACAATTTTTAACATTATATTAAACTTTAGATAGCTCTAAATCCCTTTGACCAGTACACTCAAAAAACTGACATCATAGAGGAGTCGAAAAATAAAATCACTCGTTTCCTGGCTCCACTCGTATGGTTTCCAGTGAGCGAACAGGCGAGCCCTCTTAATATAAGCCCGGTCCCCATACAAGGCATGATGCTATATACATTATTATGACTGCAACTCACCTTTTTGATATCCAACAACTTAAATGATGGTTGCGGGACGTAGGTATTATAACTGGTGTAAATGAAAGAATATTAAAATTAAAAAACCTCCAATACAAAAACAAACGTAGAAAAAGTAAAAAATAGAGTCTATTCATTCATTTTTAAATGATTTAGGTTTTTTTACGCTATAAATATTAGGGATAATTTTGAGAAACAAAAGAAGATTGTGTATCACTGGCCCAAGAAAAATTTTAGCAATACTCAATGAATATCAAACTTTATAACTGAAACATTAAACTCCAAATTACATTTTCATCGTTTAATTAACACAACAATAATCGGTTTCCTTAATAAGCCGCCTGTCACCGCGGCCAGCGTTTGCCGGTTATTCGTTTAGTGACGGAACTTGGTCAGATGTTGGCCTATTTTAAGCGAGAACCACCGAGTGTGTTTTCATGTTATTTCAGTCACGTTTATAATGCCATTCTGTCTTTTACTTCACTATGTGCGACGAATATCAGCAGAGGAACAAGGCAATGTGAATGTTATTTATTGTTATCATACGTCTTATTTTAAGTAACCCAATTCTGATCCGCAGTTGGTTTAAAAGTAGTCCCAATGCAGTATAAAAATAATGTTAATATATGGGAACCACTGCGATAAAAATCACCGTTGATTTTGTTCATTGAAAACAAGCTAAAGAAGTGGCAGGCCCAAATAATTTTGTGTCGAAACGAACCAATGAAAGCTGGTAATCGATTTATCCCATACCCCTGTACAACCATGATCAGATTGCTCCACACTAATCGAGGTGCCTGGTATCTGTCCTATTTTCAGCTCAGTATCCCACTGAAACGTTTACGTGACCTAGTCTGAAGGACAAATATTATGATGCAGAATCGTATGTAAGCTATGCTTTATTTCCTGGGGGTATAAGTTAAGAAATGTCTTAGAAAATATTGTTTGTAGGTAAGCAACGTTTATCTTATTATGATTGCTAGATATAAACTAGATTTTACTAGCAGGATATTATGAGGTATCTTTATACTAACATATACAACGGTATTATGTAGATTATAAAATTTATCATAATCACAAAAGGAACCATATAAATGATTGTAAACGTTCATCTTTTTTTTCACTCTGGCGAGTGCGCAGGCTGCGCGGTTACTCTGAACACAGCCATCCACATATAGTTGAAATAAAATAAAATGACATTATGATAGCGCTCAAATAGAGACACGTACCGACTAAACGAAGCAAAGCAACAAAACTACTCGATCACATATTACGTGGCTACAGTAGTAATTAAGTGTCTGTAATAAAAAAGAAAAACTACTAAATCGTGGTGTTGGATTTTTTTTTCTCTAAACGCCATCTGGTGGCGGCAGTACAATGTAGTTTTTGAACAGTCGTAATGCATTGTTTTTGGGCTCGTTTATTGTGTTTATATGTTCCTGCGAGCGGCGGGATCCTGTTGTAGTGTTCGCGACATCTCTTTTATCATAATGTTGTTTGAAAATAAAGATGGAGGCAAAGTTTTTAGGTTCGAGAGTTGGGTTGTATAACTTTATTACATTTTCCAAAATCATATAAAATTACGTGTATACAAGTGCGAGTAACTATTTGAAGAATCGCAAAAGTTACTTTTACGACATGTCGTATAAGTCTTAACTAATATCTGCAGTACTAGTCGATGTAACACAATAACTTTAGGTTTTTTATTTATGTAAGCCATTAAGTACAGCACTTATAAATCATCAAGATGGTTACAAAATGCTAAGCTACAACTTTACCACCCATTACATACCACGTATTACAAGCGTTGCTTAGTGTAGGACCGTACAGTTGGTGTGTTCATCTGGCTATATTATATTATATTATAAATAATCATCTCTAATATAAATATCTCCTTACAAATAGTAACTATGTGTTTATGTATCTTACCTATACTTATATAAGGTGTATATTGGCAACTCTTTACCAAGCCCACAATTACTTACGCCCAAATATCGCCTTCAAAGAACAAGCTAATCCCCGCCTAATAATATAATTAATGCGTTGATCTCATTGATTAATTATACTCGGTTAGTAGCTAATTAACTAATTAAGCCGGCTTATCAGACGGTGGCTTTGATAAGCCCCGGATTGAGAAGATACAAACTAAATTTGGCAATATCAAGGTGGATGTGTGATGCTGAGATCGCCCTCAATACATTTTACAATACCTATAATATAAGCGGTCCGTAGGGGACGGTATAGTTGGTATGTTCGTCTGGAAATATTATTACTAATGTGGTTAACCTCTGCATATTTATATACAAAATGATTCATAAATGATATACTAAGCCTTGAACTTTGATTGATGATTGAATATATCGATTTTAGAACACACATTTTGTTCCGACAAAAATGTCAATACAGGATGATTCAGAAAGGGTACATTAAGTCTTGAACTTTGATTTATTATTGAATATTTCGATAGTTTAGACCACACATTTTGTTTCGAACAAAATGTCAATTTTGTTTGTTAAATGTTAATTCTGACTTTACATATTATTTATAAACACGCTAAAGAAGCCTAGGTGCCAGGCTTGTGTACCCTTTCTGAATCACCTGTTACATCTGCACAGAAGCAGAAGAAACAATTACTCATGTTCTGCTGGAGTGGCGGGGCGATGTAGCTTGCCAACTATCTGAGAATTTATCTAAAACCAAGAGAATCCTACAGACACTGCTTTAAAAAACCAGCAATAAACACGCGTATCAAAGAATGCCCAGCGCAGCCCAGTTCTGCACATAAGTGTTCGAACAATGGTCTCGAATGCATTTCCTCCCTTAGAGCCGGATGGATGGCCGGCCTGCTTCCTGTTGCACGCTCGTAGGGTTGTGTAAGCTTTACACCATAAAGGCACAGGAGGACGGCTGATTTCAGCCAATTGGAAATATTGAGTTTTGTTAAATTATTTAGATTGAATCAACAGGATTTTCTACGAAAGCAATAAGAATATGTTTAGTTCTATTTGGGCAAATATCGCCAAATAACTACGCCGTTTAACCACCAAACAACTACAAAGTTTGTATTACTATACAATGGACTGGGGCTACATTCAAAATTTACCTGAGTGGGAATCAAATCTATAAAGACCAAGCTGTCGACAAATGCCAAGAAGACCATATATATCATTATATAATTATGGTGAAAGGTTTTATGTGTCCCCGTGCGCAAGGAATCGATCACCGGTAACATCTAGTAACATAAGTATAAGACCAAGAAATATCGCAAGTAATTTCGTAATATTTTCATCATAAAAAAAAATACAATCTAATTGAGAACCTCCTCCTTCTCTTTTATTCAAGTCGGTTAAAAAGACATTACTATGCCTTAAGTCATTATCATAAAATTATACTAAGTCTTCACGATCAAAAAGTATATTGAGAAAAAAAAAATCTAAAAGCTTACCTATTTAAAAAAGCACGTTAAGGATAGTAAATGCTCGGCTATAATACGTAATGGGGCTGCGTTACTCGCTTAGTGGGCAAGGTAGTTTCTTTTAACGATAACATCTTAGCTATAATGCTAAGCAACCGTATGGAAACTTCATAAGAGTTAATGTGGTTACGCTGGAGACGGTAATGGCATAACAATATCTTGTATTTTTGTTATATATGATAGAACATACAACGTGTACACGTATCACCTACTCACACTATAAAGATATGTGTATTCGTATTTGATATTTGTATTTAATCTCCCAAAGTTATTAAATAACTTGAGCTCTGCAGCGTTTTATCGTTAGTTAGTGAATGTCTGGAAAGAGACGAGTATCTCGGTAGGTGAGAAAAGAAATGATTATCAAGGAACTTTAAATAAAATATTCAAACTATTTTATTTTTGGAAATTAGAATGAATATAAAATTAAAAATGGGTAACAGCTATTGAAACATCAAATAAGTGGGAGGATACATTAATCAAATTACCATCTCCGGTCACTGAATTTCTGTAAAATAAATATGCAAATTTTACCACCGCGATGCAGTCTCGTACACAGCCAGTGCCATCTCTGCATACTTATCATAAACTAAAACTCTACTCACGCCATCTACCGTGCCAGGTAATAACCATTACAGTAACGCGTTAAAAAGGACCGCTAAGTCTTTCGAGCTGGTTACTTCGAGAGCATTTAATTAGTCAGTAAGTAATTAGTTTTGTCTTAATTTAATTTACTTTAAGAGGGACTTGAGCGCGTTTTAAAGCGAGAATAATGCGTGGTGCTTTTTATACGACAAAAGAATTAATATGTATTGATATCTTCGTATTTTAAGGTACTACTGATTTAACATTTAATAGGTATACTAATTTAACACATAATAGTCATGATAGCATCAAAAACATACATGTAAGGCTACTAATCAATTAAGACACTAACTAAAGCCCAAACATTATGTTGCACATAAATTGCGGTTCAACTGCAAAATCAATGAATTTCACACAGCAACTTTGGCACTCGGAAGTTAATGACGTGTAAACTTTGCTACCTGACATTAACACTGGGCGCTTACATTGAAACGGTGTATACTTTAATGTAACGTTCTAGATACACAGATTACGCAGATAATAAGCACGGTAAGAGTTATTTTTAAAAATAGCAACCATGGAGTTTCCTGCCCGTTTTTTTGCATAGGAACGGCATTTGTAGCTTAGCATTTTGCAACAAATTTGATGATCAATAAGTACTGTACTTAATCGTTTACATGAATAAAAATATTGTGATCCTGATTCTGATTATACAATGCAGAGCGTATAACATTACTGTCATAGCCTATTTGTTAAAGGGTTAGCCTGATAAGCGTTAAGTCTCTTGGCCAATTATCACTATAGAAAAATATACTGCTGACGTTCCCACTACAAGCTAAACTCTTAATAGGCCTTCAGCCAACTATTTTTCTATTATTTAGTTATTGTTCATTTATCATTCAAAATGAATCCTCAAAACAAAGCGAGAAGTAAACAAAAAAACACAGTAAACAACGAAGGGTCACACAAGTCAATTGACACCCATCGTCAGGCGATCCCGATGACCCAACACACTGGGATCCGGATTGAATCCTTACACCCTCGGTATTGACTCCCATAGCGTCAACTGACGTGGGATCCGGGGAATGCTTTATTGAACTTATATTCGTGAATTTATTTGGATATCGTGACTTTGCGGTTTTCGGAAAATGAAACACGTGTATAAAATATAACTGGTTTGGGTTGGAATCATCATTCTAGACTTTTTGTATGTGACGTAAATGGAGACGAATTAATACCATGAATCGTATAATGGGGACTGTATGTTTGAGGCAATAAGCTCAATGGCTTCGGTACTCTCATTGTGGTAGGAAGCTACGAGTATAATACTAAGTCTTTTTACGTGCTTCGACTATCTCTGACTAAATCATTAGAGACTACATTTAATGGTCAACATAATTAAAATATACGAGTACCATCACGCCTGTAATCTCCTAAGGGGTAGGTACACTGGAGTGCACCCATAATTCGGCAATGGTTCTTCTTCTTAGTCAGACACTTTTTTTTTTTTTTTTATTACATTATAGGCAAGTATTTGATCTCGATCTCACCTGATGGTAAGTGACGATGAGATCTACGATGGAGCATACTTGCCTGGATAGGAAGGCGGCAGTAGATAGAGACGCTACATTCACTAGGCACTTGTAGCGCAACTGATCTGACCCGCCATCCATGAATGGCAGCACCGAACATCATGCCGGAACACGGCTAGGCCGCTTGGCGACATGGCTTTGTTCAGTGGGTGGTGACTAGCCACGGCCGAAGCCTACCATCAGTAGAGTTGTCACCTGGTTGGCACCACCCAGGGTCACGTGTAGGTGTACACTCTTGTCAGAGTCGTCGTGGTAATATTAGTAAATTGTTCTCCGGTTTGAAGTCTTAATGCCCCATGCCATATAATTGTGGGCAAGCCTATTGTCATTATACGGGTGCACTTTCCACATCAATATAAGCTTAATTTAGGCCTTTTATAAACCATTAACGGTCTAAATCCTCCACATATTGAGAACCGTGCTTAAAAACATTCTAGTTCTAGTAACCACATAATAAAGCAACGAAGCAGCAATGAATTGCTTAATTCAACTTCCCTATTTCAACTAATAAAACCGCTCCGAATCCGTACTCATTCCGACCGATTAAACATCCTACATATATACTGTATGTGTCCGATTGGCTAGTTTTACTGCTCTGGGCTCAGTGCCTAGTTCATATCACAGAATGCCATGCATTGTGTTGGACCTCAGATGACTTCATGCCACTGTGGTGGTAAAATGTGTGCTGAGTTGCCCTTTGGTATTTGGGAGATGAGTCTGAATTTGGTGGCTGCGTTTATTGACGGAACCTATGTTATTAGAGAAAATCTTGAACAGTAGTGCTTACATTGAATATATAGTGACATATATATTTTACCAGCTATCCCGTCAAACTCCGTACCGCCTCAGAATGTATACGGAAATTATCTTTATGATTACTTTTTAAGTGAATGTTTCCCTTGTTTAAATAGTTCTTCTACTATTGGGGGCGGAGACAAATTAAAAAAATAAAGATCATAAAAATCGGTCCACCCGTTCTTGAGTTATAAATGGTGTCACTAACACGACTTTGTTTTATTTATATAGATAGTCCCTCATTGGTTTTTGGCCATAGTCTATGAATGCTGAAATAAGCAGCAAATGATATTCAAGTAAAAAAATATACTCATAGAGATCACATCCCAAATTATGATCTCAATATTAATATTATTTAACGAAGACCGTTTAAGTCTGCGATTAGAATGTAGTTAGTTTCACTATGAATAGATCCAGATGGAAATACAATGGTTACTGAGAAATTTAAACCCGGAACCGCCGAGTGCTTGACCTAGCAATTAAACAGCCGCACCAAAATAACTCAAGGCATTACCCAATAAAAATCAGATTCCATTGCTATAGCTACAGAAAATCCCCAATGTTACAAACTAAAACAAAGTTTTGCTCAAAAATGTTTGCTCATGTTCGAAATCCTATCTCGAGAACATTGCTTAATATACAATAAAGTTAAGGTAATCAATATGGACTAATATACAATAAAGATAAGTTAATCAATGTGGACTAATATATAATAAAGTTAAGTGAATCGAAGTGGACCGAGTCTATTCATTACCAACTATCGAGTCCACAACTAAATCCGTTCGGATATCGGGTTTGATTCCCCGTTTAAAGTCGAATAGGCCGGAAATCGATTGCTTTGGAAGCTTTACGTTCGAATTGTGCGCTAAAATTGCAAGGATGTTGGTTTAATAGATTCGGTACTGGATTAAACCTACCATTGGAATTACAATGCGCTTGTGATTGATTTTAGTCATTCATAATTAATAGATAGATACGGTTACACGATTCTTTAAGCGGGCGTAGGTTCTCTTATCAGTACAAAGCACTAACTTTTATAGAAAAGTATTAGTATTTATATCATTTTACACAATAACAATATAATATCGCCAGACGAACACACCTACACTAAGCAAAGCTTGTATTATGGGTACCTTACAGTGGACTGAGGGCGAACTGAATATATAATACTTTCATGCTCATCACACAAAGCTTGTCCCTACCAGGATTCGAACCCGGGACCCTCGGTGCAGAAAGCAGGGTTACTATCAACTACGCGAATAAGGTCGTCAAACCTGACCTGACCTTTCTTCCTATTGTTTAACTCTATGATATTACTATTCGTGGAAAGTACTAATAATAATAAACTGTGTCGTCGTGCGATGCCAACGTGTCGTCTAGACATGGCGGTAACTCTATGGGATTTATACATTTACATAATGGTCATATGTTTCAAGATCGCAACTTATAACAATCTATAGAAAACAAAGTAGTGTTATTTAAATAAAACTAATTTTACGGATTTTACCGCGTTTATTTTTTGTTTTTTATGTTCCCGACCGTAGCTCGGACCACAAGCAACAATTGTATATGAGGGTACCCCGTTTCAAACGATGACACCAGGACGTCAACCACCTCAGTCCTCCCGTGACCATGGTTGCTGTAAATCAGCCGAAACGTCGGGAACATAAAAAACAAAAAATAAACGCGATAAAATCCGTAAAATTTGTTTTATTTAAATGTGCAGTATTCGCGTAAATATAAGATATCAATAAAGTAGTGTTATTCACGACAATTATCTCCGGTACACAAAACAAAACAGAAGTATTCCTAATGTCATCCAAATAGGAATTTAGGAATGGTACACTTTCCAATAGCTGGAACAAATTTCAAAGTCACATCTAGTCACCGGTACGGTACGGTGTCCGAGAGCGGTCTGCGCAAACGGAAATAACGCGCTTAATAGATTCGCTTCGGCTCACAAGTACGCTGACAACTCGGTAATCTATTTATGAGGAAAACTGCCCGCTGCGTCGACGTTGATCCATTTGTGAACCTACTTTCACTGCTATGTTTATATGCAGGTAACGTAAAGGTAGTCCGCCAATACACACTGGGTCAGCGTGGTGGACTATGGCCTAATCCCCCTCGTTTTGAGGGGAGGCCCGTGCCCAGCAGTTGGAATTTCACAAAATTCCATTGAATAACAAACAGTAATACATCAATATGATTAATTAAACTGCACTTAATTGAACTCTGAATGTACCGAAAGCACTTACGTGAAAAAAAGAAGTAAAAAAAAACTCAATCATCAATCAGTTAATGGTGTTTCGGCATTACGCCAGTTTTATTCAGATGATTTATACACCGGGCTCAGCGCAACCCGTAATGGTTTCATTTAGTCGCATACCTACCTTGTATTTCGATAGCCAACACTGTGTGTCTCTGTGTTTTATTTTCAAGGGCTTACTGACTCGCTGCCGTGGGCTGGGAGGTTTATAGAAACACTGTGTGACGTTGCGTTTATAGTTAAGTACTTACACATTTTTCCTAATTTTTATTTTAATGTTGAAGCGATTGCAGCGATACAATGAAGTTGAAAGTGTTAATACGCACTATTATAATTGTTTTATACAGCATGTTGTATTGGCCAATACAATTAAGTTATTAATATGAATAACATTTTCATTATCAAACTTGATGAGTATACGCCGATGACACGACACAATTATGCGGCCATTATGACCCAATTATTATTGAAATTAATGCATAATGATAATAAAAACACTAATTAGTATTGCAGAATTGTTCCTACCACTGAGTTGAGATGGATCGATGACATAAGTTGGCATAAAATAGTAGTTATTATTTGCCATCAACGAAAACAGGATAACTATAGCTCACTATCTTCTTTCCACGGCTCCGTCCAGTACCTCAATGAGATAGCCCCCTATACCCATACTCACAAACTATCATGCTTTATCTATCTATCTATCAGCCGATATACACTTCCACTGCTGGACATAGGCCTCCCCCAACGACTTCCACACATCACGGTCCTCCGCCACTCGCATCCACCGGCTCCTGCGACGCGTGTGATGTCATCAGTCCACCTTGTGGGGGGCCGTCCTACAACATTACATTATTATTACATTATCATACTTTACCTCTTTATAATAGGTATATATGATACCAACAATAAACCCAGTAAGCCCCTAACACTTCTCACCTTTTAAGCAGCCTAAATCGACTATTCCATGAAACCGCCGAAACAACGTGCTTGGCCCAAAGAATTGCGTGCGGCTCGCTGATTCAGCTGAATTACATTTTGAGGAATGCGATTGCATTAGTTAATGCACCGGCGGCTATGAAAAACGAAATTTGTGGATGTTGGAATTATTGGAAGTGATTTTGAGCGTGGTTTTTGTGAAGTGTTGGACGTAAGTCTCAGCTCACTTTCATTGTGCGATTAAGGGGTTATATTATACATGAATATTTCACGGAAGGATGTTCTTGTCACCTTGTTGTATCTACACAGTCAGAGCCTTAGCTTTTCGGACGGAGCTGCTTCAAGTAGCTGTTCCTACTTGATTGGTTAGTACGAGGGCTCACCCGAAGAAAACGTTTGGTCTATCTCGCCAAAGCGTTGTCACCTTAATGGACATCTTGGAACAAAACTAAGCCAACTGAGCCCGGCATGGTGAGTAGGCAGTACTCTGATTTAAGTCATATAGCAATGCTTACCGTGACCAGTTGAAATCAGCTTACTTTATGTAAGTATTACAGCCTTCTACCTTAATATGCAATGTAAACTCTAACTCGACCATAACCATTGTTTTTCTTCCAATCATATATTGTCATAATATCAAATATAAAAAGCTTACAAATATTCAAACAAATGTAAACTTCATAAACTTAGATACTTTTAGTTAAGCGCTTCCAGCTATTTTCTTATTCTGTGATAACCACATTAGCCAACGTGCAACCAAATAATGTTCAGTTTTCAGTCGAAAATTTTCGCATTCCGTGTAATTGTGATTTAGTGCGGCTGGTTTGATATGCGATAAAGTTATCGGACTGAACAGCGGCATAGAGGCTTTGAAAGTTAATAGCTTACACGAAATTTTGATGGCAACGAATGATTGAGGTAATTCCGCTATTTGGGGGGAATTTAATGTTTCAAATCTAAGCGTTGAGAGCTGTTAGAGAGTTTGTGAGCAACCTACCCGTGATACAGGAAGGATTTAGTTTTAAACTGTTTCTTTTAGGACATTTAACCATCGCACCGTATTATAGGAGCTAACATTACAGTGCTCATTTCTTCTAATATTTTTATATTGTTTACCTCTTCAATTGGGACTAAATTTATAAATTGGTAAGAGTAAACTAAAAAATCTTATAAGTAGGTATGCATAGTATTCTTTTTATACTCACTTTGGACATTAGTCCAGTGAATGATAGTGTTATCAACCAGGCATACTTAAATGATAGATTTTTTTTTCATAATTTTATATGATTCAAAATGTATATGAAATCACCTACTAATGAATTCTCGCGTATCATTTGACCATGAAATGTAATATTAATTATATCACCATATCCATAACGCGAGCTTGTGGTCACGTCATATTTATCTACTCATTACTTTGTCAAACACATTATTCATCATAGTTAATGTGCCGGTCATATTAAACAACGCTTATCACTTTTATTGTAAAATGTAATCACATTAAAATTCTTACACGTAATTTAGAGGGCGTGAAATATATGGCGGTGGATCATGAAAAATGGGTTTTTTATTTACATTACAACAAATTGTACTAAATAACTAAAAAGTGTAATTATTATTATTTAAGTGTAATTATACTTAACTAAGTTAACCAAAAACAATAAAAGTTACATTCCTTCGCTAGTAAAGTTTACAATATTTGTGTATATCATATATGAAGGTTGGATTTTTTTTATTATTCCTTGACTTGCCTATTGTTTCATAATGGCAACCCGATGCTCATGCATAGATTATATCATAGAATTTAAAATAGTTTGTCGTAAATAGGAATCTTATTACAATAGGAGGAATGTAGGATATAAAACTACACTGTTATAATTCTTTAGGCTTTATCTGAAGTTGATTTAATATTGTAATCTTGACTAAACTTTTGTGTGGCTTATGCACACTAAAATTTAGTGAAGATTGCGATTTGTGCTATTATCACTATTTATCTATAGACTTAAAAACTTGTGCGAAAATACACGGTTTAAGCGCGCGGTATCATAATTTTCATTTTAATTCACTTTAATTGCAGAGGCACTGACACATACAGATTACGGGCAGTAAATAATATAAAACGTTTCAACCGGGCAGTAATTGCAGGAACAAATGAACCAGCAGCGATTGCAGTTTTACCGTAATTACGGATACTTGTTCAGCTGTGAGCGGTGGACATACCTAATAAATACCATGTACAGATAATTGTGTTGGTCAAATGTTTAATACAAATACAAATAAATTAAACCGAATATAACGAAAAAAAATAAGCTTGTAGCTGATAGTTGCGAGTGGTGATGCAAAGAAAAGTTGTGTGCTAGGAAGTCCTTGAGGAAGAAATAGGGGTAGAGGTACCCACCCACCACTGACAATTATAAACTAAACAAGTTGATTGATAATTAAAGAAGCCAACAATACCAAACCAAACCAAGCCAAACTTCTCTAAGCTGTCATTCGAGAATCTGCCTGTCAAGAGTGCCGGGACTCTAATTAATATGCAATTCTTCGCGAATCGAAGCGAATCTAAAAAAAAGTATTCGACACGTGTTTCGCCTCTAAACGAGGCCTACGAGAGATTTTTTGGAAGACACGGGACTGTAAGAATCAAACGGATATGTTAATATATTGGATTATGATCTAAGTTTCAATTGTTTTAAGGGTATAAATATTTATTTATTGGTACCAACTCTTAAAAGCAGACCGATTAATAAAAAAATCAGCTTTGTTGGTTTTTGGGTTTTCATTTATTGATGATGGTCTGTGGTAGAGCGGTATATAAGATCTGTTCAAAGAAGAAGAATATACTGATGCACCTACTAATATACATTTCAAACGATGTGTTCCCAATAAAATGTGAATATGTATATTCTATTTTTAACAACGGCGAGTAATGTAAGTAACATCAGAAAAAATAGATCATGACCGCATTTTGTCAGCCAGTTAAACTTTTACGATTTCTTGTGTAAGTGGTCCATTTCTATTGCATTGCGAGAGTATTTCCACTGAAGTATATAGAACCCATATTATATTCGTGAACTAGATTTAAATATTATTTGATGCCATCAAAACTGCGCGAAACAAATACTGATGCAAAGGTATACTGAAGCAAAGATATTCTTTATGGAAACGCTTCTACAGCAGTCATAACTATTATAACTATGTATACATGACAGAAATAGGTAACAAAGGAGTCTAACATCGTAAGTCAAACAGCAAATTCAATGTAAATATAGCATCTTACCTAAGCGTGTTGTGTAGCAAGAAAATATTGATAAGAGGTCATCGAAGCCTTATGATGCGGCCGGAGGAGCCACTCGGCTGTTTTGTAAGTAATTGCCCTATGTAATATGGATGGATACAGCTCTTGGTTCGACATCAGATATAAATCGTATGGGTTTTAAAATTTTGAGAGTTCTATGGCTTTTAGTGCTCTTCATTTAATGACCTTATGTGATTGCCTTTTCTGGAACTAGGCCAAAGACACATCTCTGATTTTATTTTTTGATAGTATTTTTGTGGTAAACACGAGCTCTTCTGGCGTTTAGCTACATTTTTAGCTAATTCATGAAATCAGACACTTGATAAAAATGTATTGTAATATAATTGGTGAAAGGACCCACCGCTCACTTTCAATTTGATAACCTCTCAAATAATGAGTCTTATGGGTGTGGCAGATCAGACCGGAATATAATCACTCTTAAGGTTATTCGATAAAAGCTTCTAATAGTTAGTTTTGTTCCGCTCTATATTAACTTCGCTCCAAAATATTTTTATTAAGGCTGAATTACCATAAACAGCAGTTAGTTCTGTTTGAACTTCAGCTCCTATTTTTAATTATGCGGTTTAATTTCGACGAATAATGTTGGGTGGCGTAAAATTCCTCGCACTCCGTCGAAATAAGTTGCGATTTTTACATTGCTTAACAATTAATCGCGGTGCGAGGGTGAAATTATTACGTTGAGTCAGCTGTTTTAGGTTTATTTTGGTGTCTGGATGTTGTGGACAATTCTTCGTTTTTTTTTGGTCAAGCGAAAATTGAATTAGAACGTACCACAGACATAGCCTGGGGTAAATTAATGTAATTCGTGTAAAATTGTTATTACATAATGAACAAATAATCATAAATATATCTTTACTTTTATCAATAATTATTTTGCAGTATTAAAAAGCGCTTTCGCAAGTAAATACAAATTGGTATAAAGCATTAATCACCCGGCATAAAATGTTCAATTGCCAATATAAGTGAATAATGAATTTATTTGCGAAAAATAACCAATATACCATTTTAAAAACAATATATATCATTTAAATCTGCAAACGAATTTACGTGGCTCGCTTCCGGCCCCGCCATATGGAGAGAATAAATATAGCAATCATTTTTATTCAAACGTTCGTGCTTGCGTAGAAATTTATAAAATGCACGTTTTTGATAGGATGTTAAAATTGTTATTAAATTGGGTTTTATGTTATATATACTCAAAACTCGAGTGGTAATACAAACTAATAGGTGGGTTGGCGCGTTTCTGGAGACAAGGCTAAGAATAATTCACGACCTCAGTAGCGCAGTCGGTAGTCGCCCTGCTTCCTACGCCGAGGCTCCGGGTTTTAATCTCGGTAGGGACAAATTTTGTGTGTGATGAGCACGATTTTTTCCTAATATGGATGGGTATACAAGTATATAGGTATACACGCACCCTCATCCAACCCTCTGTGGCAAGTTGTAAGCGCTAAGGGGTCGCACCCAACTTCGTTATAAATTTATATTCACTCAATGGCCCTTACTTCTGGGGCTGGGCCTACTTTGTCAACACAGATGTGTTAGCCAGGCGTCGAAATTAGGTATATAGATATATATCTAGGCTTTGAATAATCTATTTTCTGTCTATACCTATCCATCATCTGACATTATGTATTACAAAAAATAACTGACCTGTCTGTAAGTATATTCAATTCATTTTAAAAAAATGTTACAGTAGGCTTTTTGGACGTCTATGAATTTATATTAAGTGTTTTAGCATTCTTGTCTGTTTAAGGATCAACAAATCTACTGGATTAATTAATGGAGTTTTCATTATTTTATAGCCTATGGTTAGACCCAGAGGTTATGTACATATCTCCATGCTATGACGATTGGGTTTGAGCTGCAGAGAAAAATCTAGTTTTTATGTTACGATAGTCAAGTTTGCTTACTGTACGCAATTGTTAATAAGGTTCCTTTTCCAACTCTAACGTCAATTGACGATCTGATTAGCTCAGTTGGCAGTGACCCTGGCTTCTATACTGAGGGCCCCGGGTTTGATACCCAGTAGGAACAAACTTTGTGCAATGAGCACGAATGTTTGTACCCGAGACATGCATGTTTAATATCTATATAAGTAATAAATAGTGGGTTCACCCCCAGTGTATTGTACGGTACCGATAATACAAGCGTTGCTTAGTATGCGACCGTACAGATGGTGTGATCGTTTGGCGGTATTATTTTTATTATGTTATCCTATATTTTATTAATATAGCTTGAGAAAATCCAAAGATCCGTCTTACGTTTGCAACGCACTAACATAAAAATGTATCAAAGATAATCTTCCTTCGCCCTCAAAAAATGCTAAATTCAAAAAATATAATTCATTTGAATTATAAATGATATCATACAAAAAAGCGCGGCAACTCATAATATATTTCTTGTTACGTAACGAGAAAATTCCACGCAAACAATTCGGTAATAATAACGTATTTTGCCGAAAGTATTTCTAATAATTCCGTTTTGATATAATTTTTTCGAGTGCTGTACATTTATATTAGGGATACTTGGTAAAATTACAGAAACGTTTAACAATGTTTAACTGTGTCCATATCCACAATGTTTTTTTTTATTTTTTTATTCTTTTTAATATGATGGTCGATTTGACTTCTTGTAGACGTATTTTAATATATCAATTGTCAATGAGGTAAGTACTTTACTAGTAGTTATGTATTCCTTATTTTTAACTCATTACCTAAGCCTCGTTTACAAAATATTAGGCTCCAAAATGCATTTAAATATTAATATAATCACTAATTCCTACGGAACCATTCTTAACCGTATTCCACGCGGCCGTATTTCCTCTTGTATTGTCTTAATTCCCCCTGAGGTGCTCATAGTCTGGAAAATTAAATAAAAAAGTGACTTTTCTCAGCAGAAAATTCTTATGAACATAAAATGTGTAAGGGCCTTTGTGTGCAAAATATTTATAACACAGAATCTTCAAAGTTCTCTTAATCTATAGCAATGTATTATAAAATAAAATCCATAATATTTATTCAAATGTTGGCTATACCAGCCCCACGTGGGTCTACAACATACAATGTAACCCAAATTCTATACGTGCCACGCTTCGTCCCTGAAGATACCTTTCACTACCGTTCTTCAAAATAAACTTCTTCCAAACCTTTTCTTCCCTTTATAAATATTGCGCAAGCAAATCAAATCCGAGGCCTTAAATGGCCGCCGGAGGATTCTGAATAAATTATCATCCGTTAAACAAGTTTTTTTCTGGAGCTAATGAAAATTTGATATTTCTTTGTCGCAGTCTGGACCTATGACAGAGTTCATACCGGTGACACACTGACCATTACTTAAGAGAACTAAATCTTTTTTAAAATAAAATTGAAATAAGTTTTTAATTCGTGCATTAAGGCAGACAGTGTTGCTTGATTCTGACTAGTATTCATAGATGTAGAAAATTGTGAAATAAATCCAATATGTTCTATTAAAAGCATAAAATCGTAAAACATAATTAATGGAATACATGAATAAGAAAAATATATTGATTTTGACAACATACAGAGAGACATGTTATATAAGGCAAACAAATATTTTATGTAATAATCGAGTTACAGTTTTTTTGTATGTTTAGATAATATTATTTTAAAGAAATAATTACAAAAATTACATATAACAAAAATGCATCACGAAAATTGTATTAACGTTTGATATTAGATTATTGTTGCTTTAAGCAAGTCGAACGTCCAATATATACATATAATATATTTCTATACGACTTGCTCACTGGTCCGAAAGATGGCGTAACCACTATAGCGTATGCTCCAGATTTAAATCTAGAATGACACTTAATTATGCGTTCCCAATTGTTTCCGTCCGTCTGTCACGGCGGTTAGCAAGCGCCCTATTTCTAACACTAAATTATTCATAGCCTTGAAGGCTTCGCTAAGTACCAACCGGCCCGGCGGCGGGCGGGGTGTTGAATCTCACCTAGTAGTAGACCGTGTTTCATTATTACTATCATTAAGGTAGTGCGAAAATTGCACCTACTCGTTGAGTATATACGTGTCAAAATGATTCCTGGGCTTGTTGTATAAATGACTTGTGTGACTGGAATGAATTTATGTGAAGACGGCGTATTTTATTTCAATTTTGTTATATTACTATCAATTAAATTGATATTCTAGTCTTTGATTTGATGGTCTATTTTTAGGAGTCATCGTTATGAATTAAATTTCTTTTACATATCCTTGAATTTAAACCTAGAAATACAGCATTGTGGACTTTCATCAGTAGACGGGAATTATAAAAGAGTGAAAACTTAAGTTTGTTCTGGACAAGGCTACTACTACTATAAGCAATATAAGGAGTTGATAAAATAATTATAAATTATATAGTGAGTATTTTTTTAGAAGCTCATTTGTTTTTCCAAAATAATTATATAATTTCTAAAGAAGCATATTTCTTTTTACATATCCAAATGTTAAAACTTTCTTCATGCGAATTGCAACATTTCAGCATATACCCATACGATTCAGGTACAATACCGCGTTGATAAGGGTATGCCCAAAGGATTTCTTTTAAATAAATAATACGACTTTATTTTGGATTGACTTTCCTTAACACGACCAAGGATTTGACACTACTGAGCGAATTAAAGGATTTATGGAAAAAATAGTTAGACATGCTAATTCTGAGAAAAGCCAAGTCCTTAAGTAACTTTTATTGGACCATAAACATAGTTTTAAAGAAATATAAGAGCAACTCCGCTAAGTTAAGTTAAGTATGTGAGTAACTGTTGAGACCATAGAACACAAAATAAATAGAAGGCCTCACAATGAGTTATGAGTCAGCATGTTTTATATGCCAACCCGCTCTGGGCCAGCCCTTGCATAGAGGAGAGGCCCGTGCCCAATAGTGGGACATTAAAAGGGCTGGTATTATTATTATCTTTTATTTATTTTGCCGACACGCATGCGCTTTCCCATTATTATCATTATTTATCACGTTGATAAATCATTATCAAACGTAAAATTTAGCTACAAAATTGGCAATGTTGAAATGACTTCACCAAATTTCCAAAGTTCCAACTTGAAAACATCACAATAAACATTTATTTTGCACACAGAAGTGTTGTTTCTTAACATAGAATGGGTACTTCGCTCATAAAGGGTACCGAATACTCTGAACCAACGTACTTAAGCCTATTTAACATAAATAAATAATACAGAAAGCAGTTACTACTGATTTATGAGACCCGCAGTAATTTTTTTGGACCTTATAATTGAATAAAGAAGTTGAGTCTCGGAACGCGGAGTTTTTCGGCTATCCACGATGTTTCTATTTCTTATTTAACGTTGGATTCTCTGTCGACATTTTAGTCTGTATAAGACTGATTATAATAAATTCGCCAATTGTAATGTCGTCGTCCCCCCTCCCTGTAAGGCTTCCCTTTATTCTGTAAAGCATATAACACCCTATTTTCTTTGTTGCCGGGACAATTTATTTCAGAAATCAAATATTCTAGGTGGTATTTTTTCGTCTTATCGTGTTGATAACAAAATTGTTTCGATCATCATGGTCAAAAGACTAGTCGACCGACAGTTTGTCAATCGATTGCGTTTTGACTGGCTAATACTTTGGTGGCGGGTTTTGTAGAAAGTTACTTGAATTTCGTCGTTCAAGGAGGCTTCTTGCACTTTAGTAACCTGCATAAGAGATAGGTCTGATATAAAGTAATGACCTCATACATTATGACCACAACTGGACCACGTAACGCCCCAGCTCGCTGACAACTCGCTCAAGCTAATGGACTCAGCTACTTTAAACTTTTAACGATCTTTTACTTACAGCTAATGTTGATTCGCGAACGCTCTCTTGCAAATGGTCCGTACGTTGAACTTTCAGTAACAACAGCGCTGGTTTAGGAAAAAGTAGCCAAAAGCTTTATTAAAAACATCATGAGCTTTAATAGGTTTTAGCGCTAAATAACTTTTGGCTTTAGTTTGAGAATTAGTTTGGAAAGATAATCCTTACTGACGCGTAAAGTGAATTTTATAGTATTTGTCTTTCTTTTTTATGTTGGAAGCTGGATTACATATAAAAGGATTATTACTAAGATGATTTCGTAGCCAAGAATATCTGCCTGTTTAATTGAAAATAAATCTATCAATCAATAAAAAGACTATCGCACAATCACAATAGTTAATTCAGAAACGTGTAGTATAAAACATTATTACCTGAACAAATTAAGGTCATTTTCGCGTGTCAATACTTAGCCCTGTATCTGAGTATACGTATTAAAAACCATACAAAAGTTATAGTAGTCGATCGATTTGGTTATAAATTACGAATTAAAATTATGAAATATACTGTAAATACAAGTAGTCGTCGAGTTGAACCGTTCAGTTGCGTAATCGTATCGAGTCCTCGATTCAGTAACTAAAGACGGCTATGAAATGGATTGGGTTGCTTATCGAAAAGTTCGATGCACTGAACGGTCAAACTAAAATTCCCGATATTTCTTTTTTATTCTTCCCCTCATTATATCTCTTCGTAGTCATCTACACTAAGAACGCCAAAATGTACTGGAAATATTAATCTTTTTTTTTTTTTTTATACATTATAGGCAAGTATTTGATCTCGATCTCACCTGATGGTAAGTGACGATGAGATCTACGATGGAGCATACTTGCCTAGGTAGGAAGGCGGCAGTAGATCGAGACGCTACAGTCACTAGGCACATGCAACGCAACTGATCTGACCCGCCATCCGTGAATGGCAACACCGAACATCATGCCGGAACACGGCTAGGCCGCTTGGCGACATGGCTTTGTTCAGTGGGTGGTGACTAACCACGGCCGAAGCCTACCACCAGTAGAGTTGTCACCTGGTTGGCACCACCCAGGCTCACGTGTAGGGTATCTCGAGGGTACTTAATTCTCCTACGGACGAAGGTGACTCGACCCCTAAAATTTTAATACTCGTGACTTACGTCTTGGTCGAACTATCTCCGTAGTATATCCAAATAGTCGCGGGTAGCCAGTTATTCGGTAGGCACACGAAATACTTTCAAACTTTCTGGTCTCTTATAGGCAAACTTTGATTTGAAACTAAGCCTCGGTGCTTTGGAGTTTGACAAGTGGAGTTTACTGGATGGTACTGTAAGTAATTATATTGGACTTTTTTTTGCTTGGATGAGGATTTTGTTCGGTGAGTTTTGGTAAGTTTTCGCTGGATGGTTGGTAGAATCGGTACTTGGCAAGTTAGGTTTACCGAGTAAAGTTTGATCGTGTGTAAGAACATATAAGGAGGTACATATAATAACTTAGTTACTGTACATCAAACATTTTTGAAATAAAATTGTATTATTTTTCCGACTGAATCCGCCATTTTTGTAAACAGTCTGTCTATGTCTGTTGGTTCATGTAAGGTTTTTATCTGTGGGATCATGGTAGGATTGTTTTCTGTATTATGACGTCAGAGTTATAATCTTTATGAAAAAGTAAGCTGATATAGTGAAATAACTTATGACTAGACGCTGCTAATTAATGTAAGTACCATTTAAGTTATCTTATATCCTAATGTCATCCTAAGCCAATCCTAAGGTCATATAAAATCCTTTTATACACTTCTTATAAAATGATTTTATATGACCTTGGTGTAAATTACCCATAATAAAATAAACATTATAAAAAATTACCACGTAAACGGGAGCATCTGTTTCACGAGTATGACCCCTAAGCGATAAAAAATACAGTGAATAATGAACTAATTACAAATAGAGATTACACCAAAATACATTCATAGCAGTGTTTCCTGAATTTTCTATATAAACGTCGCTACATTTGTATCCATAGTAAATTACTTTAAAACACACAAACCTCACGTAGAGTTAAACCAAATGGTTCACTAATAAACAACGTATCTTGCCTAGAGTTACTCAAATAAACATCTAACTAGTCCATCAGAATTCGCTATTTACCTCAGGTGTTTTATAAACAAACAATTTACAACATTCTTATACCAAACCAAACTTTGCTCAAAGAAAAATCTATAATCATCATCTATACTACAATAAATACCTACAGAGCGTTGTACCCCGGCGGTTAGGGCCGCAACGCGCTTGCAAGACAGAGTTCGCGATTAAAAGAAAAACCCATAGTTACGCAATAATATTTTTTAAAAAGCAGCGGTGTGCGAGCTCAAGTGCACTTTCTTGCTTTAAAGCAAGAGTTGCGTTTCATTTAAATTGTCTTTGTCGAGTGAAATATCTGTTCGTAAAAACTATTAGATAATCTGTGGTCACGGCTGTAGTGTATAGTGAAAGCATAGAATAGGTAACATTATAAGAGCTCGGGCACGTTAGTCATTTAGAGATGGTACGTCTTTGCTTATTTAGAGAACTAACTAATATAATTAAATCCAAAACTAGGCGCGCCATTACAAGACCTCAAGACACTGTGAGCACTTTCTGCGTAGATCGGACCTCAAACAACAACTAAATATGAGGGTACCCCAGTTCAAACAATGACACTAGGACGTCAAACACCTCAGTCCTCCCGTGACCATGGTTGCTGTAAAGCAGCCGAAACATCGGGAACGTAAAATCACAAGACAAACGCGTTAAAATCCGTAAAATTAGTTTTATTTCAATGTGTAGTATTCGCATACATATAAGAAATCAATATTTGTATTGATACTTTAGGTAGTCTATCGATTTTCTCATTTCAGATTATATCACGTGGTGAATTATAGGCATATAACCAAACAATCTCCTTAATCCTCTTATCCGTATGCCAAAGCACTTTGCGACACACTACGTAAAGTCGATACGTAAATAAATAAACGAGGAGCTGCTTGATTTACTACCGGTCCTAAGTACGGATAAGAAGGGATTTCACGAAATTTGACATCCAAAAGGTGAAAAGGGAGTGAAAAGTTTCATGAAATTATAAAAGGTGAGCTGAATCAAATTTAACTTTAACCGTATGGGAACAGAATGTATGATAAATAATGAGGTGTCTAACATAGCAGCTAACCTTTAGACTTAATAGACATATTTCAAATAAATACACACAAATTTACAGAAAATTTATTCAATTTATAATGCATTATTAAGAGGTTTTTTCTTATAAATAAATTGACAAAAACTCATTAAATCATAATGTATATCATCTTACTATGAATTATAAATGTGTGCACAATACTAACGAGTGTGTAAGAGGCTACATTAATTATATCTATAATACCTGAAAATGTAATAGAATTGATGTTTGTTTATTTAATTCATGATAATCATGAAAGTCATCTGATTCATTATCCCATTTCCTTTTGATGAGCGATGTCAGATTCACCAATTCACCAAACCGATCTCGACGGCTATAATAATAATATAATATCGCTAGACGAACACACCAACTATACGGTCCCACACTAAGCAACGCTTGTATTATGGGTACCGTACAATGGACTGTGGGCGAACTCAATATATACCTAATACCTATATGGGTACTGAACATCCATGACTCGGGTGCAAACATTCGTGCTCATCACACAAAATTTGTCTCTACCAGTATTCGAGCCCAGGACCCTCGGCGCAGATAACAGGGTCACTATCAACTGCACTAATCAGGTCGCCAATTTGTCATCAAATTTATTAGACCTAAATAGATAATTAAAGCTAATATAAGTATTCCTTGAACCACAATTTAAAACATATTATTTTAATTAAAAAATAAAAACGTTATGGTAAACATTTAATCAAATTCATGCAATAATTTATTATTAAGTCAAAAATAATATTTTAAATCGTATACAATTAACTAAAAGTCCCCTTTCAATAACAAATGTTAATAACATGAGATCGTCAATGTAGGACATGGAACCGCTCTATAGTACTTGAGATAACTTTAAAAATAGGAATTCAGCGTTTCATAATCGGTACATCTTCAGGCTCGCTCAGCTGGAATTTATAATGACACTTGGCATAAATTGACGACGCCACTCGAACCCAACCTGTTTATGTGAATATATTATTATGAGTAAGTAAGATTCAAATCAATATCTGTAAATATACGAGGATTTCGATAAAATCCGTACTATTTTTAAAGTTTTGAGAATCCTATTGAGCTTATCCAATCCAAGTTAGTACAACCGTGAACGAAAACTAAAAACATCGGATCGAGCTCGCCAAACATTTGCCAGGTAAGTAAACACAGACGTTAGTTGCAAAATACAAACAGGTTACCGGCCAATTTTACTAAGGAGTTAATCTGTAATTCGTGATTTAAATCCCGGTGCGGTCGATGCGACACCGCGCCTATCCGTTTAAATGGACGGTAAAAAGACGAGGTGTGGCCAAATCGACCATCGGGAATTGGGCATGGAGCGAGCGGGCAGCGGGGCGTCTATGAATTTATGGTTTGGACTTCTTTAGAAGAACAAAAATAAAATGTTTGTAATTAATGGTAGAGAGCTTCCCATTATTTAATCTGAGAATTATAAAATTAATCAATTTGTCTATACAAGGAGTACAAAACTCATCATCTTTCTTACCATCTCCTAGTATTTGGAGTATTTCTGTTTGTCCTGGTTTTCTCTCATACTCACATTCACCTTAAATCCATCTTAACTTGGGTGTTCAACTCGCTTTGTATCCATCCAATATTTTAATTATATGACTGGTCCTTAAATTCCCTTATCTTTCCCTTCCAACTACATCTTGTACACGCATTACTGATGTTACCAGCCATGGATTTATCCATCTACTCAATTATGAATCTCTTTTACACTATTTGTTTAGTACTATTATAATGTAGTCTTGCAGATTTTCGTTAAAGTTATGTGGAATCATCAGAACAAAGTATCAGAAATTTGAATCCATCTATTAAAGTTTCTACGTCTTGAACATCCAAAACCCGCTGCAATTTGTCGCTCAATATCAAACCGCCACCTATTTACGTTCCGTCTGCACTTTGCGGCGTTAGAAGGACAGGACACGCTATTGGGGATCCGCAAAGCTAAATTGGACTCGGGGACCGGTCAGTTGCGTCGATCCAATCGACTCGTTCCTTTCTTGCTATTGGTTAACAGGAAAATGTTTTAGATTACGCCGTAAAAAGATAACGAAGTAAAGCGAACAGGGCCATTTAGTAAAACATTGTATTATTGCAAATGTTCGCTCCAACGATTATTTTGGGAGTGTTTATGGAAATGAAGGCGTTATTTTTATTACGGAATATTTTATAAGTATTGGAATGTTCATGTTGAATTTTTATCGTTACTGTAATAGAATTTGCATAGCATAACATTTTTGATAATAATGTTATTACTTTGAAGACAATTTCGGACGATGATTGCTCTTGTACTGTACCATAGACTACAGTGCAATGTGTACGTTGATGACTTCGTTGCTATATTCTTTTCTCGTCCAATAAGCTTGTAGAGTTATTTATTTTATTTTATTACTACAATTTAAATTTGCATTTCATGAGTTTGTCTGTCTTGATTAAAATTAGTACACACTCAAACGTTTCCAACACAATACGCAAAGAGACGGGCACTACAAAAGCCGATCCCCGGAGGTTCGACACTGTAACTTTACACTTCCAAACGACTTGCAAATACAAATGCAGAGACGGCACCTCTACAATACACTTTTGCTGTTTTACTATCCTGCAGTTTCCGATCTTGACATAGAGTCTTCCAGAGGAAGTCGAATCTTATTTATATTTGCAAGCAGTTATATTTATTGAAAAATGAATTGAGCGGTTCCATGTTGAGTTTGATTCTAGGAGTGAGTTTTTAATAACAATAATTGTTCCTTTTATTAACACTTTTTTGATTGCATTTTTAAGTTTGTGACTGTTTTATTGAAACTCGTTATTCTTTGGACTAAGGACTATAAGCAAGCCATTGCGGGTTAGATGACTCTATGGAGAGGTAGGGTAGAGACTTCCCTATTTTTGTGCAAATAATTTGAGTCGTAAAAGTTCCTAAGAAAACTACACAAATCTTATTTGTTGTGGCTATTCTACTCTCCAACAAGTGTTAAGAATAGCAGCAGAAAGAGATATGACACTGAACTGACGCAAATAACTGAAAGATATTTCATGTCCCTATAATCAAATTTGAACCAGTGATGTGTCTTATAAGGCAATCCTTTTATCTCCAGTCTGACATGTGGGACCGCACCGGCAAATTGCGCTCAAGGGATGTGGCGATTCAGTTATACTACATATGCTGCCCAGCTTTCCGCAGCCAGTTAAATAGGAAATGGCGTTTTACTCTCTCACTGAATATCTTTTGTCGCGTGTAAAATTTTTTGGTTGAAGCAAACGACCAAATGCGTACGTGCCTTAATGTCATTTATGTGGCTGCGTCGATAAGGCTGAACCAAGCCTAGACTTTAATCAAGATAGGGTAGATTCAGTTTCTATTATTAAATTGACTTATTTCAATCTCTACCTTTTTAAAAATCTAAACATCTTTAACATGTTTTTCGAACTATCATACATTGACACTATTTCCCAGTTATATTTTTGTTTTATATTCAAATCCAACGGGACTATGTTGAAATATGATTCCAGATGAGTATGCTATAGCTGAAAATCAGCGCTGGAGGAGAACCTGCTCCCTTCCAAGTATTGGTCAATTCGAACTCGATACACAATTAAACTATTCATTTGTTTCCGTTTTCATATTAAATCAGTGTAATATATTATGTGTCCATTAAATCATTTTTGTTTTATCTTCATTTCTGCAATTCAATTGTGACCAGCTCTTCAGACTTAATTTACAATCACTTCATATATTCCGAAATGCTCAATACGCATTTTTATCCAACCTGTCTTCTTTTTAAGGCGAAAATTCGAGCAGTTCCTTTTATAAAATATACTGTTAACTGTTAAAGAAACATACCGCACTCTGACCACGGCGCGCCTTCATTCAGCTGATTGATATTGGCTCGCTTATTTCGGTGTAATGTTTTACGAGCGCATCAAGGTCTGAGGCGATCGCGTGAAGTGGGCCACGCCGGCTCATATACATACGTGTTAAAAGTTGCACACTACCATACTGTGTTGATACATTTGTTTAGCAGAACAGAGTTACTTTGATATTTGCTCTACTGGTTATCACAATTAGGTTGAAAGTTGGTTGAATAAAAAACGTGAGATTGGGAGAGTTTTAGAAACTATCTTATGACTTCAGTAGCTCTGTATTATTATGTTTACCATTATTACATTATTCCCAACCAAACAGGTGCTGTTTAGAACAAACATGTCTGAGCACCGTAAGTAAATTGTATTGAAGCTACCTTGTATTTATAACAATATGTATTCATTATAACCCAGATAGAATACTGTCTAGACGACATTACAATATAAAATCGCAAAGCCCACCCATTTGTTGTGTTTGAACCACCTGAGCCTTAGGTAACATTGATTTAAGGCCTATAACTTATGAGAAACTAATTTATAGGAGCACCTCACGTGCGGCCAATATTTTAGCATGTCCAAATATATAAAACCGGTGTTTAAAGGGAAGTATAAAACCGCGCTTCTGCTTATTTCATCCACAAACTTGGACGGCGCGTCCATAAAATGAAATGTAAATATTATAACTACGGGGATGAGCGTAAAAATGCTATAAAATATTGCGGTTCTATCTTTATTGCTATAATAGACGGATTATTGCCCCAAAAACTCTGGGGTGTCTGGCGAAATATTTGTATAATTTCAAATTGAACGTTGGATTAATGTAAATAATGGATTATTTGGATTGAAACAACATCGTCCATCATATCATTAGTGGCTTATGATATTTGACTCCTGAATTGAAACTGGTTTTAATCATGTAACATGTTTTTAATGTACAAATAGTCTGTCTTAAATAGTAAATCTATGACTTGATGGTTCACCCGCTTGGGACCTAATACCATCACCGAAAGGTGGGCGTTAATCTTTTAATTTGTTGTAATCATTACAAATAGCTGTATCCAAACCGAGGGCATTATCTCGTCCGAACGCTATAATCTGTCATTTTCCATGCAAAGCGTGTATCCGAAATAGCCTCAGCCGGGTGGTCCGGACAAGGCTAATGACCTAAACAGTACATACACGTTACCCAGAACATTTGTAAGCGGTACATGCGAGACATTACCAATTACAAGATAGGCGGTATTCCGGAATAAACGCTGATTGCACGCGGCCAATGTAGAGCACGCTTTATGTAAATACCTTCGCTGCCTACGGCCACTTCCATCGGCGAAACCGTTGGCGTTTACAATCAATTTGCGAAAGGTTACCTATAAAGATCATGTGTTTATGTACTTAAGTTATAAGAAAAATAACAATAGGATTAATTTTATTTAAGAATAGCTGTTACCCGCGATTTCGTCTGCGTGGTATTTAACAAAGACACAACCGTTGGCAACAGCCTGCTCGCACGTTCTGAGCCCGCGGGACGCATTTCAGGTTGTTGCTATCAAACTTAATCAGGCTCAGCGCTGCAACATTGGTTTTAATTTTTTTTCGTGAGATATTTTTTTTCTAAAATAAAAGTAGCCTAAGTTACTCCTTGTTACATCAGCTATCTGCCAGTGAAAGTCTCGTCAAAATTGGTCCAGCCATTTCAGAGATTACCCGGAACAAACAGACAGACAGACACACAAAAATAGTAAAAAATGTTGTTTCGGTATACCTTTTTATTGCATTTGGATGTGTATACATCCAAATGCACTTAGTAAAAAGCGGTTATTTTAATATTACAAACAGACACTCCAATTTTATTTATATGTATAGATAGTAACATTATTATGCCACCAGCTGATTACAGATTTAGCAACTGCTGTGGATAGTTCCTTAATTTGGAGAACTAGTCTTGAGAATAGATTTCTATAAATTACAGACAAGGTTACCCAGCATGTGAAGTGAATTGCAGTTCACTCTGTGGTAGAACTTGCTGACCAAAATACAAACTAAGTACTTTATATCAATCACCCTTCAAGTACACCACGTTCTATGTAAATGCATACCGGCCGTTGCCAAGATCTGGCTTCAAGAATCAATTTGTAAATTACTAGGTAAAGGTTACCGGTATAAGCTGTTGTTACATAGCGAACGATAAGCGCTAGAAAAACATTTGAAGTAAATTTTTTGAAGAACACATTTTTTTGAAGATGATAACTAATAGATCTACGACTTTGAACCTCAACAAATACTACCTTGAAGCTATCCAACTTAATTACAGAGTCAATACAATCATTACAAAATGGTGAAGCAAATCTAATTTATAGTGACTACTACTGACGACACAAGCTTTGTACTCAAACCCTTAAATTTCAGAGATATGATCAAATATTTCAAATACCTAAATCTTGGCAACATCATCCCAAAATACAAAACTAATCTCAACTGACGTCCACCAACGCTACAATACAAATACAATATATAAAAGCTAGAACAAGCCAGATGCGAGAGCCATAAAAGGAACGCCGATACATTTGCGTGTGCATCGCTTATATCGCCTCCGTAATAGACTTGAACTGGTGCCAGCAATGCACCGATTGATTATTGATATTGCAATGCTATTGGCTGTTGAGGAAATGAGCCTCGATCTTAACGAAGGGTGCGCTTGATTTATTTGATATCGTTGTTTTGCGAGATCGAGGATTTGTGTTGATACTGCTCTTGCATCTATATTTCGAGGAATGATTGTTGGGAATATTTATGTAATCCTTTTTATTGTAGACTTGCATTTTCTGGAAGTTTTTTATTTCAATAATATCTTCCTACTTTTTGCTTTTATAATATTCACTAGCTGCGCCCCGCGGTGTTACCCGCGATTAAAAAGTATGTCCTCTTTACCGAGATAAAAAGAATCCTATATGCTATTCCAGACTATAATCTATCTCTGTGCCAAATTTCATCCAGATTCGTTCAGCCGTTCGGGCGTGATTGAGTAATAAACATCCATCCATCCATCCAAACTTTCACATTTTTATAATATTAGTGTGATTGTTGATTAAATTAGTATACAACAATTACATTCTATTCTAAGCAGTCAACCTCCTGTTACGGCTTTTCTAAACGACTTGCACCCTCACATCACGGATGAAGGAGAAAATGGGTCGTTTTACCATATTTTTGCATATACATTCCACCGATGTATGAACCATTCACATACTTATCCCTCTCTTTCACTCGTGCCGCATTACGAACGATCCTTGCAATTTAGCGGCACAATGAAAGACCTTGGTTATACGAAATGTGTATATAGTATCAATAATATCAAATACATGAATGATATTTGAAAATTCAATACATATATTTCAGTGATTCTTTACATACTGTGAAATAAAACTTTTGTCTGCATGTTTGGTTGTAAAATACATTTTACTACGGATAGAATCCGATGGCATTGGCGACAGAAGAACAAACAAAAAGCGTGATATGAATATAAAACATTCATGATTCATCAAATTATATGTTACTTTCTAGCTAGATCGACACATAAAAAATATGTACATAAATTTCATGATAATAACTTATATCTCGATACTGAAAAGCAATTCATTTTTGAGAGGTGCTTAATTTTTTCATGATTTCATACATACAATTCAAAATTACGACGTCTTAAAAATCGTTAATTAGGATTTAAATATTTGAGCAACATTTGAGTACTCAACGGTTAGTCCATTAACACTCGTCTATCAATCAAGTGAGATAATATCACTCGACAAACATTCCATTGTGCCGTAAACAAGTGGAAGTTTAGTCAATTTCATGTAAAACAGTCCATGACGAGCGTTAGTCACCATGACTCACACAATTGTTAGTTACGCCGCATTGTGTATCGGAACTTGGTTACACTTTCTTGTCGTATAATGGTGACAAACAACGCTTAAGCATCGAGCATTCTTGCTAAACTTTGAATTGCGACGAAATATATTTGTTCAAATTTTGAATGAAGTATTCAATTGGTGATAGGCAGTAAGAGTTAGCTTGTGGTATGTTTATTTTTATTGTAAGGATATCACACTAATTAATCGTCTAATATGTATGAAACAAAGTTGTTTTAGTGACACCATTTATAACTCCAGAACGGGTGGGCCGAATTTAAAATCTTTGTTTTTTTTTAATTCGTCTAACATATGAACGTCTCGTCTCGAATACCAGAATAACTTAATAGTTATTCTGCTATGCTAATGCACATGCGAAATCTTTACTTAAAAATAATAATAATAAAGGTCATATTTTATTCTTATAAATTTGATTCTGAGGCGGTACGAAGTTCCCCGGGACAGCTAACTGTAATTAAATATCGATAATGTTTAATTTATTTTAAAAGCTCACGGTTTCGCCTTTAATGAGTCCAAAGTAAATATTAGCGGTGTGTCACATACCTGGAACAATAAATAATAATTAAACATCTATAATCTTAAGTTCAATATAAGTTATATTGAACAGCGAGATAGCAAGAGCATCCCGAAGACATTTGTTCATCTTAAAGCCATATAGTTTTATACCGACATACCTTCTCATTCGCATTCATTCATTCATTTGAATGCCTCGTTTAGACCCAAAACACGTGTCGTATTCATTTTTAGCTTCGCTTCATCGAATTGCATATCAATTAGGATCCCGACACCCATGACAGACCAATTATCAGATCGGAGGAGTTCGGTTTTGTTGGGTTCTTTAATTATCGATCAACTTGTTTGGTTTATTATTGGGAAGGATGACAAATTGGTGCTCAGTAGTGGGTCCTTTTCCCCCCTTTTATTTAAAACACACTTTGTATGGAGTATTGAAAATTTCAGATACCGTCTCCGCTAGAGGCCCCGTTGAACTGTCTATTTAAAGAGATAAATACAGCAGACTATTAAGTACACGTTTTGTTTACTAAAAAAACTCGTACTTGAAGCTTGAAAATAAATGGAAATGATGTTTTAACCGCAGTATTCCCTAAGGTAGTGACTTAATACATTTTAGGTGTGTTTTGGTAATATTGAAATGGTTACGTGCGGCCCTACTGTTTGGGGAGCAAACCTATCAAGGATAGAACCCTTCGTGATATAACTACTAATTTTTTAACATACGTTTTCCATTAGATATAATAAGAATATTTTTAAAGTAATTCGTTAAATTTTCCTACAGCCAAGTCGTCCCAGTAGGATGAAATGACGAAAAACAATATACATATTTTTTGTTCGCTTCAAAATCAGGATTAAGTGCATTCATTTTACAAATTTTCAGAAAAAGAATTTGAAATATAATTTAGAACAATTCTTTATTTAGACTATTCCACCGCAGGTATGTCTTGTATGAGATCATTTTGAAAAAGCAATGTACTTACTTGAACTGTGGCTTCTGAAAATTACTGAATATCTACGTCTCGCCACTTAACAACCTCTTCGACGTGGAGTTCAACAATCACTTCATCACTTTATTTCTATCAATTGTGAAATATTTCATACAGTTACATGAAATATTTCTTTGTGTTGACATCTCTAGAGTAAAACTATAGGTACTTAAAATGATAAAGGTTAAAACACACGTGTACGCGCCGATTCGGGATAAAACATACCTATTTTATGTTATTGTACCTATAATTATTGTAAATGAAAGAGGCTATTAATTTATACCTACAAAACATATTTTTTAAACACACTACCCTACTTCCTACATTAAATACTGAAACACAACAGGTGACAATGTCGTGTATGTCGACACGCCTTTACAGCCTAATCGGTAAATTTAATCGTCACAATTGTGGCACGCTTAGCTTAATATCCGACTAATGTGAAAACGGTTTGGGGGCGCATGCAAGCTGGAGTAGCTAGCTATGTTTTATTAGGCTTTCGTTGCACTGTTAACTCTGTTATAGCACTCAGGTGTTTTTATGTTGAGTAGAACATCTTCAATTAGCGTCGAGAGTGATTCAAGTCGTACGGTAGTCTAAATATGAAACGTTCAATTCTTATGAAAGTATTTTAAGCTTATCTATGTTACTCACTTGTTCTTTGCTCATTTTAAAATAATACTATTGCCAATGATATTACAGAATATTCGCGGTACCAAACGTAGTGAAGCAGAAAGCAATCGTTCACCGTAGGTACATTTTCGTTTACGATACGAAAGGATATATCTTTACAATCAGCAATAATGCATCGCTCTTCAACCAACATGAGCCCAGTACCGTGGACATACGAATGTAGTAATACTAAAGATATTAAGTTTCGCTTAAGAAGTACCACATACATTTTTGTTGTGTTGCGACTTTAAGAGTCTGCTTGTACTCATATTTACCATGACATGGCATGATAACCCGATTAGTTCAGTTGGTAGTGATCCCGGTTTCTGTGCTGCGGGTCCTGGGTTCGAATCCTAGTAGGGGCAAGCTTTGTGTGATAAGAACGCGTATTTATACCCGAGTCATGGTTGTTTAATATCTATATAAGTATTATATACTGAGTTCGACCTCAGTCCATTATACGGTACCCATAATACAAGCGTTGCTTAGTGTGGGACCGTATAGTTGGTGTGCTTGTCTGGCGATATTTATTTATTTAATTATCGATGATGTTTTTTTATTTACTTATCGATCTAGATTTCAGTATCAATGAGGTTCAGGATTTTTTATAACAAAAGGGTTTTTTTGTATTGGAATTACAAGTGATAGGTAGTGCAACTATAAAAGCTTTAAACATTTCAAAGTAACTAATATAACGTAATTTTGGTATCTTAATATGGCTATAAATGTATAATCAGAATCTAAAATCTTCGTCACGACTCCCACGAAATTTCCCGGGATCGCGGGAGTGACAACTTTTGTTCGCGCACCCGGGGTCCTTTGTCGATGGTCCACAATAAAATTTTATCCCGGAAACCTATTCGCAGTTACCTTTTATTATAATGTTGCAGCCGGCATCCGGGGTACTTTTCAGTCGGGGCCCATTGTTGTCCACATAATGGGGGCCAACCTTTTTATTCCGCTACAGATTTTTGAATGTACAGTCGAAGGTATTAAAAGTGATGTTCAATCGAGCGATCGACTGCATTTGAAGTGGGAGTTCTTTGTTTGAAAAATGATCGGAACGATTTTGAAAAACTGACATAATAAATCATAGTCTGAATAGCAGATTTCATAAAAATAACTTAAAAGTCATTAAATTAACGAAACACGAGAAAGAATTATTTTTTAATTAAATTAAATTAATGAATATTTTAGTTAAGTATGTATATAGCTACAAAATAAATACTTACCCATGCGTGAACGGGCATTTAGCAGATATTTAGATAAATGTGCGTTACCTCATTAACATATCATTAACATGTTCTAAAATGTGAGCAACAGATCCAAATACGTGATTGACCTAAATATTTATAACCTATATTGATTTCTTATATTTACGCGAATACTACACATTGAAATAAAACAAATTTTACGGATTTTATCGCGTTTTTATTATGTTTTTTACGTTCCCAATGTGTCGGGTGCTGTACAGCAACCATGGTCACGGGAGGACTAACGAAACGTCGGGAACGTAAAAATCCGTAAAATTTGTTTTATTTCAATATTTATAACCTAGTCTGTACCATCTCTGTATTATTGATTCAACGAGTATCTAGTACGGGACTATTTCATTATTTTCTTCATCATGCTACAATTTGAGAAGCTTGAGACGCAAGACGCGAGATACTATAAGACTAATAATATAAAAAAGTCCAACCGAGAAATATTTTTTAAATTATAGTTAGATACATTGTTAATCTTACAGTTTACTTAAAAGTGTATCCATAAATTCAGTTCCAGCATTTTTTTAAAGATAAACCCACGTTTACATACATGCTGGTTTGAATAGGTACCATGCTTTTTGTTGGATCTGACTGTACCCACATGGAGTTGTGATGTATCTCGGTGTCCGGGATACGCGACTCTTTTGTAAATGCGACGTAATGAAAGGATTTAACGCGACCAAGCGCCGCGATTTTTTTGATGGTGAGTTTATTTTCAGATAGCTTTATTTCGGGTAGGACTATAACAAATCTTCGAGCGTAATCTGATCAGTCATTGTCACCTCAGGAGACCAAACATATTATTTATCTATTGAAGCATACAAATATACTAATAATAACAGGAGTATTTTTCTTTTTCCCTATTTTTTTTTTAATATTTACAAAAATAAAACTGAATTTCCTTTTATATTTCTCCCATTTTCGTGTACGTGGTTTTTCAACAACAATGAACCAAACAAAATTTGGCCAGCCTCCTTGGACATATCAATCAATTACAAAGGCCGCCGCCTCCGGCGATGTACGCTGCAGATAGAGCGCCACCCGTACCCGCAATATATTGTATGGTACAATTCATAACTTGTAGCGTGGTGTTTTAAAAGCGTATATTTTTATATTTATGCCTCCAAACAATCAAATGTTACTCAAAAAGCCCTTTCTTACTAAAATGTCGTTATCGTTCATTATCAGTAATCAATATTAGCGTTTGTCTATTCGGTTATCTTTATACATGTCTCATATTTTAAACCATGGTTATTTATTTATCATCTGCTAGTGTTTTATTTGAAAATCTTCTGATGAAGTCTAAGGGGTTCTAGTCTAGTTGGTGCGCGATATAGCTTAGTTAAGCTAGTTGTTATAGACAGTCAGGAGTCTGAAAAAATCTATGAAATCTTTGATAATAGCACCTGACAAAATGAAACAAAATAATAAAAACTATTATCCATGGGTGGCTTTGTAAAAATACTAAATCAATGTACAATAAACTAAGCCTGGCAATTTAAATTCTAATGCAAGCTAAACCTCCACAAAAATAAAAATAAATTGCTTCCGCTTCTGAATTACGCCCCACAAAGATCTATTGCTTACTACCCTAATCAATATCCGCGCGTTATTAGCCAACATGACGTTTTTATTAAATCAACGCCCGCGCAAATTGTGTCGACACGGTGCGATCCGTATCGCTACATGTATGTCCCGGGTTTTAGGAAGTCATTTTCGCTAGGTATTCTTAAGCTCCTTTTATGTTTCTCGTTTAGCAACACTCTGAGAGTTTACCCTGATTATTAACTATTACGCATTTACGTGAATCCGACCAATGATGATACCAGAGGCCATTGAAATTTAAAAAAACATCCTAATTTTAATAGGGATGCTGGCTGGGTGCTACCACCGACTTGGGATCCAGTAATGAATATAATTAAATCCAAAACCAAGTGCACCATTGTAAGACCCCAAGACACAGTGAGCCGTTTATGCGTAGATCGGACCGCAAACAACAACTAAATGTGAGGGTACCCCAGTTCAAACTTTGGCACTAGGACGTCAAACACCTCAGTCCTCCCGTGAACATGGTTGCTGTAAAGCAGCCGAAACCTCGGGAAGGTCAACACACAATATACGTGATAAAATCCGAAAGATTAGTTTTATTTCAATATTACGTATTTTCTAAGTGTACGTAACTATGAACATGTGACAAATGAACCGCGCCATGAATTATAAAACAATAAATATAAATAAACATTGCCAGCCCATTATGAGTAGGGACCGTACAATGGCCTGGGCGTGATCCCAGTACATAATTACTTATAAACATAACTTAACTCGTGTACAAACATTCGTGCTCATCTCACAAGTGTGCCCCTGCCGGGATCCGCATCCGAGACTCTTGGTACAGAATAGAAAACAGGATTACTTTCAACTGTGTCAACCAAGTCGTCGATAAGTCACTGTCTATGAATTCATTATAAAGAAACCCTAGTGCTGTTCTGTATTTAAAAACCCAGCTTCTTTTCTTTTGCGTTGTGCCGTTAATACGACGCGAGTGGAACAGATACCTGCCAGCATTTAAATTTAATATAATACCAGCTGATCGAATAGTCTTAAGCCTCGATTTTTCCATTCCATTTTATTCCATTTATTCCCCGTCTCCAATGCAACCGACATTGCTGTACCTATCTTATATATCGCATATTAATAAAGCCAGCACGCCGGTATGCATGCCGGGCCAAAGAATGGGGGCGCATACCGCCGTCACGCCACGCGCCTCGCGGCCATATTAATAATTTCCCCAGTGTTATGAAATTGTTGACAATGGGTTGACTTACAGGATTATCGGAATGGATATCATTATCTATTGAGCTTCTAAGATGGTTTGAATAACTGGAGGATATAACAATCACTATTTCAGTTTTGTTTTTAAGGTGTATTTTCCATAAATCAAGTTGATAGATATGTAGCTTATGTTAAAAAGTCTCTATAAGTTTACCATCACGCCTATAATTCCTGAAGTGATGGGCACGCACATTGCAAATAGTATTTTGACCCTAATGTAATGTACTGAGGCGAACACGCACGTTTTATAAAACTAGTTTCAATAAGTGTTATATTTCAATAATTAAATTAATCTAGCTTTGAGAAAAATCTTCGAAGACCATGTCGATAAAATAAACAAAAAAGCATCAAGTACCGATTCAGCGAATCCACTGAAAGTTTATATGAGATTTGTTTTTTACAAACAAATAGCTTTGAGTTCTCGTTAAAAGTTTCAATATAAATGAGTTCAGTTGCTATTAAAAAAAAAACTATTTAAGCTTCAGGAAAAATATATAGGAATCCGTGATAGGAATTAATTTCTTTGGGATCAGATGGATCTGATACTCAGATTACTAACTCAGCATTTTCTACTTATCCTCCACGGGACATGAAATAATGAAGTAAATAATGTAAATGTGATTTGTTAAATCCATAATGAAATAGTAATATGCAATAGATGCTCTATTTTCTTATGTGCTTATTAATTTCTTATTTACGCGAATACTACATATTAAAATAAAACTAATTATGCTGATTTTATCGCGTTTATTTTTTACGTCCTCGACGTTTCGGCTGCTTTACAGCAACCATGGCCACGGAAGGGCTGAAATGTTAGACTACCTAGTGTCATAGTTAGAAGTGGGGTACCCTCATATTTAGTTGTAGCTTGCGGTCCGATAGACGCAGAAAGTACTCACTTCGAGCGTTCTTATTTGATTTTCTTTTATTGAAATCATTGCTACGGCTTAATCCGTGTCCATTAAAAACAAGGTTTTAATTAAACCTAAATTATACATACATGACATTGACACGATGTTAGGTATTGCTAACTCAACATATTGTTACCTCACTGAGAGCTGAGCGATAAAAGAAATATTAAAATTAGTAGAGAATAATATCTCCCAAAGAATAAATCAATGGTAAGAATGTCATCAGACGAACACACCAATTGTACGGTCTCAAACTGAACTGGGATTCCGATATATATTACTTAAGTATACAGATATTAAACATCATGAATCAGGTACAAACATTCGTGCTAGTCACACAAAACTTGCCTTTACCGAGATTCGAACCCGGGACCATCCGTACAGAAAGCAGGGTCGCAACCTACCGTGTCAATTGGATTGTCAATTGAATTTTACTCATTGAATTACTTGAGCACGTATGGGAATGACAGTTGTTATTTGAATAAATCTACATCCCACTAATCCCACTAATATTATAAATGTGAAAGTTTGGATAGATGTATGTTTGTTACTCAATCACGCCAGAACGGCTGAACGAATCTGGGTAAAATTTGGCACAGAGATAGATTATAGTCTGGAATAGCACATAGGCTGCTTTTTATCCCGGTAAAATGTATGGTTTTAATCGCGGGTAACACCGCGGGGCATAGCTAGTTTTAATATAATTCTTAGCTAACAATAACAGCATATCTACCACTGGATATACCACACAACTTTGGGCTCGTAATGCTAGGTTACAACTATGCCTACCCAGACAGGGCCACTGGGGGAATTTAGTTTCTTCACGGTACGTAAGTTTGCGCACACTAATGGATAGCCCGCCTGTTTACTAGTCGTTCTTATTTCCAGTAAACTGGAGTTTCTGCTTCCAGAAATGTTATGTAAGTATGATTTTTTTCTAGAAAAATATTTGACTGTTGCTAGAAAGTAAGCGTTTTAGATTAAGAGACTGTTTTTGATCTCGGTCAAATAAATAAGATAAGAAATAAACAAAAATATTATAAACAATTCTGACAGCGCCATCTTGAACTGGCGCAATATACCCGGAAAACTAAAAAATTTACACCTCATTTTGCAAGCATCAAGCACAACCTCCATTTCTTTCTCATCACTTCCGTAAGTTCTCCTTGAAATATACTTACATCGTTATTTTGAAAAAAAAAACAGGTTAAATATAGAGTAACCAGAAAAGTTAATCTTCTCGAGACCTAAATGATGACCTGCATAAATTACCAGTTTGTTTGTATGGCTCAGGTAAGCTTTATTAAAGTTTGTAAGCACAGACAAGGTAACAGCAGTAATCAACACTCTGAATAAATACAATTAGACGACGAGACGGGATTGTCTCCGAAAACGTAGTCATCTTACTTTATAGTAGCGACTTAATTGACTTTTACAAAAGAATTTACCAATTACTCGTAAATGAGTAGAATCAGAATCAGAATATTTTTTATTCATGTAAACTATTAAGTACATATCCCTGACGTAGCTAATAAAGTCAACCTGAAAAAACTTAATAAAGATAACTTAAGTTGAAACCATAGGTCACGGCGTGAAATTTAAAATTTCGACGGTTTTTTATTAAGAAAAAATATACATATTACAAGTCGTTTTTTTAACTTACGACTACGGCAAATTGTAATGCTTATTAATCTATTAAATTTGCATCAAAATTAATTTCAAATGAAAAAATACTGTAAAGGTGTAAAAAATAGCGGTTTTTACAAACTTTAGAGTTTTCTATCGCTTTAGGTATTTTTTAAGCAAACTTCATTCATCGAGGCATTTAATGCACAATACTAATGTCACAAAAAACTAAATAATATCGTAAAGATGTCCCAACGCTTATTAAAAAAATAAAAACTATCTAATATTAGAATTTTGCGCCTTGAGCTATGCGCGCGCTTGCACTAATAATAATCTGTTAGTGATCCCAAGATCACTGAACGATAGTCGTATGATATGATTTTTTTTCACCAATTCAACATATTAATTATCAGTTGAAAAAAAAATAAGTACCTATACTTACCAAATATAAAACTAAAAATGAGAAAGGCAAGGTTGAACTATAAACAAATAAATCCACCATGTATTTCTAAGTGCAGTCGTAATATTCTGGTATAGTAAAACTTAACTTTGCAATGAAGCCAACCGAGTTTTTCAATTGGACTTAATTAAAAGTAAACAAACACGTACGTGGTCTAGCTAGAGATAGCGATTGCGAAAACGCCACGAGAAGGGTTATGGTGTAATGTAGAGACGATAGAGTTTAATTGCATGAGTTCTAACTAGCCCGAAATTCAGAGTGTGCTTTAAGACCTATGAGGCTTACTCTCTACATGGAGTTCTCTAGTTAAGTAAATTCACGTCTATCTATAAGGAGTATGAAGGGATTTATCATCATCATGCTCATGCAGGCTGACCTGCTAACCGCCTTCTAAATCAAAGTGATAACATTTATTTTGTGTAGGCCTAAGAGGACACTTACAAATTATATTTTATTGCGTAACTCTTCCTCTCCTTACATCACTCGTTTCTTACCGGATCGGGATGTGACCTCAACTGAATTGATTTAGCAGGGAACTCAGCGTGATTGATAAAACAAAAGCACGCGCTGGTTTTGATGTTTAAAAAAAACTTACAGAATTATAAAAATTACAGATTTTTTTACAAAACATCAAGCTACGGTTCATCTTTACTTGCTGCCACCAACTTCCACTCAACGACTACCAGCTCGTGTTTGCCATCCTAGACACTTTTTGCCATATTAGCCACCTATTCTATGAGCTGTGTTATTCATGCTAGGTCTTAGACTCAGACTCACGTTAGTAAAGTTCAAAGAGGACAGCACAGGAAATTGAACCCAGATTACATAAGATATGAAATGACTCGATCAGTTGATCAACGCGTTGCATAAAATATTCGCTTTATATAAACAAAACACAATCTCATCTAACGTAGACGTCGATTCGCTTTTAACTTGAGCACTGTTTATCTGATCTTCATGTGCTTTTTAAAATAAATTATTTGGTTTAATCTTACATTGCAGCTTGGTAAATAAATTGTTCATTCGACGCGGTACCGTATTTACGGCCGGATATTGCATAGTTCAGTGCGAACGGATTGCGGAATTGTAAAAACATGTACAAAAAAAAAACATATTTGCTTTTATAGGATTTTACCGGTTCAAAGTTCAATTGTTGCAATATTTATAAAATGGATAGGCTATTCATTCCACGTCGATGTTCACTAGATACTGGGCTGCGAGCTTATTTTTCAATATAATAAAATAGACTATAGATTGGCATAAAATAGATAAAAGATTCATACGAGAACTCGGCCATGAATTTCAGCTAGCCGGCCTTCGCATTATATATTTGATTTATTTCTTATATTTAATCGAATACTACACATTGAAATAAAACAAATTTAAGGAATTTATCGCGGTTATTTTATGTTATTACGTTCCCGAAGTTTCGGCTGCTTTACAGCAACCATGGTCACGGGAGGACTGAGGTGTTAGATGTCCTAGTGTACTAGTACAACTGGAGTACCCTCATATTTAGTTGTTATTTGCGGTCCGATCTACGCAGAAAGTGCTCACAGTGTCTTGAGGTAAATAGTTTAATTTAGTTATAAGTATATTTTCTTTTTTTTCTTTTTTTTATTGAGAATGTGACCTTTATAGATTACTAATGAACCCCAAGAATAATTGTCCCTGCCGGATTCAAACCGTCGTCGGCGCAGAAAGCAGGGCCACTACCAACTGCACTAACCGATCGAGTCTGGACATAAACAATGAAGTCAAATATATCCTTATATCGGTCCATTACACAGCCAGCATCACATCCGTTCATATCTCTGTAATACCATCGAACACATTCGCCCCATGCCACCGACCCATGCCAGCTGCCGATTGCCAGTGTTTCTATTTTAATCACGGGCAATGTAGCCGGCTCGTAAATAATACGTTTGGTGTAGAATCGAACGTGCATTCACCGTTGTTAGTGTGGCCACTAAAAATAGAACGACTGTTCAACTAATGCTCGGACCTACTTGGTGTGCAAGGTGGATTTGGTGCGTGGATTATGAAAGAGTGTGTTCGAAATATTTGCGAATTATGTTACCAAACACACTTGATGGTCATAAAATATGTTTCCATTCATTTTGGTTTGTTTAGACTAGCCAACTTGTAGGGTGACGATAGATCATAGCTATTTGAGAACGCCCTGACACGCTGGCACGAATTATCAATAATAAATATTATCACTCGATCGCAATTAATAAAATAATTGAGAAATTGTCACCCCTCCCGCTAATTAACTCATTTTATAATTTTCAATTCGCATTATTCGTCCAATGGTCAGATTTGTGCTAAAGATAAAAATAATGGCTCATAATAATCAACATGACGTTTGTTTTTAATTAATTTTGAATATCTAGCAACAATTTGACCGACTGATTGGGGAACCCGTCATAGAAGACACAGTCATCATAAATGTAGAGACTAGTTGGGCAATTCGTCGAGACATCGTAAAAGACAAAATTATGCGACATTTCACGTAGAGTATATTTCACGTAGAGTATATTCGCGGAGAGCTCAACATGTCGATGTTGACATTAATTGAATATGTGGCCTTTGGAAAATGATAAACATAGGCCCATTTCCTTAGGCTATTATTATGAGTGGTGAAAGTCGTAGAGCTATTATAGGCCTAATACATAGAACTGATAATTAAAACTAGATACTATGGGTATTTATACTGTATATTAAACCAGAATGGCTCTGTTGTTACTAAGCCTGATTTGATGCCGAGGTTTCTGGGTTCGAATCCTGGTAGGACCAAACTTAGTATAATTAGCATGAATGTTTGTACCCGGGTCGTGGCCTTTTTATGTTTATATAAGTACTAGTATGAAGAAAAATATGATTTTTATTATTACTATTTTAGTGAATGTTTTCCATGTTTTAACAGTTTTTCTGTAATTAGAGCTGTAGACAAATTCTAAACACCAACTAACTATGACGTTCTACCTTTATCTCAGTCTTATTTCTTATACTTTCCCTTGTAAAATAAAGGCTACATCTTAGTGCACCCCTTTTTCTGAAACTCTCTAAATAAAACCCTTAAACTTTTAACCAGAGCAGACACAAATAGCTAAGAATAAAATCGCCAATAGTTATTTATATTTTTCTATCACACAAGAATGAAGCAATCCTATTAATGGATTTGAATCCATTCTAGGTAACATCCATCTGACATGCAGGTTAACTCACGATATTTCCCTTAACCATTTAGGTTTTTATAAGACTCGGCTGGTTACCTACTTCCATCACTGTAAGGTTAATGTAAATATATTATTTAACTAGCTGTCCCGGCGAACTTTGTACCGCCTCAGAATCGAATGTAGTTTTCTCATGTTTAATATTATAGTTATTCAGTTATTAGGGGCGAAGACAAATTCAAAAAATTCAAGATCACAAAATTCCTTCACCGCACAGCAAATGAATAATAGAAATATTATTGAGAATAACATTCCCGTTATGAAAGCAGAGAATCCCAAACGTAAGAGTCGGAGTTCGAAACTGCGCGCCTAGTTTATAATGCGAGCGTTCGATCAGCATAGCTACCGCTGCTACAATATGCGTAGATATCCCAATTTACACCTCCACTCTCCATGGTATAAAAACTTTTTATGAAAACAATCTTCGATATGAAATCGAAGCTTAAGTATAAAATCTATAAAAAGATTATTAATAGCCGCCACGTGGCCCATCACTCTATGTTTATAGTTATGACTGTACTTGCTTAAGGCCCTTACACACTAGCATGGAGATGCTAATTAAAGAATAACGAACGTGCTTGGCAAATAAACGATGCATCATACGTGTTTTTGGGTTAGCTTTCTATTATGTGTGGTCTCGTGTAAATATGAAAAGTACGAAATTCAAGTACGTTTTATGATATGTTTTGGAAGACGTAGGAATTGTGATGTTAATAAACAATCATAATTGGGTTGTGCACACATTTTAAAAGATATCGGCCGCATACTCAAAAGTATTTAAATTTTGAGTTGCTTAATTTTAATGAAAAAAAGAACTAAAGAAAACGATTTTAGAAGCCGTTAAGTAGGACTTAAATATTTGAGTAGAGTTTGAGTATCTGGCAGTATTTTTTTAAGCGTCAGACAACATCATTTCATCACATTTATGTTATAAACGTCACATTTATGTTCCCAAAAAGGACTTTAAAATAGATAAAAACATATAACATATTCCGTAATAGCCCACCCATACAACTGAACTCAGAAGTCTTAATATAACTACTACCTTCGCCATTGTTTAAAACAATATTAACTCCATTCGACCCATAACCCAAAGCAGCTGGAAATAAACATTCCATAATCTTTATTTTAAGAACCAACCGCAGCGGCAATGTGTATCAATCTGTGAATGTCTTAACATCGGCAAGTATAGCTTTTATTACCATATATTTAGGCGTGTTACGACTTAAAGCGTATTCGAAAAATCGTGTTGAGACGGCTCATGATGGATTCGGCATAGCGCTGCCGAACATGGTTAGGAATTAAACCTATATCTGAACTGATCCGCACCTATGACAGGAGCGGCCAGAGGAAAGAGTAAGAACAGGTATCTAGCACATAAACATTACGATTATTTTAAGTACAATTTCCATAGAGATACATTCACTATCTGTACGATAAGCAGGAACTTCTAATGTAATCCTAACGTCATCGAGATAAAATGTTGTCGCTGTCATATTTATTTATTGACATTAAGGCTGTGTCCCCAGTAGGCAAACTGTTAGCGGCCCTTCCATATATTTGAAATGGAGTGTTCACAGTTTGCTAGTTTGCGCTCACTCTACGCAGTTTGCTGTGTTGCGCGCGCCGATTGATTCAGTGAGCGGCCGACTCACAGCAAAACCGGTTCCAGTCGGCGGCGCGGCGCGGCGGCGGCGGCGATATGCTTGTTCGCCGGGCGTAGTGAGTCCGTTTGCCGCAAACTGTCATGTGGAAAGTTGACAGTGAAAATTCAGTCGGTCGGTCGACCTAAATAAGCGGCTAACACATAACAGTTTGCTTGCGACGCACGCAAATTGATCTGAGTTTGCAGCTAACTCGAATTTCAGTTCGCCACAAATTTGCGGCTCACTCAGCCTTATATTTTGGAATTGAAATTTCGACAGGTTGGAAAAAAAACCTAAGAATATTTCGACAGTTTGGTTAATCTTGGGTTATAAATTGTAAATATTGATTGATTTATAATTACGGATGAACTTATAAAATCAGGGAAGATACTGATACAATCCATCAATGGCTATTAATAATGAAATGCTTGTTTTCAGATTAAATTAAAATATTGGGTATGTTTTGGGGCAGGTATTTGCTCAAATGGACAACATTATACTGATTATGGTCAAACATTTATTGAAGAAATATATAACATAAGAGTACAGCATTAGAGCAAATTTGGCGGAATGCAGTTTCAGACAGTAACAAGAACGACTACAGGAACGTCCGCACATATTTGTACCGCAACATTACATGTGTCCGATACAAATCGCGATACATGTATTGCAACTTGTGCTTTAGTGTGTAAGATACTTAGCCAAATTAATATATGTTTTGTCGACAGCTTTGTCTAGAGATTTGATCATAGGCCGGTCGAATCACTGCACTGGGTAGTCGCGGGTTCGATTCCCGCCTGGGCTTATTTAGGAAACGATCTTTGCGTTACTTGCACTGGTCTGGGTGTTACTGAGATCGCCCCCAATCCATTTTACGGTACCGATAATACAAGCGTTGCATAGTTTGGGGCCAGCATTTGGTGTTTTCGTCTGGCGATATTTATTATTTTATATTATTGTAGAATAAAATATACGCAATATTGTATAACTCCAAGGCTTAGACATCAGACGTGTATTTCACATGAATGATCTATTAGCCTAGTTACTGCTAAGCTAAAAAAATCTTTCACCTCGCTATAATTAGTAAACAATTAGACAACTATGGTCGTGCTCAATAACAATTAGAAGGTCGCTGCTGGCGGCGGCGCATCCAACAATGAGTCATTGAGACCAACAATGCTGCGCTTCTATTCGTTAGATAAATATTTGGTATTCGATTTTTGAAATTCTTTTTGTGCCTGTCATACGAAATTAACTTTTTTAAATCGATTTTTAAAATTCATTTTGTGCCTGACCACGTAATTAATTTTTTTTAAATTTTAATCATTGGCTACTGTACTTTTTTTTGTAAAATGAGCAAAACAAATGGATTGTCACAACATAGTTACTCGTTGCCCTGAGTAAATTTAAAACTCGACCCAAACTTCGTTCGCAAGATGGAGAATTGAAGCTTTAATAAAACAAAATCTATTGTTCAATATCCTAAAGCGTAAAAGGTGAAAGTTAAATTCAATGTAATTTGAACAATACAAAGGGAGCCTTTGCTAAAATTATTCCAGTATTTGGCAAATGATCACAAAAGGGCAAGTACGAAGAAAAGTTTCAGTCATCAGCACTAAATTTCAGTTTCAAACTTTTGACATTACTTTTCAGGTTCTGGGGGTATTGTGGACTTGTGTTTTGGGAGCAGAACTTAAGAGCTATTATTATAGAAAAAAAAAACATTCAAATGAAAAAAAAATATCAGTAGGCATAACTGGTTGCCATGCGCCAAATGTTGACTCCTGTATTGTTTTACATAGGATTTCAATTTTAGGTAACAATAATGGAAAATAATAATAAAAAAACTGTCAAGTTAAGATATTGATAGGTATTACGTAATGTTATTAAGTACCTAACCTTCACCCTATATGTACAATAGGTAAAGTTATAAGTTTGTATGATTGTTTGAAGTAATCTCCGAAACTACTGATCCGATGCCGAAGATTTGTTTTAAATTTGAAATAGATTTAATTTTATTTAGAATTAATTAATTTAACATTGGTTAGCTGTGGTTTCAAACAAAATTTGCCACACAACATCTAACGGCCGACCCAGAAACTAGCAATTATACTGAATACAACTATCCCAGAACTGTTTCCTAGCACTACGTATTTTATTAGAAATATCAATCATTTTGATATAAACGTTATGTTTGTTTTCGTTCTGCATTTTAACCTCGATAAAAATCTCAATGTTGTATCCAATGTCAAAAATAGTAGCTACTAAATCAGTTTTTTTTTTGCGAAAATAACATCGTGTGCTATCAAATGAGCAGATTCCTCGAATATGTTAGAAGCTTCCAATTGTTTTTTTTTGTCTCTTGTACACATTGTTTACTGTTCTCTCTATCTGTACTCTAATATATTTTTAAATATTTTTTTTTCACTCAACAATTAATTTCAGCTATTGGGTTAAAAGTTTTCATATGTATTTGATAATTATTTTTAAATTACTTTTTAGTCTCAATTCTAATAAATTTGTTCGTTCTATTTGATGTGTGTGGCATTCCAAATTGTGAGATATGAGATCAAAGCATTCTTCATTAGAGATAAATGAGATATTAACAACTTAATGGAACTCCGTTTTATCATAACGTTATATTTTTATATTCTTTGATAATACTTAACTACAAGCTATAACTGATTATCCTTTTGTTGATTTCAAAGCCTGATGAATATGTGGAAGGTCAGTAAGATTTTTTAGATCTTTTTTATATTAACCTACCAAAAAATCTTTGATGGGAACGACTGAATTATTTCCTTTCTTCTTTCGCTGCTTTATTAAATTAGGTATTAAACGGGCGTGGTGTAAACATACATCAAAATTGTAAATAAGAATAAAAATACAGCAAATTCCACAACATCCCTTACAAAGCACTGCAATCCGAAGCCGTAATCCGATACCTAAACAAAAGACTCACCAACTCATCGTAGTAATTCGCAATATGCGAGTATATCAGCGAATCGTAATCCATTGTCTCCTTCCAACAACCACTTGCACACACTCAGCAAAGAAAAATTAACCGCGATATAACACCACCACAAGTCAACACTTCCGCGATGGATTGTATGTACCCTGAAGTTTCTATCGATTCTAGTGAAGGGAATCTTCTCTCATGCGTTCTGTCGATATAAGACGCATTGGCCGACTACTCTCAGCTCTGACGTGTACTAACGCTTGTAAAGCTAAAATAAGACCGAATTTTAAACACAAATCTTTGATGTTGGCCTGTATAAATATAGAGTGGCGAGTAAGTTTGCACGAGGTGCTGTTGAATTGAATGATGGCCGTCGGATCCGATTGAAAAATGGAAGCAATATTTTTGGCGGCAGTTGCTGAAAATTGTTTTATTTGCGATGGATTAAATGTTTCAGTGTAATTGAATGAATGGGCTGGTGATTAATAACTGAAATATCTTTGTTTACGTATCCGTAAAAATGCATTTTTAATTGATTGAAAAATTATACGAAGCTTACAGGCATTTTAAACATTTGCGTTGAATATATTGTAGCATTGAAATTAAGTATATTTTGATATTACAAAATAAAAACACACTTCCTTCAAACTAATAATAAGGTAGGAACCGTTTTTAAATTATTAGTTCAGATTATAGATTTTGACACACTAAAGTTACTGTTGTCACACCACGCAGCTCCATAAACTCCTCTCTTACGCGCGAAGAGGAAGCGGGTTATAGCGCGTGTACCCGACTCATGAGTTACTTCAAACATTTTATGTCGGTTTGTTTTATAATTTCTACGGAAATTTCGATTCCAATTTACACTGTAGAGTGCACCGCGCTTTAGCCCCGGCTCTTTTGTCGTTTTATTATTTTTAATTTGTGTACGGAAATGCTGTGGTTACCACTGGCGGAGCTTATTTTCCGTGTAATGTTTTGTTAATTTAAATTGGCTCGTTTTTAATCAAGAATGAGATTTAAAATTTAAATTTTCTCCAGCCTTTTATGTTGTTCTATCTATTGGAACACCTGAATGAATTTCGAACATAAGTTAATTTGAGTACGAGAGTGTTTTATACCGATCGGTATCATTTATTTTAAAAAAAACAAAACTTTTAATATTTACAAAAATAACTACAAAATTTACAACATAATCCCGTCCAAAATGTACGTATTTAAATAATGAATGCGATTTTAAGGCATCCAATTATTTAATTCTGGCACGTGGCTGACGCATACATGCAGAATGCCGTCCACAGGATATGCGATAATAACCGTTTTATTGCGCACGCATAGCTTAAAATGCCTTTAATTTATACTTTATCCGCCACTTTTTCTCTTTATCTGTAATTACCTGCCAGATTTACGGCGAGTTTGTGCAAATAGTGGAGAAACACCTCAAACGGGGAACGCCACGTGTGCAGTGAAAATAAATAGCTTGCGTACAACATTGTAGAAGCAATAGATACAATTTACGAGATCAGTTTTGAAATTATATATTTTAATGTTATAGTCAGGGTTTAAATGTTTTTATTAAATAAAACTATATTTTCGGATTTTATCGCGGTTATGTTTTTACGTTCCCGACGTTTCGGCTGCTTTACAGCAACCATGGTCACGGGGGGACTGAGGTTTTTGACGTCCTAGTGTCATAGTTTGAACTCGGGTACCCTCATATTTAGTTGTTTTTTGCGGTCCGATCTACGCGAACGCTCTCGGTGTCTCGATGTCATGCATTGATGTGCTTGGCTTTGGATTTATAAATCGCGATAAAATCTGTAAAATTAGTTTTATTTCAATGTTATAAAAAATCTTAACCAAAGCCCCGGAACAAACACGTCGGCCAGATGCGGCAAAGGCATTATTACACCAACGAGCAAGATATACGCAATATAAAACGTCTGCTTCAAACCGGCGCTACATACCGCATCGCGGCAATTTATTGCTCTATGATCGCTGGATGCGGTCTGGCAACGCACGCTGTGGAAGCTTAGAACATTTTGGATGTGGGATATTATTATACAGGGTATTTCAGAAAGGATATACTAAACCTGGAGCCTGGGCTTCTTTAGCGCATTTGTTAAATATTATGGGAAGTAGAATTTCGTTAGGTTGATATTAAAAAAAATGTTCCCAGCAAATGACAATGGTTGGGTTTTTTTTAAATTGACCTATCCATATTTTAACTTCACGTAATGATTACAAATGCGCTAAAAAGCGTAGAATTAAGGCAAAGTATACCCTTTCTGAATCACCCTGTATATTTGTTTCTAAAACACAAGTTGAATCGTTACATGTTGCGATATATTATGAAGGTGTAACAATAATAGTACAAAATATTTTAATAAAGTTATAGAGATCAAATTAAAAAAGATCATCATATTATACTAAGTGCATGCAAACACGATTTTGGTACAAATTTATTTTATACGTAAACACAATCCATGTAAACAAATTTTATGTAAAAACTACCTGCGCCCCGCGGTGTTACCCGCGATTAAACAGTATGTCCTTTTTACCGGCATAAAAAGTAGCCTATGATTCCAGACTATAATCTATCTCTGTGCCAAATTTCATCCAGATCCGTTCAGCGGTTCTGGCGTGATTGAGTAACAAACATCCATCCCTCCAAACTTTCACATTTATAATATTAGTGTGATAAATCCGGCCTATCCCACAATGCCACCTTTCCTCGTTCGCGACTCCACGGCGCACGCATGACCTGTTGCAGCAACAACTGGATCCTTTCCAGTGTTTAAGTGAAATATAGTCAAATAAAAGCATTGTATTTATCATTTAAATTTTTCAATTCACAGCCCGTTTCGTGCCAAGTGCGTAGAAATTCCGCCATTGAGTTCTTAAAGCCAGTTTAAATGATATAATACGTGTTAGGGGATACTGGGTGGCGTGCAAATTGTTAGGCGCGCGCATTTTTTTTTATTTGTCATGAGTGTGAAAATATGGGCGAATATTAAAACTGGTGGAAGTGGTGGTGGAAAACCTTGTTATTGTTGTTTCAAAATGGTCGTAATTGCAGCCGAATGCGATAGCTATATATTATTTTGTGCGAACTTTACGCCTATTAGGGTCAAATCAGCGTGCGATACTTTGAGGTTTCATTTGAGTAAGTACTTATAAATTATTTTTCTTTCAAGCGTTTTTAGACATACATTGAGGACCACACGTTCATCATGTAAACCAAGAAACTGGGACCCCGTTGCTTAGCAACCACACAAACGTATCTCCTGACACGTGTTGTATAATATTTTCATACGTAAATTCAAGTCAGATGTCCCGCCAGTCTCTAAGGGATCGACTGGTACGCTTGAACTGTGTATTTTCTTACGTGATATGTATTTTTCAAAATCAATGTAAAACACACACATACTTACGGGGTTAGTTTTTTACTCGTGTATTATAGTTAGGGTGTTTCTAAACTTTATAACAAGAATCTATTGATTGAAATAAGAATCTTTTGGAAAAAAATATCAATGACATTCTTTTCGAATCAAACACTTACAGTAACATCAATATTAACATTCAAAACTACTGTTTAAAATCTAATAAATTAGATGACAAAAAAAAATAACATTATTCAGAGTTTTGCTTTGCGTATTACTATATGACGTTTGATAAAGTTATAAAACATAACATAAATGAAAAAACCACATTGCACCATATATCATTGTCTCGGGGAAATATTATCTCAAAGATTTATACCTACTTTTGTATAGAGGGAATATATTTTTGGCAACAAAAAATGGGAAACTCTATGCGCATGAAAAATTGCATTACGGCTTTATGGTGTTGCTACCGATAATATATGCCAAAGAATAGACTACTCTGCTGAATAACGGCCTACCTTGTTGTCTTTCTTCAATATCGCTTCGACGAAATCGAATACTAAAACAAATTGTCCCATTAACATAATACCATCCATACATTAAAAACATATATTTTACTATTCTACATTTTATATATCCCATCGCTCGACAAACGAAGTCGCAAGTCACAATCGCACAGTATTCGCAGGACGGCATAATGCGAAACGCCGCACGCCCCCGATGTGTTAGCCTCATTATTTATGAATACACTTATGGGCTCAAAATTTCTTACGCCTGAATTATTTAATCTACTTTTCCATTAGGGTTTTGCTAAAATGACACAATTTATATTCAAAACGTACGCTCGGAGCGGGTATGATTTTATGGGAAGATTTTGGCGGGGGTAACATAAATTAAAGGTTGCGCTACGAAATCGGTAATTGTATTTGAAGGTTTATTGGGGATTATTATAAGTTGCATAGTTGATTACTGAAAATAAAGTTATTTAAAACTTTGGTGACTTGGTAAACAAGCTTACCTTTGGGGATTAAAAACTGATTAATTACCAAGTTATTAGAAGTACTGATAATAGTTACGAAATTAAAGAATAATAAAAGTTCGTTTTAAAAACAAAAGATTCATCTCTATTTTTAAAATTGCGCGTAAAAAGGTTGTAAAGTTGACAGTCGCGTTTACGCATTCGCGAACGAGCGCCGTGGAAATGGCGGCAGATGACGTCACTAGCTCGTAATATAACACAAAAGCGTGTGTACGGTTACTCTGACACTTGATGAGCACTAAAGTACGGCCTTTGTAGTGAAGTAGTCTAGTTTTCTTTTTATTTTCTGGTTACAGCCAGCCTGAACCAAATTTTTGTAGCAGTACTTATTTACTGTACTTACCTCTAATGTGGGTACAGTAGAGGCATACATAAAATGTAATTCTTAATAGTAGTAGAAAGGTTTTTATAGAATAAACTAGCTGCGCCCCGGGGTGTTACCCGCGATTAAAAAGTATGTCTTTTTACCGGGATAAAAAGTAACCTATATGCTATTCCAGACTACAATCTGTCTCTGTGCCAAATTTCAACCAGATCCGTTTAGCCGTTCTGGCGTGATTGAGTAACAAACATCCATCCATCCAAACTTTCACATTTATAATATTTAGTGATTGTCAATTGCGGCTTAATTTATATGCTGATTTAAAAGTAGTAAAATAATAATATTATTAACATTAGCTTTCGTTTGTAAATGAAGCCAAATTTAAATTAATATTCTGATATTATTTAATGTTGGTTCCTTTCTAAATCATCTTACCCAAATAATATAGGTCAATGACCTCCTCTTTCAGTCCAAAAGGGTTCCTATACGTCCAAAGTATTTTTAATTCATCAAAGTGACATCACATCAAAATGGTACATGCATAATATCGTAAGCTCTTTATGGGCGACGGCGCGTTTCCAAGGAGCGATGTTAACACTCCTATAGCTGGGGTCGTACGGGCCACAGCTGTACTTATATGCCCCGCGAGGCTTTTTTTATATTTTCGTCACGTACTTATCCATGTTCAAAGCATTCACAACACCATAACTCTGATATTTTCATGTATTTCAAAGTATTCTCATTGATTTTATCCACTTATCGTGACGTTTCTACAAAGATGCCTTCGAAAATGGGTCATAAATACCCGTTATGCAAAGCATTGTGAGCCAAATGTGGTAATCGCAGGATGTTTTACAGTGGCTCGTGATTCTGGTCCAATTTGGTCTGAAATGTAGTTAGATTGTAACGTAATAGAGCTCAATATTGTAACTCAAATTAATTATACGACGAGCATTTTTCAAAACATTTTTACTTTTTCGAAAATAATGTTTGTAATATAGTGCTGACGGACTAAAGGCCCACGGGAGGCTGCCTCGTGCTTATGTTGCGCACGGTAACCTCAGCTTTAGCACAGGACGAGGCAGCGCAAGCGTTTGCCTCGTCCGAATCACGTCATTGAAAGAGTGAAGAAAAGCAGCCTTGCACGGCTGTTCTGTCAGTCAGGACGCGGCTATTCACTATAAAAGAATTGCTTGCATGCCAATTACATGCCTACAATGTATCCTTTTTATATACCGTCTGTGATAAAAATATATTAAGCGCCCAAACATTATGATGCTTGTAAACAGTACGAAAAAGTTGATGTACAAATACAAAATCCTTTGAACATTATTAAATACATGTTGTAAATTAATAAGTGTAGATTAGATCATAAGAGGGCTATACTACAAGACTCACCCCAGGTAGCGTCCGTTTCTCATGCAGTACCGTCTGAGCGCTGGACGCGCTTTCTGGATTGAAGTAAGTCAGGAATGCACACCCTGCAACAATAAAATACATAACTTGTAACACTGAACTTACACATTTTGTGACCCAAGCTGACAGCATACAATCGCGGCAAGGAATTATTGCGACAGCTGTCAATGATTAAAATTTTCTACGATTTGTTTTATTTAGTACTAGCTGCGCCCCGCGGTGTTACCCGCGGTTAAAAAGTATGTCCCTATGTCATTTTATGACCCCTAAACTACCACTACCTATGCCAAAAATCATGTCGATCCTTTGCACTATGAAACATTTAAACAAATCTATCCCACGAGAACCATACATTTTACCGTGATATAATGTAGACTATGTGCTATTCTACACTATAATCTATCTCTGTGCCAAATTTCATCCAGATCCGTTCAGCCGTTCTGGCGTGATTGAGTAACAAACATCCATCCATCCATTCATCTAAACTTTCACATTTATAATATTAGTGAGATTGCATTGTAGAATCGACTAGATAGTGTGAGCGTATGGTTATGGAACACGCAAAATGTGGTTTTACAAAAGTATGGAGTACTGAATAGCCATCAAACTGTTGATGTTAAAATAAATAACGTTACGCATGTAGTTATATCCTGATATAGTGCAGAGTTACAATATGGTTTGTATATATATATATTTATATTGGGTGTAAGTGACTTTGTAACGAAAACTGATAACATGAATTCAGCTTATGATCCTGAAGCCCCCAGAGTTGGAAGTGCAGTTGCAGTAACATAAAATCACTTTACAAGTAAGTACCTACTCAGAATTTAGTATTATTTAAAATCAATTTAAAATATTATAAATAATATTTAAAATCTATGGTCATCATGTGTATTTGGTTGAATGCTTCTGCTGGCATCAGAGGTGTGTTTAAAATGGCCGCCGGTATCTGGTCGGATTACGCGAATCGTGGTTTTGTTTGTAGTTTCAGACGCCGGTCGCATTGGAATGAACGAGTTGCTATAAGGATAGCTATTGAACGCAATTTTGTTGACCTACGGAGGTACCTACTAAGCAGATTTTTTTTCAATATTGGCCTGCCACGCTCCCATCAATATAAATCTTGTGAGCCTACGACTTATTTTAATACCTCGTTGTTGTGAGCCACCTTGCTTGGATCAAGATAATCTTGTAAGTGTTGTTCAACGGAATATTCAAAAAGCTGTATTGCTAAATTTACGAAGTAGATTTTACTGAATTGTACAATGACAATAGCCTATATACCAAGCTTACGTATACGTATAGAGCTTTGCGCTCATCCGCAAGCAACGCTTCTAGGAAACACCACTTAACAATATAATTTGAAAGATCAAGAGCTGGGAGGGCGGCGGTACTGTCTTTAAACCGGGGCCGGGTCATTTGTCCTTGTCGCTTTTTAAGAGGCCTGTAGATCTGTTCGGGGTTTCATTTTGAAAATAAATACAATGAGTATGGTTTACGGATACTTGGCACCATTCTGAAATATCAGACTGGTTCAATTTAATATTTTATTTCGTATATGCGGAACTTACGCACCAAATAGAATAAATAAATATTTTTAGACGAATACATTAACTGTAAGGTCCCAAACTAAGCATCGCTTGTAATGTGGGTACCGTACAAAGGATTCCATTAATAATCAATAGTAATAATAAATTAAAAAAACTTGAGAGGTGTCAAGGGACACCCGGATGGAACGAAGTTCCTTTATTATTTTTTATTATTTATTATGTACAAAAAACCTGTATACACTCAACAAAAATAATCGTCGCGACACCACACTGTCCACACTGTTCAATGCGAAATAGAAAGACGAAACGAAAATATCTGGCTTGCTTTCTATAAGAGAGAGAGAGAGAGACAGACAGAGAAACATGCGCACGCCGCACGGCTTACAAATAATCATGTTTATAACCGGCCTTTACATAGGAAATGGAGTTGGGTTGAGAAAAAAGGGTCGTACGAGAATTGTTTCATTATCATCCATGAGTCCATTTTATTCGTCGAATTTGAACCCACTGACTCGAAGTTCACCGGCTCTAGAAGTAATTTTGTAGTATAGTTTACAATATAAAAACCAAAAACACAACGATACCTAGTTCAAAAACATGCCAGTGACATCTATCGCTGTCTTACAAACTAAACATAATTTATGTTTAGTTTGTAAGACAGCGATAGATGTCGCTGGTATGTTTTTGAACTAGGTATCGTTATGTTTTTGGTTTTTATATTGTAAACTATACTTTCATTTATAAAAAAGCTTACTATAGCTCGTTACAACTTTTCATCTTAATTTTTCGTCTTATTTTTTTCCGTCTAGCCCCCTTTCGCAACGCGCGATAAGGAACTTCGTTCCAAAATTCTAATTAACACGCGTATGGTGAGGCAATCTAACAATTGAATACTTATAGAAACTGTAGGTATATTACGTTAATAACCTATTCGTGAGTTTAATTTAATAATAAGTTAAGTATTGATATAATTTTCTTTTGTGCAAGAATTATATTTTAACCTATTAGTCAATTGCAATTACGTTACGAACCCTCTTACCAGATTTCAAGTCGTAATTTCTACAAAGCACCCCCAAAAATCACGGTCAACGTTTACAACAAAATAAACAACATAATTTAACCCTCCCAATTAATACAACATAATTACAACAGCGACGGGCCGCCGCCATCTGTTTAAGAAAATAAACTCCGCTTGTATTTATATCCGCTTTAAAAATTGTGAGCTGGCAGCACCGAATGAACAGGAAATGTATAGGCGCAGGAAATGAACACGTTAGCGCATTCCAAGATGGCGGACAGGAAGCAACGGGAGCGATTTATTCGTACTTTTGCCGGACTATTGCTGGGATGAATCCGAGGGTGTTCAGCCGTATGGTAATGTCGTGCGCGGTGTATGATGATGCGGCCTTTCGGTCGATATTGCAATAAATTATAATAATTTATCTACCTACTTCGGTATTAAATATAAACTCAAGGGGGTTCTCGGCCTTCTTGAACAACATTCGAAAATATCCTATGGGACTCCAATCAGGACTACAATAGGAACATTTTCTTAAATCAAGTCCGTCGGTCCATATTTGCGATGTAGTTCAATTGAGGTCCTGATTTGAGTAGCATTAATAGTTCATGGTAAGCCCGCAGTACTCTCAATTGTCACCCTTCAGTACCTACGTACCTCAAATTATTTTCAGATATATATTATGATTAGGAATACGGCGTATCAAAATAATTGCAGTACCGCACGATTACACCGTGCTTTAATTCGTGGCGGTCGAATTTGCATCGACGCCGACTGGCCGCGGCCGCTAATTACCAGTTAGCCGGCTTTTATTTCCGAGTCCAGGGTTATCTAAGCCCCTGTAATCTGCCCCTGTAACGCCCTTTGCGGGTGGATATCCATTTTATACTGTTTTGGAATTTTAAAACGTGGTCGCGTGACATGTGAAGCGGGGAAATGTGAGGTAATCAAATGGGAGGGATATGTACATAATGCACAGCGAGTTCGCTATACAAATCTTTGAGAGATAATATGGATAAGTGTAGGCTACAATCGGTATGCAAAATTATAGATATATTACGAGTTTTAATTCAAACGTCTTTTAAAATAATTGTAGTTCCAAAGCTAGATAATAAGGCCTCATAAAACGTTTCCTTCCAAACTCTATGAGCTAAATATGAGAAACTAAACCTCATTTTAATGAGAGACCCATGAATTTCGAATCGTTAATGAGAAAAAGTGAATTGCGCGGGAATAAGCACCCGAAGTCTACACACCGGAAAAGTTTCCTTCAGAATCGTATGAAAAGATGCAACGCTGCAGTTTCCATGCAAAAATGTGGCAAGAAGAAAACGATCGTACTTCAATTTTCAAACATTCCAAATTGAGACTTAAGAATTCGATATTAAGAGTTATTTCGCGTTCTTGGTTGGGTATTTTAAGATCGATTTTTCATCGAGCATACAAAAGTTCGGTCTCAAGTTTACATTGTTGGTTGAAATTAGTTCCAGTTGAACGTCAGAAGGGATATAAAGAGTATTCAATCCGGTCTGTCTGTTGCGTGCTTGAGCCGCCACCGGCCGGTTTATTTGCATTGAAAGGATTGGTCAGGAAACCCCGATAAGAGCGCCTATAGATTTTTATTTATATCATTGAAACTTGTTTACTGTAACTACATCATAATAGGGTGTATTTTCTAGGGCTTTCCTTTTTCCGCGTCGGGAGCTTATTTGCATTACAAAGCCACTGTTTGTGAAACGTTGTCCTGAGCAAGCGAGTGCTGTTAGATGCTATGTTATTATGTTGTAGTCTTAAGTATTTTGTTTCGATATGAGTATAAAAACTACAAAATTGTATCTAATACAAGCTTCGCGTGTATTTTTAAAACAAAATACACGATCGTGATTCAGAACAATAACCTTTAGACTACAAAGAACATTTTAGTCATACATATTTCATTGTGCGCGGCTAATTAAGGCAGGGTGACAATGCAATTCCGCCCGAAGCACCGAGCGCCTTAACAGATCCTCGAAATATGGATTGAATTACTTTCAAACAAACTTTATTGAAATAATATTTTTTTTCGGATTTTATCGTTTACGTTCCCGACGTTACTAAACTTTTTTATCAGTGTTAAATAATTTTTGTTTTCTTTTTTTTACTTTTTATCGTGAAATGACGTTAAGGATTCGACTGTTAAATTACCAACAACCCATTCAATGTACTTATATTATGAGACCCAAAACTCCATGCTCAATATAACATTTAGATTTGACATGATTCAATTTTTCCATGGCTTGACAATTTTGCATGTTATAAACTCTAGGTATTCCCAACCATTTTCTTTGTTCGCAGAAGCAGTAAACATCCAAGACATACACGAGTAAATAAAACCGATCAAAAGTCTACGTGGAAACTTAGCAAACACAAGAACTCCATTTCTATAAACCAAGAGAATTTATATCTTCAGAACTAACCATACACGTTCGTGACACGGCATTGTAACCAGCCAGTAGCATTCTCATTTTTAATGTAAAAAGAAAATTCGTGGCTACTAAAATATTATCCACAATCTGCTTGATCGGCCGTGGGTCGTACATTCATTTGTTTATTGCTCTGCAACGCCCAACCGCCTACGATTCTTTTCAAGGCATTTTTAACTGAATTCTTTCTACTCTAAGCAATTTGCACGTTGCTACCTTGCTGTTTACATTTCCTTTTGGCGGCAGATTTGTTGTTTTTGTTTATCCTACTATGGCCAGCGTGTTTTCTTGTTTAATTAGGTTATAATACAGTAGATTCCGCGGCTAACTTTCTTTAATCTAAACATTGTTGGGGCTTTTTGCATTCGTTGTTTTTTTTCGTGATAAAAGTTTTGGGGATCAGCAATATCGTTTTGGCTTTTGTTTATGGGAAGCACTTGAAGGTGTGGTTTTATTTTGTTTTTTTTTTATTAACTATTCTAACCAATAAAATAATAAAAACCCTGACCTGATATTTATGCTGAATATTTTTAACACACAACAATCATCCAATGCAAACAAACAAACATCCTATTGTTAGTATATCAAAATAAGTAGCATAGCAGCTAACGCCATCTATCACCTTAAATGTACACTGCATATTACTTACAATAAAAATATTTAGTCTGTGACAACTCGCCGTACGTTTTATTTGGTTATGGGCACCAGTCCCATATTTTTATTGTAAAAATAATTAGTTCCTTAGTTTGTAGGCAGTGAAATGGCTGGTAGTTATATCGTAAATGTTCCCAAACTCAAGGGACGTGAAAATTACGATGAGTGGGCGTTCGCGGTAGAAAATTTCTTAATTTTGGAAGGCGTTGATATTCAAAAGCAAGATGGCTATGATGCAACAACTAGCGTCGAAGATCAAAAGGCAAAAGCGAAGTTAGTGATGACCATCGATTCGTCCTTGTATGTGCATATCAAGGGTGAAAACACAGTGCATGGTGTTTGGACAAAGCTAAAATCGTTATTTGATGATTCGGGTTTCACACGCAGAATCAGTCTGTTGCGGAGTCTAATTTCAATACGGCTAGAGAATTGTGAATCAATGACAGTGTACATAACACAAATAATTGATACGTCGCATAAATTAAGAGGGACCGGCTTCAACATCAGTGAAGAATGGGTAGGATCATTATTGTTGGCGGGATTGCCGAACAAATTCTCGCCGATGATAATGGCGATCGAACACTCAGGCATATCCATTTCAGCAGACGTCATTAAATCAAAACTTATGGATATGAGTGATAATGTTGGCAGTACTGAAACAAACGGCGCTTTTTTATCGGCGAAAGGTTGGCAAAAGAAAAAGTATGGCAAGGTTGGAAAAACTGCAGATACGTCAAATCGATCTGTCAAAGTGATAAAATGTTTCAAATGTAAACAAACAGGCCATTACAAAAACCAGTGTCCACAAATGAAAGAAAAGCCTGAAAATGCATTTAGTGCAGTCTTCCTTAACGATTGTTTCAGTAAAAATGAGTGGTATATTGACTCGGGAGCTAGCAGTCATATGATGATAAGTCAGGAAAACATGAAAAATACGTCACGTAACCTAACAACAAAGGAGATTATAGTTGCGAACAAAACAACTATGCCGGTGTTATGCTTGGGAGACACGAGAATTACGACAGTTGTTCAGGATACAGAACACGATATTGTGGTCAAAGATGTGTTATGTATACCAAATCTGACTACTAACCTGTTGTCCGTCAGCCAGCTTATAAAGAATGGTAACAAGGTATGTTTCCTAAAAGAACATTGTTACATCAGAAATAGGCAGAATGAGTTGATTGGCATTGCACAGGCAGTGAATGGAGTATACAGACTTAACACAAGGTCAGTATGTGTGTTGGCAGCTGCAGTACAGACTTCATGTGCAACTTGGCACAGACGACTAGGTCATATAAATACGAATGACCTTGAAAAGATGAAGAATGGAGCAGTGGAAGGTGTGGCATACCAGGACAAGAGTGATATAAGCAAGTCCAGTTGTGTAGTATGTTGTGAGGGCAAGCAAACAAGGTTGCCTTTCCCTCTCAGTTCAAGCAAAAGCAAGGAGGTGCTAGAATTGGTTCATACAGATCTATGTGGGCCAATGGAAAATAAATCACTTGGTATGGCTCGATATTACTTATTGTTTGTAGATGACTATAGCCGTATGTGTTTTGTCTATTTTTTAAAAGAAAAGAATGAAACCTTTAAGTACTTCAGGGAATTCAAGGAGTTGGTAGAAAATCAACAGTCTAAGAGAATGAAAATACTGAGATCGGATAATGGTGGAGAATTTTGCTCTTTGGAAATGGAGATTTACTTAAAGAAACATGGCATAATTCATCAGAAAACAAATGCTTACACTCCGGAACAAAATGGACTGTCAGAAAGATACAACAGGTCAATAGTAGAAAAAGCAAGATGTCTACTATTTGATTCTGGTTTTGAAAAACAGTTGTGGGCAGAAGCTGTAAATACAGCGGTGTACCTAAAGAATAGGTCACCAGTAGCCAGTCTAGACAAAGATATTACCCCATATGAGATGTGGATGGGCAGAAAGCCAGACCTCAGGCATTTAAGAGTTTTTGGGAGCCCTGTCATGGTTCACATTCCAAAAGAAAAGAGAAGAAAATGGGATAAGAAATCTCACATGATGTACCTTGTCGGGTATTCAGAAAATACTAAGGGTTATCGCCTATATAATCCGAAGACTCGAGTGGTATCTGTAGCCAGAGATGTTGTAGTTATGGAAAGCATTAAAAATGATAAATGTACAACAAGTGTTATGATAGAAGAAAATAAACTACTGGAGAATACAGAAAAAGAGATAGTGACAGGTAATGATCAGTTGGGATGTCTGGATGAGACCTCACTGACAGAGAAGGAAGATGATACATCATATGTTGCAAGTGAATTATCAAGTGATTCAGATGACAACTTATATGAGTCTTTGGCAACAGATGATGGATTTGACAGGGAGATAGAGGTTATTCCTCAAGATGTCATTCAACAAGGAAAGCGTGTTCGCCGGAAACCAGATTATTATGGTTTTTCAAATATGTGTGTTGAAGATATGGCATGTGAACAAATTACACTCCATGAAGCTATAAATGGTCCTGATAAAATACAATGGCAAAGTGCAATGAAAGAAGAATTAAAATCTTTTAGTGTAAATGACACATGGGAGTTGGTGGACAGGCCAAATGCTGGTACAGTAGTGAAAAATAGGTGGGTCTTTAAAAAAAAGTTAAACAGTGATGGTGAAGTGCGTTATAGGGCACGGCTTGTTGCCAAGGGTTTTACCCAGGTCAAAGGAATAGACTTTAATGAGACTTTTTCACCAGTGTTGCGGTACTCAACATTAAGACTGCTATTTGCTTTAAGTGTACAGCTTGATCTCAACATTAATCACTTAGACGTCCCCACAGCATTCCTAAATGGTCATATTGATGAATGTGTATACATGGAAATTCCAGAAAATTCAGATTTTGAGAATTGTGTAAATAAAGTACTGAAATTAAAAAAGGCCATTTACGGATTAAAGCAATCTGCCAGGGCTTGGTATACTAGGGTTGAAGAGTGTATGCTAAAATTGGGTTATAAAAAGTCAAAATGTGAACCTTGTCTTTTTACAAAATGTCATGATAATGTCAAAATTTTTGTTGCTTTATTTGTAGATGATTTTTTTTTATTTTATAACTGTGAAAATACTTATAAGCACTTGTTAACTGTATTGACATCAGAGTTTAAAATTAAGGATTTAGGACAGATTAAACAATGTCTTGGCATGAATGTAAATATTAAGAAAGATTGTATTACTGTTGACCAAGAACAATTTGTAAACAGTATACTACAAAGATTTAATATGATTAACTGTAAAAACTCAGATACTCCTATGGAAGTAAATTTAAAGCTAGAAAAAGATGTTAACAACCCTTGTGATAAGAAGTATCCTTATCAGCAGTTAGTTGGGAGTCTGATGTACCTATCTGTTCTTACAAGACCAGACATATCCTTTAGTGTAAGTTTCTTAAGCCAGTTTAACACATGTTTCAATGAAACCCACTGGAAGCATTTAAAGAGACTATTAAAGTACTTACAGAAAACTAAAAAATATGGTTTAGTTTATAAGAAAAATGATAGTAATTTGCATGGATATGTAGATGCTGACTGGGCATCGTGTAGTGTAGATAGAAGGTCGTATACTGGGTTTTGTTTTCTTTTGTCAGGTTGTGTGATAAGTTATGAATCTAGAAAGCAAAGAACTGTTGCGCTTTCGAGCACCGAAGCTGAGTATATGGCCTTATCAGAAGCTTGTAAGGAAGCAGTTTATTTAAAACAGTTACTGAGTGAATTTGGTATATTAGATAAAAGTACACCTATATGTTTGTATAGCGATAGTCAAAGTTCCTTAAAATTGGCAGCTAATCCATTGTTCCATAAACGTACCAAACATATAGATGTACGGCACCATTTTGCTCGAGAATGTGTAGTTAATAATAAAATTAAAGTTGAATATGTACCTACTTCTGATATGCCTGCAGATGTATTAACCAAAAGTCTTTGTTCTAATAAGCATTCTAAATTTATTACATTAATGGGAATAGCAGAGGTAAATTGATTGTAAAATTTTTTCTTTGATTTGTTTAATATGTCATGTTTAATGTATGTTAAGTTGTACTTACTACATTATTTTGTTAGGGGAGGGTGTTAGTATATCAAAATAAGTAGCATAGCAGCTAACGCCATCTATCACCTTAAATGTACACTGCATATTACTTACAATAAAAATATTTAGTCTGTGACAACTCGCCGTACGTTTTATTTCCTATTCCCGAGAACACGTCCAAAGAATGCATCTGACGCGAGAAAAAATCCAAAACAAAAAGCATGGCAGAGTAAGGTCTCGTTCGCACTACCCTCTCCGATAGACGTTACAGTTTCAGCCGGGGAGTTAATCCGGCGTCGGCCGCCTGCGGAATTAGTATTCTTCTAGCGTCCCCAAGCGGAAAAGTTGGACTTAAACATTTGAAGTTGCATATTTTCGTTGGAAAAACCTGGCTGGTGGGATAGATACCGGTGGCGTGGGGACTCCATGGATTATCGTGCTAAAGTAATGTTGGTCATAGAATTTTTAGTTATTATGAATGTGCACCACACAAATGCATTATATTTTTGATGGGATCAATATTACTTATAATATAACATCACGCCTGTAATCCCCGAAGGATTGGCAGAGGTGTACTGTAAGGCACCCATATTGCGCCGATGGTATTTTGGTCCCAATGTAATATTGGGCCAGAATATTGCCGTTATACCGCGCACTTTTCTCCTCAACATGAGGAGGATATAGGCTGTAGTCCACCATGCTGACCCATTTCCTTTGAAAATGATTTGTAATTTAATTGTAAATTTATGAAATCTGTAAATTTGGGGTTAAATATTTAACATATTTTAACAATTGTTTAAGGCAAAAACTTTAGCACTTATAGAAAGGAGTATAAATGGAGAGCACTCAATAAATACTGCACAAGCTAACATGAACCATCATAAAAACATACAAGGCTTTATAAATAATCTGTATCCGCTATAACAAGCAACACAGAAAAGTTATTTAGTGTTATGAACGAATGTAAATTGTTCGACGCAACTCCGGCCATTCGGCTAAGTTAGTTCACAACTGCGATGAAGCCGGGCCGTAAACTTGAGGGATTTCCACCTTATTAAATATTAAATACATGTTACATTAGATTATACGGAGTTATACAAAAAGGTATGCTAAGCGTTGAGGCTGCTGTTCTTTAGGGAATTTGTAATGATTCTTTTAAGTCAGAATTGCGATATGTTGATTTAAAAATAGTTTTGTTCCCAACGCAATGTCGACTGTGATTTTTTAATGACCTAATTTAAAAAAAACACTTTATGATGTGAGAAACAGAGCGCAGGTTCAAGACTTTATATACACTTTCTGAATCATTCTGTATATATACATTTTAGCTAAAAACAGTAATTGAGTTAGTTAGAGCATAAGGCACTCGACTACTGGATAGCTTCACTTAAATAAATAAATATAAAAATTGCCAGACGAACACACCAACTATACGATCCCACACTAAGCAACGCTTATATTATGGGTACCGTACAATGGACTGGGGGCGAAACCAGTATATATTACTTATATAGATATTAAACATCCATGAATTGGATTCAAACATTCGTGTTCATCACACAATGTTTGTCCCTACCAGTATTCAAACCCGGACCCTCGGCATTAAAAGCAGGGTCACTACCAACTGCGCTAATCAGGCCGTCGATTACTTAGCTCACTTTCTTTTTATTAATAAGGTACAAGTACCCTTGTGGGTATGGCTGATGAATCTCTGTCTGTCTCTATCTAGAACAGTCTATTTCAAATCCTTATTCATCGACTCTTTCATTTATCTAACTCTTGTCCCTTACTCTTGGTATTCAATTAAAGGTAGAGGAACACCAAGAATAAGCTGTAAGAAAACATAGATTACAATGCTAGTCTATGATGTTTTTTTTTATGAAGTTATCGTGATTTATAAGGTGCACCTTTCATAACCTTTTTTCTATTTCTGGCGTTAGAATATCGGCAAAATGTGTTGGAAAATGTTCGGTTCGATGCTTTCATTCTTATATGTTACACAAGAGATATCAGAGACTTTATCATTTGAAAAAATTGTCTTTTATAGCTTGAAAACACGACATCACTGTGCTACTTTGGTTTTTGAAATTGCTTCCAGCTGTTACATCATTATTGTTAATGTGGTATGGTTATATTAAAATCAGATCTATAAATTGCTTTGGTAGTCGTTTTGACGTACCGACTACGACTTACTTTCGTCTACCCCAAAGGTACAATTAACTATTTATTTTATTGATATCACAAAAATATATATTCTTATAATAAAATAAATATTATTGCTATATAAAAAATAGCATTTCCGCGATACTTAAACGTAATGCTTTTTTTTAAATTGCAGTCACCTATACAATAAGGCCGCGATACAATCAGTCAGACGAGTGAATTACAATTGCGTTGCAAAAACTGCGTATGCGTGCGCCCTATCGCGCGTGCACGGTCATTTTGTACCGCATTTAATGCGTCTGGGTATAATTTAATTACATAGTACTACGTTTCCCCCTGGACGTACGGGGAGGCGCGGAACTAAAAGCCTTTTCAACTATAAAAATGAGAGTCGAAGTCGAGAGTGAACAGGTACCTTCTGCGCAAGTATGCTCCATCGTAGATCTCATCGTCACTTACCATCAGGTGAGATCGAGATCAAATACTTGCCTATAGTGTAATAAAGACGATTCTGAAAAGGTAATTTAAAAAAAACATCCTACAAAATAACAACTTTGATTTTGGTGAGCAATATATATTTTTTAAATTTACACACCGAAATTCTAACTTCACATAATGATAACAAATGCGCTAAAGAAACGCAGGTTCAAGGCTTAGTAGACCCTTTCTGAATTACACTGTATATAGAATTTCATAACTTAGAATATAGTTCTGTAATAATCATATTAACGGTGTTTTGTGCAATCGAATGATATAATCAATGAACATGCTGAAGAACAATAGGGCAATAAAATCAGAATTAGTCGCGTATTGAGAGACAGCACAGCCTCGCGAGGCTGAATCGCATAGTCTCAGTGTTGATCGGAGAAATCAGTTCAGGCGACAACATAATATGTTTATAACGCGGCTGACAGCGACGCAATTGTCTGGTGATAGAGCTTGAGTGAAGTTGCTTTGGACAAGCCACGGCTGCCGGCGTCTTGACGACATTTTCTGAGCAAGTAGAGACAGCCTCACGAGGCCGTGTAGCCAATTAGCACATAGCGATTAGTAAAACTCCCCCCGCGCCTCCCGTTTTGATGTGCTATGTTATGCTGTTGTAAGCAGAATTAAGCTTTCTATAAATTTGGGGGTAGAATGAATTTACTAGTACATCTCAAAGCATTTTATATAAGAAAACTGCATTGTAAATGGACTCATTAGAATGTTCTCTGAATTTTGTGGTTAGTCTTCAAAGAAAAAATGGTAAAATTCGAACAAGGTCATGCGCCGATGTTGGAACTAATGTTAATAACAGCAATAATATAGAGCCGTCCATCAAAAATGCTAATTAAATTTAATATCACTTTCCCTAATTGCTTTCGTTCACCATTTAAAGGTGTCAGTTCGGTGTGAAATATGTCAACGAGTGAGGTCGTAGCTAAACGGCTCACTCCAATTATTATGACGTGACGCCTTGCCTATCAACGCGATGGAGGCCTATTTACTTTAATACAAAAAATAATAAACAAAAAAACTTGTCTGATGAAAATCTGTACTAATGTAGCCAAGCTATGGGCCTTACATTGTAGAATTATTGTTTTTAGGATAACCCAAAAATAGGTAGTAAGTACGTTGATATTTCAGCTGTATAATAATACCAGCGCTTTTAATTTCCCACTGTTGGGCACAGGCCTCCCCTCATTGCGAGGGGAATTATGCCATAGTCCACCACGCTCTGGCCCAGTGCGGGTTGGCGGACTTCACACGTCTTTCGAGGGGTTCTCTCAGACACGCAGGTTTCCTCGCAATTTAGCCTTCACCGTTTAGAAAGTGCATAATCATGGTTGAAAATGAGATTCGCTCATGAAATCCAGGACTCCCAGAGGTGCGAGCCGGGGTTTGAACCTGCGAACCTCGTTACCGAGGCTGTCTACCAACTTGGCTATCACTGCCATTTGATATAAGCTGTATACTTTCATTTAAGCATCCTAAAGGGTAGCAAAGAAACACAATCATTTCGTAGAACAATGGGTATAATAGACGGCCATCATAGCCCATACATACAAAAACGTACCTTAATCATTCACACAGAAAACCGCAATTATCATTTATCAAAACTACTGATATAACTCCCTCACCTCAGACCATTAGTCCTTTTTAATCGGCCGACCATTGGCCAAACTGATTAATACCCAATTTTATAATTTAATTCAAATTACAGAAGCCTAAATCCCGGGCTCTAAAGTGCGAATCCCAGGGGAATTCATTCTCACAATTACAGCCGGCAGCTTCCAAGGCATTCCTCGGACAACAATTATACTGGGATTACATCCGGGACTCATAACAGTATCCCCGGGTGTCCCGAGATATCCCGTTAAATAGGTATAATGTGCACCGGCCGGATTAAGTATGGCGGATCATATTATCCTTAATTGTACTTTTAAGTACAAGTTTATGGTTGGGATTATACCTTTATATGGTGTTTGGATGTTGCTAATTTGATTTCGGGTATTCATTTGGGAATTCACTAATTAAACGCTTAAAACTGAATAACGTTTGGCGTTTATTTTTACGAATAATTAGATCTGTACTGTTTTCATTTTTGCAACGCTATTTTGATATTAGTATTATACTGTATCTATGTGTTATATTTACTTAAACACCTAGCTGAAAAATTACCTCAACATAATTTACTTACAATTTATTTATATACTACACATTATACAAGTTTTGCTCTGTGATAAAGAGCATCACTTATTAGCTTGCTATCCTAATGGCTGGGCAAAAACGAAAACTAAAATTAAAGTCCATTACGCCGCAAAAACGGGAAGTAGCAACAGCATAAGAGTTAAAACAAAAAGTAGAGGCAATAAAACCGCCCCCTATCGGGCGAGGTATAACGCGATCGCAGTCTGCGACGATCCAGAGACGTCCCGCTGAATCCGCACTGTGTACAACCGGCCTAATGGTACCACATGAATCAATAACTGCTGACCGGCTCATTACTGACCCTACTTTCAATCAACTCCCACCAAACAAGTTTCAATCTCACCACCATTAGCACAAAGTCCATTTCACTTTGTACCCATCTCGGAACAAACGCTTTTAGCATCGATAGCTCTAATAAAAGTGTCAAACTGCTATGTCCGCACGAAGGAAGACAGTGAGCGCTTTTATTGACTATTAGTAATAAAATAAAGGGAAATAATAGTCTCCGTTCGATGATATCGCGATGACATTTAGAGCCTTTTCTGTTGTCGTTTCTATGAAAGAAAAAACACTTTAGTTTCAGACCTTATATTATTTATAATGGGTTCGTATTAGTCACTTCATGGGTGAAACAATCTTCCAGCTCTAGATAGCAGCCTTCTGAGCACTGCTTTGCTTTTCCATTATTAATGGTATATCTGACGACCTGATTAGCTCAGTGGGTAGTGACCCTGCTTTCTGCGCTGCGGTTCCCAGGTTTCGAATCCTGGTAGGGACAAACTTTGTGTGATGAGCGCGATTGTTTGTACCTGAGTCATGGATGTTATATATCTATATAAGTGTTATATACTGCGTTCATTCCCAGTGCATAGTACGGTATTCATAATACAAGCGTTCCTTAGCGGACCGTATATTTGGTGTGTTTGGTTGGCGTTATTAAAAAAAAAAATATTTTCTCTAAGTTTGTCAAGTCAAAGTCACATCATTGATTTGATACAGACCTACGGGGCAGTTACAAATTGTCATTAAACATTTTTTTCTTAACTCTACAACCGGATCGGACCGCGAATTCAACTGAAGAGATCCGGCGAGAAATTCAGAGGGCTTGTCTTTTTTAACTCTTTTTTTTAGCTAACATGTGTACATACTAAAAAAAGTAAGCTCCAGTGTGTTGCCATGCGAGGCGCACACACGCTACACTTTGACATCATAAATCTTAATTGATCTAGATATTTGAGCGATCAGTCCCAGGCTGCTTTATCCTCAAATCCACGATTCTATAAAAACCCTTATGTCATAGTTTAGTTTTCACCGGGCAGACAGATTTAATGTAAGTACATCAAATACTGAACTATTTATCAGTATTGAATACCAGATATTGTCTGACGTCATGCCCTCATTATTCCCGCTCGTTCGAGTCTTATCTTTATTCTAGCTTGTCTGAGGTGAGTTTATGTACATAATAAATCTGTATGTAATGGTATTAGGGAATGAATGACCGGGGGAGCCGGGGAGAATTATCGCGATCTAGTTAAAATGTATTTGTGGAGCATAAATTAGTGTCACAGTAATTATCAATAAGTGACTGGTTCTGTTCTCTTATTACTTTTCTTTTAATATCGCATAGCTATGTGATTAAAATATGCTGAGTATTTGGCAAAAAAATACGTATTTACGTGAAGGTATAAGTGAAATTATTCATTTTACATACCCACAAAAATAATATGACTAGTGTAAGATCAATATAAATATACTATGCTATATATATTAGATTAATTTATATAAATATAATATAATTTTGATATCCCAACATTTAAACAATTTCTATGAATCGATTACGTGACATTCCATAATTAACCACCACCAAATATAGCAATCACCAAATTGTTGAAGGATATAGCTTCTTAATGGCTATTTTGTGTGTCTGATTCAGATAAAAATTTATATTAACAATGCATTGTGGTTCTTTGTTCTCTCAAATGTATAAACTTAGCGATAATACCTGAAACAAATCAATCAGATTCGTCCTAGATATTAATTACATACCCTACATAAATTAAAAATAAACTAAGATTAAAATTAGGCATTTATCTATAAGGATTAGAAAAATATTTGTTTACCTTTTTGAAATAGTCTTGTTAGGATGTTCACTCAGCCAATGCAAGGCTAACGAGTACCTTATGTTTTTGTCGAAGTACCGTAAAAGCTCTCGCTAAAGATATAAATATTAAATCACGAACACAAAATGATTCACTCTTACTCTCTCGCTCACATTACGAATCCCTCCGGACAATACGCCATCTTTCAGACTGAAGACGGTCCTACCCATTGAAAGTAATTAAAAGCGGAACAAAAATGCCAGGGGACGAGACTGGGAAAAATTTAAAATTCTTCTCCCATTAATCATCTTGAGGCGGAGGCCGAAAGCCGACAAAGCCGAAGCCGGTGCCGACAACACATAACAAACGGTCCAGTTTAAGTGCATGCGCTATCCCCTTCACCCTTGCGCTGAACAGAGGAGGTTCCTACTCATATTTCAGCGTCGATTCCCGTGTATGGGACACGATCCGTGTTTTCTAAACAAAAGTTTTGGGCGCGCGGATATTGCGGAAGATTTTTTGGACGGCGGAAATGTAACATGAATTGATTTACGACGGGGTGCTGAGCGTGGTATGGAATATCGTCTAGATATAAATTTGTGCCTTGATCAACCGCTGTCTCGTACAACCTACTACGTAATATTCTCGTAAGTATAAACAAAGTACCTACGTCAATATTTTGACCACATCGCAATTATTCTAAGCTACAGTAAGTATTTCCAATCTCTTTGTAAATCGTCTCTGGTAGGTCAGCACTGCAAAAAGCACACGGAACATTAGTAACGACAGTATTTGTCTCTCAAGCAATCAATTCATCTTAACTTAGAAGTATCTTTTCATGTTCTGCTTCTGACACCAAACTTGTAATGACTCAAAGACTCACTATTTTAAGTGCAACTACATTTGAAATAAAGCATAATAACGCAAGAACAAAATGCAAACCTTAAGCAAGTGAATTATAAAGTACTTAAGCTCCTTTGTGTGCTTGCTTGCGGGAACTGTACTTATGGAAGACTCATTAATAAAATTGTGAAAGGAATAGCGTCTATGAAATAAAATAACAATGTTATTAAAAGGTCCGTCAGTCTGTGTTTTATGAATGCGCTGTTTCCTGGTACACTGTGCAGAATTGTTATTTAATCGTTCAATATTGCATGGAATGTCGAGATTTACTGAATACAACGATTATTTTATTGATGTTGACCGTTTTGGATTCGAAGTTCTGATAAAAATAATTATAGGCATAAAGAATGCGATGTTAAAGAACTGCAAACTACCTAAATAGAGATAAAGAAATAAACAGGAAAAATATTTCGTAATGTCTTTAATTTGAGTGCTAGAGGACATATAACCTACTGATTTGGATTTCCGATGGTTTCAACCTAATAATTACAAAAGTACCAATCGTAAATTGAACTCAGGTAACTAGTCAACATAAAATTTGAGTTCTGAACATACATATTTACACTGACATTATAAACATATATAGAAATGCACAAATAATATATGTTTTGAACGTCAGCAGATTTCCCATGCGGGAGTCGCGAGACAAAATCTGGCGTAAGTTTTATTCAGCTAGACAGAAACTTGTCAGTTGAGCCTTTTTAGTTGAACGACGAAACTGAATTCACTTCGCCCTGAGAGAATTCCTAGTAATATGTACGGATGTTAACGCTCCGGCCGTTCTGTATCTACTCTCTTGGAGTCTTGATTAACATAAGAGTATTATTTCATTTGTTTATCATCAAGAGCCCATAGATAAATAACTCACTGACTAGCAAAGGTACAGAGAAAAATTGGTGTGTCGGCTTCACTTATCAGTAGCGATTAAAAATGTATTTACAGAACAGTATTTAACATGTATATAACGAATATATTTTGCAAATATTTTGTCATTCTCTTACACTCTACATTATTTAATTATTTTACCGTATGCAGCAAATTATTTCTTATATTTACGCAAGTACTACACATTGAAATAAAACTTATTTTATGGATTTTATCGCGTTTAATTTATGTTTTTACGTTCCATAATATAACATAAAATGAACGCGATAATTTTTTTTAGTCCATGAATTCCCGTCCCCAAAATACGGAAACTAAGGCTGGCTATTAAAAGAATACCAGGCAGTTTTAATTATGCAAAATCATCGATGTACGCTCACCTATTCGGGTCAGACGACGCGAGAGCTGGCAGATTTAAAAATGAAACAATGCACGGGAAATGAGACCGGCCATGGTACGTATGTTGGAATGAAATAGTATTGTTAAGGGTGCTTCAGATGGAACGATTGTGGGCCGGCCGTATTGCAGTTTTCAGTCGATTCACAAAAGTGTTTGATCCGTGTGATGTATGCAAATGGATTTTGATCGATATCTGTGGATAGCTTTTTTTTTAAATTAATGATGGCGTTTGACCACTCTCTCACCTGATGTTGAGCGACGATGCAGTCGATGATTGAGCACGCTTGCTTATAAGATACCTGTTTGCTCGACACTTCAAACAACCAAGGTTCTACTTATCGGGAAACACAGAGTCCAGCAACGCCCGGCAAGGTATGTTCGTATTTAAATATTTTTGTGAAAAATTAAATTTCAGTTATAGGATCTCCAAGAAATGAAAAGCAATGTCATCCTATCAAATTTTTTAAAGTTTTTATGAATGATATAATTTCATAACTGTAAAATACCTGCAATACAAACAAATACTTCAAATGTATTTTTATTTCAGCAAGACAGAAGACTTTCAATAAAAAAAAATACTAACCGTCCTAGCACTCCCACCACTTTTACTCCTGTGGCATTTGTAAGCCAGAACTATAGTTGCGTTCAACTAAAATGCCGAGGTACGACCCCCAGCGAGTCCCAAAGAAAAGCAAATTGTAGTAGAACCCGCAGCGAATATAAAGTTTAAAAAAGTAAGAGTTGGAAAAAATATTCTTCACTAAATATGAATAATGCTCTGTTCTCAAAAATATTAATAGTAATAATGAATAACATAAATTATTATTAAGTTAAACTCATACTTCTGATTATATCATGTTGTATTTGTTATCTACGTATTACCTACGATTTGCTAACCTAATTCACCTACTACGGTGAAGGAACACATCGTGAGGAAACCTGCATGTCTGTGAGAGCTTCTCGAAAGACGTGTGAAGTTCGCCAACCCACACTGGGCCAGCGTAGTGGTGGCTTAATCCCGCTCGCATTGAGGGGAGGCCCGTACCTATTAGGACATATTATTATTGTAACCTGAGACGCAAACTATTTTTCGCTTGTATTCTGGCAGAGGTACAGACTAATAAAACTAGGTAGACACGGCCAAGTTTATGTCATGACGTAGTACGTCTGAGTAAGTTTTCTGGGGAACTTTCATAAGTATTCCAGTTATATTAAAGCTTGAAGGACAGATTATGAAATTTGTGTAATTTAAGTAAGGTACTGGGCATTATTATCATAATAATTCTCATAATATAAATCCAATTTATTTATTATTAGTGTTTTATTTTCATGATCTAAGTATATTTTAATATCGTTAATATATTGTGAATAAATATCTGATTGATTTAATTGACATAGGTGTGTCACGGAAAGAAAACATATTCATAAAAACTATCAAAAATATTTTTCCTCGATTTTCTATCTTCCTGTTTCTGACACGTCTGCGATATATTTCTTTTCTGTGGTAAATGTTAAACCGCCCTATATTCTACTCGACTAGATTGGAAATTCTTTACGCGGCCTCCCGTTTGATGCGTGCCTTTGGAAACCAATTGAATTTGTTTCAGTTGCTATGTTACGTTTTTTTATACGAAGATTCTTTTTGGCGGTGGTTGGAGGTCAGACGAACTTTAGGAATTTGATCACAGTGGACACTCTTTGTATAGATTTTTAGTATTCTTTAAAACAGCAATCAAATAAACACAATATTGACAGAAAATCAATATTTAAATAGATAATTAAAGATCGCCAGATGGTCCCAAACTAAGCAATGCTTATCTTAAGAGTACCTACTCCAAATGCTTGAAATCTTGCAAAATATTGTCTCAATGAATACCCAAAAAATAGGGAACTTTCATAAAATACAGAAACGTACTTTCAGACGACAAAAAGTAATAAAACTCTTAATGGAATGCAAATTATGTAAGCGTGCCAAATTCGTCGACGACTAATTCGGACTACGCAAATGGAAATAAATAGACTTTCAGAGGTATCTCAAGAAGAGACCCGGCCAGTCTTTGCAATTTAGCATAATGGTGTTTAATGTAGTTTTAGATTTAAAAGCTTTTTGGTTAGAGCTTACATTAAGTAATAAAGAATGTACGTGTAGTCAGTCTTGAAGGAAATTTTAAAGAGATTATTATAGAATAAATTGTAACTCAACGAACTTGTACTAACGGTAACTATTCAATTCTGTGTATGCATAGAGATATAGGTTTATTTATTATTTGTGCATCTCACATTTTTATTTATAGAGCATTACTCAAATGGATCATTCCTCTTTACAGAGCTCCCTATTTTATCTTCTAAAGTGTACATATACTATGCAATTCATAATTGCTAAACAGATTGGCGACCCTGTCTTCTGCGCCGAGGGTCCCGGATTTGAATCTTGGTAGGGACAAACTTTGTGTGAAGAGCACGAATGGTTGTACCCGAGTCAAGGATGTTTAATATCTACATAAGTATTATATACTGGGTTCGCCCCCAGTCAATTGTCGGTACCCATTATATAAGAATTGCTTAGCGTGGGATTGTATAGTTCGCCTGGCGATACAATTATATAATTTTAAATCCGCCATTTAAAAAAAAGATCTAAGTTAAGAACGTAAAAGGAACTCAATAGAACTAAAGACGTGTATTAAAACAAAACCAACGCATTCCCGAGATAAGATCCCCTGCGAAGCTCGAAGTTAATCATGAACCTCGGTGCACATTTACATAATGTTTCCTTTATCCGCCAAGTTGTTCTTGGAATCGAAAAGTTTCGCGGGACACCCCTCCCGAACATTTTGTATGAAAATGTACATACAAGTAGAGACGAATTAAAATATTTCTGGGTAGTAAACTACCTAACATATTTAACACACCTACTGTACGGTACAAACTAAACAACCCTTGTATGGTACCCTACAATGGACTGTCCGACCCCAGTACATCCATGACTCGAGTACAAAGATTGGAGCTGATTACACATAGTTTAACCCTATCTTTCATAACATCTCAGTTGAGGTCGCGTTCTGATCTAGTTGTAGAGTTTACAAAATAAATATTTAAAATGACTGTAAGTGCCCCCGTAGGCCTATGCGAAATAAATGATTTGACTTTGACCAGGATTTAAACCCTTGGCACAGAAAGTGGGATCACAACCAACTGAGCTGATCAAGTCGTCACTAATGACACTACACCCACGCACTTACCGATTCTTTAAGAAAGGTAAAACTGGTTCAAAATGTATAAAATATTTCACATACTAAAAACATTTGTATATTTTCACAACTCTGTGGAACAACATGATACATTATTCAGCAACTATTTAGTATCAGATGTTATCTTATCTACTAACCCAGAATGCTTAATTTTGAGCAGTGCATATGCTTTATTGGTAACCCGTGCGAGAACGTGTCGCGGAACATTGAGCGCACTAGTACAAATACATTGGAAATCAATGTTCTAGGAATCATTTGCACTCGAACTAATCTGATGACGTACATCGTTATCACATAAAACGTCACATCGATCTGAAAATAAGAGTGACGCTGATACAATTATATATGCAAAGTTTTGTAAACTTTTTCAGTAGATAAAATCTAGAAACCTTACTTAGTGCTTTATGATATACTAGCTGATACCCGCGACTTCGTCCGCGTGGTATTTAACAAAGACACAACCGTTAGCGCATTCTGAGCCCGCGCGACCGGTGTGATACGAGTATTAAGTCGTTGGCGGGGGTTGGAGGGTTTTTTCTAAAATAAAAGTAGCCTACGTTACTCCTTGTTACATCAGCTATCTGCCAGTGAAAGTCCCGTCAAAATCGGTCCAGCCATTTCAGAGATTAGCCGGAACAAACAGACAGACAGACAAAAATTGAAAAAAAAAATGTTTTAGTATATGTACCGTGTATACATCCAAATGCACTTAGTAAAAAGCGATTATTTTAATATTACAAACAGACACTCCAATTTTATTTATTTGTATGTATAGATTAAAACACCAAAAAAAAATTACTAAAGGATACAAAGTAATAAGTATATGAAGGATTGTACAGACTACTTGAGACACTCTGAATTAAGTATATATTTGAGTACTTTAGTAACGTTACTCGTTAAGTATGTGTGTAAGTCCCTCGTTATGAAGCAATAAGTTCAATGCTACAAATTTATTTAACTTTTTGATGAACAGACACTTTTTCCAAGTTTTTAGCACATCCTCGCGTTGCTACTAACCACACCTGCACGTATTTACGTAAAGAAAAACATACAACACACACTGACATTCAAATTATCCGTTTCCTGTTCCACAGAGATGATACTTTAATGCCGTCTGCGATCACGCGGCATCAACAACGTAATGTATTCGCAATGAACATGGCACACACAGCAATATATTGTGGCCGGCTGGCATCGCGAGATGCGAATTTAATATCTGTCAGACGCAGAGTGTCCCGCGAAGGGGCGGTGCGCGAGTCACTGCGCACGTATTCGAGCCGTTTGTACAAGTAACTATGTTGTTTGCTGAGATTAGTGTTGTTAAGATGGTTGTCTTTTTTTTGTATTTTATGTTTGTGATTTTGGTTTGAAGATAACTGAGGTATATGTTAGTAGTATTTTTGTTATGTTTTTTTTTTTAAGTTTCCATACGAGCGCACCGATTGCATGGTCCCAAACTAAGCAACGAGCAAGCGTTCTCATAAAACAAATTATGGGTACCGAATAATGGCTAGGGGCGATTCCTGTAAAACCGCAGATCAAGGCAAATGAAAAGATCATATCCGAAATTTGCCTATTTGGAAATAGAAGCCGCAAGCTGCCAGTGCAGTGAACCGAGCGGCCTTCGCTCAAACCATTAACATCAAGCTATCGTCGTGGTATTACATCCACTACTTAGGTACTTTTTATAGTTCCATACATGTTTTTTTTAAGATTGGCTATGTGATTATCTATAAATTACAATATCCCGCGAATATTAAGTTATTGTCTTTCAAAATAGACAAAACACAACAATAAAAAAAAGTTAATATATCGATAATGATGCACAAATTTATTTTATTTTAGGTTAGCGTCTAACGCGATGTCGACACTGGGCGCCCGGCCAGCCGCACCAACCGACTCGTAGTCCTATGTTATGAGACATCTCATCTCACGTGTTCTCTCCTATTGTCACGGTAGCCCTTGTTTACTTAACTATTTCGTATGCGGCTACAATATTTTATGTAATCTAGTTGTAAAGATAATAATTATTCAGTGGTTGTCGTTATCAACAGCTGACCTTTTAAATTGTTAAGTACACGGCGCAGTGCAAAATAATCTTTGTCTATTAAGATAGCATGATGTGTGCGTGAAACGGTAAAATTTGAAGTAAAAAAAATATATGTAGGTTTTACGGTTGAATAAATTGATGGTAGTTAGTTACTTGACTTACGCCGACATTTCTATATACTTAACAACTTTTCCACGTTATAACAAAACATTCATAAGAAATTATATGTTTGATCAGATACAATTAATACTCGCATATGCTGGTTGAAGTCGTTCATTACTCGTAGCGTGACACACAGGAGGGAGCGAGACAAAAGCTAATAGCGGATTTCAATAAGTCTTATAAAGATCTTGATACACAGAACATGAAGTACTAAAATTTGGAATGGTCGCGGAATTATAATAAATACAAAGGACCTTATTATGTAAAATAAAAAAATACTGGCCCTTATTTAATGTCCCACTGTTGGGCACTGACCCCCCCTTGAATGCGAGGGGGATTAAGCCATGTAATGTACTGCCTGTTTGTCTTACAAATTTTCTATATAGTGTTGAAACGTGGATATTAACCCTCAAATTTATATTAAATAATAATATAATTCAAAATCATTACATTGTTATTTCAGTACTTTCAAGAAGACGCCAACTAAATATTTATCGCTTCATCTCTTTCCTTACGCCACCTATCTCGCTCTAAGTAATTCCCCCCACCCGTCGCGGGGTGATTACCCCTTTATTACTCCCCCGTGCGGACCCTAATGCATGGCACTATTACGCTCAGCGGGAACGAATGCTGTTGTCTTTTTTATAAAGATATTATTGTTCTCGTCATAGGTATTGTAAGTCGATATTGACCGTGTCCGGACTGACCGCACAGCCTCGCGAGGCACTGGACACGTATCAGAAGGTGCCTTGCCCAAGCGCTATCATCACATATCTTTTGAATTTACAATGAGATTGTGAATTTCTAGTAATTTCGGCGTCAATTACTTTTAATTATTTTTAATAATCTACAACGCTCTTTAAGACACCGGAATGTATTAAATCTTATCCGCAACCGAGTAAATAGGCTATCATAGCCAACATCCGCGGGAATCCGAGATGTTAGCCCGAGCCAAGCTTTCAGGTGTCATTGTAAAATGAACTCAGTTCAAGTGGGTCGCGAGAATTTAAGGAATCTTACAACTTCACGAAGACACATAGATGTACAGACTACTGGAAATAATCTCCTTTTTCGTAAAAACCTTAATGATTATATTATATCCTCAGAAGTAGTACTCGTAGTACCTACTGTACCTTAAGTCTTGGTCAAAGGCGGTAGGGAGGACGTTCACATGCCAGCCAGCGCAAATGTGAAAAAAATAGCTAATTAAGAAAGGTTTTCTATTACACAAAAGATTTATGATTTTATGGAAAAATAATTTTACTGTGTATTATGAATAACTTTTGACTTGAACATCATTCCTACACCGTACACGAAGTATCTAAATAATAATAATAATATCACCAGACGAACACACCAACTATACGGTCTCACACTAAGCAACGCTTGTATTATGCGTACCTACCTACCGTACAATGGACTAGGGGTAAGTCCGGTAAATCATACTTATAAAGATATTAAACATCCATGACTCGGGTACAAATATACGTGCTTGTCACACAAAGTTTGTCCCTACCAGGATTCGAACCCGGGACCCTCGGCGCAGAGAGCAGGGTCACTACCAACTGCGCTTATCAGATCGTCAGTATAAGATACAAACATTAACAACATTTAAATACACAATTAAAACTAGCGAGGTTATATCAAAACGATTCGCATGCGAAGCCGGGCGTATCCTTAGCGTTCAATGTAGCGGCGCGACAAAGCAATTTACTGTATAAATTAGTTGTAACACGTGGCTTTAAGGGCTTGCTACTGATTACTTCGTTTAACTAGAATGGGCTTAGGGGATTCAAACAATAGAATAGGTCTTCTGTTTTACTTTTGAACTCTGTACATACCTACTTATTATGTTCATAATTTAGGCACAGGAGATTTTTCCCCTTAGGAGCAAAAAAGTAGATTAAAAAAAATCAATTACTCTCTAATGACCCACTGCCGGGCGCGGGAATCTCCTTACTACGAAGCGGATTCGGGCTATAGTCAATAACGCTGTCTTGCGAACTTCACACGACGTTGGAGATTATTGATGTTTTTTTTCACAACGCTGCAACGTAGCAAGCGTTAAACATAGTTGAAATTTATATAGACACATGAAATCTGTGGATCCCAGTGGTAAAAGCCGAGGTTTGACCACATTTTCAAACTCACACACACACACTCCCACTCACACATTCCAAGGTGAGCATTTTACCAACGCTCTCAACATAGTAAGTCTGTATTTTGGGCTTGCAACGTATTTCAAAGTCGGTCTGACTATGATTATTACAATATTTGCGATGCTGCTATGAGCAATGTTTGATAGGAATGATGTTTTAAAAATGGTCAATTTAGTTGTTAATTATAAAAATTCCTCGCAGTGGTGATTCAAGAGCCGTCACTTCCAGTAGACACTATTCTGGAGTAGTACAGCAAACACTATCCGAGGGAATGATAAGTGGATTGGACCACTCTCATAGTACACCCCTGTTTCGAATTTAAACAGTGCGACTCGAATCCGAAGAAACGTGTTTGCTCATCCATTGATATTTCAATGTTGCCCTAGCAATTTGTGCAGAACCCACCGATTTGGTTTGTGCTGGGAATCTTAAAATAGTTATGAGATTTCATTTGGCGAGTGTTCAGGCGGGTCTGTAAATATCCGCCCCCTGATTCGGAACTTTTCGATATGGAACCGATTTCGATTGGATACCATTTCAAGAAGCGTTGCCCAAAATCTGTATTGGTGTTGTAGTCTTGGTCATGGCTTTTCGATGGACAACAATAGACCCGTTGTAGGGTTCTGTTTTAATGAACGTACTTAAATATATATATAAAATTTGACGTAACCGTTAGTCACCAACGTCTCGTAGAATGAGTCTAGTTTTTGCTATAATAAGGCAATCTAGGTCTTGTAAAAATGCAAGACCCACTGGTCTTTCTGGTCTTGCATTTTTACAATACCAGTATAAGCCGAGAATGCACTCAGGCATAATTTGACTTAGGGTGGGAGTGAACCATCTAGGTACAGTTAAATTTATCTACAGTCAATTCTTTAGAGAATCTGACAGAATCTATAGAAATTTGACGGCAGTTACATTTAACAAGGCTGGTGTACTCCAGCTTTAGTAACCCGCCATTCCATCGCGAGAAAGATTTACTTTCAAGTCACTAGATCAGTATAGTTGTCTCTATCATGTGAAAAGCAACATACAAACATAAAACACACTAATTTGGTCGCCACATCATTGTCAAAATTGCTCTCAGTTTTATCCTCATCCCTCATCTTATACCCGTGTACACATAGGTCGTCATTCTGCTCTCACCACAGGCTGGAGTGGATCAGGTATTCCCGGTGACGTCACAATTAGGACGTCGATGACTTTCGAGCGCCGGCGCCGAGAGCGATTCATACGCAAGGGCATAGATATCTACATATATATACATACATTTATGCACAAGGAGTTTACATTACTATAATAAATATAATATAATAAAAAAACCTTTTATTTCTTGCTATTATGCATACTACCGCTGCGTATAATAACTACGTATTTCTGACTTTAATAACCATCTTTAAATTAATAAATTCAACTTAAAAGATCAAATATCAATCTATAATACGAGTATTATAACTTAGCGTATACTCAAGCGCGAGTAAGTAGAAAAGCTTACACAAAATACGCGGCACACTTAACCCAACTTAATCAAAATTTATGTGCCAGTTCAAACAACAAAACGTTAATAAACTCGTCCAGACAACACGAGCCTCAAAAAAGGCGGCAAAAGGCCCAACAATATAACGCAACGCAAACTTTTCCACATAAAAACGCGAAACTTATAAGTACTTTTAGTTTTTTACAGCAGTTTAAGGCATAGTGGGGGGCGTAAAGAAACAGTGGTATTGAACGTAAAAACGTGAATTGAAGTGTCACTCGGTGCCAATGTAAGTAAACTTTACCAGTTCCAAGTTTTTACAAAGGCTTTATTTGATGGATGTTTTTCAATTTGAAAGAAAGGGGAAATGCTTGTGTAGATTCTGCGTGACAATTGTAAAATGGTTTTGAAAATCATTCATCCATAGCGCCTTGAAACTGGGCCTCGTCTAGTTGTAAGAGTATTGTTTATGTGGCAATCAGCCTGCTTATACATTTCGTTTTTGTCTCCCGCTTTGCATTAGACGAAAGCGAATAATTTTCTATCAACCCCACAATTTTTTTCTTTAGATTAATTTCGTTGCGGGTTCTTTACCCTAAGTATCAATGGCGCCAATAACATTGGTGAGAGTGCGTGGTAGACCAAGTCCCTAACTTAGTAACATGGAGAAGGGCCAGTTTTGAGGACCTCCGAACCTATAAGAGAGAATAATACATGTTCTAAGGAACAAAAAGAGATAGAAATATTAATAAAAAATAATAATATTATTATTAATAGAAACCTGCATTATTAGGCTTGCAAAAAACTCTTACGTGAATCAGTAATCGAACCCGGACATTTTGAAAAAAAAATACATTGTCATGCAGTTTTTCTTATCTCTAAAATCGACGACATGGTCCTTTAGAACATATATTTCTATCTCTTTTAGTTTCACAGGTCCCCATATTACCCATCTCGTTGTTACACCCTTTATATTTCTGCCACAAAAAATTGCTCTAAACACTTGCATGGCCATTTGTTTGCAGCAAAGGTTCTTGTAATTAACAAAGTAATTACGTCCTTTGTAACGTGCCGAACTAACGCTGTACTTTAATTATTGAACGAGGCCGTTGATGCGTCAGAGTAAGTCGTGGCCGCCTCTCTCCACGCTGAAATTTCAGCTTGTGACCCCAAAGTTGATCGTGAAAGGACTTTGAAAAGACAGCTATTAATATCATGACTTATATTCTCTGTAGGGGTAAGCAGAGGTGCAGTAAGATATTTTAAATTTAGTATTGAGTCACAATTGAATATAGGCTATGTTGCCATTATGACGGACTTGACGTAAATGTGAAAGGGATTTGGGTCATAGTCCACCATAACATAGGTATACATTACTCTAGTTATCTGTGTTCAAGTTCGTTTATATTGATAATCGATGATTTTGGTCAGTGAAGCACTTAATCCTTATGTGTGATGCCATTATAGACAGGTAAGCTTCTATACTAAGGGTAGTGAACATAATAATTATCTATATCGACATTTTACAACAATTAATTGGAGTTATTAAATAAGAGACATAATAAAGCTAGAAAACGCCTCTTATAAGGCTCTTATAGAGCCTCTTCGTGTCAGACCCATGTCTACGCAGGACGACTTAGCTTGAGTAATATAAGTTAAGATCCAATACTGGCAATAAATAACATTTACGTCATTTCCCATGATTAAAAAATATTAGGGTAATTTAGTGTTCGTTGAAACGAACACTAAATTACCCCAATATTTCTTCATTTCATTTGTTTTTGCCCATAATACAATACGACATAAAAATAAATACAAATAAAATAAATTAATTGAATTGTACCCAAACAGAAGCCACAAACGGAGTCCAATGCGAACAAATACATGTAACACCAAAAGCAATCGGTGTCCGGACAACCATGGATCCCATAACCGTTTTGTATCCTAATAAATCTTTGTGCAAGCGCGCGGCGACGGCTAATAAATATGGGGCCCACGAATTGGCCTCAGTTGGAAAATAAATAAGACATAGCCTATTTGTGGCTAACAATCCGATGTGGAGTTATTTTAATGGCCTGCAGTTAAGGATGCTGGTCTTCATGATGTAGGTGTAATTTCCTGTTAAATGCCATTGGATTTTCGCATCTTTTGCAACGTATCTGTGAATTGTTGTAAACCTGATCTTTGTGAGTTCAGCATCAAGAGTTAATTTTATTACTTTGTTTCTAAATAGACTATAAAATTATATTTTAGTAAATGTGTAAAATAAGTGGCTCTCCTTTCTGTGCCGAGGGTCCCGGGTTCGAATCCTGGTAGGGACAAACTTTGTGTGATGAGCACAAATGTTTGTTCCTAAGCATGGCTGTTTAATATCTATAACAGTGATATATACTCGATTCGCCCAGTCCATTGTACGGTACCCAAAATACTAGCGTTGCTTAGAGTGGGACCGTATAGTTGGTGTGTTCGTCTGGCGATATTTTATTACTATGAAGTTAACTCAATTTAAAAACTAACAATTATGATATATTCAATTTTAATTTGAAAAAGAACGAGTTGATGATAAAAATTGCTATTTGAACAAAACGCAAAAATTTTAAAAGTTTTCAAATAAAAATGGATTTCATTAAGTAAGGCGACATAAGGCTACTATCGCGCTGAGATAAAGTCGCTCCTGTGGAAACCGCACAAATTTTATAAGTAAAAAAAAATATTTGTAGATTATCGCTAAGCTTAAAATGTCAGCGAATAGTTAAGTCAATTTCTTTAGTAAAAATCTCATCACTAATACAAACAAACTTCTTCAATTTGTCTTAGAGTAAATAGAAAAGATACACCAAAAGACCTGATCGAGTTGAGTTTGCTCTTTCAACAAATAAATAAACTAATCAATAGCAAAAGACAAAACTAATTTTGATACAAGGCCCTTGCCCTTAAGGCCCTCTTATCTAGATCGAGTCAAAGAATTGACTTATACACGAAATGTCCAGCCATCCGAAAGAATTTCATTCAACGGCCAATCACGAGGCGAAAGTGCGGCCCTCCACCGGGGAATTGTATTAAACCGAAAGGGGCCAAGGCATCTCCAAATCGTAGAAAATTATAAAATGGAATTCCATTTGTGCTAAATTCAGATGGAAATAGATTCCTGTGACTTGCCGACCTGCGGGAACCTACTATAATTGATTTTTTTCTTAATCCCCGGGTGGAGGCTGCGAAGAGAAAAAAACGCGCAAGTTAAATGGACGGAGATTAATGCTCCTCTGTGGCTGTTATTGCGAATTAGTCGAATTGTTGGAGAAGAAATTGGAAATGGAACGTTAGATGTGAACATATAAAAAAGGCAATGAATATTCTCACAATCTGTCTTACAGCACTGATAAAATATAAGCTATACAAACATAATTGTCTTTATCATAATAAGTATTACCAATCTAAAAAATATTTCTCTTAACAGGGTCATAGCCAATAATATTGCAGACTAGCAGTGCCCGCGACTTTGTACTCGTAGTCTTCAGTTGTTTTGGCTATCCCGGGAAAAAACATCCTTTAAAAAAATCGAAATTGTTGTAAATATTGATCCTGCCTAAGCTATCTTCATCCAAAGTATCATTTAAATCCACCCTGTGGATTCAGAGATACAGTCTCCTGGCTACCCATCCCATCCCAAACTCATCTATTTCTTGTAATGAAAACTATAAAAATTATCATGACCCAAAAGGTTATCACCATGCAAAGTTTCATCAAGATTCCTTAAGTAGATTTCCCCTGATACTCATATAGACAGACGGATAGGACATGCCAAAAATATCAGATTGGGCTTTTACGAGTATATCAATAATATTGTTGCGTCCAAATATTTTTTACCAAATATTAAATTCACAGAACAAGTTATAATCGTTTTATATACATCATCTGCCAAAACGAACACGAATAATAAAATCATCTTTCCACCAAATAAATATCAAAAGTTTCGCCGGTCACATAAATACATTAAAAATCATTCGACAGCTGTGATCTATTGGCCCAACTTTAAGCCCGTTTGTCATCATAGAGAAAGCTCAGTCCGATTTTGCAGTAACCCGACGCTTAATGGCCCAACTTTTGTGTACCTACCTCGTCCAAATTTGCCAATTCCCAGATAACTCACTAGTTCTTTATAGTCCGTGCCAATTTTTGATGTCTTAAGTATTTGGACATACTATATTATGATCATGAAGTACTAGCTATTGCACGCGACTTTGTCCGCGTAGAAATATAATAATTATCACTTGTAAAGAAGGTGACCCTGGCTAGACCAAAGTTCTCTAAATGAGGGAATAAGGGAAGAGGGGGCTGGCCGGTATGCTCAAATGATTATATCGGGGTCTTGTATATTGTTTCTGTTCACCGTAAACTCTCAACGTGCGTTTTAGGATTGTATGAAGAATCGCTATATGTTCTGAACGTCGTATGCAGAGCCATCTGTGTATCAGCGTAGTGAACATGTTACTTATAGCGAGGAGGTCTCTACAATTTATTCTTGATTGTAGCCTAACGAAGTATCTAGTAGAACATGCTGGCATTGCCCTCAAATATATTTTTCCAATCTTAAACGTGCCACTATAACGAATCCATTTTTTATCTCTTCAATGGCTTTTGCTAATCCACACGGTCCCTTCGCAAAGGACTTTCTCAAATGATATCAGTAATCGGCTGTCGCAGCTGAAGGGCGGAGACGCGTGGGCGGGCAATAATGGCCTGTCCTCTAATGTCATCCCGGATCCTCAATTTGGTTTCGAGTAACCTACGGCGATGTTATTAAGCGCGGGTTTTAAATTGACTTGACTTGGAGAGTATATTTTTATTCATTCTTGACTCTTTCAGCACATTGGTCAAACTAACGTTTCCTGTATTATGGGCACTATATAATGATATAAATAAGTAATTACATATACATTAAACATCCATAGCTGGGGATGAACATTCGTTCTCGACACACAAAGTTTGTCCCTACCCGGATTCGAACCCGGAACCCTTGGTACAGAAACCAGGGTCCATTGAGTAAATACAGTCGCTTTTTAGGTATTTTAAACTATATTAATCATGAAATGTTTAATAATATTTAAAAAACTCGATTTTGGGAATGACATGCTAAATACTAGATTAAAATTAATCATATTATAGTTCGAAGCACCGTTCGATGTGAAATCATACTTTCAGTAATTATTTTCAAAATCATACATAGTCCATAAAGATCTGTTTCTTTTATTCAGTGCTCATTATCTCCATCACATAGGCAGTAGGTACCTACAGCAAATTAATAAATTCAGCCCGACCATTTCTATTATAACGACAGTGACCACAAAGTAATAAACGACTCCGCTATGTGTCATTAAATTTTCAGGACATCATGAATGGAGTCAATTGGCGGCGGTTGAGCTTTCACTGAAATCATTATAACACTCGTGCGTCGCGTCCCGATGCATTAATATCCGTGACGTCAGCATTTGAGACACGTTTAACATATAATAGCTATATTACTGCGTTAGAATGTGAATTGATTGGATCATTTTTGCACAGTAAACTAGTTATAGAATGAATGAATGGTGATGGATTCCGTAAAAAAAAAAATCAAGCCCGCTAAGTTTCTCGCCAGATCTTCTCAGTTGAGGTCGCGTTCCGATCCGGTTGTAGAGTTAAGGAAAAAAAATCAATGACAATTTGTAAGTGCCCCCGTAGGCCTATGCGAAATAAACGATTTGACTTTGAAAAAAGTATATCCCGTACAATTTACCATTTGCATGCAAACATTGAATATTTGTTTATCTTTGTAAATTGTTTACATTGTTACAAACTAATTTACAAAATATTTCTTTATAGATATTTATAGACTAACATCGTTAGCATTTCACTAAACAATATCTGAACTCAGTTATTCCATAACAAAGTTTCGTTCGGAAACTACCATCGTCGAAAAAAAAAACAAGATGGCGTCGGGGAAATTTAAAAATTTCACGTTGAGCGCGTTTAGGCATTTTTGTAATAAATTGAAAGGGCCGTGATTGATGACACGGACTGGCGGACGGGACGTGTTTACTGTTGGTATATATATATGAGCTTAAGGTAATAATAAAAAAAAATACAACCGAATTGAGAACCTCCTCCTTTTTGAAGTCGGTTAAAAATGATAAACATTGCACACTATGTCATTGTAATATTTTTTCAAAGAGCTTCCCAAATCTTGTTTTATTTTTTCAGCGGCAGTTGAAGGATATCTGATTGATGTTACGTTTTTTTTTTTTTTTTTTTATTACATTATAGGCAAGTATTTGATCTCACCTGATGGTAAGTGACGATGAGATCTACGATGGAGCATACTTGCCTAGGTAGGAAGGCGGCAGTAGATAGAGACGCTACATTCACTAGGCAGATGCAGCGCAACTGATCTGACCCGCCATCCATGAATGGCAACACCGAACATCATGCCGGAACACGGCTGGGCCGCTTGGCGACATGGCTTTGTTCAGTGGGTGGTGACTAGCCACGGCCGAAGCCTACTACCAGTAAAATGTATGTAAAATGTCAAAGTATATTAAATTTCACACCGCAACTTGTATTATGACGGCGATCAGAACCGCGAGCTTATAGTATTCCCTCAAAAGTACAGAGGAAGGCAGATCCAAATGCGTCAATACAAATGGGACATGCTTATGATGCCGTGACACTATACCAAACAGTAATATGCGCGACCATAAGCTTCTCCTTCTTTTTTTTAGGGTGACAATCGGCTACAAAATAGTGCATTTTTGCCAGTGTCGAGTATTTCTTGAAGATACCCCCGATGATAATGATCTCGTTGATGATGATGATGATAAATTGAATCCCCTACCCTTATCAGTAAACATGTGGATACTATACTGAAAATTTAGCAGACATGTTGAAAGAAGTCAAGTTATACTATTATATTTCAATGATCTTCACCCGTGCACGTTTATGAGCACACAGTGGTTCATATGCCACTAATATTATATACTATTAAAGAAAGAAACATTCAAAAATAAAACCAAATTGACAACTTCATGGTTGAACTTCCCGCCAAAAGTCCAACCATGACCTTTGTCACGGGTATTGTCATAGGTATTTCTTACTCTATGTGATAAGCATGAAGGAAGAAGCTTTTCAGACGAATTGCTTGAAATGGTCACCATATTACTTCTAGTGTAGACGAAAAGTTACGTAATTTTTCAGCCAGTAAATGCACGTTTAAAAGCCAGCTTTATATTATACGTGTGAGTTGCGTCTCGCGGTCTGCCTGCACTATTCAATTCTCGCAAGTTTTTTTTTTAATTACTCGTATAAAAATCTGTGAAAGAGTTTTCTTATAGCCATTTTTAGAGCGGATCTGCTTTTTTATTCCGGGCGTTAATATTTTCTTGGTGACAATTTTAAAAAAATAGTCATTTGAGAAAACGAAAGAAATCTTGACAATGAGTAAGTTAAACACGTGATATAAGTATGTGTATAAGTTAAAGAGTAGTCAAGTAGCAACTGTCAACATAGAAATATATGTTAACTAGCTGCGCCCCGCGGTGTTACCAGCGATTAAGAAGTATGTCCTTTTTACCGGAATAAAAGTAGCCTATGTGCTATTCCAGACTATAATCTATCTCTGTGCCAAATTTCATCCAGATCCGTTCAGCCGTTCTGGCGTGATTGAAAAACAAACATCCATCCATCCATCCAAACTTTCACATTTATAATATTAGTGTGAATAGTGTGATTTCTTTGCGGTCAAGCAAGTTAGCCGGACAGCTGTAGGTGTAATTAAACTACATTTTACAAAGTATACACCGTATTACACCATATTTTGTCATAAAACCTACACGGCACAAAAACCCATCAATAAATGTTACTAACAATTTCTAGTCGCAATTACACTGCTATCGGCGCCCTTATCGCCTATTATTTCTCGCGATTACACCACTACATGAATAGCATACCTGATAAAGGGGATTTGTATAAACTCAGTATCGGCTCTGACATCAGTGGGCCGCTCGGCTCTGGAAAGTAAATATTTTAGTGTAATAATAAGCCTAAGAATATTATGGAATACTGACTACGACGAATTGGCAGTTTGATATTAATAACACTATATGGTCACAATAAATTAAGAGATAGAGCTTCAATCTTTTTCCATTTGTCTCTAGTCTCTATAATTAGTTGAATCGTTTATTGCATTGTTTTGCTATAGAAAGCCAACCCCTTATTCAATGTGGCAATTAAGACCACAATCTTCCATCAAATATATATTTTTTAATCAGAAAATAACTATGATTTTGGTCAGTTTCAAGCAAATAGATACTCAAGTTTTAATTTCAAAAGAAAACACCAGGAATCGTGATACTTGACCACGCCCCACTAATACTTATACATATTCTAATAACTGCCAAATTCAACCGTTTTTTGATGAAAATAAAAAAATGCCATGAATTATATACACGTTAACCACTTGTTCTGTTATCTTTTGTATATGTATTTATATTGTACAATAATATCATAACAATATTTGTTACTCGGGCAACTTTGAACCTTTTGTTTTATATACACTTTACACACAAACGCTTAATTTTATAAATTATCTGTATTGGTTTGCCTGAAAATGTTGTGGTTTAAAGTATTCTTAGGATGTATCATAATTAAATGAGTAAACGTTTTTGTCCTGGTTATTATTATAATACAATATATTTAAATGCACACTCGGCATAGTATTTTCGAGTTACAAAATTATCGACGCGAATTTTTTCACTAGTAAATAAATTATTATTCCACAGTAATTAAGTTCGAAGATTTGCTGTGGTAATGAACCGTTTTTACAATGTAGCTTTAATTAATATTTTGTGTATACTCTACAAAATAAAACATTTTGATTCATTCAACAAAAGTTTTTTTTTAAAAGCGAGAAACAATATTAAATTACTCATTTCACTTCTACTTTTAATATTTAACTATTACTCAACCCATATAATTACCGAAAGCTTTTAGCTTCATTAAGAAGATACCTACAAGGCGGTCGCTGGAATACACAACCTTTATTTTACTATAAAAAGCCTACCTGCAAAATTGAACTTTATTCGGTAACCCGTTTGACCTCCTAAACAAGTTTCGCAAAGACGCAACCCAGCTAAATCGCTTCGTCGATCCGAATACGGTAAATTTCGTCAATTTTATCAAAGCCCTCGAGTCTTTTATCCATAAGAAAAAAAGTCACACATAGAATAATAAATTATCTTATTTACTTTTATTCAAATTTAACCCTCAAGTCTTTCATTTCAATATATAAAGTGATTTTAGTATTTTAGAACTTATAAAAACATTTTCACTAACACACAATGAATATCCAAATTTATATTAATAGCCGGATAAACTCATACCGTTTGAAACACTAAAAAAATATTGCAGAGACATAATCGTTTCAACCACTGGGCGATCATAACGAAATTAAAGTTCAAAAATATGATTCCATCGTTTTGGCTGCAATCATAACACTTATTCTCGCTACCGACTCCGCTCGCCGACTACATCTGCCAAGAAACTCCGCACGAATTATTGTTTGATACTTCTGTTACATCTAAATAACTTTATCTTAATTGAAATCTTATTATGGAGGTGTAGTTACGGAAAGCATTCGCTTCGTTATCGTTTATTTTCTTTATTGTATTTTCACTATTTGCAGCGCACAATGGTTTGATCTATGCAGATTATATAAGATATTTTCGTCACGTGATTAATATCAAAGGAATAATTTTATAGCCTATATATATACTCCCATATAAATATAACAGACAAAGCATGGACATTAATTTCAGTTTTTTTATTTATACGTGATATCATTGCTAAACGCCGTCTGTAAAAAAATATAAACGATGTTGTCTGCCAAATTTTATTGGCAACAAAACAAAAGAAGAATTCACCTTAGTTTTGTCGCACAACAGAGATAAAATATTATGTGTGCTAATTATCTTAGCTTAACTAAGCGTTTACAGAATAACTGAACTTGCCCAACATTGTTTTTATTGTAAGCAAGTAGACAAGTTTAATAATTGAAAACTTAATTTATAAACAGTTTCGGAGCGAAACTCAGCCGAGTCCCTAATTAATTTTCAGGTCAAATATAGTTAGTACAGTCATAAATCTCGGAAGAAAGTTTTCGAGTTGGTAGGCGAGTAGTATGATAGCGAGATAGGTACATCAGACAAAATTTCGTTCCCCTTTTACATTTACTTAACGTCAGTGCTTACTCAAGAAAGCTTCTAAGGCTTTTTAATATATTTCCATACAAATATCACTTTGAATTCAATACTACTTTGTATTACGTTTAAATATATATATTCTGTTTTCACTTTAGTTTTAGCACGAGTGGAATATTTCTAAGTATATATTGTGATTACATTTGTTGCCAACATTACGTATAACATGCAACGTTCGATGCAGGATTAACCCCCCCGACACAATCAGTGTTGTGGAGGATACTTCACTGACAAATTACTGGACTTCTTGATAGAACGTGTAAAGTCTAGTTTTACCATTTTATTTGAATTTTCCTCACTGGTGCACTTTTATGAACATATATATAATGGTTAATACTTCACCAAAGTTATACGTACTTATAGTTAAAAAAACACTCTGTAGAAAATAAAACAAAATTTACAATCTTTCTCTCCGATTATCCCCAAAAGTAATTTATCATAATTATTTCGATCGACATTTATTGGCAGACTTACCACGCGGCCACGTTCATTTGTTTGTTTTTCGTGTCATGACTCATGCAAGACTCAGACAGTAACGCTATCATTTTAGGGATGCTTCGCAAACGAATGTAGATGTATCGATAAACGTGTACGTAATTCATGGCATTTTAACATCAATTTATTTACTCACCTCCGCAAATCAGCGACATCGATACTCGGTTATATTTTAATTTAACCAACTAATACTAGTCTCGTAGTAACTAGCGCGTCTAACCATTTACATTCGAAAGCTTTGCTATTTTATACGTTTTTTTTTTAAATTCTATATTAGAGGCGTGAAGGCAATGAAATATTAAACTTTGTACTCGCGATAAGTATCGTTAGCGCTACTACTATGTATATCACTTTTTAGAATTAAAAATGGCACTAAAAAGACACGATTATGATCGATACAATATTTGCTACACCAATATGCGGCCGATGCGATCGTCAACACACAAATATATTTCACACGACGACTTTGTATTTATCAATTACTTATTTTTATTTTATTTTTTTATTTTAAATGAATACATCAAAATGTTAACTAAATACACCAAACTTTTTTATGATGCGTCGACGATGTGTATCATAAGCGTGCGCTCATATTGGCTTGTTTTTATTGTTGTTTTCGCGCGTGGTCGCTGCGTGCCGGCGGCGGGCGGGCGTGTTTCGCGGCCGGCTGTCGACTGGCGGACGGCGGTGGAGGTGACGTCACGGCTCGCGACAGTTCGCTTGGGACGCGATACGCATGCGCGGCGGTTGCAAGGTGTCGCGGCGCTGTCGCACGTGCGGTGAGACAGACAGTGTGCAGGCGTCCTAAAAGTTGTTGTAAGTTTTGACATACTAATGCCGTGATGTGTTATTATATAAACAAGAAGTCGCCTAACTTAATAATAATGTTAAGGGAAATGCTAATTAATATGAATTCGACTGCTATGCTTTTATTAGTCAGTTAAGGTACTTAACTATTGGGCACGACCTACCACATTTTGAGGAGGATTCTCCATTAGTCCACCACACTGATCACTTTTTGGTCGGACGAGATATTTTCTGATATACTTATCTTATAACTACCGATACAGAACTGTAGTTCTAAAATTGAATCGAAAAGTTGCACACTGAAGCAAAATAAGATTGCTTGAGCTATGGTCAAATAAGACCGGTTTACAATATTAGTAGATATATGTTGAGTACCAACGAGAACAGTTTTTTTAAAGATAGTATCGGAAGTATAGACAACTTCTTCCAGCCAAAAGTAAAACAATGCTTTAATTTATAAATGAGATCGTAGATATCTCTGTAATAAATAAAATGTTAAAATATGGCAAGTAAAATAAATTCCACTTCACTTAATACTATACCCAGTACCTAACTATAGTAAGGATTCAAGAATGTACATATATATATATATATATATATATATATATGTATTAGTCCCAATTGGTTCAGAAAGTTACGACAGGTTCGTCCTTACTTGACCTTAACCTCTCAATAGGCCTTGGTTATATTATTACATTTATACCACATTACATACTGTAGTAACTCATGATGTTGAAGGGCAATTTTGTTATATATCTGTGCTTTATACGCTACAAATAAAGTTGAAATTGCAATAACCAAGCATTAATATAATAACAACATAAACACGTAGGTGTCACGTAAACTGTCTAACAAAACGTTTAATAGAACGTCTACAGCTGCTACGCCGCTACGGTGCTACGGACGCGTAGCACGTTACTACGATACAGTTGAATGAACTTTTCTGAGCTTGAAATTGTTATTGATGATGCTCTCTCATTGTTTGTAGAAATTTTATGTGGAAATAAAAATTTTTAAAATCGTACTTAGTAGAAGATAGACCTAGCTTTGTCAAATAAAAGCAAAAGTTTTATATACTATTCTTCACGAGCCATTTGCCCTAAAATAACGGGTTGGAAATATTGTATTGATAACATATAATCAATATTATCAGTTTGACGCATGTTGTTTGTTGCAAGTAGGTACGTAGCTCCAAACTAGATTGACTTATTTCAATGGTTGAAAATGATATTCACACATAAAAACCAGTGATCCCAGCGGTGCGAGCCAGAGTTTGAACCTGCGACTCTTGTTACCGAGAAAAGCGTTCCACCGGCATGACTATAACTCCTTTTATTTTTATCAGTACGAGTATTTTTTATCACTTTAGGCAACAAATAAAAATCACACCTAATAAGTTACCACAACAATTCAAAGTCCCATATGTAAAGCTAACCTTAGTATACATTAATACAAACGTACACGAGAGGGGTGAGCGAAGATCATTGCGGGTCGTGGATCGGGTCGGACGCAATCAAGCGGCCGTCAATCATCCACCCACCTTACTTAATTACCCCCCATCGTTTGGGGGGAGCACGAGTCAGTGTGTGTGTGAGATTGCGGGGGTAGGCTCGAAAATGTAGAGCATTGATGACAAGGGTAAACATAGACTGCCTTGCTTTGCAGAATAATAAAATATTGTGAACCGAGTTTATAATAATAAAAATATCGCCAGACAAACTCACTAACTGTACGGCTCTTATTTAAGTAACGCTTGTGTTATTGGTACCGTACAAAGGACTGGAGGCAATCCTTGTACATAATACTTATATAGATATTTAACATCACTCGTTTATAAACATGCTCACCACACAAAGATTGCCTACCAGGATTCGAACCCAGTACTCTCAGTACCGAAAGCAGGTTAACTGCCAACGTTTTAGAGATGTTCCAAATTATAAAAACTCATTAAAAAAATTTGCACATCCAACAACATATCCATTGATACTGATCACACTATCAATCTGAATCACAGGATCTCGATCCGAAGGGAGCGCGGTATAAAGTCAGTATCATGTGGACCTAGCTTTATTAAATTAATAATCCTTAATACTTAAATAATATAATATTATCTAACCCTTCGTTGCTCAAACAAAATTGTGAATTTCTTCGTTAATCCGACCGACATTATACAAACAACCCCCTTTTCACCTCGACAAATACAATCGACCCTTTTACATTGTTATGACGTCATTTGCTTTGTACCCCCGAATATCGTAATCAAAATCAAGCGATCCCTACCTACGTGATCTTACTGCGAATTTTATGGCTGTGTACACAATTATAAGTCGGTAAGTATAAATAGGTGCAATATTGTAATTATACTGAAAAACATCACGCCTGTAATTCCTGAAGGAGTATGCAGAGGTAGACTGTAGTACACCCACATTGTATGATGAAAGTATATTACAAGCATAGAATCAAACATCGTAACAATTTACACTTAAAATTTATAGTGATGGCAATATACAATACATACCAATTGTTTAAAAAAAATATTGATGTAATTAATAGCTGGTCCAAACTAATTCCAAGCTCTTTAGCTACGATCTCCATCACTAGGTAGCACTGCTACGTATCCGCTACGGCCCGTAGTAACGCTACGAACAGTAGCACTCGCGTCGTAGAACATTATACCCATAAGCCTAGAGGTTTTATATACATACTTCCAAAAGTTTTGAGGATTATCCAAAAGATATTCTAAGTCACTAGTACTTTGGATATTAGCCAGAATTGGATGAGACATTAATTTTTATGTGTCCGACCTGATCGACCTCGCTTCAGATATTACATTTGGCAAAGAGAAAAAACTATTTAGCACATAAAGTGACGTATTTAAGCCTATTTTATAAGCAAATTCTGACATTAAGAAATACGAGTCTCTGTAGAGTTTAATTTAATACCTCTGTTATTATTCGGTTACGCCTTGGACACTATTGCTCTCCGGTATTTTTGAGGAAAATTAGGATTCTGGATAGCTCCTTATGTGAGTGTGGACTAGGAGAGGGCTCTCTTGAGCATATTTTTTTTTATTGTTCCAAAATTACAGTTCCTCTATACGATATTCTCCCCAAGGATATTGATCGTCCTATTAATATAGATTTTTTACTGACATTAGTATTTTCTCCTTTGATATACATCCTAGATAAATTTATATCCAAGAATAAAATAAAGTTATAAGGTTTTTTTTTTTTCCATTTACGTTACATTTAATTTACATCTTCCTTTGTCTATCTTTATCTGTCTTTGGTTCATCGCATCTTTTTATATTATTAACTTATTTTGTGTACACACGTATTTAAGTAGATAGTTTTTAAAGTATTCTTTTACAGATTCTCAACGCCACTAAAATTTATTCTTAATTGCTCATCGGACATAATTTGCGTTATTTTTTTTTATTTTTTTTTTTCCTTTTTCACCTTGACACTGGCAAAATCACCGAAGATCGGTGGAGCCATTTACTGTAAAAATTGAATTGATTGATTGTAGAGTTTAATGATGGATCATCAAATACTTACCCGCAATGCAGGAGACTGAGATTTTTCAACTTTTTACCACTTGGTTTTGTGACATTCAACCGTCGAACTTTCATAGCTTGTTGTACATTTAATCTAGACAATCTATACATTATATAGATTGTCTAGATTAAATCTGTTAGTATTGTTTATGCTCTCGCCTATGACGCCTATGACGGATCTCAAAGACTTTAGAGCTGCCTTTATTATGTCCAAGATTTTCCCTCCAACTTATCCAAATACTCTTGATCTCTATGCCTCCGCCAGTCTTGTCGCTATCGGCAGATTATACATAAATTAGCGTGACACGATTTACAAACCATTTCAATGGTTATGTGTATATAGTAGCTGCGCCCCGCGGTGTTACCCGCGATTTAAAAAGTTTGTCCTTTTCCTATATGTCCTTTCCCCTAAACTACCATTACCCATGCAAAAAATCATGTCGATCCTTTACTCTATGAAAAATTAAAACAAATCTATCCCACGGAAACCATACATTTTACCGGGATAAAAAGTAGCCTATGTGCTATTCCAGACTTTATATCTATCGTTGTGCCAAATATCATCCAGATCCGTTCAGCCGTTCTGGCGTGATTGAGGAACCAACATCCATCCATCCATCCAAACTATCACATTTATAATATTAGTGGGATATATATATTAATTAAGTCCTATATATATATTTTACCAAATTATGCGTTTTGGGACTTAATTAAAAAAAGCCACCCTGTTTTCTTCAAAAAATCATCTCTTTGTTCCCTACAAGACTCGCAAGATAATTATTGAACGTATTTTTCTGCCAGCCTTTACACACTCCGTGAGCAATGGTTTTCGTTCGGCCAAGCACGAAACGTGACGGCGTTTTTTTTAGGTCCATTTCTCTGTAGCCGGTTGTTCTTTGAACCGGCCTACTCGCTCGTTAACGTACTCGTCAATTTCGCAAAATCATATCCGACGATTCATAAAGTCAGTAGTAAGGGAAACAAACCCTTATGATTGAGCGATACGGTGCATAATAAGGCGAATGTATGGATGGAAAAACGTAGGCAAAATGATGACGAGTTTGTGTGAGATTTACATAAGATTCATCAAGATTTTGTTTTCATTTAAAATCTAGCTATATACATATTAAACATATACATAATTATTATTTCACACTTTCGAAGCACACAGTTCTATAAAAATATTGTCACCAGTTTTTTTTTCTGGAAGGGTTAGTACAGGGATGAGTTAAAGAACGCATTTGAACATCAATTAAAGTACAAACCTACCTCATTTTGAAGTATTACTTAAAACTATTCAAATCCCCAAAAGGGTTTATTCAAAGTACCACTGGACGAAGCGTATAGACGTAAATAGGTCAAAAGTGAGCATCCAAGCAATTCCCTTGTAATAAGCATGCTTGTTGGAACATCAAAGTGTGGGGAACATAGTGCCTGATTAGATGTATTTTGAGAATATTCTTTATATATTATTTTCAAAGCTTTTGATGACTACTTTACATCTTTTTAGGATTACTGAAGTTCTATCAAGTTTCTACGATACGGTACGATGGCTAGGTAATTCTTAAAGCGATTGTTTGTGAAGTCAGAAATGTTGTGTTCAATTCGAACCAGTGACCGTTATACAGGATGTAAGGGGCATGATAACGAAAACTTTGGGTAAAGGATACACTTTTTTCCTATTAGAAAAATATAGAAATTGTTTATGTCGAGAGCCATGGGCATAACATTTTGTAATTTTGAGTGCGCAATGTATTGTTAACACCGCGGTTACAACACAACGCTTCGCGCGATACCCAAAGCGTGCCAGAGACGAGCGCGCTCAAGCGTATCGAGTTTTAATTTACATTGCAGTTTAAGATCTAAATTAGTAATTATGGTTTTTTTTATTTAAAATCACAATGAGAAAAACTTCTGTTATGATGAAATATTTTTTTAAATACTAATGAAAAGATCGACGTAACTTCCAACTCCACTTCCAAATAACCCTCTGAACTGGGAGAAGGCTCATGGTACAAGTACTTGCTGGTACTAACTAGCATGTGCCATGCACGATGGCGTCAAACAAATCTAACAAAAAAAATCATCATTCTATGTCCCAACAAAAAACATTTCAGTTAACAAAGCCATTAAAATTGTGAGGCCCGGAATCATTATATTATTAACATTAACATTATGTATTAATTTGCCTTTAAAAGCACATAAAATCGAACCCCACTGTACCCGCCATCGGTTAACTACACCATAACAAAAATGGTGTGAATTTATAGCCGAAATTTTTGATATTTAAGGAAGTGTTTTTGGAGGCACCTTTCATGTCATTGGCGGTTCATGGAACCATTATAGGGGTTTACGTCCCCTACCCTCGGCACCGTCCACTTACTGTAATTGTTATATTTAAATATTAATGATGACAACTCGGATGTTATTCTTTGATGGGATTGCCCATGGACTTGCCTATAGTCCTGGCGACGTGAATTGTGAGTATAAAAAATATTTTATACTAAAGTTTGTAGAAATTAAGTTGGGCATTTTTGCCTGATCTTTAATTACACCATTGATACGAGTAACAAATGAACAATAAATCATTATTTCTTACAATGTATTCTTATTTATTATAATGTAATCTGATCTAGACGATTCCAATTAGAGTTTCACATCCTTGCCAATATTTTTTCACGTAAAATAATAGTAGTTAAAGAGAAAATAATATTGAAATAAATACTTAGATTAATTATAATGTTTGCTCGAATAAACAAAGATACAATATATTGGATGTTTTTCTATAATGAACAAGATTATGTGGAAATTAATTGGCTTGGTAGCTGACGGTAACGAATGAAGAAATAAACGTTTACAAATGATAACTATACGAAAATACTTCAATCACATGTATTTTTTTTTAGCTTTCAACAGCTTATTGATATATAACACACCGATACGTTAATACGTAAAACCGTTTCCACAATTTTACATACATGTATCGATGTTCAACGCAATCCTGTAAAACTCTTCATGGCTTTTTTATTTGTGCGCCAGCTGCAATGCATTTCAGGGTTCGGGCTCTCGCGAAATTCCCTACTTTTATTTGGTAGTCACACACAACCGTTGTTATGACGCCAAGTGAAAAATTTTTCGCGGCGACTGTACTTTTTACTTTTTTGTACGCTCGCCTGTAGTTTTCAATGTTTATTTCTTGTAAAATGTTGTTTTTGAAGTTATTAGTGAGTGTTAAAAGTCGTTAAGCTTGCTTTAATGGAGTTCAGCGCTCTGGTGTGTTGAATCTTGATTAAATCACTGTATTAAGGGGTATTTAAAAAATATAACGTAATAAATATTCTCATTCGTCTATTGGGTTTTAGATATAATTGTGCCCATATCGACGTTACTGGACGTAACTTTATATGAGAAAATCTTCACAAATAATTTGAAATCAGAAGACTCATCAGAAATTAGTTCGTTGTCCTATTATTTGCTATTGGATAATTTTGTATTTTTATTATACGATTTAAGCAGCAAATCATGTTCGAGTTAACTCAAAAATTACAAAGATAGGAACATTATAAATGTCGTAACCGCCATAAGTCGACTCATGTGCGACAGAGAAAGGGCACAGGCCCACTCTCTCCCCACTACTTCTTGCTACCGAACTTAATATCCATTTTTTTTAAATCATATGTCACAATAAATTAACAAATATAGTAGTAGTATATACGAAGTTCGTAACGAACGGTAATGAGCGAATTGCATTACATTACCGTTCTCATGTTCGTCTCGACGAATATGTAACGTGTGACGACAAAGCACGCGACAATACGAATGGCGTTTTATTTGCGTCTACGTCGGAGGCATAATCTTCACGTGACGTGAGTCGAGCGCCGTATTTATTGTTGTTTTTCTTCTAATATAGGTTCATACGACTCTACGATTGTTGTAACGCCATGGCACTATTATTTCGCAAAGGAAAGTTTTTTGTCGCTTGTAGGTCGGGTTGAAAAGCTAGCTAGCAAGAGTATAAATGCTACATATCTATCTACAGCTTGAAGGTTCAGTGGTCGTAACGTCGGCCTACCAAACATGAGGTACGGGGTTTACTACTAAAATCATAGGCTTTGTATAGTAGTCCATATTTCAATTTCCATGTACCAATGTAGGCCACGTTAGCACATGCTTTTACATTTCTAATATGATCATTTGATATAGTGACTTATTTTGTTAGTCTTTATTTTGTTTGTTAGTGATAACTTAATTAAGTAGATACCTAAGCATAACATAGTTAAATCAGTAATCTACTTGGTTTATATCCATATCATCAATATTAGCTGCCACTTTCAATATAAACTCAACGTTTTATTTACCATAATCAGAATTTATCGCCACTTACACACTGTACAAACATTTATTCAAATATTAATGCTATACGACCTTGGCAATATACAAGTCATCGCCAGAGATTCTCAAAGTATTAACTCAGCTAGAATTTCGTCTCACACTCATTTTGAAATTAATTATTTATTTAAAATATAATTTTGATTTTGAAATATAATTTTCTTGTTCGAATATTATTTTTATAGGTAATGTGTGCTAGCTGAGAAGCGTAAAGAGTATTGTCTTCACAATAGACCACCAACCTCTAAATCATAGACCAAGAAAAAAAACTTAAATACCTGATATTTAGACCAGCAGCAGAATAGAGGATGCTGCATATAACCGGCTGCGAAAGCTATTCAAAAACATTAATACTAAAACATGACCGACCTTTATGCATGCCGGTGTGCTTATCCTTGAGTACGGTTAGCTCGTAAATCTTGCCAAACTCCTCAAACATCGGCCGGAGGTCCTCCTCCTCCAGATGGCGCGGTATCTGCCCAATGAACAGCTTCACAGCGTCCTTGCCGGCGCCAGGGGGCGCTCCGGTGCGCTCCGCCGGCGTCTGGGGCGAAGCACGCTTCATGTCAACGGCGTGAGCGTGCACGGGCGTCGAGGGCGCCGTGCTGACGCTCCCCGGCCCACTTTGAGCAACACTGACCATATTTTGCATGTTATACCCAAACAACATCGGGTTCACGTGCCGTAGATCCGCGCCCACGATCATGTCTATCACAGTAGCCAGACTTTCGTTAATGAACACAAAATTCTTAATCACAGTGCTTTGTACTACGTTTCCCTTAATCTATAAATTCGGTTTGCAAGTTTTTTTTAAAGCTCACTCGTGTTTACTTTCGTTTTTCGCGGAGGGTGAGTGTTTGGGAGGGATGAGGGTGGCGTGCGGGGGTGTGCGTCGGCAGCGCGTCTGTGTGCGTGCCGTCTCTTCTCAGTCACCCCGTAATGCGTAATATTATCGATCGCTGTAGTAAGAGTAGTAGGCAGCACAGTCCCACCCGTTTTTCTTACTGACGCGGATTTATTGCAATGTTTATATTATGTGCGCTATTCCTTAATTAATATATTTTACTGTACACAAGTTTTACGTAATATTGCGCATATTTTTTTTATATCAATCAATTAATATTAATTCCTACTACATTAATTATTCACTACGGAAATAATCTATTTAATTAATTATGAATATAAAAAAATGGCATATCGATTTTTTTATAAAGTTCAGGCGTCATTATCTTGATGCCAGTTTAATAGTTTCAATAGCGCTACACTAATTTAGAATGGCGTGACTGAGTATCTTCACACGTGAAAAAGTATATTAAACGGTTCCTGTGTATTTACGGTGTTCGAGCGTCGCACGGGGCGGTGTTTACAAACAAACCGCGATCCGACACACTGTTATTTATTTTTCACTTATTTTTTCTCCACACCACCGTTTAACACTGATTGTATACACGCAATTTGTCACTGAATACACCAAAAAAGCGTATTTTTAATCTATGTTTATAGAGATTTTTTACACGTAACTTCTAATATTAAATCTAACTTATGTTTAATCACTGCACGACGACTAACGATGACATGACGTACAACGAAAATCACAAAACACGAACTAAATGAGACAACAAATTTGCCGTGTTCCCGTCTATATGCCTACATGTCCACTAACCTAAAATTCCCTCTGAGGTCCCCTCATAGTACACGCTATGGGGAGTCTCCGGTCTTGATACAATCCTCCCTTTCACTCACCCTCGCTCAGATACGCGACTAAATTCGCTTTTGTGTGAATACGTTGATTATTTGAAATTTCTTGTCGAGTGTGCAGGCGCGCGGAACTTTATCACTGAATTACTTGAAATATTTACACCGATCGCGGTTGGATATTGACCTCAGTTTTGTGTGTTATCATAGTTATTGTTCATGTTCATAGGAAAGTTATTAGGCGCTATTTTGCGGCAATGTCTTAAAGTTAAATGAAATAATTAAGTGCTATAATAAATACGTGAAATGAATGCTTGTAAACTACGTTTTTACTTTTAATATAAAATTAATAAAATTTAAAATCAATCATCATTGAAGTTATTCTCTAATATATTTTTTTAAATTTTGAGTTATCACACATTGATATACTATATCACATATAAAAAACATTTTCATATATATTGAGTTTCTTTAGTTTTGAAGGTGTCCTAACATTTCTATTGATACAGGTTCGTCAAATATGTAACATGGAGACACTTTAAAACCACTCAAATAAAATATTGAATGCAGACTTGGATGCCTCAAAAAAGGCATCGTTGCGTCATTTATGTATTAACAAACACAGCTTTAACCCGCATCAGGCGTTAGGATCCGAAAAAAAAACTTTTGCTCTGCATAATTTAGCCGACCGGCTCGCTTAGTAGGCAGCCGTAAAAGTAACTCCGAATTCGGTAAAAAGGTCTTCAATGTTTGGTCGGGCTATATTTCAAGCGCCGAAAATAGCAAAGGGGATAACCCGCACCCCGCGCGCCGCTCCCCCCGCACCCCATCCCCACAGCCTGCGATGATCTTTGCACGCAACTCCTAATGGCCGTTTAGAAAAATAAGTAAAGAGGAAACGCTTACTTGAAAGTATCCGGTGGATTCTTTTTTTTTAATTTCTGCACACCATGGGGACGGGAGTGATATAGAGAACAGTTATGAGATTAACAATTTAAAATGCTGCTAGTGATGGTGCAGAGATAGAACGACAATTAAGAGGTGTACAGACCAGTCGAAAGTCGATTCAGAAGTTCCGATAAGTAACCAATTCGATTCAATTATACAGTCATTTCAACAGGAAGATGTGAATCAATAAATATTAGAAGGTTTCTACTTAATGACGGCTTAAAATAGTCTAAAGAGTACCTTTGCTAAGGCAATCTGGGAAAGTTTGGGGTCGAGTCACCTTCGTCCGTAGGAGAATTAAATACCCTCGAGATACCCTACACGTGACCCTGGGTGGTGCCAACTAGGTGACAACTCTACTGGTGGTAGGCTTCGGCCGTGGTTAGTCACCACCCACTAAACAAAGCCATGTCGCCAAGCGGCCTAGCCGTGTTCCGGCATGATGTTCGGTGCTGCCATTCATGGATGGCGGGTCAGATCAGCTGCGCTGCATGTGCCTAGTGCATGTAGCGTCTCGATCTACTGCCGCCTTCCTACCTAGGCAAGTATGCTCCATCGTAGATCTCATCATCACTTACCATCAGGTGAGATCGAGATCAAATACTTGCCTATAATGTAATAAAAAAAAAAAGTGTCCCAGGCCAGGTCCGGGTCCTCTCCGTACTGGCCCCGTCTCTGCACGCGGAGAATCCTAGCAGCCGTTGCGGTGGTAAATTTTCTCGTGTCGTAGAGATCTTGCAGTACTATTCATAGTAACAGAATCGAAGATTCGATACGATTACTCATCGAACACTTTAACTCGACTACTCATCGTGTTTACAAAGCACGTTTTATAAGTATAATATTTAAAGAATTAAATTCTAATCCACTTTATGACAGTTTAATACATAAAAGTAATTACTACGGTATCATTCGAACTGATCAACGATGGTAACGTTCCGTGCAGTGGACTGGAGAAGATACAACTAATACCCGTTTACAAACAGATCATTACGAAAATTTTCCATCGCGGGAGTTTAATCTAATTCTAGGCAATAGCCTGCTCTGACCATAGGACCGGCGGTCATCAGATATTAGTGGGAGGGTCGTATAGGCTGGGCTATCTAAAATAACATTAAGTTTTAGCTTCGGAGCGCAGCGAACGTGTATCAATTAGCGACCGTTTGGTGCGGTCAGCCAGCAACATCGCTCGCGCGCGATATAGCCAAATACGACTAACCGCAAATATTTAGCGAAATACTAGATATTTTACTATGTTACAAAGTTCTACGTTTAATTTAAAATAATTTTACGTTTTTAATTTCATTCGCAAAGGTAGCGCTCAATTGTTCGCACGATAATATTTAGGATACTTCTCTTTCAACGGTATAGTAGTTAGCTACTTTCTGTTACTTAATAATTTTAATATTGCAAGACGAACACACCGACCATACGGTCCCACACTAAGTAACTCTTGTAATAATATCGCCCGACGAACACACCGACTATACGGTCCCATACTAAGCAACGCTTGTATAATTTTTACCGTACAATGGACTGAGGACGAACCCAGTATAAAATACTTATATAGATACTAAATATCCATAACTCAAGTACAAACATTCGTGATCATCACACAAAGTTTGTCTCTACCAGGATTCGAACTCGGGACCCTCGGTGCAGAAGGCAGGGTCACTACCAACTGAGCTAATTAGGTCGTCTTCTATTGCTTGATAAGTACCTATAATAAAATTATTTCTCGCGATATCCTCGTAAACACCCTATATAAAGCAAGTGATAATAATCATTGCTAAAAATGGGATTCGCACATAAAATCCAGATATCCCAGAGGTGCGAGCCGGGGGTTGAACCTGCGATACTCGTTACCGAGGCAAGCGGTCTAAGAACTTGCCTATCACTGTTTTTTTTCTTAATCAAAGTAGTAAAGCTAAACTTTCTGTTTACCTGTTTGGTATTTTTCTCTGTGTTGAGAATTTTCAACGAAAAATTTATGCTTTTTTTATTTTTTCCTTATTTTATTTCATAATATTTTGCGAGGGGCGCCGAAAATTGGAGATTCCTGCCCGTTGTAAAGTTTGGTAACTAAACAAAGACAATGTTGACCTACTTAGTGAATCTCTGTATTGAATGTTTGAACGACGGTTGACTATGTGCTAACTGCGGTACAGGCCCTCAAGTTGGGTCACGCTGCGACTGTGAAGGGATTGTGTGATTAGAGGGACTTTTGTTGGTAGATCGGACTGCGATGTTGAATGGTAAAAAAGATAAAGAAAGATATCAAGGATACGTAATTTATTTCTTTTTATTAATTTCAGTAGATTCACTTTTGAATCCGTTGATTTTAATTAATTAAGTACACAAATGTTACTTTACATAAAAAATATATCCATTTTAGGAGAAAATAATATTTAAAGCATTACTAAGGGTACACATTGTGCTCTAACTTCACAACAATACTTGCAAAGTCTAAATTGGTCTCTACAGCTATATACAGTGAAATGTATTTTTTTTAATATCGCCAGACGAACATACCAACTGTACGGTTCCGAATTAAGCAACGCTTGTATTATGGGTACCGTAAAATGACCTGGGGCGAACCCAGTATACAATACTTTTATATCTGGGGCGAACCCAGTATACAATACTTTTATATCTGGGGCGAACCCAGTATACAATACTTTTATATCTCATATTATTTTTGAAAACGATGAACAAAAAAAGTGCTAGACATGTCGTCAATCACATTTACATAATAATCCCGACAACTTACTCATTTTGTGTAAGTTTTTACGACGAGTGCCGACAATAATTTGTGTAATAATCAACGCCCGCGTTGCTATCGGTACGAGTTGCTTTTATCGTTACGCGACACGACACGGGGTTGACAGAGGAGGAGGTGCAATCGTAAAAATACCACAATTACACGGACGCCGCGGTGTGAAGGGCTACATGTGTTGTTATTAGCGTAATGGCTCCAAATGACGGGGTTTCGAAAAAAAAATCGTCACTCTTTTACTATTTGAAAAATGTATATTCGGCCATTATTTTATAGCATGGATACATTTGTTTCTTTGTCTATGGGGTTATATCTACTTTGTAGGAGTCATGAATGCTGCATTAAGTATGAACAAACATATATACAATTTAAATCTTTAAAACTTGCAACACAATGTTTTTATCCCTTAAGGTAGGAATACACAGGGACATTAGACGAACAGTACCTCAAGCACAAACTTTTTACGTACCGTTTTGGTAACGTTACTTCTTCCATCCCTCTCACACCACAGACTTCATAAATAAGTGTGACAGTGATAGCATGTCTTCTCGATGACGTCACGATTATTTACCCTACAGTTTTTAAGACCGATTGTCGAAATTTGTATCCTGTGTATCAGTATCAGGCCACATAAGGGTCAGTGTCACCGTGTATACGTTTCTACTATCTTAAACTTGTCACTGGACATTATGCGACCGAGTGTCGAAGTGTGTTAATCGCCGACACCGAGTTGCAGATCCCATAACATAGTTTTCGTCGACATTAAGTGCCAAATGTAATTTTCCCAGTGTATACATACCCTTAGCGTTGCTATCATTATAGCTTTAGTTGAAATGTCCGAATTATTGGTCCCAAGACATCGGACGGTTCAGACTCAGTATTGTTAGGGACTGTAGTAAAAGGATACGCCTCGGGCAGCTTTGGGGGCCGTGGTGGTATCTAGGGTACTGTTGGAAAAGGGGAGGAGGGTCAAATGTTCCGTTTTATGAAGGTGGTGTTATATACGGGAGACAATTAGACGAGGTATTATGTAGGGTGACTGAGGGAAATCTATAAAAATAAAAATTAATTACTTTTCGTTGGTAAGTAAGCGCATCACTTGAAAACAACTGTAACGATATGGTTATTTTTAAAATTTTCGTAAAAGTCCACGTCACAAAGAAAAAAAAAATAAAAAAAAAATATTCGTTATTTTTACAGGACTACGTATCTGAGGTCTAGTGCTAGTAAAATATAAATACGGATTGAATACCAATATTTTTAAACGAGATACCACACGGATTATCCCACCACTTGCCAACGCAACACACAAGAGTAATTCTACCCTAAAAACGGCATCCCAGATTTAACAAGGGCCCTATTACTACTACGCAACCCTAAATTTTAGGGGCCAGCGGCGGTCCCCCTTTGCAACGAACTTAAAGGTAACCTGGGACTCTTTAGACAATGTTGCAAGTTGCTTGTTACTTTAATGTCTTGACTTTTGGATGGTTCAAATTTTAATTCGGAGGTCTTTGGCGCGTAGTTTCAAGATACGCTATGCATGCTATGTTTATTTTGTTTTTTGAACACGCACGAATCTGGCGGCTAATTTCAATGCTCAATAGTGCCTTAGTTTCGCGGCGTTATTATGCGTACACAGGAGTCCGTAGCTTAATAGCAATCCTCGTAGAGAAGTAACCTTAATGATTGAAATGGCATTCGCTTTTGCGTAAAGAAACGATGACTAAATAAAGTCTTGACTAATGAAAATATACTCTAGATTACCAGCCATTGTACTTATTTAGTAAACAATTGAGTTTTCTTTGCATCGTTTGTCCTAGACATCGTCGTTATCTTCTAGGAGAAGTTATATGTTTGGTTGCTTGGCATACAGTCAAGATGGGTGTGTTAATTTAATTTTTAATTTTAAGTCTCAGCCCTAATTTTAGGAGTCCGCTTCGGGTCCACTTTGTTCCGTACAGTTAGCATATAAAAGTGGCTTCGGAGTGTTCAGACAGTTTGTGGCAAGTTGCGCCGATATCTTCATTCAACTGTTGGGCTGGAGTTTTGCCGGTCCGCTGGTCCAACGCTTTGCTCTGTGCCAAATTATTTGCTAAGTTTGTGTTAAGCGGTATGGAAATATCGGTGGTGTATGAGCAAGGCTTCACAAATTCATGTTTGTTATTATAAACATGACGTTAATGTAATAATAAAAAAAACCTTAAATCAATAGTGTTTAATGTTATACAAATTAAATTATATGAGTTTTTTTTTTTTTTAAATATAATTTTGGTGTCTGAAAAAATAACAATACACTTTAAACTGAAAGATGACAGTCGAGTGTCCATACCTAGACATAAATAATAATTCAAATGCAGAAGAATTAACACAACCAACCCCAGAAGTATGCGTTACCATATTTATGTTATGCCCTTACATAAAAAGTCACTAATTGACTAAACTCCTTGCAGGATTTCCTCCGAGAGTTAAAATTTCCCTCATCGAGTTATTGTTCAAACCTTAACAACGAAGGGGCGTAATTTTATATAAGTTATTGCCTTGTTATATAGCGTTGCAAATTAGGACACATTGATCAACATCAATCGTTTCAAATTACATACCATTTAACTGTCACTAAGTGAAGTATGGAAATTATGGTTTCCAGTTTTTAATAGAGTTCGTTATTAATTCTTTGATAATAAATAGCTTACTGTCATCAGATTTGTTTTTATTATTTTATAACGTCAACCACAAAAGCTATGGTCATAATTGCTATTGATGGTAAAATTTACTTCTTAGTACATAATTTTTCTAGGTGTCAAAAGTTATACTATTTGCTTATTCTTTTCCATATCGCGTTACATCGAAGATGTGTGAATGTCTCAACTAACAACAGATGACATCCCATTAATATTCCCCAATAGAAAATCTTAAAAAATACGTATTAAGTCATGGTCTGAAACCAAATTCATACATGCAACTTCAGAAAGCTTCCATCCTTAATACCTGCCGAATTGTTAGGAAGTTTCTACAGATAGACAAGAACTAAACCGCGACAGACCTTCAAACATAAAAATAAAATCTATGGCATTTACTTGGCTATCACCCGTAAATGTCATAAAACTTCCAGTGCAAGCTGAGCAAATAAAACACAACAAATAATAATAATGTACTAGAGTAATGTGTGTGTGTGTATGTGTGTGTGTGTGTGTGTGTATTTATGATTATTTGGGCGCCGCCAAATACTGATACACCAAAATAATTTACTCGCGTTAATCCAGCCCATTCTTACAGTTGCTATAATCTCATGAATGGGTATCGCTGACGTCACTCGACATAACTGTCCAGTCATTCACCATAGCTCGCCTGAACACCATGAAATTAGTTCACTACACTCACAATGGGGCTTCTGATCAATGGTGTATTGATATTGATGGTTAATACTTATTCTGGGCGATTAAGTAAACTTCTGTGCAAATTGCAGTAATGTGTAACGGTATGTATTGGGCAGAGATTCAAATGAAGATCATTTTGGTAAATATCAGCTTGTATTTTGATTTTTTTGTTATAAAAAAACTTTATAACAAAAAAAGCCGTCTTCCAAAAATTAAAAAGCAAAAAGTAATTTACCCTGTCTAACTAAATCAAATATTTAACGAATGTGAAGTTGGTGCCCAACAAACATATTTTGAGGTAACAAACAAAAAAAAATCGAATTGAGAACCTTTTTTTAAGTCGGTTAAAAATACTTAATTTAGAATGTTGTTATTTTTTGAAATTACACACGTGGTAACGATTGATGGCACTTATGACAGCTGTCAATTACTTATTAAGTATTTAGTCCAAGCGGTACTTATTTTTTTTCACATCATACAACTTCATTGTAGTTGGCGACTCATAAGCTATCATCAATTTTAAATTCCTTTTTAAATCAATGTCACCTCTAAATGGTGCCGTACCCTCCATGAATCCAGTTATAGCGGGTTCAGACCGGTTGTTGGGCGAATCTTCGCGCGTGGACAACTCGCCCCCAATTCGGAACGGTTTGAAGGTCAGTGAACCGAGGGCCGCTCTGCACATTACCAGAGGGGTGTTGCTCTAAAGGGATGATCGATTTTTTGTTTTTTTTTATATGACGAAGGTGTGTGCAATCTATGGTAATGTTCATTCGAGTATAAGAACTAATGCACTTTTTTGGAATTTAAATATATTAGTACTTGATTGAATGAATTGAAGAATATACATACGTAAAGACAGAGGCGAAACCCTGAATTAACTGGTTCCATCCCATACCTCCATTGCCTCTTTTATATTCATGACAATAATATCCTAATTTATTAAAACTGTATGAGGATTTATGAAAACTATAACATAAATAATGGTGTCAAAAATCACTATCGATCTTAAATTAATTTGAAGCGACCACTGCAACCGCGCCATAAGCTACACAGATGGCGCTGCAGACGCATTCAGAACAACAGACAATTCTCAACACAATCCTGAATCGCGCTATAAGAGTTTTCGGAGTACGTAACATATATACAAAAATCCCGACGGTACCGTTGGGGGCATAGCGGCCGCCCCGCCAGGCATACCATCCGCCTGGTTGGAAGATCTTCTCGCTAAAAATGTATTTGGTTGTTAGATTGCATGTGTAAAAGCTAGGTGCACATATGTGAGGTTATCGAATCGTCCCCGTTGTGTTTAAAGGCGCAGAGAAGAGACGGATGTGTGTGATGGGGAATAAGGGTGCTGTGGAGTCGTTAGGAAACTCAATTAATTTCAAAAATTATAAAAGACTTAATATCGCATAACATAGACTAAATTCTACATTCATGAATGTTTTAACTATTAAAACATAGGAAATATTCACTAAAAATAAAGAACATAATTCATCATCAAATTCATTCTTTCATAAATTTGATTCTGTGGCGGTACGATGTTATTCGGGGCAGCTAGTTGTCAATGTTAATAAATTAAAATATTCAAATAAATTTGGATGTATCCACATAATATCTCTATGTTTATTTAAAACCTCACATGGATTTTCTGCAGGACTAGGCAGATAATAACATACTTACTAAATCTTGTCTTAATATATATCTTATTACAATATAGCTGAGTTTGAACTCGAATGGAACGGAGAAAAAAAAATATTGTCACAATAACGACTCAATACACGCAATTGTTTTCCCGAAACTGAGCCGTAAGAGTAGGGCTCGGACCCGCGGGGAGGGTTATTGATTTCCATTATACCTACGCGGAGGCAGCCTCCTCATCTTAAAGACGTGTCGTGTTTCACACACTTTGTATGTTCCATTTTGTAATATCTCAATTTACTGAAACGTAAGATGAAGGTCTTGAGTATGATCAGTAAAGCTAGCATTGGAGATCTTAAGTGGTACATATGCAAATGACATTATATACTTGACGTTTTATTAAGGTCCGGCTGTTCTGTGTTCATTTTGAACTAACTAAAGTGTTAGCTTAACAGAGGTACATATAATGGAAATAGAAAATGAAACAATGTTTTGAAAATAAAATAACTAACATAAAAATGCATAGTCAAATTGGAATATTTTAATTTTGTATAGGCCTACGGTGCCCCACCAAATTGTATTTTTTTTTCATTCCTTCTTTATGACCTTAACCGAGAAGAAAAAAATATATGATCGATGTACTTATCTTTAATTGAATCGATACGCTTGATTTGAAATCGTTGGAATTGGTAAGACGCGAAGGAGCAGCGAAGTATTTCGATTCAGTTGCTCGGAGGTCTATAGAAGGCTTTATATACACAGGCGGCAAGGGTGACGAAGTGAATCGGGCAAATGAAATATTCCAAATGAATGAGGCGACCGTTCCAGTTGAGATACCATCGGAGACGGCGGCGGGATCGAATGAGTTCCCGCAGATCGACGTAAATAATTCCTTTCTCTTCTTGTTATAATGGAAGGAATTGCTTAAGATTTTACAGATGAGAATCAAATGTTATGCATATTGTTTGTGATACTTTTATATCAGGTAAATATAACTTAGGGACTGATTTCGTTTTCTGTCTGTTCGACAGCTGAACAAGGTAGTCCTTTTCTTTCCAACTTGCTAAGAAATGGTTGATTCAATTTATGATAAGCATTAGCCAAGTTTTGAAACTACTTCAAGCTGCAAGATGGACAGAATACATAAAAATAATTGCAGACGAAATTAAGATGAAATGCACGCTGCGGACTAAACAAGACCACTCAGCTACGGGTGATATATTTTTCACAAAACTTGCGACCACTTCAAGAAATGTTTACTGAATCTGAGATAACCTATCAAAAAGAGGAATCCCTATAAAGTCAGAATGCAAAATCATAAAGATACTAGAATCTCAAACGTATTTTCAAGTTTATACGTCCAACAAAAATATCCAAACAAAGCGATAAAGCCGCTGGCTAGACCCGCTGTGGGCAATAAAGCCGATAGTGGGTTCGGGTATCGCGGCGAATCGCTGCGGCCTCATCAGTGGAAACGCAACTATGGATGTGAGATGAACACTGTTACACCGTGATGAGCAGCACAGCAATATGTTTCTACTTTGCTTTCTGCAATATATGCAGTATAGGAAAAAAACTTGCTTAAGGGGGAAGCTCAGGTCAGGGCGCGAAATTCAAAAAGAACCTAATCCTAATCCGATATAATAAAAATACCTAATTCGATACAATACCATAAGGTTTGTAAAAACCACTCTTTATGGTGTTGTATCGCTTTAGTTATTTTTGCAGAATGCTAATATCGCAAAAAACTAAATTACATCGTAAAGATGTCCAAATTTTACGTAAAAAAATAAAAACCATTGAAATTGAATTGAATTTCGCGCCCTGACCTGAGCTTCCACCTTAATTCAAATAGGTATTTAGTTCTTACGCTTTCTTATCTATGAACATAGAATTCTGCATACCTATATTTGTTGTTTTGTCGGTATTCATTCCAATTTGGGTGTAGCTGATTATTCATATTATAACCACAGATCTTTTTGACGACCTGATTAGCGCTGTTGGTAGACTCCCTGATTTCCGTGCTGAGGGTCTCGGGCTCGAATCCTGGTAGGGACAATCCTTATGTGATGAGCACGAATATCTGTATCCGAGTCTTGGATGTTTAATATCTATATAAGTATTATATACTGAATTCACCCTCAGTTCATTGTACGGTACCCATAATAGAAGCTTTGCTTAGTGTGGGACCGTATAGTTGGTGGGTTCGTCTGGCGATATTATATTGTATTATATTAGAGTTATCCCGTGTACTAGTTTATTAACATACAGGCAGGTATATATAGCTGTCTGTTTTTCTCACCTACTCATACCTACATCGGTGTGATGGACGCCAACATACGCAGATATAAGCATTCCCATGATATAAGAAGTTGGACGTAGTTGCGTGCTTGGGGCGAAATTGTTAAACCGGCCGCTCAGGGACCGGAGCCTGCCAACTTTCCTACAAGTACTCTTTAAAAGCACTTCCAAGGGATATCTGAACATGCAAACAACTCCTCGCAAAAAATAAGGGCTTAGCCCGAGTCCGAAATAGTATTGCAGGGTCTTATGTAAAATGTGTAGATAATTCTCAGTAACGTTATTTATACTAGTTAAAAAGAACCATGTATATGTTAAAAATAATTTTAGCTGAAGTCATAGAAGAATAAACTGACTTCAACTTTTCTCTACTCTCCCATGGATGTCGCTTGAAAAGTCTAGAATACGTTTATAAAAATACACTCGACCTGCAAATGCTATCCGTAGAATTATATCATTTTGACAATTTGAGACGAATTAGAAAAAATACAACCGAATTGAGAACCTCCTGTTTTATAAAGTCGGTTAAAAAGAATAAGCATTTTATATGGAGTAAACTCTTTCCTTCAAGACCTAAGCCTGCTGAACCAAATGACCTCTACCCTCAACGATACCCAATCACAGACTAGTCCAAGCTCCACCCATAGCATGGCACCAAACTAAAAGTCGAAAAATAACATAACACATTTTTATTGGCACCGTTCACACCGGGCGTGTAGCAGTCGAGGGCAATCCAGCCAGTCATCGCGCGCCTCACATAAACACTTTGTGAGAACTCATCGTGATCAAACAGTTGGTAATAAAGATAGATTAATGGCGGCCCTTCGCGCAGAGCGCTGCCGAACTTTCGCGGACATGTGGATTGTGCCAGTGCCAAATGAATGTCATTCGTTTGAAATAATTGTGATAGTAGCTAAACAGAAAAAAAAATGTTGGTATTCGTGACGGATCGGCACCATCGACATTTTGTTTTCGCGACCAATTTCAGCTATATTTTCAATAACTTTAAGCTCAAATTATAGGGTACTTAACATCACGCTATGAACTTTATGAGTTGAGCTGCAGAGCAAAATCGACGATTGGGTGTGGCGTTAACGCAGAAAAAAATAAGCTGTAGGTTACAATAAATAAATGCCTATACATTTTCCAATTAGTTATTTTATGAGTAGTTTATTAAATATAAAAAAGCCTAAACTGATATACTGATCGTGGCAGCCCGCGGTGTTTGAAAAGTTGTAGAAATTACGAAGATTATTTGATTTTTTTTTCATTCTCGTAATTCATACTATACCTATCTTACATTAAGAGTAATGAATTCACACACTTATGTATTTTTGTGTAATTATAAACCACAGAGAAAACAGTTCACCGTCCTTCAAATTTGTCGGATATCTGCCACTGAAAAATCCAACAGTACGTCCACCGATGCCCATGAAATTTCATTCATTTTCTTGCCAACTTTCCTGTCGATATTATCTCCAACCCTTGATTTACCCACTACACTCCTTCCTTGACAGCTGGAGATTTATTGCCACGCTTTTTTCCCCGCCAAAGGTAGCTCTGTTTATCTCTACAAGTATCTTAAGCGGCGCGAGCATAATAAGTGAGTTGGTTGTTGTCTGTTTATTGTAATGTTTGGGGGAGGAAGATCCGTATCGTTCAGCAGATGTAGGAAGTATTATGTTTTTATCTCGAAGTGTGGAAGTAAATGTACAAAGTATCTGAATATCTAGAGTCTTTTTAAGGTCCACTGTGTCTCTTTTCTCTCCTTTTCATTTCTCGATGGTGTTATATATGCCTGATAAACGTCGGTGAAGTTCACATGCCTTTCGATTCTAAAAAGTCTATATTATTGTCAATCTCAAATGAATAGCAAATAAAAAAAAAATATGTTGAAAATTCCGAAACAAAGTAGAATATCTTCAAAAAAAGATGCGTATCAAAAGAAAATGTCCCTTTTTCAATAATACTAACGACGAAAATTGACGCTTCGCCAAAAAAATGAAACCCAAATTATTTTCCGGCTTTGTTTGCGTCATCAAAGAGGGAGACCTTAAAGGTATCTTTTAAAATCCATTTCTGGGTTATTCCGATGCCTAGGGTGATATTTTTACATCCACATTCGCCAGCCCGCGGACCGGTAAGGATGAAGTAGGTAGATCGGGACTTACGGCTGTAAAGAATGACAAATAACTTTAGAATGAAGTTTGAAGCACATGAAAGAACATAAGCTTATTTCGCTCAGCTAATCACCAATCAAAGTAAGACACAGTCCATCCATAGTGAGATTTTTTAGTGAAGATAGATTAAATGACGTAACCTCCCAAGAGTGCATTCATACATTTAAAAAATCGTTTGTTTTTTTTTATTCACTTAAATGCCACTGCATATACTTTGTTTCTTGAAATCCTCATCAGTATATCACCAATAAAAGTCACGCTGGGTGCGACCGTTTTATACCCCCGTCTCCGCGGCGTTTGCAATTCGCTCACCATTTCGCGGGGCTACACCGAAGGGGAAGCACCCAGATGTCGCCCGAACAAATTATTTACTACCCATCCTTTGGTAGGAGACCTGCATCTCCATATCTGTGTTCAGGCAACGAGTGTCTACACAATTTGGGCGCGTACCTGGGAAGTCTTAGACAATTTATCTTGATTCTTTTTTATGTTCCAAATTGGATATGATAAATCTGAGTATGAGGATCGGCTGTTTGTTGGCTATTTGTTAAAGTTGGCTTACGTTCTTTGTGGGATTAGATGTGAAATGGATAGGTTTTTAAGAATCGGCATTGCAGGAATCGTTTGACTACAGATAGAGTACGTTAAAACAAAGTAATTGAGTCCTTTTAAATCAGATGAATTTTGACCTGAAAAAACGATGAGAAAAAATTCTTTGTAGCAATATATTGCAATAAGAGCCAAAGTTGACTTACTAATTAAATAAGGCCTCAATAGAAGCTATTCAAGAATAGTTCCATTACCATTTTCATTCCAAACGACATAATCGCTGAACGAGTCGAATGAAACAGAATGTTTCTTAATCTAAATACCATCACGCCTAGAACATTTCAATGAGCACAACACGTAGGAGAGATACCAACCAACCAACAGACTCATACGAAGCGAGCACAGTGCAACTAAAACTGCGAACAAATTGGAGCAATAACGCCGCGGAAACAAACGGACCTCGTAAAAGAGTCCACCGCATGCGTCGCTGGATGCACTGCGATGACCAACTATATATATATATTGGTTACGGGTTAGGTGTATGCAGGAGAAAATTCTATTATTTTACTGTGACTGGAAAGTAAGACTAGGAAGTTTGACTTAAATGCATTATTTTAAACTACATACATTGTGCCTACATTGTTCTCACATACCTATTACAATGTATTGCTCAAAAATGTAAAAGATCTTTTAAAAAAAAAGCAACCATGGAGTTTCTTGCCCGTTCTTCTCTATAGGAACGGCATTCCGAACGGGTAGTAAAGTAGTTCTTCTTCTTCTTAGTCGGGCACTCTTGTCAGAGTGGTCGTGGTAATGGGTTGCACTGTTCGGACATGGACGCTGCTCTAGCTATTTTTCTCCACGTATCTCGATGTAGGGCATTTCGGGAACATTCTACTATGGGACAATTTGTAGCAGATTTTATTGACTCAGTCCATCTTGTTGGAGACCGACCACGTGACCGTTTGCCTTCTATTCGGCCTTGGATCACCAGACGTTCCATGGAGTTATTTTTTCGGGTGATGTGTCCAAAAAATGTGAGGATTCGTAATTGCACAATCGAGTAAAGTAGTAGTTTAGCATTTTGTAACTTTTGACGATTTATAAGTACTGTACTTAATCGTCTACGTGAATAAAAAATATTCTGATTCTGATTCATACAGACTTGGTAGAATGATCGACTTTGAACTACTATTACTACTACCTTGTTATAGTAATTGTTCGATCGTTGAAACTAATAAATGACCTAGGTACTAAAACTGCAATTAAAATAATAGCATTATTTTCATACGATAAAACAATGGTCTTTATTTGTACCTTATAGTAAATATGAAATACCTTAGAAGTTAATACAAGCAGTATATTTAACGGCCTGATAAGCACACTTGATAGTGACCCTAATTTCTGTGCTGAGGGTCCCGAGTTCGAATCCTGGTAGGCACAAAATTTGTTCTGTTTGAATGTTTATTCCCGAATCATGAATGTTTCATATTTATATAAATATTAAATCCTGAGATTGTCCTCAGTCCATTGTGGGGTACCCATGAAACAAGCGTTGGTTAGTGTGGGACCGTATAGTTGGTGTGTTTGTCTGGCGATATTATTATTATATATCAGTATTCACATCAGACGCGTACGTACAAAATAGCGTAGAATCCCGCATATTTGTTCTCCATTAATCCACTAGTTTGCTAGAACAAACACGTTCGGTTAACTGTGGTAGCGAAACTTCGTTGTAATAGATCGCCATCCCTTTCCAACATGACAGGCTAGAGCAGGGTAAAAGTACCAGGATGGTATGAGATACTTCACGTTAAAATGTAATGCCAAAGTAATGCTCGCGAGGGGATGAAATATTCTATCTTAGAATGTAAACAATGGAAAGTCGATTAAAATTAAGTCGTAGTAGCAAAATTGAATTTGATGAAGCTAAAATGGCTTACATTCTTTACTATTAAACAATTTATAAAAAGTTTTCAACCATTTACAATTACAATACAGTGTGACCAAACACTTTTGTTTAAAAAAAAATTAATGTCATTGTAAACTGATGTTTTAACAATAATCTTCAATACTGACGACGCATTCCACTGTCGCGAAAATTATGGCAATTGAACTACACTATTAGGTATATTATTTTTATTCAGTAGACCATAATTCCTTCATATTTTCTTCGTCGTTGTGTTTTGACATTGTGGTCACAGGTAGTCGAGTTCGAATATACTAACTATCGTAATCATGATATAAATTAGGATCAAAATAAGAATGCAAACTAGTAGTTACTGTTTAGCTAAGTAATAGTTAGCGTGCATAGATCAATTTCATTATATTTAATAAAAAAAAAATATCATAGCTGAAACTCTATCGATCATTACCTTAAAGAAGATGATAAGATTCTAGAAGAAAATGACGAATAGAAAATGAACAATGTAATTACTGAGAAGGACGCTTGTTTACGTGGCCGTCGGTAAACATCCCTGGCCGTCGGTAAACGTTTTACGCAAAATTGTCGCGGCCGTGTGGCCGCCGAATGCGTTTTACGGCTCCGCGAGGTCTAAGGACGAATGCAAATGGTGGAGGACACAGTTTATGTTATCCTTGGCTTCTGTTAAGTAGGTTGTATAAATATAATTGTTAAGACAAATATTAATACGTGCTGTATATATATTGTACTGAAATTAGAGCTCACTCCCATCATTAAAAAAATTAAAAATACTATTTATCGATCGTCACTTTTGTAATGTATATTTTGTGTCCCACGGCCGATTCAAACTGGATGATGTACAGCCTGTACTTAAGTATAATTAGTCTGTAACTTGGAAGTTACAAGGCGACATTATTTTCAATATATTCGCCTCAAGCTTCTGGATTTTTTGTCTGCCTTTCTATCTGTATGTACGGGCATCACGGGAAATCTGCAGACTTGATTTTCATAAAACGGTTAACCCGATTCAATAAAGCTTATAACCCGAGGTAATATTACTTATTTTTATCCCGGAAAATGGCGGGTTCCCCCGGTATAGCCAAAAACTAAAGTTCACTGATGCGAAATTGCGGAATTGATATAGTTATTAATATTACTTAAAAACTGTTATCTCCATGCCATGACTGTTAAAGGCAAATTACATTCATATTTTTATTATTGGGCATCGTAAAAATTAAAAAGAAATGAAATGCCCGGGACCGTCATCGTACCCGCGCCTTTATTCACTTTACTGCCTGTTACTTTATCCGGAGTAAAAAAAAAGTAATTTCGCTATGATGCCTTTATTACCGGCCCTCGACGTACCTATAGAGTTATAGCTCCTCTCATTTTGTTAGATAGCCCTTTGTTTTGGGGACATATACTTTTTATATCGGTGTTTGTTACTCCATGTTTTATTAAAGCCTTATGTTGATAGCTCTTTTTGAGGAAAACTTCTTGTCAACTTAAGTTTATTCTGTTTGGGTTAAAAGTAGATCACTTTTTTTTTAATATTCTAGCGTAAGTTAGTAGTGCCATTCTATCCTTGTTCAGGAGTCATTACTGGAGGTATTAAGTAAAGTTTGGTTTTTGTTTTGATTATGATCAGAGAAGACTGCTCAAGACGTTGAGTTGAATCATCATCATCTCCTCCTTCTCCGAATTGCTAACTGAAATGAATAAATCATGTTATTGTTTTAAAAGATGCGCGCACGCCTTCTTTGAACGGCTTTCATACACTATTCGTTGCAATCTTACTTCGCGTGTTTAACGCGTGTTTTAACAAAATGAATGAAATGGATATTAATATAGCGGTTATTAAAAATAACAGTCAAGTATAAACGTAACTTATAAAATTCCATTACCTCAACGAGATCATGAACCGTAACTGTTCTATGATAAGCATTAATACCCACGTATTGAAAAGTTACACAATCGGAACGGTATACAACATAATCGAATACCTCAACACTGAACTTGAGTTGCTATACCGCACCTATGACTATAGATACAGCGTTCAATTTTCTCTGTATCCCTGTTTAGGATAGAAAGATGACAATGGTAGCATCCCCAGCGCCAAAATGTTTTGAACAAATATTCATTGGATGCAAATCCACCGAGCCCGTATGGATTAGACCAGTATATACCATACAATATACGGTTGCAATTTTAAAACGTTTGCACAGCGAATTGTTATTGATTTGCTGGTTGTTTCTATTCAATGTTGCTGTTGGTAAATATCATTTCGAAGTGTTTTCCATTTTGTCGATTGGCACGTTTGATTTTCAAATATGGAACAGGTTGGAAAAGGTTAATTGGTATGTCGATATACTGCAGCGTCACAGAAGCAAATACAATCGTCTGATAGATAATTAAGAGCAAGAAAAACTAAAAGGGCCTCGCAATGGTAGGATCAGCCACCTTACCATAAACTATAAATGCGACTCAAATGAGGTCCTCAATTGGACCATACTGTCACTTGAATCAAGTTTGTTGGTACAATGTTTTGATTTGGATCAATTGAGGTCCTGATTTGAGGCATATCACTTGTTCTTAATAAGTCCTCTGGTCTACTTTTGGTAACAATATGTTGATGACGTTCCCTTATTTCAATCTGTATTGCAATTTGATTAACATCTACTCTATGTTTGATATAAAACCTTTGTTAAAGTAACTTTACAAACCTCAAGCGTGTTCTTTATAATTTACGCTTCACAACATTATAATTGTAGGTGCTGGTTCATATCATCCACTTGCTTATGCAGCCGGTTGAAGGGCCGCAGTAATTAACATTTTTATATGGCCTATTAGCATACCGCCTTGATAAGTCTATGAATATAAATGTATTAAAGATTGCTTGTGAGACGTAAAACGCTTCAGTTATCAAACGGGTCAAGTTGATCGCTCAAAGCCTTTGTTGGAGAGTTATAAATGCTTTGTGAGAGGTTTAAATCGTTGAATTTACACTATTTGACGTTGAAAGTGGAGGTAATGTATGACGTCAATTAGTCTATAAGTAATCTTGTTGATAAATAGATATTATTTTGGTCACCCAAAATTCCACCAATGTTGGTTATTTAGTGACCAAACAGCTTAATTTTCCTTTATTAGAAGTAACTATCAGAACAAGAAGATTGTTTGCTAGAGAGGCTACTACTGCTCCTTTATATGTCTTTACGTTACTGAATGCATATATTGTTCTATTTCATCTGTTACCATGATATTATTAAGGTACCTAAATGATGCTACAAATAAAGAACATTAATTTATGGCATAAGTCATATATATCAAGGGATACATTTCCAATATCTCACGAGGCTGCTATGAATACGCATCAAACCCAATACATCTCGAAACCCCATAAATACTTATCACACGTCCATTTTTTGCAGCATCTCGGAGCACGGGATGAAGACGGGACATAAAAACCCTTGACGGCCTTCCGCCAATCACGGGGGAACTATAAAAACGCTATCAAACACGCTCTATGTTTAGGTTCAGTTTCAACATAAATTATGTTTTAAGCGGAACTATTCTCAAGGATTCTGGATAGATTTGAAGCAATATAAGATACCAATAAAATTTACGACTTAATGATAATGTTTGTATCTGCGGGTCTTGTACCTTTAATATCATTAAGTATTAAGTAATTATACACTGGGATCGGCCCCAGTCGCATAACCCACCCACAATACAAGTATGGCTTAATTTGAGACCATACAGTTAGGGTGTTAGTCTGATGATTTGATAATGGTGTAAGGTTAGAGAAACTGACTAAAAACTAGAAGCCTATTATCAGTAGCCAGATCCAAAATAACTTAAGAAGGCCAGGTGGGCTTGTAAACATGGAAGTGAAGGGATCTGTTCCAGTAAATTAGTACCTTAGACATAAAGATATAGAAAGAAGCACCTGTTCAACACTGATAAAACTTTAATTAAGTCAAAGAAAATAATTTGACCGCTTCCCGTGCGCCTCCAGCGGAGACGTAAAGAATATGGAGACTATCCATGAACTATTTCACTTAAGTATACATATTTTACTCCTGATTAAACGCTTACCGCTCCATCAATGCATAGAATATTTTGTTTCAGCCGCTAAGATCTCAAGGGATTACCTAAATGGTTTTTTTACTATACTTGTGAAGCAGTTGGAGTTGAATTATCCACGGACAACTTGAAGGTTTGTGTTAGTCGTTCAAGTTTTATGAGTCATCAAGCTAACTAGAGATTTGCGTAACAAGAACAACGAGACAGACAGTTCAACAATGGACATATTTTCAGGAAAATGCTAAAGAAAGATTTCATGAAATCATTCTTTAGCTTCACTCATCACTCGCTAAGAAGAAAGATGAAGACCAACACTACTTCTTTTAACGGTAATTAGATATTAATGAACTGCCATATCTTATACACTAGCTTCACATAACTTTTAATGACTCTTTTTCAATGAAAGCTTATTGTAATGCATAAAAATGAATGAAAACTTCTTATAAATTTTTCGCGTGTTCTTTTGTGCCAATAACCATTTCCATTACATTGGGTAATTACTCATTGGGTAATCACTCTAGCTACAACAATTAGAAAAATAAATTCCATCAGCCCACGTCATAATTTTGCAGCATCCAGACAGCTCGTCTAATCGGACCATTCATCATGCGACAGTCGCTGAACTAATTCAGTGGCCGCCATAAATCTAGAGGACAACACCGCGACGAGAATTACCCAACTGCGAGTTATGATGACGGTGTCCTCCATTCTAATTGTGAACAGGGTTTTATAGACCATGCTGATGGAATCGACAACAAACAAGATTAATGGACAAAGTTTCAAGCGATTTGTCATAATAATATAATATCGCCACACGAACACACCAACTATACGGTCCCACACTAAGTAACGCTTTCATTACGGGTAATGTATAATGGACCGGGATAAACCCAGTATATAAATACATGAATTGATTATATTCGTGCTCATCACACAATTTGTCCCTACCAAGATTCGAAAAAGACTTTCGGTGCAGAAAGCAGAGTCACTACCAACTGCACTAATCAGGTCGTCAGGATTTAGATGGTATGTTGCAGGAATCAAAATAAAGTATAAAAGTTAAAATTAACACCCCATTGCTGATGAGCCAGCTATTGTATTCATATTCAATCAATTCGGACATAAAATATTACATCCAGGGGCTCACCTCGCAATGAGTTAACAAGGCGGCAAGGGACCACTCTCAATTCAGAACTGTCCAGATACAAAATTTGGCGTCTGCTGTAACTGAAAACTTTATTATTTTCTCGCTAATAGATCGGATTTTCAGGATGTTTCTATTTCGGTAATCAGCTTCATTTATTAGACTTGATAGTGTCTACTTTGAGTAGCAAAGGTTGAGGTTGAGTAGGTGCAAACAAAGAACTGAGTCGAGTATTTCCGATTCGCGCTAAAGACTACCTACCAACAATTTGGTTCACGCATGAAACAACATTATTATTCTTGAAATTCTTCGTTGATTGGTTGTTTGACACCGATTGAACATTTGTTACATATTAGATTAAGTTAGAATAGGTAGACTTTTACATTAGATTATTTTTTAGCTTATAAAGTGGCTTTACTTGACATTAGACACTCATAAACCGATGTTCAACCCAGCAACAATGACAATGTTTGAAATTGCACGTATGTATGTATGTTCGTACGTATGTACATGAACACCGCTACTTCAGCCCGAAAGGACTGGCCCTCTGGCCCAAGGGAGCGATCACAATCTGCGTGTCAGATTTTTGCACTGCTGGCTAAATGGACGGATAAATGAATATGTCTGCCGCGGGGGCCGAATGACTCGTAAACCACATGCATTCAATTACAGTTTTTTTTCTCATGTTTTTTAAGGGATTGCGTTTGGATGGTTGAGCTTCGAGTCAATTTTAAAACGATCCTGCTCGATAACTTATATTTTTTTTTATGAAAATTGTTTTGTTTTGTTTTTCATTTTGTCTATGTAATTGTATATTGTTTTAGTTCTCAGGTTCCCATTTCTGAGCCAAAGCACCATTCAAATACCGTTTACATTCATTCTAGCAGTAGGTAAATAAATCGTAAGACTTTAAATCATAGGCACAATCAAAACGACTATAAATAGCGTTGTTATCAGCCTACATCGATAATTAAACGTTACTGCGTTAGCGATAAATTCTTAGGTCATAGCGTGTAAAGATATAGGAATATGAGTATAGTTGATAAATATGGCAATAACACAATCTACAGCATAATGAAACAACCTGTGAAGGCTATATAAGAAAAACAGTTAATTACGCGGTAGACCAGGTAGAATCCTGGAGTTATTAAATACCAGGATACATTAAAAGAAAAAAAAACATACGGTACAATTGAAAACCTTTTTGAACCTTTTTGAAGTCGCTTAAAAAGTAAAATGGCTCGTTCATTTTGCCTAAGTACCCTAGTAAGTGCACGCCAAATGAAATCCATCTAGTGACCAGAACTTCCTTCACAAGTTAAACAAGAAATCAATGTGCCTACATGATTAAGTGAAGATCTTATTATTCTATCTTCTTGAGGCATGAACATTTTGTGTGCGAGATTGAGCTTTCGTTTGGTTGCTATAGCAAGAACCAAACTTTGCTCTACCACCACGAATAATCAAAATCGCATCCCTCGCCACGGGGTCGCCCAGTTGGAATTTTTACGCGCACAGTTATACGGAACCCGCTAATCTCTTAACTTTTAACTGGGAAACAATAAAACGTCGTCGGTCCGCGGGCGAGCAGCGGAAAAAATAATTGTAGGTTTTTTCACCTCAAAAAATGTAATCCGTTTGTGAGTTTTTATTTACAATTCACAGAGATATACGAATTGTGCCGCGGGAACAATGGAAACTGTGATTTAGTTATCAATTTTTTCTCAACTTTTTAACTTCTTATATTCAAATAATAATTATGACTTGTTTAAATGAGACATCGTACGGCCCCAACACCGAACGTTCAGGCATATTGTTAGACTAAGCAAAGTGTAAAAATAAAGATAGTTTAATGTTATAAAGAAAGAGAGTCAAATAGAGATAATGATTAGACACTGATGTTTTAAAGATGGAAATAATAACACCAAATGGACATCCTACATAAATATGGTTCCACGCATTTCTTACCACAAACACCATATTAGTAGGTACTTTAAATAACACATAACTGCCATATATTTTGTAAATACACGTGACGATTTCATTGTATGTGTATCTATCCGAGCGGGCTCTAAGTGCTCACAGTGTCCGCGAGGGACCGGCCGAGTTTTACGACACAGAGGTATAAATTCCGCGCTATTTATTCGCTTTTTATAACGTCTAGGCTGTGGTCTGACGGGGATTTGCAACCGCTAGAAATGTTGAGCGAGTTATATTTAAATAACATACCATCGCCAGACGAACACACCAACTGGACCATCCCACACTAAGCAACGCTTGTATTATGAGTACGCGAACTCAGTATATAATACTTATATAGATACTAAACATCCATGACTTGGTTACAAACATTCGTGCTCATCACACAAAGTGTGTGTCTCTACCGGGATTCGAAATCAGGACCGTAAGCGCAGAAAGTAGGGTCACTACCCACTGAACTAATCAGGTCGTCAAAACAAAAAATGCATAAATAACGTGTTCCAATCATATTAAAATAATTCACATTCCGGATTCATTACAACATTCATTTGGCGACCTGATTAAGGCAGTTGGCAGTGACCTTGCTTTCTGCGCCGTGGGTCCCGGGTTCGAATCCTGGTAGGGACATAATTTGTGTGATGAGCATGAGTCCGAGTCATGGACGTTTAATATCTATATAAGTATTATATACTGAGTTCGCCCCCAGTCCATTGTACGGTACTCGTAATACAAGCGTTGCTTAGTATGGGGTCGTACAGTTGGTGCGTTTGTCTGGCGATGTTATGTGTATACAGAGTTATGTATATACAGAGACATGGCATTATAAATTGATTAAAACCTTTATAAACTCAGAGGCAAACAACTATACATCTTTGCAAGCTCGCCCTCAATACCGGTACCAGGTAGCGCCTCACCCGCTTAACATCAATGCCTTATCACCTCACTGTTTAGTCTTAAGCAATAATTGCGCCCATCAAACAAAGCAGGCGTGCATTCGATGCGAGGCTTCTCGATCAGCGATAAGTATGCTTGCATGCTGCAGTTGCGTGAGGGTCGAACAGCTCGTAACAGCTAGCTTATATTGATTCGGTTTATATACGACATAGTTTTATACCGAGCTGTTTTAAATATTCAGCATTAAACTCACATAAAAATGTTTAGATAGACAACATATAAGTCGAAATGTATTGTGACGGCCTGATTAACGCAGTTGGTAGTGACCCTGCTTTCTGTGCCGAAGGTCCCGGGTTTGAATCCTGGTATGGACAAGCTTTTTGTGATGAGCGCGAATGTTTGTACCCAAGTCATGGATGTTTAGTATCTATATAAGTAACTAGCTGCGCCCCGCGGTATTACCCAAGATTAAAAGTATGTCCTTGTTACTGGGATAAAAAGTAGCCTATGTGCTATTCCAGTCTATAATCTATCTCTGTGCCACATTTCATCCAGATCCGTTCAGCCGTTCTGGCGTGATTGAGTAACAAACATCCATCCATCCAAACTTTCACATTTATAATATTAGTGCGATATATACTGATTTCGCCCCCAGTCCATTGTACGGTACCCATAAAACAAGCGTTGCTTAGTGTGGGCCTGTATAGTTGGTGTAATGTATATAAAGTCAAAAATTCAATACAAGACGTAGCTGCTCAGCTAAGTAGAATACTTGATTGTACAAATTATGTATCCCTATGTTTCCTCTGTTATCAAGCAGCATGACGAGGCTTCCTGCGGCTACTGCTCAATCAAGCTTGATACCATCAACTCTAAAAAAATCACATTTTTAAATTACAGGGTATAAGTACACGAATTTGGGTGGCGATTCTAACCATTCTGAATGATAATATTTTAGCCTAGACATATTCAATGAAAGTTAACTCAACATCGTGAGTTCCAAAACTGTATTACAGATCACAAATGCCATTAGCATTATAGATGATGGATAAAATTGTTTACTGATTGGTTAACCAGCATCAAACAAGCATTTGTTAAATAAAACTTGGTCTTGCTCTGCCCATGAGTTAATCAAACATAAGTGTGAATTAAGTCAGTACTGTTAAGGAACATCGGTGCGCCCCTAAATCTTGTGAACTATCTGCTATACACTAGTTGTCTGGAGAGCACTTAGTACTGTCCTCGACTTGGACTTATGGCGCAAAGCACTAGCGGAAGATATATATCGCCTGACCACCACACCAACTATACGGTCCCACACTAAGCAACGCTTGTATTTTGGGTACCGTACAATGGACTGGGGGTGAACCCAGTATAAATTAATTATATAGATATTAAACATCCATGACTTGGGTACTAACATTCGTGCTCAATACACAAAGTTTGTCCCTACTAGGATTCGAATCCAGGGTCACTAACAACTGCGCTAACCAGGCCGTCAATATATATTAAATATGTTAAAATAATATCGTTAAGTACTTTCATTTCAATGCAGAACCATTTCTTCATAAAAAAATACTCATATTAAGTCGACAAAATATTGAATCAACTGTGCAGCAACAACCAACAATAAACTCATCATTATACTGTTGAACCTCAAATATAAGTAGAATTAGAAGAAGAGGAATGATTGTATTGCAGTGATAATAACGTAGAATATATTTAACACAAACTTCTTATAATAATTATCCGCATTTTTATTACAACCGTTGTTGTCTTCTTTTTATCTTTCTTCACAGCAAAACGTAAAAAAATATACAAAAATACAAAACCCGCTATCACTTCTATCTTAACGCCAATCTTCAGGATCGGCTTTACCGGTTTATGCTCTTTTTAGCGCCTTGAAAAAGAGGGAACGACGTCTCGGAGGCACAAGCAGCTGTGCACAGGAGGGCTCTCGTGGGCGTTAGGGGCGCGTCCGTTGTTATAACGGTACGTGTTGTTTTCTACGTCTGCACATGTTGTATCGCGCTCGGCTGCGTTAGTTGCGACTAGACGGCTCGGCTCTGCCAAGAAAAGTATTATGGCCGGAATAATTCTGTGTTATTGCTGTTGCAAACGAGAATTAAACAAAACTTTTGTACAGATTTCCGAGTCAATTGTATGATCTGATTCTTTTATCTTTTCAACGTCTTGATTTCATGATTTATGTTCAAGACGTTATCATTTTAATGGCAATGCTGATATCATATTACTTAAAACTACTGATACCTAGTATTATAGTTAGTCGTGGACACCCATTGATCTATTAGTCTAGTACATCAATGGTTACACCAATGATTGCACCGTTCGCAACCTAATACATCGATAAACACAACAAATTGTACTAAATCGAATAGACGTACCTATACGCACCACCGTCCAGCCAATCTAGACATGCGACAGGAATATTTAGCGTGACTATGTGAGTGTCAAGCACGTGAATATTCAATCGATAGTGTGAACCACGTGCATCGGGAACACGGCAGGACCAAATCTACGTGAATTTGTTAGTTAAACAAGAACACTATAATATTTTATGGTTATATACTTATCTGGAATATCAAACGGGATATTTTCATCCATGAGATCGGTGTCAGTGATTTGGTATATTTTAATTCGAGTCGGTGAATATATTGCTATGATATATAAGGCTTAACAATAACAGTGTAAAATATGTTAGTCTACCAATGAACCTGGTAGGCTATAAAGGTCGCATTTTCGAAAACAAAATTGAATAATTTGATATTTTAAAAATAACACTACGTACTAAGTGCGCGGTGGAACAGCCGGCTTGCTTTGTCACAGAAAAATCAAACACTGTTGGACATATATTTTATGTATAAACGTGATCGTTATCACCTACTTGTTAACCCCTTAAAATATTTTACACTATGTCCAAAAAACAAAGCATTCAGCGTTCAGTATTCGCGTTTTACGTTCTGAATTCTGTATTTTTGTAATGGATGGCTGATTGTCTGCTATGAAACCCATAGGTTTCAAATAAATCAAAACCCAGAACGTGGAATAAAGAACGCTGATCGCTCTCATTCGGTCACGTTATATTTTCTAATACATTCAGCTGTGTTCATTTTTGACAATGGTAAAGAGAAAGAAAAGAAAGCTAATAGCGGCTAAGTCTAGCATTGACTTGACGGTGATTATTCATAATATCGCCAGACGAACACATCAATTATAAGTCCTATACTAAGCGACGCTTGTATTATGGGTACCGTACAATGGACTGAGGGCGCACTCAGTATATAAAACGTATATAGGTAGATATTAAACATCAATGACTCGGGTACAAACATTTATGATCTTCACACAAAACTTCTCCTTACAAGGATTCGAGCCCGGGACCGCCGGCGCAGAATGCAGCGTCACTACCAACTGCGCTAATCAGGTCGTCTCTCGTATTCAATAAGAATATTAAGACGGTAAAGTATTCCGTCATTCCATTAAGTCCCGTCCAATTGAACAGGCCATACTGATAAAGCGGTGTGACGTGTATAGAACCCAACACCTTCGGCCGACACAATGGCAGCCGGACAGGCGGACAGTCACCGCGAATATTTAGCATGACTATGCAAGAGCCGGCTTGTGAATTATCCATCGATGGTGTCTTTGATAATACCGCCTGCGGGAATGACTATTTACTGGAAATGTATGTTACGGCATCAGTAAAGTACGGTTGTTATGTAAGCACTCACTTTTTCGTTTTGTGGTAGTGATAATTTTAATAGTACACGCGTTTGTTCTTCAAATATATTCGAACAATTCGAGCGAAGTTTAACTAATACATTCAAAAAGGCTATACTAATTCTGAAACCTGGGCTTTTTAGCAGATTTGTAAACACTGAAGTTAGAATTTTGATGTATCGATTTAAAAAAACAAATGCTTCCATTGAAATGCCAATTGTGATTTTTTGCAGATTTTTTTTTCTATTTGAATTCTCCATATTCTGACTTAACATAATCAAATGCGCTAATGAGGTGCAGGTTTAAGGCTTAGTATACCCTTTCACAATCACCTGTATAATTATCTGTATTTCATTGAATTATTTCATTAAAGATCCTTGTAAATGTGCCTACGTAGATATTATTAGATTGGTAACTTTGACTATCAATGAACGATTTACAACAGCGAACAACGTAATAATATTCTCTTTTGTCTGCAGAATAATGTTTACCCAGTAGAAGAACATTCATTCTCGTTTTAATACTCGAGCGCGGGTCACAGTCTTTCGTGGAGCGTCGATACATATATTAAACAACATACTAGTTTCAAACACGGTTCAATCGATAGTCGGCACTTGTTTCAATGGGGCAGCACCTGTTTATCGAAAGCATTCACTTTTGCCACAAAATATCTCTAAAGTTCGTATGTACGAACTATGTACTATGTATGTGTATGTGTATGTGAAGTATGTACTTCACGTATACTAGGAGAACACTCACGTGAATATCCTTCTTCCAGCATCAACAGCGCTGGAGCAATCTCGTACGTGCTTAGCGCCTCCATCTCCAATAGATTCATCAATTCCATTCTGCAAACAAAAATAAATTGAGCAGTTGCTTATATATAAAGATTATTTTATTATACGTATTGCTGAGAATGTCGTGTAGTTATTGCCAAAATGTCGTCATAATAAGCGCGAGCACGCTTGCAATGCGGGCTATACAAAACAAAACGTCTTTGACAACAAATACAACTTAATTAATAAAATATATTGAGAATTGTTTCAGAGGAACATTCAGAGTGTATGTGGCTTCGTAACGAAAACTGATACCATGCTTTCAACTCATGATTCTTGACCCCCAGAGAGGAAATTTTCCGTCGATCTTTTCATGAACTATACGCTTTTTTAGTATTTTTAGCATTTAATCATAATAGAAGTCTATATCAACAAGATATTAAATTTAAAAAAAAATACTAATTAAGGCCTAAAACTGCAAATGTAAATTAAAACTTGATACGCTTGAGCGCGCTCGTCACTCGCACGCATCGAGCATCATGCGTATCACTGTGTTGTGATCGCCTTGTTTACGATACATTGCGCGCTCAAAAATTACAACATTTTCGACATAAATGATTTCTATATTTTGATCTGTGACCTTTACCCAATGTTTTCATTACAATTTTTCTTACACCCTGTATCATCTAAGGACCTAAAATTAAAAAAAAACACAATATTATGGGATATTTCCGTATACTATAGATATCGACAATAAAAATGATACTAGCATATAGCAGTATCTGAAGTGTATAATGATCGTACCAAGGCGTCTTTACAAATTTTAGCCGTGTACCCTGATGATTATAGAGCGTTTTTAATCTCCATCCAACTGAGATAGGTTCAATTAAAATGTAAATTAGCCCATCACGCCATCAACTTTATTCTACGCCTTTCGAAGTTCACGGAGTACAACTGAAATCGATCCATGAATAATACATGCCGTGCTGCCATCTGTTATTTTAAACAGGCAACGTCTTTGAAAGCTTAATAATTACATTAGTGTTCAGTATTTGAATAATTATAACATCAATAGTGATAACCAAAAGTAAGTAATTCGATTCTTAATCAACACGTTATTTGCCTGCTTAATAATGATTTACTATTTTTAGCCGGTTAGCCCACTGCAGGGCTAAAAAACTCCGTTTATATTTCCGCTTAGCTGTCATAGCTGCCCGGGACTAACAACTAAGTAGGAGTCAAGCTACTAACATTAATTCAATTAGTTACTAGTGAGAAGAAATTTGAGATAAGCGTTTGATAAGTTCCATGGCGGTATCTCTGAATTTAATTAACACAATGCCTAATGAAAACCGTTATAAGGGCTGTTATTTAACTAATAATATTCCTGTTAACTGTCTCGACTGACATAAAATATTGTTATTACGCGCGAATAAAACAATAGAAGCTCCCAATTACGTTACACAGCGTAACGAAGATAATATTGAACCTTTTTACTTTCTCTATCATTTGGAAGCGTTTGAAATTTCATAATTTGTTTTGATACATTGAGACACAGTTTTACTAGTGTAGTAGTACTAGGATAGCCACACAAATGACTAGTACGGTAGAATAGAGCAAAGATGTTAGTAATACAAGTTCTATTTAGATATTAAAGTTCAACATTATCGTAAAGTGATCGTAATGAAATCATGTGTATAAGGGTTACCTTTGCGTGATATGTAAAAAAAATCTGTTAGTGCAAGAAAAAAAAAATAAGACAGAACGTGGTAGAGTTACCTATCATTAGAAATATATTTTAATCCAGCATTGACAATTTCTAAATACGTATAATATAACATTAAATGTGGATCAAATAGGAACTGCCATATTTGCAGCGATGAGCTTTGTATAATCAATGCGGTTCTTATTTAATTTTAATTGTACTGAATCTGGTCACGTGGTAGTTTGCCTTTTCGTAATTTGCGATGTCACCACTCTGGGTGCTACTGGGATCACATCCGTCTATCTACTGATGATAGAATCGCTTTTTTTGGCATCATACAGTTGGTGTTCGTCTAGTGGCATAATTTACACTTTTGGGCTATTTGGAATATCTCTGACTATTTATTTCGACGTTATGTACGTACGTAAAAGAACTTTAAAACACCTTTCCAAGAAATGCTCTTAAGTTCCTGCAGCAGGATTCTTTATTATCCGAACGATGCCATTCGCTAGTAGGCGGCGCCGCTCCTCGGATTCAGAGTGCGTGCCACGAACAAATCCGATAACGCGTCACGCCGAAACTTGCCGACTCAATTTCAAGCCGAACACTATTACTTCACGCGAGGAACAAGAGTTGAATCTCAGAGTACCTGCGATGCAATTTTATGGAGGTTTTCTAATGGATCCAATTGTAAAGTGGAGGCAGACACCTCTTTATGTAGAGACTTGTAACTGCTTCATATTTAATGATGATTATCACTTGCTGTGCAGTGACGGCATCATTCTGCCTGCCGCCGTATTAGATTTCGCCAACCATCACCATGGGTCAGCGTAGGGGACTATGGCCCTAATCCTCCTCACATTACAGGCCCCTATAACGTTATGACCAAAATACCAAACGCGATATCAAGGTGCACTGCAGTTACCTATATCAAGAGGGGTGAGGAGAGCTTAATTAGGGTATTACAACGATTTGCAGCCATCAATCCACTATCCGTCAGACTCGAAGCAGACATAAAGCGTTCAGTTTTCGCGTTCTACGTCTTTGAAATTTATTGACGTTTGACCGACAGTTGTTTGCGCGGGCGCTATGAAATGTATGGGACACTTACAATACACACGGAACGTAGAACGTAAAACGCAAAATGATGTAAGGCTCCCTGTATGTCTGGGCTCCAAGACTTACCACGTTAACCTTTTGGCCCCAAACCTAAACTATTCAATTAGCATAAAACAAAATAAATCCCCTTCTTCGTAGACAACACCAATACGCGCAATATTTCACACCAAAAGGACCAAAACTAAAATAAACAAACAGATAAAAAGCCCAAAAGGCTTTGTGCCAAGTGCCCTCCAAATCACGATTCAGCCCTTTCCGATTACATGATACCGGCATTTGGGGTACGTTCGTGAAATTCAATAAAACTGATGCGCGTCGGGACCTTAGAAAAAAATAGTATTTGAGATTTCTAACGCGCTATTGGGTGCCGCAAACAAATGGAATGGTTTCTTGGTATTGCCTCTCGGTGGTCGATTAGTAGGCCGAATGGTTTTGTCGTAGCGTTTTTAAATGCTTTCGATTTTTTTTTCAGTTATACTAGATAATTCAAAAGGAGTATACTAACGATTGAACCTGCGCTTCTTTAGGGCATTTCTAAACATTTCAATAAGCCAGAATTTCGATACGTGAATTTAAAAAATAAAACACAAAAATCATAATTTGGATTGGATCGTTTTTTCTGTTGGTAACGAAATTTATTGTTTAAATTGACAAATCGATATCTGACTCCACATAATGAGTAAAAATAAAAATACGCAAAAGAACGAAGATTAAAAGGTTAGTATACCCATTCTAAATCACTCCGTAGAACCTACTGATGTACCTCTAAAATATATTTAATACCACTATTGTTACTATACATTAGGACTATGACAATATTATTCAGTACTAGCTGTTGCCCGCGACTTCGTCCGCGTGGTATTTAACAAAGACAACCGTTGATAACAGCCAGCTCGCCCATTCTGAGCCCGCGGGACGCATTGCAGGTTGTTGCTATCAAACTTAATCAGGCGCTGCGCTGCAACATTGGTTTTAATTTTTTTTCGTGAGATGCTATGTTTTTTTCTAAAATAAAAGTAAGTTACTCCTTGTTACATCAGCTATCTGCCAGTGAAAGTCCCGTCAAAATCGGTCCAGCCATTTCAGAGATTAGCCGGAACAAACAGACAGACAGACAGACAGACAAAAATTGAAAAAAATGTTGTTTCGGTATAGGTAACGTGTATACATCCAAATACACTTAGTAAAAAGCGGTTATTTTAATATTACAAACAGACACTCCAATTTTATTTATATGTATAGATTTCGATAGAATATCGGTGATCTAGATATATTTTTCTAAATCCCCTGTGGGTGGAGCAGCCCCTAGGTGCAGCACTGTTTGCCATCCTATTTGCCGCAAATTGTCCGTATGGCTTATTTACGCTGGGTTTTGCACCTGCTTTGCTTTATATTGGAATGATTTTCGTTATTGCGGCAACTTGTGTGCTTACACGAGACCGGAGCTTGTTTTCCTTGGGTAACCCGGCTTCAGGAGTTACAGCAAATACACCGTGGGTGGTAAGGAACGAGGTTTGATCCAAAACTTTACTTAAGTCAAAACTTTCAGTGGTACGTAACCCATATTTTTATTTACTCGCACTGAAAAATTAAATGATCTTATTTTATTTTATTTAAATTATATTAGTTGGTAAGCGCATCGCTTGAGAACGGCTGAACCTGTTCGGATATTTTTTGATTTAAAAAGTATGTTATGGTCAAAACCCGGTGTGTAGAGACGGAAAAATTGAAGTTTCTCTGAATTTGGAAAATTCTTAAAATACTAATAGTACCTTTTTCAAAGTCAAAGTCAAATCATTTATTTCTGGGGTATTTACAAATTGTTATTTACATTTTTATTTTTTAACTCTATAACCGGATCAGGGCGCGACCTTTGACTGGACATCGTCCGCCGGGACAGCTAGCATCAAATAAATATAAATAAAAAGAGTTTTAAGGACTCTCCATTATTGGTAGCTACTCAAAACAACCCTAATCCACACCCTCTCAATAGGCACTCTTTAAAAATCAAACAGCTCTAAAATATTCTGCAATAAGTATTAAAAAAAAACAATAAAACGAGACCATATCTTAGAAAATGTTTATAGGTAGAGATTAAACCTTTCTATGCAACATAACAGCCACGTAATCAATCTTCACGTACAATGTTCTGAAACCAATAAAACGATATTAAACACAATCTAATTCGATCCAAAGTTTCCCTCCACCGACTGTACAAGTTAATTCATTAGCATCAATCACTCTCGTGCAAGTTTGCATCTACAAAACGGTACGGTACGTATTAGCGCGGTCCGCTCTGAGGTTCAACGGGCGTCGTAATTTATATATGCAATCTTTTCTGCCTTGACATTTTACTACGAGCGATGTAATTATATACTGCGAGCATCTGGTTTCCAGTTATGATTTACTGACTGCTAGATTTATAGGTCAGTATCTAATACTCAAGAGTGTTTTACTATATGAAAACGCTTAAGTATAATAAGCATTAGACAATGTTAGGACATATAATAAGCCTTTTCTACCTTTTCAGTAAGAGTCGATGGTGAAATTTAACAAAATTTACATATTGCTTTTGAAATAACTTAGAATTGTCTCCAAACTATACCTACATAATATGCTGTGTTAATATTTCTACAATGTTTTCATTATTATAGCCAGCAAGTAGTGTACAATGTAAATTTCATAATTCCAGATGTGTTAGCAAAACATTGACTGGAAATAAAAATTTAACCTGCTATCACAAAATTTGAAGTGTCCTGAAAAATAAAACTTCTCCAAAACATTCATCAAGTTTCCAGCCTACTTCAACAAAACGGTGTATCAAAACCCGCAGTCCGTGCCAGAGGTTGAGCGTAGCGATTTGTAATCTGGACATTAGTGGAATGTATCGTGCTTGGCATCGCCAGGCCTCTGCCAACAGATGGCATACGTTGCAGAACTATATAAACGGACTATTTGAGACGCAATATTTGAGACTAAAGTTAACCGTTTAAGGCTACGCTTCTTCTTTTTAAGAACATTTCTGGATCACTTGTCCTAAGATGTTCATTAAAGGGGCTGGTGAATGTGATATGGGTTAATTTGATTTTGGCTACGACGAAGCAACAAAGTACGTACGTTACGTACTTTGTTAAATATCGATCGCAAGCAGCACGTGAAAAACTTTCAAACAAGTCCAGTGCTGCAATATGTCGGCTAAACGCCACCAACGTGTAGCGTAACAAGGAATAGAGAATAAAGAAGGGCGGGGGGACACGGGCGGGACAATTAGGACCGCAATTAGAGGACAGTACGTTCGAGATTACGACCGCACACTCCACAGAGATTCGCATTCCGGTGGCGGGAATAACAAAGCTTGCCAACTAACTATTAAGACGTTCAGAACTCGGGCCGCCCGCTTTATGGCCTCTCAAATTGCACATGTATTTTTGTGTTGAAATTGCCCCGTCGTAATCTAGGATTTGTTGAGATTTTGCACAGCTATATTCGCGGACGCTTTGTCAGTGGCGTGGTGCTTTGGGCGGTTGGTTGGCCAGTGATTTTAATATATGGAAGTAGATGCATCCGTCTGCACAGACAAGTTGTGTGTAGCAGCAATATTTTTAAATTTGTTTCAGTTGAGATGGACTCAACATGAATATGCAAATTGAATTTGTCGTGTAAGTTATGCAAATCGCGTTACTTTTGCTTGTAAATATGTATGCTTTTGAATTAGATATGTTTTGTTGCTTTAAAAGTTGGAACATAAAAGGTTCTTGACGTTTAACCTCTTCTGTTGCACAAAGTAGTAGTTCTGTATTGATCGACATATCAAGACTTACATCAAAACTCAATTTATAAATGATCATACCTAGTTGAATATAATCATTTTCACGATAAACTTGCCTATTTATTATTGGACTATTGGACAGTGCTATATTATGATACGTATCTTTGTATGTCGTCTAACCGAAAATATATAATTTGTCATAACGGCTGTCTGTCCCACAATAGTAATCAGACGTGTCCTTATATAATCGTTATCCTAACATCATAATAAAAGTTGCTGTTTATAATTCGCCTTCGTCAACTAACCTATGTTAGTATCTCCCCATTTCAACAACCGTTGCTGAAAATATTCCGCCATTCAATTTCTATTCCGGTTTAATACTGAAATTTACAACTTTAAGATATTCCGTAAACACCATTCATCTTTGCCTCTGGGGAATCCGCTTTTGGTGAATTATTGGCCTCCGCGCATTAAGCCGGCGTGCTGCATGACCCCAGAAGTGCAACTCTTAAAGAGCATTTTACTTGACTTGGGTCTTATTTTATGGAATTAGGATAAACAATATCAAATAGGGCTGCACACAGATTTGGTGTTGATGTTGTTTTACAGTCATGGCTCCAAAATAAAGATCGTTCTAATGTAAACATCATAGAACAAACAAAGCTTATAATACCGTGGATATGACGTCACGCTCTGTAATTAGTCTACGCGGTCACATCATTTGATAACATATATACTTTTTAAATCTGTATACATAGAAGTAATTAAAGTGTGGTATTTTTTTTCAATGTTGACAAAATAGGTATATTTTGGTTGCAATCTTATTCGACTGAAAATGTTGTAAAGCTACTGTACGTAAAAGACAATTTCTAGTTTTACTGGTGGTAGGCTTCGGCCGTGGCTAGTCACCACCCACTGAACAAAGCCATGTCGCCAAGCGGCCTAGCCGTGTTCCGGCATGATGTTCGGTGTTGCCATTCATGGATGGCGGGTCAGATAAGTTGCGCTGCATGTGCCTCTATCTACTGCCGCCTTCCTACCTAGGCAAGTATGCTCCATCGTAGATCTCATCGTCACTTACCATCAGGTGAGATCGAGATCAAATACTTGCCTATAATGTAATAAAAAAAAAAAAAAAAAAAAAAGAAAATAACGATAATATGAATTTTACTTGTTGTTGTTTTTGCCTGATTTTATCTCTTACTAGCTGTAGCGGCAAACTTCGTAACGTCTCTGAATGAAATGTATTTGAAATTGTTATCTTTATTATAATTGTTTTTTTCCCATATTTTAATAGTTTTTCTGCTTTTGAGGCGAAGACAAATTAAAAACTCACCCCTAAATCGGCCCACCCATTCTTGAGTTATAAACGGTGTAACTAACACGACTTCGGTCGACTGGGGTCGAGTCACCTTCGTCCGTAGGAGAATTAAGTACCCTCGAGATACCCTACACGTGACCCTGGGTGGTGCCAACCAGGTGACAACTCTACTGGTGGTAGGCTTCGGCCGTGGCTAGTCACCACCCACTGAACAAAGCCATGTCGCCAAGCGGCCTAGCCGTGTTCCGGCATGATGTTCGGTGTTGCCATTCATGGATGGCGGGTCAGATAAGTTGCGCTGCATGTGCCTCTATCTACTGCCGCCTTCCTACCTAGGCAAGTATGCTCCATCGTAGATCTCATCAAAACTTTGTTTTATATAGAAAATGATTTTTTCAAGGGGTAACGTGGACGGCCAAATCCGAAATTATAGGGAATAGCGAAAAATCCTTAGAGGATTCTCGAGACCGAACTTAATGAAAACTAAAACTGCATAATACTATTTTTTTTAATTCCTAGCCAGGAAATTGAGCCCCTCGATTTTGAAAAAATTATATACTGCATTATCGCACCTTCTGATAATGACGCTAATAAACATCAAGTTCTGGGAACTACTGCAGTTGTCACTGAGACTTGAGTTATTTCCATTGAAGACTCTCCTCAGGCCGACCAACCCGATATTCGGTTCTACTTAGCATCTTCCTACTGTACATTCAAACGCTCACTTCTAATGTAATCGTAACAACAGCGATAAAGCATGCCGTCACTGTCGCTCACACGCTAACGTTAACGTAACGCTTTGTGAAAAGATTGCACTCGGGCTACAGAATACCCGAAGCTTTCGCCATTTAAATATCAGACATAGATATATAGTAAGCAAATAATCTATCCATATAATGTCCAGCTCTATCCTACCCAGTGTTCGTTAAAAAATCTAGTGTTACATACAGGCTGTGTCAGAAATACACAATTATATTTAAAGTATGTGTGTAAAGGATAACATAGGAGTTTATAATAAAACATGTTTAAAAGTTTTATATTATTTACTATACTCAAATGTGTGTTTCACTCATGAATATGCGTAAATGTTATTTCGCATTTTCAGAGCATTCTGTATAAGCGGCGGTAGGCACCAGCGCCCGCTTTCGCATCAGCGTTTTTATGTAAAACCGAATGTATATTTTGTCAAGTTAATTTGAATTTACTCGTCGCGTGCGGCCCTTTGAAATGGCTGGCTGGTTACATACTAGTCAGTGGGAACAGTGGGAAATAAATGGAAAAGTGGAATGGTGTTGATAAAATGTGTTATCTGGGTTGCTGGCAATTTTAAATATGACGCTCGTTGTGTATAACATTTTATCGCTGGATTTTGCACCAAAAATAAATAAGGTATACACATATAGCTATCTATTGCCCCTTATCAAACACACACACTCAAACAAGCGTCTTAGTTAGTTAGTTAGAGATATTTCGGACAGATTTGAAACGTCTAAGTATCATTAAAGATTATCGATTTGCCATTATGGCAGCTTAGGATTAAGTTTGATTAAGTTACCAAGTTGGTAGAACGCTCACCTTGGTAACAAGGTGTGCAGATTCAAACCCCGGCTCGCACCTCTGACTTTTCGGATTTTCATGTGCAAATCTAATTTTCAATAATGATCACTTGCTGTATGATGAAGGCAAACATCGTGAGGAAACAGGTAGTTCTGTTGAAAGTCGTGTGAAGTTCGCCAAACTGCATTGGACCAGCGTGGTGGACTATGGCTTAAAATCATCCTCGTAGTGAGGGTAGAAGCGTGCCCGGTATACTAATGGCAATAGGCTCATCCCATATTACATTGAGACCAAATACCATCGGCTAAATGTGGCTGCATTGCAGTACTCCTCTGCCTAACCCTAAGGGGACTGCAGGTATGATGGTGACTATTATTATGCTAGCCGGCTATCTAACTATAGTGCAAAAAAAACTATTCGTGTATAGCGCTTAGTTGGTTTAAGTAAGATTAAATATTTAATGAGCAACGGATATTTAACGCCCGGCGTTGCGTCTGCGCTCGCCGCGTTTAGATTTTACTCATAAAGCGGACTGACTTTCGCATCCACTACTGAAATAATCTAAGCTATGTTTCATAAGAAGATTCTACAAAAGTATCTTATATTTTAAATAGCGATTCATGAATATGGAAATAATCTATATTCCCATTAACCGTTTGTATTCCTTCAGTTATATTTGAATTTCTGGTAAGAAATTTTACGCGATTACAATTCTTTGATTTCCAGTAAACAAAAGCTATTCACCGTATTTGAAACTTAACAATACAACACATACATTTTAATGGTAACTTACTTCGTACATTATGATATATTTAAAGCAGAGGCCACATCCGTGTACAAATTCTTTCAGAGTGACCATGTAAGAGAAACGAGGAACATGTGTGGCTAATCACCGATTAGCAGGCTTCTATAATCCTGAAATATATTTGAAAGGCGAACACAACAGCGGACATTAAAAAAATATATAAACTATGTATATTCTAGCTCACCAAAAAAAAAACAACTGAGTCGCCAACTATAAAGTTTTACTTACAAATTGTTTTCTATCGGCATTTCATTAGCTATAAAACAAAAAGCATATTACCTAGCACACAAGCATACTAACGGTACTCAACTCTGCGGTTCTGTTGACGTGCTCAACCTGAGTAGGCACTCAGCAGATTAAGCACCACTCGTGATCGACGTGTGTCGCGGTGAGATGGTATGTATATAGATGTAGGGAAGAGAATTGGATTTCTTAACTAATTACGTGAATTATCTTAAGTAATACGAATCAGTTGTATCAGATTGTTTCATGTAATATCCTCAGTACTTAAAATTATTTTCACACTTCGACTTAAGTTCTAAAATATCTCCGAACAATATCAAATTTTATATTAGCAGCATCTATAGCAATATGTCACGTGAAACTATCTGAAGGAACAAAAGTCATAAATTTTTGCCGCCAATAGCCCGACGCCGGTAGCTCTGTACCGAGTGTCAATTGTTTGGTACGGAACAAGCCCAATAATAGGGCTGCCGGTGAGGGGTGAATTATCAAATGATATATATGTGCTATTATTATAAAGTCGAATTTAATGCTTACATGAATTTAAGTTGAAATTCAATCCTTTAGAGAAATATTTTCTTTTACATAAAAAAAATCGAATTGAGAAGCTCCCCCTTTTTTGAAGTCGGTCAAAAACTAGCGCAAGCACGTCTCGATACTGCCGGTACTTATTTTGAGAATACAGACAGCATTGGTATAGAACGTATGTGTTACTAAACCAGTTTAAAATTTACTTATAAGGTATTCTATTAAGGCAAACTTCTGAAAATCCTAGCAGCCCTGCGTGAGCCGGTTGTGCGAGCGAAATGGGCGGGCGGCGTGCGACGGTGGAAAGTTCCGCTTTACCTCGCCTTACCTCGCTCGCGCTCCGACTCTCGCACTGTGTGTGCATTGTGATATCTTGCTTTTTTAACTGTTATTTCCTTGCGACAACTATTTTTTTAAAAGCGAGAAACAGGTAGAAGATAGAAAAAAAATGGATAAAACATATAAAAAAACGAGATAAAGATGAATTGATTGAAAAGATGACTAAAGTATATATACAGCAGTTTCTACAAGTTAATTGATAACCTACAGAAACTGCTGTGTCTACTTTATTTCATAACTAGCGAGTTTAGCTTATAAATAATTATGTATCTCTCATATTTCTGTTGCGATATGATTCTGTCACGCAATGATCCACCCAACGAAGCTACATACACAACTGCACAGAATTTCCAGCATCCGTAAACATTGAATTTGATGCACACGTCCCGCCGAGGCGGCTATAAAATTAACCATTCTTATCACTGTCGGCGGTCGTAAAGCGGGCTCGTATGACGCTGACGTCGGCGCCGCGACTCACTTCAGTTTTCAGAATAAAACTCGATGGTAAAACATCCATCACAATGTATAGAAACGTATCTACTTCTCATTTGCATTAATACAGTGCTGGCAACTTTATATTTACGATTTAACTTTTTTTTTTCGCCGCAAGCTGAAAAAAAAACCTATGAATATCAATAGTCTTATTATGTGTGAGTGAATGATACAGGGCATGATTTCTATAGTAGTATTCACCGCTCTGTCTGTAGCAATCTCTATGAGCTTTTCCATAGAAGAATCCAGTCAAAGTTGTAACGAAAATATTAGGAAAAATTCTGCGAACCATTTTAATGCAAGTTGAAGCAATGTTCATAAATCGAGAACTACAAGTATAAGCACTAAAATCATAGGTACTATCGCGGTGTAAAAAAGCAAGTTTGACATCCGCGAAGTGTGAATAAAAAGCGGCAGCATCCATTGCGCTGCGGCCGCATAAAATGCATTTTAGTGCGCCGCCCGTAAAACCGGCTCGTTGCGCTAAGTGCGGCGGCCGCCGGTTTAATGACCTTAGGATATTTTGGAGGCCTTTGTTTAATACCTGCCTGCCTACTCAGTATATTCTTCTTCATCTATTCAATACAGGAATTATTCAATTGATGACGTGAGATGACGCGAGTTTATTGATCAGTAGCCATACATTTCTGTAGACCGTTTCAAATGATTATTATTTTTCGGGGTTTCAAACTGGGTTCCCCGGTACGGAAAACAACCAAATACGCCAATCAAGTCCTCAAAATAAAATAAATCAGAATGAAAATGGCCTTGTTTCCTATATTTCATGGTCTTCAAAACTAACTACTACAAAAGCCAGATAATATAAAAATATTATTAAGACATGGTGTCTCCGCAAAATATCACTAATTAACTACTTTTAAAATGACGTCAAATTCATTGTTAGCTCAAAGGTCTAAACAAAATAACTTCAGTAAAAGTGTGTAACTTCAATGGCGTTGATAGGCTGACCACGTAACGGGCACGTATAAATAATTTAGGAGCGTTATATTTGCCCTACACTTGTGGTCTTAGGGGGGAAGAAAGCTCAATTTCCGCGTCTTGTTTACAACTGACTTTGATTGTTCTCGTGAATTGATGTAGGTTCTAAAGTGAGTTCGAATCGAGATCAGAAAAATAATAATTTTGTGAAACCTTAATAATAATTGATTCAAATTACCAATAAGAAATAAGTGGATTATACGAAATAACGGCCCATATGAAACGAGTGGATTATATTTCGTTTATTTTTAATATGAAACGAAAAAGGCTAAGAAAAAGAATGAGAACTAAAAACAAAAACCACCGGCTTTTGTTGTAAGTACCTACATTAAAAAAAACTACCATGATAATAATAATCATGTCTATACCAAATTAAATTTGGTACAAAAAAAAATAGTATAATATACCAATAGTAGGGCCACGAATAACACCGAACCGCTCGGGGGTTACGTCAAACTGAAACCTTCGCTCATTCGCCTAATGAGTTGGTCGACTTTCCCGCGGCTTTAAAAAGAACTTGAGGAATATGTTGCAGGTCGGCGTGGCCACTTTTTACTTGCGTTTTACGTGACTTTTTGTTCGCCAACCAACGCTTACGGTCAGTGCCTACAAACATTCGTGGGTTTTTCAAGTTTTTTCGGGCATGACTCGTGTTGAAATGATTCTGTGTTTTGTTACGTATACGGAAAACAATATAATTTTTTTCATCACCAATATATTCTACTTATATGGGACTGAAAAGGGAAGATCTTCCAGCCAGGCGGGTGGTATGCCTGGCGGGGTAGCCGCTATGCCCCGACAGTTTTGGTCGGAACTTGTTAATATGTTACGTGCTACGAAAACTCTCATAGCGCGTTTCAGGATTGTATGACAAATTATCAATTGCTCTGAATGTCCGTCTGCAGCGCCATCTGTGTATATTCTGGTGAGATTGAAGAGGTCGCTACACGTATTAGTATGAATTTTCCTTTGTTAGTATCTCAGGTTATACATTTAATGTGGATTAACAGACAAAACTTCACATATAGAACTGATAACAACATTATCCGCACCCCGAGATACGGTCTAAAGCAATTTCGCTCAGAGCGTGTAGGTATTAATTACGTAAAGTTTTTAATTGTTTCTACCTTAACAAAGCCGTGCGAACGTGCGAGTGAGATAAATATGCTTTCCTCAGCTCTACTTCTGTAAATGAGAACTGTTTTCTGTAATATTTGAAAGTAATTATTTGTTACATTTATTATATTTATATATTTGCATACCTGGTACTAAGTGATTATTTCCAGGTAATTCTATGTTGTTTAATTCCTGAAAATGTTTTCAAAAAAGGAAATAGCCCGAGCAGTTGGCGCTTAAATATTTTTTTTTATTGAATCCAATCCGTTCGCTTCAATAATGCCGGCGGAAGCGACGGCAGATTTGAGCAAGTTGTGCCGGGCTGGGCAAAGCCGGACGTAGCGAAGAGTAAAGATAGTGACAGATATGGCATCTATTTCATATAGCGAGACTAATGGCTGCTTGAAGCAGTATAAGATAACTTTTATAACGATTTATCGAACATATTATTATTTGAAGTCTCAATTTCAGGTACCTACACATATTTTTTTCTTATCTCTGTTAAATACTTGAGCCACCAAGTGTCCAAGTAATGTCATGAGCTTAACCACTTTTTTCATCGTGTTCTTGCATATGACGACCTGAATAGCTCAGTTAGTAGTGACCCTGCCTTCTGCACCGAGGGTCACGGATTCGAATCCTGGTATGGACAAACTTTGTGTGATGAACATGAATGTTTGTGCCCGAGTCATGGATGTTTAATATCTATATAAGTATTATATTCTGGGTTCACCGCCAGTCCATTGTACGGTACCCACAATACAAGCGTGGCATAGTGTGGGACCGTTGGTGAGTTCGTAAAAAAAATTGGTATACCAATACAAAAACAGATGCCAAATATCCCACAGTACTCGATGAGATAACGCTGTTTTTGACGTACCCAAAAACCAAGTTCTCTACTAAAAGTTATCTTTATTTCTCTATGTGAATTGGCTGAGACAAATGCGCTGAGGGCTATGGATTGCGAGTCGACTTTAATTGCTTTTTATTCAGACCCATACTGTTTGAACACTAACGAATATGAGTTCGGTAAACATTCGTTTTAAGACTTACCCCCGAATGAATTTATAGACGTTTTATAACTTTATCAAACGTCATATAGTACTGCGCAAAGCAAAACTCTTGTGCGCAGTACTATATGTACTATATATACTATTCATAAAGTTATAAAACCTCTATAAATTTGGGGATTATTGTTTTGGATTATATAAGTGATGATATAAATTCGGTGTTCATACTGGGATTATCTCCAGTCCATTGAGTGTTCCCATATTATAATCGATGCTTCGTTTGGGACTATACAGCTGATAACATTAAATTATTTAGTTAATAGTTCTGCTACTCACGTTCTAACTGTTCTAAATTGTCTTCTATCGTTTTAAATCTGCCATGTACGATTATAAAGTCATTATTTACTTCCCCAGTTCCCGAGCTAAGAATACTTGAAAGCTGTATCTGGGAAATTTTTCAGGCGCAAAGCAGTGCTATAATATTGACTATCTAATTAAAAATCTGCACTCAGACTTTAAGAAAATTTAGCAATGGTTTTACGCATCTTTAGCACCGGGTGCCAGTAAATTGACAGTCGCCCCAAACAAGCAGGTATGCATACGTTCACAGTACATACTAACAGTGCTCTACCACACATTTCATTACTCAGAAAATAAGTAACGTCTGGGGGCCCTGGGATCTTGAACTAGTCTTTACCATGTAGGTAAATAATATACGAGGCTTTAGTAACCTTCGCGGGAATAGCTCTGTATTCTATCTATCAGCCGATATACACGTCCACTGCTGGACATAGGCCTCCCCAACGACTTCCACACATCACGGTCCTCCGCCACTCGCATCCACCGGCTTCCTGCGACGCGTGTGATGTCATCAGTCTACCTTGTGGGGGGCCGTCCTACACTTCGTCTTCCGATTCGTGGTCGCCATTCTATTGCAATCAATTAAATAGCCAATATTATTGTTTTAGCTATATAGGCATTAGGATATAACCTTTCCACTTTATATTTTGGTCGTTATAGTGTTCCAAAAGATGAGAACCTCGAAAAGCTGCTCATAGTTGGGAACACCGAGGGCAAGAGAGCTCGAGGACGGTCCCCAACTAGATGGACCGATCAAGTAAAGGACTCATCTTCAACCAAATTCAGTTCGGTGGTCAGAAGCGCCATGAACAGAGACCGATGGAGGTTAATCGTTCGATCCAAGTGTGGACTATCCAACGGACGATCCTCAGACATGAGGGACCGAGCATAGAGAGAGAGAGAGAGAGAGAGTGTTCCAAGGAGATCAATAATAACAATGTCAATATGCAACTAATTGCCCGTTGTCTGTTCTCGATGGATGACAAGTTTGTGCTTTATGGGAGCCCAACGTCCACATTGTTACGGGTTCGGTGTTCCGCGCGTAGCCAGCGGCTGTACCAGACTTATGTTTTTGTACACACGGACGAGGCGAACGTGCAACTGGGTTTAACAATAAGCGAATAGAGTAATTTTGTTATGATATTCAACTCATTGAAATAAAACTAATCCTATGGATTTTATTATACGTTTTTTACGTTCCCGACGTTTCGGCTGCTTTGCAGCAACCATGGTCACGGGAGGACTGAGGTGGTTGAGGTCCTAGTGTCATAGTTTTAACTATGGTAACCCCATATTTAGTTGTTGCTTGCGGTTCGACCTAGGCAGAAAGATATATTGAACTCATCTGGACCAGTGAAACTCTAATGGGTCTACATTATTCTATGGGATAAGCAAACATTATTTTTCTGTTTTTTTTTGTATATATTTATATTTTTATATCTTTCTTTGGACTTAAGGAGTTACAAATATAGGATCTTGTAACTCTTGTGATCACTTGATACAGTTGTAAGCTCTCCTAGAATCTATAGTGGTATCCAACGGGGACGCAGATATTAGACTCTCGATCTGTTCAAGTGAAAACAAAACATCGATAAATTAACAATAAACATGATTCGATCCACTTATAAATTGATCTATAGTTGCTTTATAGCTTGCGACTAACAAGACGCCAAAAAATATTTATTCTGCCTAGATTATAATTAAGAATTAGCTGTTGATATGATGTATACAATTGATGTATGAAATTGGCATGGATTTTTATAATAACATCAAATGAAATAAACTATTCAAACTCTACGTTCGTATGTCACCCATGTTGTACTGGTAACTTCGCTGACGGGCTACATACTCCTTTGTGCACATCCCTGCACATACCTAAACTAGCTATATAGCGAACACCCTATTAAACTTTACCTCCAAGGTGGATAGTTTAAGAAAAAAAATGTAGAGTTATTATGGAGTCCATTCAGACGACTAGACGGAATAAATCTTTTTAAACTTCTTATGTTACAAAGAAATCTTTTTAGGTTAAGATATCTATCTACCCATTTTGACTTTTATTTAGAAGTTTTTAGTGCTTTTGCTATGGGTAGTCTTCGGTGGATGCGAGTGGCGGAGGACCGTGATGTGTGGAAGTCGTTGGGGGAGGCCTATGTCCAGCAGTGGACGTGTATATCGGCTGATAGATAGTCTTCGGTGCTCTGCATAGGTAAGTACTATTTTCAAGATCCATTTTACTAAACTAAAGAACATAAAACTAAAGAAAATGTGTCGGAAGGATCGATTCTATATTGTACGAAATTGTACTAGCCAAGATCTATGTCACTAATACCTAGAATTGTTTTGACCATCAAATCGCTCTACTCCTGGCCCGTATTTAAGCGATATTTTCTCAGACGCCAGTCACTATCTCCGCTTTTGTACGGTGGCTATTCAGCGACTCGGGGCGCGGAGCAGAATTGGACAGGCAAACCCAATTACCGTGGGACGTACGCCCGAGTTTTTATTTATGCATCACCACTCTTTTGAAAAACGTGTCCCTAGCCAACACAATACACATAATAGCTTCTACTTTTCTATTTCATATAATAGTAGATGTCTGGGGGCGATAAGAAAAATATGTTAGTTAGTTGGATTAGTTAGGAGTTGATGAAGTCCACTGTTTGTTAAAGAAAATTCTATTTTTTTTTCCGTCGTAAATGAGATGTGTTTTTCATCGCTGTTGAAACTTGGATCTTGATTTTTCTATTTAAAACAATAGCTGACGAAACGAATTAGGAGATAATAATGTTTAACCAAGTACAACTTTATAGATATTACACCCAAAAAAAATAAGATTACAGTCTCCTGAGCCGTAATACTTCATTTGAGAACCTAGGTCGTTAGGCAGGTTGTTGCAAGTATATTATGTACCCACTTTGAAACAGTAAGGTTATTGTTCGATAGCATACTGAAGTGAATAATCCCCTTTAATAACTTAATATGGACATTGGTCTTTTAAATTTGCGTCCTCCTCAATAGTAGAATAACTATTAAAACGTGGAAAAAAAATAACTAAATAAATAATAGTAAAGATAATAAATTTTCTTATACATTTGATTCTGAGCAAAATATATAAGTTTACGCAATATCCAACATGTAGTGCGTACGTATAAAAAAAATTTCACAATAAATCAATAACAAGACAAATTTTATTAGGTACAGACAAAACATTTATTTCGTATAGGCCTCACAAATTGTCAGTTGTTTTTTCTTAACTCTACTACCGGATTGGATCGCAAGCTCTACTGAGAAGATCCGGCAAGAAACTCAGCGGGCTTGTCTTTTTAACAGTATTTTCAGTCATTATGCACTGGACTGACTTTCACGTGGAAGTAAAGTACTCAGCGTTATCGATGCAATGAGTATCACTCCGCGAACCCGTATTTCAACTCATCCCAAAGACTCCTGAGATGACTACACACGGTCACGTAGCTTGTTGAGCTGCTCTCGATAGTGTAAACTCGCTCGTGCGTACTACATCACACCAGATCCTGGCATCGTTCCATATTCGAATATGATTCCCTTAGGAAATCATTTTTAAAATTAGTACCTCAGTGGTTTTCTACATTTAACTGAACTTTACATTTAGTCGTACCCTAAACCATTTTGTATTGGAAATAGCAAATGTTACGGAATACAGGAGTACCTAAGTACAGTCATTTATTTATATTGTAATGTTATAATAAATGTAATTGTTTATCTTAAAATCTATTATGTTATATATGACATAAAATAAAATACGTCAGTCAGATTAGATTAAATACCTAACTAGCAGGTCACAGATACGTCTATAATCACATAAATAAATTAATTAAACTTTACTATTCGAATTCGATCCTAAATGACGGTTACTCACGGTCTCGTTGAACGTCGAGGTATTGATAAGATTCTCGTCCCGATTCGTAATAGATACTAATCATACATTCTGTGTTGGCAGCGCTCCAGCGTCGAATATGATTTCTATAGATTTTTATAATAACTTATCTGTTGAAGTCAAGTTTCAAGAGCTCCTTACTTTCATTTGCCAATTCTAGTTCATTTAACTAGAATCCATAACTAATTTGTCGAATATTTTGTGTATTCTGCAAAAATTGGCACCGAAATCGAACATAATTTTTAATATTAATTAAAATGGTATTTATTGGGTATAAATATTATAATATATAGTTTATAGTATTACATGTTAAAATTTATATATCTCCTAATACGGATACAGAACTCATATATGTCCTAATAAGGGACGAAATAGTTTAGTCTTGTTTCGATTTATAAACTGCAATTCGCATCGCCATACCTCTATTCCCAACGTAACCTGAGCCAAAAAGAGCAGTCAATAAAACACTCGATTTAAAACACAACATTTTTAACACAAACTTTCTCTCGCGGCGGAACTTTGTTTTTGGCACGTGAACCAAGAAGTTGGCCTTTCCAGTTGGGCGTGTATCGCGCCCGTGGTACACAGCTGCTCTCGGCTCGAGTCCGACGTGATCCAGCCTCTCTTTTTAATTAATACCACTTCGAATCGAAAGAATGCTTCAAGTCATTAAAAGTTTTAATAGCATTTGACTTGTGCAAGTTGGTAACAAATTTTAGTGGGAGCCGAAGTTTTTTGAGATTTTTCCGAAATTGGAAAGTAGGTGGAAGGTTTGCAAGAATGCTTATTGTAGTAAGAATAATTAATATTGACGGCTGGACGCCTAGTCTAATGGTTTGAGCGTACATATAGGCCGCTCGACTCACTGCATTTTTATTCGATTGGAACCAAATGGTTATCAATTATTTCCAATTTTTTTATGCCGGTGATTTAAGTCGAGAAGAATAGCAGACATAACGCTACAAATGTCTACACTGAAAACTTAGGTGAGCCAATAAGTGATTTTTTACTTTATATTTCTTATTATATACTTTGTTCTACGATGACTAACAGGAAAATAATTCCCGTAAAAACTAAATATAACAGCTACTCAAAGATTCGGATCGGAAAATACGAAAATGGTAAAAAGTTGACGGCTGTGACATCATCTTAATACGTCAATGTGTGTGCGATAGAGAAGGAGCACCATTCTAAACTCTTCCCACTACGTGTATCTGCTTTAACTATAAACTGTAATAGTGAATAGCTTAAAATGTAGTCATACACAGTAACCACAATGTATGTATGTAATACCTGTAAATCTCTTTTTGGTTAATAAACATTACATTATTTTGTTTTTTTTTATGTTATTACATATAAGTATATATATATATATCGAAAATTCTTTCAAGGTAACGTATATTATATATGAATAAGTACTTTCAATTTACTAGAACCAACATACTAAATGTAACAGGATCCCACCCTATTGGTCATTTTCATATTAAATTGTAAAATTACCTTGTACTTAGTACGTGTTTTTCAGCTTATAACACTTACTACATGCGCGTCCATAAAAAACCTAAATTCTCCAGTTTATGTGCGGCACACATACAAAGCATAACATATACAGGGCTGACGCACACACGCGCACCTCGGCCCTGCGCCTTTAAATCGAAAACCAATTACTGAAAAACTCTACATAAATACATGCGAGCATTGTCCGAACGTGTGCAAATATATACGCATACGGAAACGGTAAATGTGGTAACGGAAATCGAAAAATAACTAGAAGTGACTTTTTATGATTATTATAGCACCGACGTCCATTAAGTGTGCTTAATTGAAACTCCTTACGTAATCGTAACGTCATCGAGAAAGCGTGCTGTCACTTTCATACTTATTTATGACATCTGTGGTGCGAACGGGATGCAGCATGATACGCAATAGATTTCAGGGGACTACGATGCTCATAGCAAATGACGATCGGTGTGTACTTTGCCGCTGGTAGACGGTGTAGTAATAAATATGATGAGTCAGAATGGTTCGGGCACGTGCGAAAAAAAATGAGAAGCATGTTACCAAAAGAGGGATTAACTTAAGCATGCTCTGCTCCGGTCACACCTCAGATTTCATCAATAAGAATAACAGAGATAGTAAGCTCCGATGGTTACACGATTACCATAGTTGATTGTGTTGCGCACATCATATAGTGTAGCTACATTAAACCCTATCAAAGAATTCTAAGCTCCTTGAAACACAGGCACCCCCATTCAAGATAGTTTCCACAAGATCTTCTGAATAAACCTTAGTACAGCAGTAGACTGGACTGATAATAGAGCTCATCCATTGATAACTACGGCCGTGCATAGAACGTTTAATTAACACGAGTGACAGCGCGATGTGAGCCGACGCACCGACTGGCATACATTGCGAAATAACAACTACTGTACCGCTGTGTGGGATTATAAATGGCGCTTGATTTATACGCGCCGCGTAATGAAGATCGAAAATGTTTGGGAGTCACTTTACAAGTGTAAATGTAACGAACACATTTAAAGCTTACTTTAAGGGTGCTACCACCGATTTGGGATCCAGTAATTAATATTATTAAATCCAAGACCAAGCGTACCATTGCAAGACCTCAAGACACTGTGAGCACTTTCTGCGTAGATCGGACCACAAGTAACAATTAAATATGAGGGTACCCCGTCTCAAACTATGACACCAGGACGTCAACCACCTCAGTCCTCCCGTGACCATGGTTGCTGTAAAGCAGCCGAAACGTCGGGAACGTAAAATCAAAATAAAATCGCGATAAAAATCCATAAAATTAGTTTCATTTCAATGTGTAATATTCGCGTAGATATAAGAAATCAATACATTTAAAGCTATTAATTGGATAAGCAATACGCATCTCACTGAGCAGCAGCTCTGTGCAGCAGCATTTTAAATAGATATGATAGGATATTGAATCTGTCAAGCTCAGAGCGTTAGGTGGGAGTTTTCAAACGCACGCGGTCCTCCCTGCTGAGGTTATCGAGTTTCGCTCCACAAAACTAGACTACCGCATTCTTTATTTACCTACGCGATTGTGTGTCAGTATTATTTTAATATTCGTTTAAAGAATCGCAGAATATGTCGGCTGTAAGCGTTTACGTAACTCTTCAAAGTATTAGCTGGCTTAATTCAGTATAGAAACGACTAATAGTCAAGCTCGTTTTGATTAATCCGTGGACTCCACAAATGCACAGAAGAAAATTATTTAAACAACTACTTTGTTTATGGTGGCAACTAAGGGAAAACTCTTAAACTATTCTAATAACCCGCCCTTTGCTTGCCTTCACTTAACCCCAGAACACAAAACATTTATATCACCACAAACCCAAAATATATAAATCAAACAAAAACCAGTTCCGTCATCCATATTCACTAACAAGATCCAACATTACCATAATTTCCGACCCGGCTATATCAACATAGAACCTACCTAAATCCATTTATGCTGTTTTATATTCCGCAAAGTGCCGAGAAAGGGCCGCGGGACTTAACGAGTGGATTAGAATTTTACATTGTAATGTTGGCTACGTCCAGAAGGGGTGAAAAGGCGGAAAAAGTGGTGTGATGTAATACAAACGTCAAATGTCACCGTCGGTACCAACGAACTCCTGACAGCTTTAGGCTAATTATTCTTAGTCTGTGTGTATTCCAGGCTGTAGACAATTAGAAAAACTGTCACTATCTGACATGACGACAGCTTGGTCTATTGGTTTAAGCGTAGGCCGGTCGGGTCACTGCACCAGGTAGTTGCGGGTTCAATTCCTGCCTGGGCAAATTTCGGAAACGGTCTTTTCGTAATTTGCCCTGGTCGGGGTGTTACTGGGATCGCCCCCAGTCCATTTTACGATCCTATAACACATGCGTTGCTTAGTATGGGGCCATACAGTTGGTGTGTTCGTCTGGCGATATTTATTTATTTATCTATAGATGTAATTATATACTGGGCTCGTAGTTAGTCCATTATGCGGTCGGTACCCATGCTGTGCTTAGTTTGGTACCGTACAATTGGTGTGTGTTCTTCTGGCGATATTATTGATACAATTTTATATTGGCTACACTTGACTTATTCAAACGGCAAACCATCGCATTTATTTGAAAGGAAAATGTTCCAGAATTATACTAAATACTGTCTTTGTATGGACAATACGTGCGGCGGTGACTCGCTAGATAATTTAGAAGCTTGGAATACAAAACGAAGAAAAACCACTTTCAAATAAGATTTTACTCGTATTTTCTGAAATCCAATTTCAATACTAGAAAAAGTTTTTCCAACCATAAGTAGCTAAGCCAAGATAATTTCAGTTCAAAATATTAAATGAACCCAATGTGACACATTTTATTAAGAAATTATACTTCATTTAAATTTAAATCGTTTTGAACTCAGGAGTCGAGAAAGGTGGATAGTGACGTTTGTAAAGGCGACAAGAAACTTGCGACTTGGTATAACGGCACAAAAAAAACTAAAGATTATGATTGATAGATCTTCTGTTACTAGGCATTTAACTACTTGACTATTTACTAAATCTGTCAAATCTGGTTCTACTATAAGTCTATAAGTAGGAAACTATAAGTCACCAAGTTCATCCTGTGATAACGACTCGTATCTCCTTCTAGCTCTTGCTATAATACCGGATACACTCCATCTCAATGCAAGGGGAATTCCGGCAATGTCCCTGGCCCAATGTTGGTTAGCGAACACCACACATAAAAAAAATGGGGTAAGAGGAACCCACCACTGACCCTCGGCCTGTTGTGTGCCTCGGCCTGTCGCGCTTTCCCCATTGTTTATTAATGGATGTCTGTCAAGTATCGCCTAGTTCTATCAATGAACTTCACACGGCTTTCGAAAGACGCATGGCTTTTTCACGATTGGTTGCGCTGGTTTAATTTTAGTTTGCCCGTGGTCAAATTGCACGCGCTTAATTGTTTAAAGATTAGCTCTAACAATGAAAAACGTTTGCACGACAACAGGGGTGGAAAACATAGGAATTGAAGGGAAAAATACACTCACCACTTATTTACTGGTTAACCGTCTTGTCCAATACTCCGGGAGGCCTCCCTTGCTTCACACACTTATATTGTACACAAATCACTCACAATTTCACAGTAATTTTCTTATTTTAACACATTTTTCAACGCAGCAATATCGCCGCTCGCGCCGGCCATTAGGTATTGTTTTTTCTCGCGTGATGGCGCTCGAGAGCGCTTAGGTGACAGGAAGAGCGAGATGGGACGAGTAGGAATGCACGAATGCGAAAGGGATAGGAGCTGTCGCCGTGCATTACGTTCCATTTCAATTACATGTTAAATATTTATATTATGTTTATTTTTATTTACCTTTATTATTAAATGCAATTTAATTAATTATAAATAGTGGTTTTTTGTCGCCTAAACATCTCCCCCGGCTTGACAGGATATGATCCTTCAATATGGCAAAGAGAGAATAATATTAATCAATTAAATGAATTTATGTTACGTTAGTTAAGAATTTATTTTTTATTATAATGCAAAATAAGTTAACAAAAAATATAATATCTTGGTTCTTCGTATTATAGACGTTTTGTATTTAATATATTATTTTATTGATGGATTTTAACGATAATTGTGGACTGTATGATTATATTATTGATTGGGAATATATTTATTGATTGGGCAGTGGAAAAACCTTTACAAGAGGTCTCCGATAGACCCCAGACTTAGTTCTAACGTCTACGACGCGTATGACACCATCTTTTCCAGGATAGGTCTGTTCAATAGTACCTAATGGCCAATCCAAAGGGGCACTATTGTCAGATTTAAGTAGAACAACAGCACCTTGTTCTATGGGAGTAGTATGTGTTAGCCATTTATTCCGCACTTGCAATGTGTTAAGGTATTCTACCCTCCATCGCTTCCAAAACGATATCACTAAATGGTCAACTATACGCTTCCGTTGTAGAAGAGTGACCTTCTCGTTACTTAAATCTTCCGAGGGAAGGGATCGAAGTGGTGTCATTACTAAGAAATGAGCAGGTGTCAATGCTAGAGGTTCCGAAGGGTCGCTGCTAAGCACTGACAGTGGACGAGAATTTAATACTGCTTCAATTTGTGTGAGGACAGTAAGCATTTCCTCAAATGTTAGCAGTTGAGTACCAACAATTTTAGCCAGGTGGATTTTGACACTTTTAACATTTCCCTCCCAAATACCACCAAAGTGGGGAGCTGATGCTGGGTTAAACTTCCAGTTAATATGGTTATCTCGTAATTCGTTAGCAAACTTATCTTTATATTGTTCAGAGTCTAGTAATTTATACATGGAATCTAAATACGCCTTTGCGCCAATGAAATTAGTGCCATTATCGGAATACATTACAGAAATAGGACCGCGCCGTGAAATAAACCGTTTGAGAGCGTTTAAGAAACATTCAGTGCTCAAGTTAGAGGCCAGTTCTATGTGCACGGCCTTAGTAACAAGACAAATGAATAAACATATGTATGCCTTTTGACTGTGCACTCCTCGACGACGATACGGCACTATAGAGAGAGGGCCTGCGTAATCCACGCCAGTGTGATAAAATGCTTTGGCTTCGTGAACCCTACATGTCGGTAAATCAGCCATTAACGGTACTGTATTTCTGGGATTAACCTTGAAACATGTGTTGCATTTTTGGACGCGGTTACGGACAACATTACGCGCGGACAATATCCAAAATTTTTGTCTCAACAGGGACATCAGTAATTGTGGCCCTGTGTGAAGGTATTTCTGGTGGTAATAATCAATAATAAGATCAACTGAGTGATCCTTTCGAGGTAATAATAATGGATGCCGACTATTATAATCTAAATTGGCATTATTTAACCGACCACCAACGCGGAGGACCCCATCTTTCAAAAACGCATTGAGCTTTAAGAAAGCAGGGGGTAATTTACCTCCACTTTGTGCCGCCTTGATTTCACTAGAAAAATGCACCTCCTGAATGCTCTTGATTACAACCTCTTCAGCTTGATCTAATTGAGAAACTTCAAATTTCCGTGGAACTTTCTTAATAAATCTGAGCACGTAAATGACTATACGTAGCAATCTTGGCCATGACGAAATTCGAGTGGCGAGTTCGTAAAGCACAGGCAACGATTGTGGTGAAGTGGTTGTAGACAAGACATTGACTTTCATTTCTGGCACTTCGACATTTATACTAGTGGAATCAAATTGGCAAATTGGCCATTCCTGGACGGGTAACTGAGCGAAAGAAGGCCCATTAAACCAGAGGGGGTGCTCCAGCAATTGAGCCGGGGTAAGCCCTCTAGATAGGCAATCCGCAGGATTGTCTTTCCCAGCAATGTGATGGAAGCATCGCGGGTCTAATTCATTTTGAATTTTAGCCACTCTATTGGCGACAAATGTCTGCCAACGAGTTGGGCACGCATGAATCCATGCTAGGGCCACAGTACTATCAGTAAACGCTACAATGTTTGCTAATTGACAGCGTGTCGAATAAGTTTCAATTACTATACGCATAAGTTTAGCTAATATAAGGTTAGCGCATAACTCCATTCTTGCGAGACTAATAACAGTTTTAGAAGGCGCTACTCGCGATTTAGCACATATTAAATTCATTACCGAACGGTTTTCAATCGGAAAGTACACGTGTAAATACACGACTCCGCCATAAGCGCGCTCAGACGCATCTGCGAATCCCACTACTGAAACAACGCAGTTACTAGTAACGCCTATATGCCGTGGTAATTTGACATCTTGTAATAAATGCAATTCAGACTCAATTTTTTGCCATAATACAATTATATTAAGAGGGGGGCACTCATCCCAACCCACTCCATTATCCCATAGCGATTTAAGCACTAATTTTGACAAAAAAGTCACAGGGGCAACGAACCCCATTATATCCCACAGTCGGGCAATCGTAGATAATATGTTACGTTTAGTACACTCTCTAGGATCTGAATTCACATTGAAAGTGAATACGTCTTCGGCTGGTAACCACACTAACCCTAATATTTTTAGTTGAGTTTCGGGACTAAACTCGACCTCCTCAGCAACACGGTGTGCCGTAGGAATGTTAGACATAACATCAGGTGAATTACTTGAAAATTTAACTAACTCAAATCCTCCCGCCGCAAATAACCGAATCAGTTGATTCGACAGTTCGACAGCTTCCAGTACAGATGAACAGCTAGTCGCCAAATCGTCAGTGTAAATATCCGCCTCAGCCACGTTGGCCGCCGCAGGGTACCGTTCACGTTCATCTTCCACCAACTGTCGGACCGTTCGAATGGCAAGGTACGGACTACAACATAGGCCGAACGGTACGCGTGTCATTTCGAACACAGTTATTGGTTCGTTCGGCTCAAATCGGTACAGCAGTCGCTGGAACCTAGTATCATTATTATCGACTAGGATACGTAAATACATCTGCCTAATATCGGCACTAAGAGCAATTTGTAACAAACGAAATTTCAAAATTATTTTAAATAGATCGTTCTGTAAATTAGGCCCTGTATACAATAAGTCATTTAACGACTTGCCTGTAGTTGTGGCATTACTAGCATCTAACACTACGCGTAATTTCGTAGTACTTTTGTCTTGTCTGACAACGGCATGGTGCGGGATCACATACTGATCATTATTATTACCTACTTCCGAAATAAAACCCACCGGACGCATATAATTTTTATGTAAATATTCATTGAAAACTTTATCGTACTCTTCCTTTATTTTTGGATTTAACAATAATTTACGTTCCAAAGATACAAATCTACGCTCAGCCGAGTGCATTGAGTCTCCTAAGGCGGAGGTTACACATTTGAACGGCAATGAGACAACAAAACGTCCGTCCGAGTCCCGGCGCGTGGTATCACAATAATATTTCTCACATTCTTGCTCGTCTTTAGTGAGGCAATTTGGCACATTCGGTACCTCCTCTAGTTCAAAGAATTTATTCAACCGAGATTCAATTAACTCGTCAGTAGTAATGTAGGTGCGCACAATATTGCACCCTGGGTTTAATATCGGAGCTTGTCCTACTATGACAAACCCTAACAATGTTTCAATCGCGACCGGCTCATTTGGGGCGCGGGATATTGTATTGGGGCACAAAATGCGTGCGAACAAGTCAGTACCAATAAGTAGGTCAATATTCGCGGGGGTGTCATAGTCACTGTCCGCCAATGGAATGTCGGTCAAATAATCCAAATGCGAAGTGTCAATATTCGCAGAAGGCAACGCGTTCGTAATACGGTTCACGACAATCGGCTGGATCGTGAATCGTACCGAATCCTTGTAACGCGAGCGGATGGTGAGGCAAGTTGTCCCCTCAACGGGATTACTGATATCGCCTACACCCGACACATATTTACTTTGTGGCTCGTATAATTTTAAATTTAAACGTTGACAGCATTCAGTGGTTATTAAATCCCTCTGTGATGCACTATCCACTAACGCGCGCAGGACATATATATTTCCCTGCGCATCAACCACATGACATTGCGCGGTACCGAGCAATACCGACGAAGTTCGGACCGCTCGCGGGGATGCGGCCGCGCACTCGCCCACTGCGCACAACGATACTGCAGGGCCGGGCTCGGGCGCGGATATTTGACTCGCAACCTCCGTGACTACAGCAGTCTGAACAGTCGGGTACGAGTTACCACCCGAACTATTATTATTTGATAACACGTTATTATTTGGGAAATGAAGCAAGCTATGATGCGATCGATTGCATTCCTTACAACGTCTCGAATCCTTGCAATTAAAAATATTGTGTGTATTATCCAAACAATTGACACATAATTTATTTATTTTACTAAATTTAAAGCGATCTCTAGGGGTCATTGACAGGAATTGGGGACACTGAGACATATTAAGATGGCCACTCTTCCCACAACATAAACAGTTGTTATGTTCCTGTACATTAACAAAGGTTTTCACATTATTAATTCGTGATTTAGAATAACCGACCGACGATGACGCAACATTATTTCTACGTGGTTGAGTACTGCTACCCTTTGTAATATTATTATTACTAGTATTTACGCTCGCTACGACATTATGTGCACGCTGCAAAGTATGAGATTGATTCCTCACAAAGGTAATAAAATCTGAACACTTTGGAAAAGTATTGACATCACTATATTTGAGTTCAAATGACTTTACCGTTTCTATACCTACTTTTTTACATGCAATATAAATAAAAAGAAAATCTTCCAAGCTATCAAGTTTCAATTGTTTTAATGCTGAATAAAGTGACGCGAATTTGTCAATAAAATCCTCTAAATCCGACGGTGAATTATTTTTTACTGTAGGTAGGTTCATTAATTTATCAAGATAGGTAGCAGCAAGTACCCGTTTGTCATTATATTTAGTAAGTAGCGCATTCCATATTACGCTGTAATTCTCGGACGAAGGTAAAATACCTTGACACATACCTAGGGCCTTCCCCTTTAATTTGCCCATTAAGTACTGAATTTTCTCCCCATTAGTGAGGTCAGTATTCTCATGAACAGCAGACTTAAACATTTCGTAAAGATGGGCCATGACTCAATATCGCCATCAAATGAGCAGAGTTCTAATCTAGGTAATAGTAAAGGTTTTTCGTGTTTTACCCGTACGTCCGGACTCGCATTGCAAGTCATTTGTGATAATTGGCTAACTTTATATTTAATTTTAGCATATAACTGTTCGAATGCAGTGACTGAGCTATAAGATGGTACGGGGCCTTCCGGTAGTGATAATTGAAAATCATTACGTTCTTCAATCGTGTTTAGGAAATCATGGCGAAGCGTATCAATTGTGAAACATTCGGCCAAAAAACTCTCAATTTGAATAGGATCATTACCTATTTTAATACTTGAATCATACAAAGTTTGAGCCCGCCCAAACAAAGCCGCTAGTTTATTATGAAACTTTTGCAACTTACGTTCGTCTTCATCTTTTTTCGACGTCATTTTTGCGAAAATAATGTAAGATTGAAAAGATGGCGGCGCCTATAAAATACGATATTTGTAACACGAAATTTTTCGCGATCCGGCTCGAAGGACCAAAAATGGTTGCGCTGGTTTAATTTTAGTTTGCCCGTGGTCAAATTGCACGCGCTTAATTGTTTAAAGATTAGCTCTAACAATGAAAAACGTTTGCACGACAACAGGGGTGGAAAACATAGGAATTGAAGGGAAAAATACACTCACCACTTATTTACTGGTTAACCGTCTTGTCCAATACTCCGGGAGGCCTCCCTTGCTTCACACACTTATATTGTACACAAATCACTCACAATTTCACAGTAATTTTCTTATTTTAACACATTTTTCAACGCAGCAATATCGCCGCTCGCGCCGGCCATTAGGTATTGTTTTTTCTCGCGTGATGGCGCTCGAGAGCGCTTAGGTGACAGGAAGAGCGAGATGGGACGAGTAGGAATGCACGAATGCGAAAGGGATAGGAGCTGTCGCCGTGCATTACGTTCCATTTCAATTACATGTTAAATATTTATATTATGTTTATTTTTATTTACCTTTATTATTAAATGCAATTTAATTAATTATAAATAGTGGTTTTTTGTCGCCTAAACAACGATAATAATATGACCTTTATCTATCTGTCTTCTTGATGATATGATTTGACTTTGATGTGTGATGATAATGTTACCAAATTCCAAAAATTTACTACTTAGTTATTATTACCTGATCCATAAACTGTCGTATTGGAAACCGATCACAAAGAAACATTGTTATTGAAACGAAAAAAAAAATATTTTAATCCAAATTAAATCGGAACCCGGTCGCATCACCCGTAACCGAGTATACCGGGAGCCGATGAGTAATATACCACGCTCGGTGGCTCGCAGATTACGGAATATAAATTATTATGAAGCAATCAGTGTACCTATGGCAAAAGTTTTGTACACGTTTTGTGCATACGACACGATGGCGATACGATTTTAATAATTGTAACAAATTAGTTTCTGGAGAACGTAGTCCCAGTAATAAAGGACATGTGTGATTGAAAACCAAGTAATCACCTAGAGATTTACTCAATGTACAGTCAATTAAAACATGTTTATAGTCTATGAAAGCTCACGGTATCAGTACGTTAGACGTTACATGTGCCATCCACTGTTAAAACCGAGACACAGCGAAGATAAAGATGTATTTAGAGAGATCCATAATAAACAATATTACGGATCCGTTTTTACAATGCTACATAATGTCATTATAAATGGATTCAAACCTAACCTATTTGAAATCCAACTAATTTTTCGAATTTTATCGAGTTTATTTTATGTTTTTACGTTCCCTACGTTTGGGCTGCTTTACAGCAACCATGGTCATGGGAGGACTGAGGTGTTTGACGTTAATCTATTTGTTGGCCACAGCTTATATAATACATAGCGACACGATCGCGTCCCGTCCCGAAAAAATCGTATCCTATAAACAATCTTACAGAGCGTGGTGCAGATTTATTGGTAGTATAATTTTGATTGATCGAGACAATCCTACACCGACTTGAAGTGAGTGACGCACCGAGAGTAATCGCAATCAATCTTAAACGACAACCGTTTTAATAGAGTACAAGTGACAGCGGTAAAGTACAGTAAATGGGGATATAAAGGAGATATAATGGTGTTATAAAATAAAAAAAATATTTTGTATGTTACGTCAATAGATGCTGAAGAGGGTGAGTAATATGTTAGCGTTATAGGGAAAGATCATATTCAGCATTAAAAACACAAGCTTTCAAGATTTTTGACTAGACGTGTTCAATGAATATTTAGCTCATGTATTCAACATTCTTATAATACTATGTTAGACGTATGGATTAAATATGTACAAAACTACATCTTATATAGTTCAATGTTGTTCTATTTTTCGGGTGAAAATACATTTCTTCTTTCTTCGCGAAATGAAATGCGATGAAATAAAATTGATATGAACATGGCCTCACCCACAACTTAGTACTGGGTAATATGCCAATGTCAAGTAATTAAAAGCGATAACACATTCAATAAATAGACAACTGATCCCTGCCTGTGCATAGAAGATATATGTAAAAACTGTTATTGGGGATCTTTATCAATGCAATAGAACCGAAAACAATGATTGTTAGAATTTTTGTCTGTTTATTTGCTTGTCTGTGCAGTTGTGCGCGCTAATCACAGAAACGGCTTAACCGATTTGGGTGCGGTTTTCACTAATGTATTGTTGTAAGCTACACCTAAACTATTGTCTTTGTTTTATTTCAATCAGTACATAAATAAACAAATATATTAATTTAAAAACGCGGACGAAGTCGCGGGCAATAGCTAGTTATAAATAAAATAATGTATGTGACATGAAAATATGAAAATGGCGTGTCCATTATAAGAATATGGAACTATACGAATACTTTATACTCGTATCAATCAATCGTTAGTCAAAAGTAAAACTGATTAGCCATTCTGTACTTACCTATTCTGTGGTGCAAAAGTCAGATGTATAAACTTTTTTATTCCATTCACCAATAAGTTTGTTACGAACACTCGTATATAATTGGTCCGTGCTTGTTCGGCGCACGAGTAGACTGCAACTTTTGTTTTGTTTGCCTGGTACAAGTGCTTGCAATACGCTATTCAGTGTAAGCCAGCAATGTTTAATTCTATTGTTTAGAGAGTAAGGTTTATTAGAGGCGGCAACTAAATTAGTATAAGATGGACTGGATGGAGATCTTAGACAAGCCTAAATAAAGATGTTATTTTTATACCTACTGTGGGCATAGACAGAGAAGACTAATAATTATCACCATTTTCGCATTATCATTGAAGAAATTGGTTCGTAAAAACTAAAATATATTTTTCAAATAATATACAATAATAAAATTTGTATTATGTAAGTAAGTAAGTACCGTGCAATTTTATAATAGTATTCTATCTCCAAGTTAACAAAAGAAAAGCCAACATCTTATATAAAAATATCAAGCTACCAAAAAAAGCCAAGTCACGCAACTAAACCTATTTTTTCACAGATTCCCTTTCGAAGAATTTGAATAATTCATTATGCAGACGAGTGGAGGTAAGCTAAAGTCCGCGCGGTTCGGCTGCTGCGATGTGTTAAATTCCATAATAGAATTCCGTGGTGTGTGGAGATTTTAATTGCGTCCGAAAATTCCCGAGTTTTGTAAACGCCAAGTCAGCGGAGTGAGTGGGACTGATGAGAAGCGATGAGGATCGGATATATTCGTACGAAGATGAACGAGCTATAGTCAGTTTCGTCGAATGCTATTTAGTAAGAGCGATGCAGGTTCCATTCTCAGCGGCATCTCTTGAATTTTCGTTATTCATCTTGAGTTTTTGTATTTCGAAAAACAAGGATATGAAAAGACCGTAACTCTGTAAAATCAACTCAATCAATTACATCGGCATTCCATCCTCTTGGATAACACCGTGGTACATAATCCAATGTATTGTTCCCTCATACATACCTACTTAGTAGTTAGTACATTAAATTCATTTATGATACTGTTAGTCATTCCAGTTAGATCTTGGAGAGCAAACGACCATTGCTTTCTTCAAATATCCTGTATCAGTATAGACTGGAAGCAAGCGCAATAAAATTAAAACACTAGAAAATTTCCCTATAGACAGAAAATTTGTGTCGCCAGGAACGATAAAACTCAATCGCAACATCTATGAATACATGAATAAAATCTTTGTCAACTTTCGCAATCAATTCGAAAGAGGAAAACTCGACGGTCGCTAACGATCTCGCACCAAGTAACAAACCCCTAAAGCAAGGGCCTTAATTAAATCGGCGTTTCATATTCCCGATAACCAATCAAAGGCGTTCGGTAAAAAGTTTAAAACTCTGAAGGCTTTTGTAATTAGCCTACTGTGTGAGATGAGCAAAAAATATGTATTTCCCGGTGACTCTATGAATATGGAAGAGGTGGTATTTGTCGCAGCGTCCTGGGACGACCGCTGAATTATTTATGTTTATCTATGTGTAGGTACTAGGCAGAGTAAACGAGAGGACGCGTGCCAGCGTGCGTCGAGTCAGCGTTTACTTATAATGACCATGGTAAACCTGCAATATTGCTGTATAATTTGAGTTTCTATTTGTCTTCAACTATTGGCTTGATTTATGCTTTAATTCGAGACCTACATTTTATAATTTAACAGTTATGTTACAAAGTGTTTGTGAATTAATTATAATCCCCATTTTTTACATAAGCATCTACGTAGAATCTTTTTAATATACCAAAGTAACACAATATTTCCGCACACAGTCATCTGAATTCTTCGTTTATCAATCAATAAAAATCCTTTGACTAGGCCTCCCTTCTCGTCCAATAAAATTCCACCGCGCCAAACTATACGTATAAATCATGACGTGCTAACACAAAAACAATGGTGCAATTAGCATCACACGCTCAGTTAGCGGCGACTTGGCAAGCTCCCGGACACATCTTACAACTGGTACCTAAGTTCGGTACTTAGTTGTTTTACTAAGTTGCGCCTGGCTATGCTCGTTGCAACTATTATTGTCGAACTCGATTGAGAACAGCACATACGTTTTGGTAGAAAATTATATCATATTATATGACAACTCCAGTCTACTAAGTGGTTCAAAAATAATCACAGAGACCAACAAATGCAAATAGTCGCGAGCCGGTGTTAGAACCTGCGACACATGCTTCTGAGGTAAGCGTTCTACCGACTTCGCTTAATACAATGCTGTTTGATGGTAAGCGTATCCCTTAAAATCCGTTCAATGTCCGTTAACTTTTTAAGGGAAAGAAAAATGAAATAATAAATGTTTGGAAAAATTGGAAAAAATGGGACACTACACCGTGGGGTCAACATGATAATGAATAACAATTCCAATTACATTGATAATGAATAACAATAAATTTGATAACCAATAACAATTAAATTGATGGTTATCCAATATAACGCTTAGTGAACCATGAATAGAACCAATAGTAGTAACTGCGGTTTTCAGAACGCAGCACAGTCCGAATTTAACAGTATTAAATTATTTTCGATAGCATACAACAAGCCGGAAAGTTATCCCGCCGTCGGTCGGATACAACTTTAAACTGAATCATACCGACCATGTTATCCGCGTAAATACTGTATTTCACCGTTTGTTTGTTATCATAGATTTTATACGAGGAAAGTGGCTATGAAAATATGATTTTTAATACATATTGCAAAGGGTCCTAAGTCACGCTCGGCCCTTGCAAGGCTTGCGTGGACACGTGGGTCCAACACGTAGAGGACCTTTGTGAGACTATAATGTTATGTTAAGTGAATCATATATACATAGTTATCAATATTTTATCCTGTGTTTCATAAAATACTTTCTGTTACACTTATCGTTATATTATTAGAGAAATCGCTAATATATCCAAAGATATTCATAAGATTTCAAGAGGGCCTAAAATTAATATGAAATGCATATGTTTGTAATGTTTGTGACATCGTTGCTTTTCCGTACTCTGGTAGGTTGAGGTACAGGCTAGTAAAACAGCCTTTTGGGAACATTCCCGGTTATAAAAGTTGTTCTCTAACTTTAATAGAAAGTTCACTTGGAATTTTGTACTGAACGCTTAACGTCTTTATGGAAATATAGTTTTTTTTATTCTCAGCTTAAACTCTTGTGAATTTATTATTCTTTTTAAATCACATTAAGGTGACGTTGTATTTTAAAAGTATAGAGTTCAGAATAACATTAAATACCAAAGTGTTTTTTGTAATCTGAGACGAGAAAATTCGACCAATAGGATTACTTGGATTTCTCTTCATTTTCCTATTACATTATTTTCTTATTTTATTAGTCCGCCGCTAATATAACTTTGAGAAAGATTTAACAGTGGACTAGGATCATAAAAAAGTTAAATTCTATAAATTTGTATCAGAATTTGAATGGTTTTAAACCAGATAAAGTTTTAAATAATAATACTATCCCTGTTTTAATATCCCACGGTTGTTTCACATATATGTTGGGCACAGGCCTCCCTTCAATGCGAAATGGATTAGGCCTTAGTCCACGACAGAGGCCCAGTGCGGGTTGGCGGACTTCACACGTATTTTTGTAGGGTTGATGTACCTCACGATGTTTTCCTTCACTGTTTAGAAAGTGATAATCGTGGTCGAAAATGAGATTCGCCCATGAAATCCAGAAATCTCAGAGGTACGAGCCGACTGCGAATCTACGATCCTCGTTACCGAGGCAAGAGTCCTACCAACTTGGCTATCACTGCTTTTATATAATTGCTTACATAATAAAAAATACAGAATTAATAATAAATCAACAAATTGCGACAGGCCCGATCTGCCGGGAGTACCGTCCGTACGTCACAAATCGCTGCTAACATTTGATTTGACGTTATCTGACGCCATGACGAGGGTCCGGCATAGGACACACGAACTGGCTCGTACACAATGTGGTACGGTTATGATATAATTGAAGAGAGAAGGTGAAATATTGTGACTTAAATAAAGGCGTCACCTTGGTGGTATTACAAATTATGGTATGGTATTGAATGTACCTACCCAGCACAGGACAGCAATATTGCTTGCCTGTTACGGAGAAAAGGGCTAGAAGTTACAGGCATGAGATAGACAAAACTACTACGAATCGAGCAAGATGTTTATGTCATACGACCAAGAACTATTTAACCACCGACCCATGACATTCAAGGTCTTTATGGGAACTAAGCTTTTGTGGTAAGCTGTATTGTATTAGTTCACCTATTTATGCGTATATATAGGTTAGTGTTCAATGGTCTTGGACGAAGCGTGCATCGGTGCAGACCAATAGATAATCTTAGTATGGTACGGTAATTACTTTTGACTAAATACTTTTATCCTACATTTTCTTATAGATTATTATCCGAGTCCAACGTTTTTGGAATATGAAAATGAAATTGTGTTCGCTGACAACAAACGAATATCATTTCATTTTATATAAAAGCTCTTAGTTAAATTCTAAAATCGAATTCCATTTGTAGTAACTTGTGTTAGGTTAGCATTCGTTAGATTAAGCCTTGCCCGGTTCTCGGCGATAGGAGTCCTTTGGGACTAGCGAACGCTTACTCCTCCTTGTGTCGTGCAAGGCATGGGCGATAGCGACGGTAGCGGGGCGGACAACAAAATTTTGACAAAAATCTGTGCACATCTTGGAATTGCAAGAGCTTCACCTTGTTGAAATAAAAATTGGAGAATATCTAGACACTAACAATATATGAACGAAATCATTGCATACTTATTCAAATAAGATTCAAAATCATCGAAAATAATTGTAATCGAAGAAGAAAAGCGCACCTAGAAGTCATATGCGCATTAATTCTATCATTTGAAGTAATTACTCCTAATTAAGTTTTTTTAATTGTTGTTAGTAAATAGGCACAAATAGGAATTGCATACGCAATTTATACTTGTATTCATTTTTGAAACTCTACATCTTACAACATAGAACTCGTGCCGAGATGAAATTGGACTTGAAATGATTGAATGCAGTTGTAAAAGCGAGTAGTTTGAAATATACGGAACCCTTTGTTTCAGATGTATTTATTACGCTAGCACTATAATAATGTGTAACTTTCATTTGAGACTATCCTGCAATATATTTCAGGGACGTGTGCACTTTGTGATTGCTAGTTTGTTGAACTCTTGCTATATAGATATAATGCTTGGTTTTGAATTTGAACACTGGTGATAAGTTTTGATAATGCTTGTAGTATATCTGACTTCAATTGTTTCAGCAAACTGAGCTTGAAATAAAATCGAGCCATCACTATGGCGAAGTAAAAACATTCTTCCCCGTTATATCCTACCAAATGCAATGATTATGGAATCGTTCAGCAATAAAGCTATAATGTTGGACCTGTAAGGCAGAACGTCAAAATAAATGTAAAGCAGATATTACACGGAATTGGATGGTATTTCCTGATTTTTTGACTTAACGTGGTACACAATCAATGGTAATAAATTGTATGCATTGTATTAATTTGCAAGACATTAAATTGAATGATAGGAAATTTTAAGTATGGAGCAAAATTTTAAGTACATTTACAGGAGTCATTAAAGTTCTTATAATATTACAAAGACCATTATATATACACTACTTATAAAAGCAAATAATCCGAGACATTGCTTTTAATCTAAGTATTTGCGGCATAAACTATAAAAACCGATTCGCCGAGTAAGAAAAAAAATACGCAATGCATCCCGCTCACTCTGACGCATATATAAATGTAGGTTACTCAATCGGCAAAGTTTCGATTAAGTGTTTAGTCCAACCTTAAGGTCTACATAATATCCAACGGTGTGCGCTGAATACCAGCATGTCTCAAGATTTCCGTTTCCGCACATTGTAATTCAGGTGGTTTTGAACACTTTACACGAAAAATGAACAAATAATTTTCGCCAGTTATATTTTTCTTTGGCAACTAAATGATTTAAAGTCGTGCGGGAATTGGGTCAGTGCGGTGCTAAGGATAGAGTTGCGACCTGTCACGAGTAATGGACTGCTCAAATTAAACACAGCATTATGTTGGACACAGTTTTATTAGTTATTATGTAGTACCTTGCTTTATAAAATAGAGATAGTTTTATTTGTTTTAATCGAGAAATTATTTTTCTATAAAGGAGGCTGCCGCCTTGTTGGTTTTACACGCATCCAAGCATCAAAGAGTATACTAGACTGATCTAGAAATGGATGGTCACCGAATTGTAGCATATGACAATTCAGAAGTTAAATTAAGCTGGTGGTCGTTTCCTAGTAGGGAACGTTAATCTAGGCTATTCTAGTTAAGCTAGGTTTAGGCAGTCAGATATATGATCAAATAATTAATTGGACTGACCAAGTTGCCGGCAATTCCACTGGTTGGGAGACAGTTTTGCAGCCGATTCGTGTAAATATCAGTAATCAGTCAGAAAGTACAGTAGACTGAGGACGTCCCCAATACGTAATTAGAAATAGGGAAAGGCAAAAAAAAATAAGCTTTAAACTGGCGGTCTTAACGGTTATTTTATTATCTATGATAGTTGTTAAGCAGGCTTTGTATGTCTGGGTAATCAAGTTTGTGATCTTAAAACGAAACCTACCCTATGCAATTCACAATTCGAGAAATAAAAAATCGTACGCTCCACATGTATTCTCAAGACTGCGCGCCGCTCTGCTCCTGACAAATTGTTTATTGTGTTGCTCCCAGATGTGTTGACTATTAGACGTTGCGGCGAAATATAAAGAGAATTTTCGCTTCCATTCATACGGCGTAAAATACTTGTTGTTTGAGTATTTGTGTTCCAGTTATGGATATTTATTTTCATAAGGATATCGCGAATCTGTATTTGCCTTCACTTTTAATTGAAGAGTTTTATCGATAGCTTTTATATATTCATACTTAAAAAAAGTACAAACTGTATACAACTCAATTCTAGCCTACAGAGGATTTATAGTAGTAATCAAAATTAATTATCATCACATAATCTCTTGAATCCCAGACGCGAATAATCCCGTGAAACGTAACCCAGCAGTTAATTTATCACTCGCGAACAAAACTAAAGATTCAAAGACAAGGAAAAATACGGGCTTTTATTACAGAGCAAGAATAATCTCTCGCGGCTTAGACGCTGAGACTGAGCCACAAAAAGCTTTTTTAAAACATGTAAATAATTTATGGGGTATTCTCTGTAAAGTGTCTTTACAATACTGTTAATTAACAAAATAAAATCATTTGTTTATCCTGGTTATCCATGTTTAAAATACACATAAGTTGATACGTGCCAAGGATATTGAAGTAAGGTATCCCACCATTACTAGGTCGTATTTTTGAGGCCCGAAATTATAAACACTCTGTTATTAAAAAAGCTATCCCAACACTAACAAAGTACAAGATGTGACCTTAAAAACCCCAAATATAACAAAAGGCACAATGTGAAACGGTATTCAATAATAGCGGCCCTAAGGTGAGGTCCTTATGAAATGAGTCATCTAAATTCCGCAGCCGGCCCTAGGTGACAACCTTCGTACCTCCAATTTGAAAGCTCTTCTACATTACAAGGGTCTCCTCATAAATTGTTCCAATATTCCGCGACGCCAACGGCATGTTAAGCTTAAGTAGGCAGTGCGTCACACCGACAGCAAATTTAGGAAACAAAAAGTGTGGCAATAATTCGTTCTTATTTCTTATTTTTACCCGCGGTTACAACTAGAACTTCTTGATAAGTAACCAAGTTGATTCAATTGGAAATGCTCGCATGTCATATATATCTCTTAGAGCCATATTTTATAGTAAACGAAGCGAAGATTTAATATAACTACACAACCCAACGGTTTGACTCGACTCATTGTGATTTTAGAGTAAATTTTATAATGCAAGTTCCAATGATTAATCGAATCGGTGGACAAAAAACTTGTCGGTAGGTTATGAATCGAGATGTGAACGTCAGAATGCAGTGGTCATCGCTAACCCGGAGAGAAGCGATGATGAAGAAGTGACGTTGAAGACACCTTTACTAGTAAAACGTGCACTGTTAAAATCCAAATAAAGGCTTGGTAAAATGACAAAGAATAAGTGAATTCGCACATACATTATTATTAACATATTAATTATTAGGTTACACCACGGTGTAACTGAGGAAAACGAGTCACGTAACGTCGAACGCGTCAACGTGGTTCGATCTAAATGGTGCGTATTTTTTATTAACTTATTCATGGCCACAGCAATTAGTACTACCATATCGTGCTTATGCCTAGCTATTACGTTATTGTTCGTAGCCCAGCCTTCCTGAGGATGCTTTGTTTTTGCCACGCGAAACACATGTCGATTTTTTTTGTATATTCACTTCGTTTCGCAAAGAATCGCATATTTATTAGGGTCCCGATACTCATGATAGACAGATTATCGAATGACATCTTAGAGTAGTTCGGTTTTGTTGGCTTCTTTAATTATCAATCAACTTGTTTGGTTTATAATTGGAAAAGTTGACAAGCCGAGGTTCCGTAGTGTGTCCTTCTTCACCCATTGGATTTCCAGGATTCCCTAGTTCAATCAATTATATTACGTTATGCCACAGATTAACTAATAGATCTTACGAAGTTATGCATAGATAGGAGACAGTGGATCGAAATCTTAGTTATTTAGTTTAAAATTGTACCAAGAAAAAAATACATTTCAGGAGTGCATTCAAGATAGCTCCCAGAATTATGAAAATATCAAGTTCAAAATTCCCTGGCGAGAATCCAACCAGTCACCTACGCGACTTACGCTCAAACCATTAAACCATGTTTTCGACCTAATAAAGACTTCACCACAATAATCTAGAGCTATTATTATCTAGAGCTACAGATCTTGAAACACACAAAAACAAACATAACATAAAGAATAAAATAAAGAAAAAAGAAAAAAAATATTTTTGTAACTTGACTCTTTTGTGCGTACGATGCAACTGCTAACAGAACTATTAGAATATGTCTAATCTCCATTTAGTTTGTAGTTTTATTAAATATTTTACATATGAGTATATAAAATGAGGACGGTAGAATGTAATAATGATCGCATATCTAAAAAGGTGGTGCCTCGTGGAATGCCGCCGCTGCTGCCGTGAGCCGACGGCCCGGCACTCGGAATCACTTTCATGCTATTATCCCAATATGATAGTCCTACAACAATAGCTAATGATATATAGAATATCGGATTGGTATATAGAGTGCTTTAATCAATTGGAATCAATAACTGTAGTGAAAGCTAGTATGTATTATAACATAGATAACACAATGCGAGATCATAGGTATGTATCTCACGTAGCAAGCCGGTTTAATGAGACTAATGAAATTATAACAATGCAACATTCTATGAAGGATTTCTATATTGCAACGCCTATGTAGACTAATACATGGGTAATGTTGCACAATCCAACATTGAATATTATTGTGGTGTCATCATAGAACTTTGTCATCACAGTAAAATATATTGGAAACATTACGCCCTATAATATTTAATTTAAAATAAAATTTGGTTGGCCGGCAAAAAAATATTTATACTTATAACAGGAGTATAATCAATAAAAAAAATGATGACCCCTTGTTTCATTAATTTTGTAGCAGAAACTATGGATAACACTTTACCCGCCCGGATAATTACCTCACAGGACCTTAAAAGTCTGTATAGCCTAGTCGTGCTTACAATCAGTCCATCTAGGCAATGCTTCCACATCACATAAGCCCAACAATCAACGATACTACTCTATTTGACCATAACGTTGAGTGCGGTGTTAATCCGAGCGCGTTATGAAACAGAGATACGACCTCACCGGCCGCCGGACAAAGCCAGGAGTAGTGCGTTCACAGAGGGCAGCACGGCGACGGTGTTGACACTGACAATTTATTGAACTGTTTACTGATTGGGAAAGGGTATGGCGCAAATGCAATATCACTAAAATCTAAGGTGTCCCGGTGGAACACAACAATGTTAGCACTGAAATATAGATGTTATGATGATGTGATTGATATAGATGCTGCCCATGTCGAAAAAAACAAAGTTAATCGGCAAATGTGTAGACATGTTTCGTCGAAGGATGACGCTACCGGGCAGTGAGTGAATTGCTCACTTTCTTTTGTTACTTGTTTTCTTATCTTCAACTAGATCATTAAAAACAAGAGACTAATTTAAGCCACTTGTAACTCTAATCATCTTCAAACAATCGTATTTTCCAACGCCTCAAAACAAAAGCTATTATTCCAGGAATTTAATAAACCGCCTCGGTGACGAACTAACAACATCATATAAACTGTACTCCTTTCTCTTGCAAATCACCGACTAGTCATTTGAGCTGAATTATTCATTCCGGATCCCCGCGTAGATTACTTTTGAAAGTCTTTCATTATTCAATATCACCAGCATCGATGGAAACTGCGGTGAAAGACTTTCGTAATGTGGAAGTTGTTCTTATTTCAAATTTTGATAAAGTTTCCCTATGAGTATTCCACTCGGTAACCAAATATGTATATTTCGGATATAAGGGGTAAAATTTTACTTCTCATTTTCATTTACAAATAAATTCATTCATTCAGAAAGGGTTTGATACATAAATAGTTACTTATGACAAGCCAAATCATATTTTTTCTTTTGATAACATTCTTGTCAGTGCTAGAAATGTTATATGTCGTGATGTGATCGTGTCATCAAGCTTTCCCGTGGCCCCCCACAAGACGGCGTTTTAACCGGTAAGAGTCTGGTATAACACAACGTCACCCTACGTCGCGGTGTGGTTAACATGGGAATTTCCCCACAAAAAAAAAGTGATCCTTTCATGATGACTGCGACCGCTTTTCCGTGCCCATAGACCGATCATGAAAATGAACCTGCCCCATAAAACAAAGGATCATAACAATCTTTGAATAACAATACATCCCAATTGGTATCACACGCACGGCGATATTCCCCAAACTGTTCACTGCGTTTATGGGCCATAGTCACAAAAGTCGCCGTAAAAAACACCATCGAATGCACTCAGCCAAATTGGAACTATATACAAGGGGCAGGTGGAACGAAAAAATCAATCCCGTTAATAGTGGATTGTTTTGCGACCGAATTGGCACGGAACATGTAAATAATTTAGGAGATCGCACTGCGGTCGTAATCAACCCTAATGACACAAATTGAGTAGTCGGTAAAAAAGCGCATTCCTAATTTGTTTTTTGGCATTTAGCCCACGCTACACTCCCACCACTATTAATCCTGTAAGCTAAGATCTATAGTAATGTTCAACATAGACCACAAGGTTCTTGGTACCCACAAATTGTCACTGCTCTGTATTGCACATCGGGAGACAATATATAACTGATTGACACAGAAAAAAACTTGAGAGGGGTCAAGGGACACCCGGATGGAACGAAGTTCCTTTATTATTTTTTATTATTTATTATGTACAAAAAATCAATAATTTTGGGAAACAAAAATATATCGCCCCCGGGTGGGCTCGAACCACCAACCTTTCGGTTAACAGCCGAACGCGCTAGCCAATTGCGCCACGGATGCACTTGTGCAATGTCTCGAAAATACTGACCATTATGTAAATGCAAACGACAAAGATAGCAAAAAGTGTCGTTACAACTTTTCGTCTTAATTTTTTCCGTCTAGCCCCCTTTCGTAACGCGCGATAAGGAACTTCGTTCCAACAAGACGCATATAAGACGCATATAAGACACTAAGACACTATTAAACTGACATCATCCCTGACCTCCGAACTAGGGCGGATTGGCGGAGACCGCAGCTCTATTGAAAACTTGTCATTAATTAGGAGCAAACGAGAAAATAGAGTTAGTGGATCTATGGTTTGCTGTAACCGAAGCAAGCGAATAAAGAAAAGAACACACGTCTTCTTCAATCTACGGACTAACTGTAGCTTCGTAGCCTCGCTGACATGCTAAAAGGCACTAAATAAAAATCAATCATAATTTGTGGCTCTCCAGACGAACATGATTGACATTTCTAATTTCAATTATTGACATCCAATCATGCTATCACGCGAGACACGCAAACAGGCTTCAGTCGGCACTTGTTAATTATGTTTCAGTAGTCGAGGACACTAACATTCGACAGTGATGTCGGCAGGTAGTGCCTGTCTATCTGCAACTCAGTGTCACTGCGATGTACACACTTCGACACTCGGTGTATGTACACACATTTGACACTCATCATATCCATTTTTTTTACACCCAATATTCTTTCAAAATGTCAGAATATTAATACAATGACGTTGACAGTTTTAGTATGGAAAGACTGTCCTAAATTACAATTGCGATGCCGTCACCATTCAATTACGAATTAATTGTATTAGCAGGATCGAGGCCTAGGTCTGAAAGTATCGGGAATGCCGATGCATACACAAAATATTGACGAGCAAAAACTTCCAATAACTCGTTTCACCTGGCGAATCTAATAATACGTTCATTCCGTGCAGAGCTGTATTCAAACAAGTAGTAACAAGCTCGCAATCTGTAGAGGCATCAAAGTCGGCTAATAGAGCCGGTAGATAGGGCACGGTGCAAAATTGAATATGTCCCAGGCCAATCTCCGCGATAGATGCAACCTTGTGGAACAATGCAGGAGCGGTAGCGAGTTTTAGAGCTTTCTATAATAAGTTTTTTATCTTACTGGTGGTTGACTATCATGGTGTTACCCTAATACCCATGGATGTGGAATAATCTATAATTTGCCCGAAAATCTTATAGGTAAATTACCCTGGTGTGAGCATAATAGTAGAGCCTGCTGGTGTTGATACCTCTAACTAATTTAAACATTCGTTAACTATACGAACATTTATGGATTCTCAGTCAAGTAACAAGTAAGATTATCATTTATCACAGAAAGTGTAACATCGTTTTAGGATTAATATATATTAAAATGAATATTCAAGATGGGTTACAATATAATTTCTTGACAAGACGAAACTTACAGGTTTCAATACATCTAAAATTCCAGTATATCTATTATCTATGGCACATTATTTACTTTCTGTAATGTCTACCCAAATATAAAACAAAATGTATATAACAATACACATACAATATATATACAAACACTCTCTCTACGCATGCCTTGAACCATATCGTCGAATGTAAACTGTAATAGTGAGGCACGGATCGGACGGATAATGTGTATTTCTAACGGCTAAAACGTGTTTGCTTTTTACTAACGGACGGGGAGCCAACGGCAATATTGATGTAGTTATAACAATAGACGATTTTCCAGTTAAACTTCATTGTATCCGTTAGATTTTATATTTAAAATGGATGGTAATGGAAAGAAAATAGAGTTGAGTATCAAAATGGTTTTAGTAGTCGGGTAAGCTGTGCTCATTATTGGAACCTGATTTTATAGTGAGTTTTCTATCACCTATGTTTTTTTCTAAACGGAAATTTCTAGCAAAATTGGCTCTCTACCCGTTTATTATTTACCTGACTGCGCCAAGCAAGGAAGGGAGTATGTTTATCAGTGTATATGTATGCAATTCTGTGCTTTGTATGCTGTAGATTTAGAGCCAAAACGCTATGTCCAATTTTGTTGATTTTTTCATTCAGGCCTACTATAATTACTACATTAACATATAATGGAAAAATCTTGAATTATTTTATACAGCCAAATGTCACTCGTCATTTATATTTATCTCAATACGAGTTATTGATCATGTGATAAAGTGTATAGTGTGTGTGTAGTGTGTGAGATACATAACAATCTTCTACATCCATAATCATAACATCACACACTCTTTAGAGACGCCTGAAGCACCATTGTATTGAAGTGTACTAAAGGAATGCGCTGGCAGGCGTTAACATTTTAACACAACTATTCGAACGTGACCTCACTCACCTCCCTGTAGTGAACACATTAAAGGTGAGTCAAGGGCGCCTGGTGACAAGCCGAGAGGTCGAGTTGTTTGGCTGGTGTTAATAGTATTGGCATGAAGGCGCCAGGGTTCTTTATGGCTGAGACGACGGTGCGTGAGGCGCCTGGACGACGTCAGGCCGTGACGTCACGGGTAATGGACTTTAATTGTTTTGGTTCGTAATGTTGGCTATTCATGGGAATGTGTGGCTTGGGTGTGTGCACGAGAGGCTGTAACATTTGGTATTAAAATGTTTTGTATATTATTTATTAACTAGCTGTTACCCGCGACTTCGTCCGCGTGGTATTTAACAAAGACACAACCGTTAGCAATAGCCCGCTCGCGCGTTTGCCTAAGTTACTCCTTGTTACATCAGCTATCTGCCAGTGAAAGTCCCGTCAAAATCGGTCCAGCCATTTCAGACATTAGCAGGAACAAACAGACAGACAGACAGTCATACAAAAATTGTAAAAAATGTTGTTTTGGTATATGTACCGTGTATACATCCAAATGCACTTAGTAAAAAGCTGTTATTTTAATATTACAAACAGACACTCCAATTGTATTTATTTGTATGTATGTATAGATGTAAAGATTTAACTTATCGTGTTAGATATCTTAACTTTTTTATTCCCATTGACAGAAATAAAAAGAAATACCTTCTATAAAACTTCTCTTTCGATATAAAATTCGTATCCACATATTCAAAACTCACACCACTGTTCAAAACCTGCCACGAATACTAAGAATTACAAAAGTTGCATAAAGTTGGGCCCATCTCGGACAACTGGAGGTAACTTTGGTGCTAGTTCATTGAGTGTTCGTTGTTACATACTTCCTGCATCGATGTTATAATATATTATTTCAGTTGGGTAGTGTTTTATTATCACTAAAATATATAATGCTAGATATCAAATCTCATTTTAAATAATGATTATTCAGTGAGTTTCTAAAAACACTTGTTCGGATTCAGAGACGTTCAGATGGCTTATCAACTCAATATTTTCAAAAGACAGAAATAGGCCAGGTATTTATAGTTTAAAAACACTTTGATGTACTTGTCTGATTGATCCCAACCTGAAATTAAATTAAGTAATGTATTTTTTTTTGGTGTCAGGTGAATCTGGAAGCCTTAGTAAAGGTCAGCACAGACCAACTGCAGCATCTACTCATCAGTTTTGATGTCAGTCCATAAATAACTGTGTAACAATTAATTTCTAGTACTAAAGAGCATAAACGCGGATCCGATATTATAGAATAATAAAGAAGGGATAGTCCTAAACGCTAGGCACCCTTTACTAACCAGTAATATTATCTAACTAATTTAATTGACCTATACTGTCTGGAAGTGAAATACTAAGGCCAGAGTAGAGGTTACCGCAATAAATATATTTAGACATGTCTGGGTTTCGGCCGTCAGCAATATTGGATAAAACCAGACCTTGATGAATCTGTCTACGTGCTGGTTAAGTTATTATGAAGGTCTAGTTGTTAATGGTAAGCCGCATTATAATTTTGAATTGACTATTCAACTAATGAACTAATATAACTTACTTAACATGGGTCAACTGTTAAAGAGCTTTCATCTCTATGAGATTTCTAAACTCAAGGTTCACATATTAAAAAAAAATACACTTCAGATGTCATAAGTGTTATTAAACTTTTATTCATGTGCGCACTCCTATTTGCGTATACAATAAGTAAATTCAGTGTCTACGAATACTGATTTCCGGCTACTTTGTATAGAACTTGGTGATATACAAAAAAAGAAAACTGGGCTCAAACCAACGTAGACTTTCGCGGCTGTCTACAAAACCCATATTGGTGGCGGCTGCCAAAATTCCTGGCCACCGCTATCTGGCATGGCACACTCGCTACCCGCGATTTATAACGAAACTTGCTGCCAACCTGAACACAACCTGCGCGTAGTAGCCGTACTGTGTGAAGTGATAGTATTTTTTTTTCTGGCAGCCGTATTAAATACTTAGTTCGGCACATCTGCTACAAAGCTATGACTATGCTACGCTTCGCAAACGCTATAGCTATACAACATCTACAAGACTGCTACGAAGTAGCTACGACGTAGCTACGACTACGCAAGTTATCCTACCTATAAAGCTACGAATACGTTACACGAACGCTACGTCATTACTACGAGTGACATCTCCGTACCACGGAAGGTCCATTATAGCTGGGCAAGTTATGCTTCATCATTAATCAAGCACAGGATTATATGCCTTAATAAAACCATCTAGGTATCATTAGAGCGATGTATTCCACCGGACCGCTATAATTACAGCTTCAGGATAAATGTACAGAGCATGCGACGGTCGCCATGAATTATTCCACAGCCAAGCACCGCCACAGATTGAGACTATCCGCCGGCTGACGGTAGACATGTCTACACTGTGAAATATGAATTTCTTTATTACTCGTACTGCATCCTACAACAACTTTAGATTGCCGTAGCAATTAGGAAGTATCTGAAGTTACGAATACTTTAAAATTGTACTCTGCAATCTATAAATTAAAAACTAAACTAAATTTGACAATACATAAATAAATAAATAAAAAATTATTATGAATACCGTAATATGCACTGGGATCATACCCGGTAACACTCAGATGGAAGCATGTTACGAAAAGATCATATCTGAAATTAACCCAGATGGGTTTCAAATTTGCAACCCAGTGTGGGGGTGCGAATGGCCTTCGCCAAAAACCTTTAGACCAAAATAACATGACGATACCTCTACACCTACCTTACACAACTAAGAGGTTATGCATCAGCCGAAGACTTCGGGACATGGTCCCCCACTCTTACACATCACGGTCCTCTGCTACTCGCTTCCGATTACGAGTGCGATGTCATCATGGTGGCGCATGATTCTATTAATCATCAATGTAAGATGATCACGTTGTATAGCGTATCATTTTCTCTGCCGGTCCGCCATCAGCACTGGGATGAAAGTCCGCAGCAAAAGAGCACCCGTCATGAATAATTCCGTAGTGATCACCATCGGATTCCGAGAAAAGTAGACCCATTTGAGATGGGTTCTAATCGCCAAATGCTTCGTATCATTCGGGCGGATAAAGTTTTCAACACACAAGATATAGATTGCATGGGTAAGACACAAAAGGTCATATACTTTGGACACTTAAGTATTAAAAAATGACAAATACAATCTGCTATATATAATACTTGCTGTTACCCGCTACTTCGTTCGCTTTTCGTTAAATACTACGCGAACGAAGTCGCGCGTAACAGCTAGTCTAAAATAAAAGTAGCCTATGTTACTCCTTGTTTCATCAGTTATCTGCCAGTGAAAATCGGTCCAGCCATTTCAGAGATTAGCCGGAACAAACAGACAGACAGACAAAAATTGTAAAAAATGTTGTTTTGGTATATGTACCGTGTATACATCCAAATGCACTTAGTATAAAGCGGTTATTTTAATATTAGAGACACTCAAATTTTATTTATTTGTATAGATATATAGATCATGGCGAGATATCAGTAAGAAGACAGGTATTCAGGGCTGAACCAGATCTTTACTTTAGCGTTGGATATCAAAGTTTACGGAGTTGACGGCCTTCATTACAGGAGATCAGCATCTCCGAATAGAAAGCGTTGCAACAAGTCACATTGAATTTGAATTGCGTAATTTACCGCACCGTTCAGTTCCATACAATATTGTGCTTTAAAGTATTAAGTCATAAAATTTCTATAAAATATATAAAAATAATATGCAACAGATTTCGTGTGGTACAAATTACCAGCCCTTAAGCGAGGTGTTTTAATCCACTGCTGGCTATATACTACTGTGTTAGACACACTTTCCTCAAGACTCACCACTGAACTAAATCTCCACGAACTGCATTCAACCACACTACATCAAGCCCAAAGTAATAACATTTTCATTCACAATCCGTAATGTACCGACTCCATTGAATAATTCCGCCGTCAGTTGATACGGTGCGGTGGGCGTGAGCTCGGGTTCAGACCGATTCCTTGGCACGTAGCCCTCATAGCCCTCAATGATTACCCGCTGTGGCCGTATTCTAGATGGGACTAGATTTGATATTAAATAAAAGATTGATAATATATAAGGAACCCATACGAAATGGAACTACTGGAAACAGGTAAGATCATTTGAAAGAAATTCAGGCCTCTGTCGGCCTGTAAGAACTGTAACAATAGTTAGATCGATAACTGAGACAGCCAGCTCAACGTACCTACCAAAGCACGGAAAATAGAAACGGGTGGGTAGAGCGTAAGTCCTAGTCGTTATAGTTGGTAAAAACACCCGTAATGTGGGCCCGTGTGACACCCGGACCTTGGATGGGTGACCGAACTATTAACATCTGTTATATGTTACTACGAGTTCATATACATCGTAAAAGATTGTACGTTCACAAAAAAAAATATAAACCATAAGCTTCCAAACACAATCATCTATAAACAGTTTCACGTGAAATAAATTCTAACCCAAATAGTGCACCCCGCTGTCCAGAAATTGCGTATGGGCTGCGGGCAAAAAATGTATATTATGAAATTTAGCTGCCGGCCACAGCATAAAGTTTGTGAAACTTTGGTGCGCTACAAAAAGGCCGCATGCCAACAAAAAGAGGTCGAGTTAGGATAGTTTATGAATTTCAGACCTAAGGTATTGTGTATGAAGTGCCGACACGAAGTGGAAAATACACATAACTTAATGGAGATGTGTGGGAAATATTTAAGAGTACTTGCCCACTGAATTTAGAATAAGTCATTTATTTTCCTTAAATAATTTTTAATGTAAGTTCGTCATTTGTATTCAGGCAACTTGGGTTCTTGATTACAATACCTTGATAGCAAATATTTATATAAAGTACCTACTCATAACTACTTCACTATTAATACATCAACCCAAGATAATGACAAAGATTGAGAAAGATTATGATGAAATAAAAAACAGTTTTATGTTAATTTACGTAATAACTTAACGACATTATATAAAACCTGCATCAAAAGCGTTCTCATTAAACCCGCTTATATATCTACATGAGTATCTTAGGCATATCAAATTTCCCCGGCTGCAGGTCTCCGGGGTAATTAATTAAAACTGTGAAGCGTCTCAGCGAGATCTTAAGATTGTTCCCGGTCGAACTATCGGCTTACTCGACTTCCTACGGCCTGGAATGCTCGGGATATTAACCTCTAAAATGGCAGTCTATGTTATGAGAGAAACATATTATTAGCTAAGTCTAATGATATTCTGACTAAACCATTGGTATTTGCATTGCATTTTGTAGTCGGAACGGTAATATTATTCATATACGCGGCACACAAAATGTATCCTGAGTTACAAGATCCATTACAGCTTGATCATAGACCACATTTCAAGTGCTAGAATGTGAAACGGAAATTTAATTGAAGACAAGCAATTGAAACTCCAATTAGTGATATTTCAGAGGTTAATGTATGATGAACTAAGTCCACTGGCTATAAATGTCCTGATCTACACTAAACTTATGCTTCAATTAGGATTTAATTTTGCAAGCTCATTTAATCTAATTACACATAGACAACTAAACTTTTACATAGGTCGGTCATGAAGCTGCTCTATCAGTTTAGACCCTTAGTTAATAATCTTAAGGCCGGTTTTTTGAAACAAAAATAGCCTAATCCCACCTCGCATTAAGTGGGTACCCATGCCCAACAGTATGATATTAAATAGATAGTTCCTACATTGTTCTCACATACCTATAACAATGTATTGCTCAAAAATGTAAAAGATCTATTTTAAAAAAAGAGCAACCATGGAGTTTCTTGCCCGTTCTTCTCCATAGGAACGGCATTCCGAACGGGTGGTAAAGCAGTAGCATAATATTTTTGTAACTTGACGATTCATAAGTACTGTACAATAATGGTCTACGTGAATAAAAAATATTCTGATTCTGATTCTAATAGAGTCTATAATATTAGTATTATTAATATTTTATAAAGTAAATAACCCTTGTCTGTCATACTATAATATGCATATAATTCTTGACCTTTTAGAGGAATTTCTTGACAGACCGATTTTAAAGATTTTAAACTTTCTCCGCGCACGCTTTTGTTTCACACCAAGACATAATAATTCCACAACTAACGCTAGATCGTGGTGTTGCCCTATTAAACCGCGATAAATTGGTGATCATGTTACCTAATTTCATAGCTACGATAGTTAATTATATTGCATCGACGTCTGCCGTTATTAAAATAATAATTCAGGGTTAAAATGATAGATAATAATAATTTGGTTATGTCCCTAATTATGTACGAATTGACTGTTAAAATCTCTCAAGCTATAGTTTATTTAGTATTGTTATAACCTACTTATCAATCAAGCATTTTAATGATCTGTTTTGTCATGAAAAGTTAAGAATACTGATCATCTTGTCATCCCACTAAGGAATTAAACAGGTTGAAGATTTCATTCCCATCCAGAGAAGGTTTTGTTCGCAAACGTTACGTTTGTCGTGACGATGCTTCGTTCAATCTTATATAACTGTTGTATACTTGACCAGAGTATTAAGTTAGCTAGTTTATTACGGTTATTTATATACGGGAATGAGTATGACTAACGGTGCATGTTCTAAACACATAACACCGAGCGCAGCGACGCGTCAAAAAAAATTAATTAAACTCAATCCCTTAAATAAACTGTTATAAAAGATATTGCACACGCTACGGCTATCGATGGCTTATCGTTTTAAATATTTTTTTAATAGTTACAACAAGCTGTACTAACTCCGCCATAATATTAATTACCGTGAATACATAAAGTGAGGTAAAGGCTGAATTAAATATGCTTTTATCACGTAACTCGAGTGTGGTTATAAACGTTGTAAATTCACATGAGAGTTTAATGGCACAAGTTTATATGAGTCTGAACTCTATAGTAGTACAAATAATAACTATTTCTTGTTTATCTGTCAAGTATCGATATTTCCACGCGAGCTTGTAAATATAGACACTTTAATGTAAGTAGGTAAGGGTCCCCAAGAAGATTAAAACTGTCCTTGGACGTCTGAATATTATCTCGACCATTCTCAACGCGACCTCGCTTATATTGCCCAGCTACAGAACTAACCTACGATACACGTTCGACTGTTTTGGGTAGATAGGCTAATCCCGCATGGAGTATCGATAAAACGATATGCGAGGATGCCGGGGAAGATGAGGGATGAACGGCTGGTTTGTGGCAGATTTCATGATCTAGCTATAAGGTTCGTTTTAAAGTCTCTTGTTTTTAATCTCGTATTGTGTACAATATTCGTAGGTAATCAGGAAAATTTGCTATCAGCTATACCTACAAATTACATTATTGCATCACCATCAGATTTAAAAAAAACCGTTGAAACTGTTGCAAACCCTGCCATTGTGTACTTATCACTTATTGCGTCACGCACAGGTAGGCGTGCCCCACAGGAATGGTGTTATCTTGAACTAGAATGCCAATAAGACTTAGAGTGAGGTAGTAATAATTAAGATATCAATATTATAAGATCAAAACCCACTAAACTTCAGGGTTTTCTGAGGTGAGGTCTGATCAATTACATGAATTTAAGCAATCGTTAATAAAAGTATACATAATTGAACCACAAACATCTCTCAATCCACTTGTCAACTTTAGAAACGATACGACCCTCTTTCATTACGCAGACTTAATCAAATTCCACATCACGATTACAATACCAAAACCGCTAAGAAATAATTACGACAGGCATCCCGGATCTTCCCGGATCGCGCCATAAAACTCGTATTTGAAACGCCTCCGGGCTGACGTGGTTCAAAAATAAAATTGTGATTTTAATAAAATGCAAATGGCTGTCTCGTCGCTTCCTCCACGACTGATGGAACGACGGACTGGTACATTTATTATTATACATACATATACAGTATAATATGATTCACGGAAATGTGTTGCATTTTTGAGGTTACTTTTATTAAAATTTGGTTGATAGATTGGATTCATCGGCTCCTTGGATGGGTGACCGAATTATAGCATCTGAACTACATCGTACTTCGAAACTGAAGGTCCTGCTTGTCATTCCAAAATATTTGATAGAGTCGGTAAAGACAGTCAGAAGTTTAGCTAAACCATTAGTCCCACTAGTTCGGTCTTGGAGGCCAGATGGCAATCTCTCCGTGTAAATATCGGCAATACGCCAAATCAGAGTAGGGTGGAAGGTGACCCTAATACCAAAAGAAAATTCCGTTTTAATCTGATGGATACATGACATACATCCATTTATATAAGGTACATCCTAATACTATAAATTTTATTAACTGCATTGTTAAGGCCATTTACAAATCCTTTAAAAATACTTGGTATTTTATTGAAGTGAATTTCACGTTCTGCGTATCCCATTCCTTGCATTAAGGAGCTTCATTACACAAGCGCAAAGTGTTGTGGCTCTTAAAAAAAATACAACCGAATTGAGAACCTCCTCCTTTTTGAAGTCGGTTAAAAAAGCCTTTCGCCACCTACTATTGACAAACAAAATACGAAGAAAACAATTATGTGCATGTAGTAGAAGAGTACTATTAAAAAATAGTAATATAAAAATATTTTTAAAAAGCTTCAATTTCTCAGCGACATTTTGAATGTGCAAACACAGAGTCCATTAGTCAGTGGGGCGGTTCTTCGAGGCGATGCGACGCAGTTTCATAGCCAAAATAAACCAAAAGCCATGCCAAGAGATGTGACGCGGGAGCATTAGCTAGAACTTGGCTTATTATATTACGGTAAAGCGTTTTATATCGGTCAGTTGTCGTGATCACTGGAATTATGATAGACGATGAAGCTAATATGTGGCTTTACCCTTCTCTTAGCGTTAAATGCACTTAATGCTAAATGTCGCGACCCCTTTGAACTATTCTTATCTCCAATACTTTGCACCCTGTCGTGCGACCTTTACCGGGAGGTTTGCCTCAAACATAGCGTCTAAGCAACGGTTAAAGACAGTTATTTCCATTATAGAATGACATACATTTACAGCAGATAAAAGATAGAACTATAATGCTTAATCAATTTAACTAGTGTAGCTAGATATACGGGAAAAACCACTAAATTTCTAAAGATATAACGTTAATACGTGGAAATATATTTTTATAGTGTCGCAAGCCGTTATTTCATAAATGAGGCCGGACCTAGTAATAGTTCCATTGGGAAGATTAGGACACGAAACAGAATGTGTCAATTTTGTATTCATCATTAAGATTAACCCTTAAATTTATAGAAAGTTATAATGAATTATAAAGCCATTATAACGCACATTTGCCTCTGAAATGTTCGTTATGATGCCATTATAGTCCATTACAACTGTCTATAAATTTGGGGGTAAATCTTCAAGATTACCATTCTAAAATTATTTTGTTTCAAAAGCTTCAAAAAAAGTTTCACTAATCTTGACTAACCTGACACACAAACACCCACACACATACATTTCCTAGTGTGTCGTATAATATTTTTCCATAAGATACTCCGAACAGTTCCAAATGTCTCCTCAAGGGCCTCCATGTGCTTGTCAACCATGCTTAGACCCGCAATAGATTAACACCGAATGATAAAAAATGTAACGTCTCAAGCAATTTGTGTTTGAAATATTGTCCTGTCTCCACTTATTTAGATGTTACTTTTTTGGTAATAATGTGTGGATTTTCGAAAGTTGTCAGTTGCGGGAATTTTTCATTTTGTGTCAGTTGATCCGGATTATAACCACTACTGAATGCTGTGGTGTAAAAATAATTTTGTATTTTAGTGGGACTTTTTCACACAATTTGTAAAAAGTCGTAGAAATAAAGTAGCTTTTTATGATGTCAAGAAATTAGTCTAAAGATAATTATATATTTATTTATGTAGGCAACACAACAGATAAGAATCAATAAAATAAAAATACTGAATATTATTACATTCATTCATAGGGACACAAGAATAGGCGACTACGAATACTATTACAATAATAGTTAAAAAATAATTAATGAAATAGTAAAAGAATGTTACATAGAAATAATAAATAAGATACCAGTACCTTTATAGTTATCAGCCACCTTTATAGGACCTTCTCACGCAGACTGTGTAATAATATATCAGACTACCTTCTCATTTAATTAAATATTTCACAATTCTATAGAATAGTACTCCATTGTGCATATAGCAAGCAACATAGTAACGATTATATTTTGACAACGAATACAATTTCCCAAGTTTTGAAAGGCTCCTACATAACGACACCTTATTGGCCGAAATTATCTGATCGTCGATATCTGATTGGCCACCGTTCGTGTCCCGTTGCGGTATAATGTCGCCTGTATCGGATGACGTCACGCGACATTGGAGCCAACTTAGAGGGCAGACACATCGTCCAGATTACGAGGGTTATATGGATCCGCAACGAACTACGATAGAATATCGCTGAGGGAATTTGGGGTAATTGATGAGAAGGTTATTGTTAAACAGGATTAATGTGCTCTTTTACCTCTAGTCTATATGTTGAATATTCGTGTGTTATATTTATGTCTTGTTTGCCGAAATAATTAAAAATGTTATGAATGTCTGAAATTCCGTTTTCCTTTTTTTACTCTTTCAAATTGAACTATCATTGGATAGTATTAAAGGCCTACTTGGGTGTAGAATGGTCTTTTAAGACTAACATTTATATAATTGATAGAACTAGGCGATACTTGGCAGAAATCCATTGTTAAACAAATGGGGGAAGAGGAACCCACCACTGACACTCGGCTTGTCAACTTTTCCAATTATAAACCAAACAAGTTGATCGATAATTAAAGAAGCCAGCAACACCGAACTCCTCTAAGATGTTAGTCGAGAAATTATCTATCACGAGTGTCGGGACCCAAAATAGAATAAAATCCTCCGCGAAACGAAGCGAATCTAAAAAAGTATTCATAAGTAAACTTTAAATTTAGTTTAATGTAAAGTTTAATTTTATGACGTTAGTTTCGAACTCTTTCTCATGTGTGTACCTGCGTATAGGTACATAGAGTTCGAGCTTAAATATTGTACTCATCTCCTTAACATCTCGCTGTGAACCGTTCAATTTATTGCCAGTTTTAACGGCCCCAATAATGTATTTGAGAGACATCTTTATGTGACACTGAACCCTACAAAACGCGACAGATAACGTATCACGATAGGAACAGAACATAAGAAACACACGGTCGGATATAAACGACGGATTTTCTGTACCACGGGTGGTACGTGCGTATAAATTATATATTTTATGAATGACTAGCTGTTACCCGCAACTTCGTCCGCGTGGTATTTAACAAAGTCACAACCGTTAGAAATAGCCCGCTCGCGCGTTCTGATTAATAAAATGACTATTAAAAAGTAGGGGTTGGTGATAGATGGGTGAAAATGTAGGGTTGTATGTATTTTTTAATGCCACATTATAAAAAAAAAAAATGTCCAACAAATAAAAACATGTGCATATAAAATTTCATAAAAATCGGTCAAGCCTTTTCGGAGGAGTATGGTAACTAACATTGTGACACGAGCATTTTATATATATAGAGAAGATAACAAAGTAGACATTACATCTTTGCGTAATATTGCGAAGGGTACCTATGTTGGTTTCGTTTATTATTACAATAATTGTTGGTAGCTTCAAGGTACAATAACTAAATAGACTTATAGGCAATATTTTAATTTTAACTCTTTTGTAATTAAAAATAGGTATGTAGGTACTATGCTGGTATTATTACGGCTATATTTGTATTAAACATGGGTAAGTATAGAGAAGAATGTGCAACAACAATTCCCTGATGGTTTTAGCCGGGCCAATTGATATCTATCGGGCAATTTCATCATGAGAAAATATATGGTCAACTTATTTTAGTCTACTGCTCCAAAAGGTGACTACCCACAGTAAAATTCGATTGTTTCAAACGTCCCAATCGATCCGAACGGAATAAAAAAAAATAAAGTGGTTAGAACCAGCAATCAGACGGTCGGCAGTTTGTGGCCGTTGAATTTGCATGCTGCATTATGCATCGATGGATCCACGCCGCACTGATTTCCGCACTTGGGACAGATACTCCAATGGACTTGCATCATTCGGAGTGACTCACTTATCGTTTTGGGGTCAGAATAGTAGGTAGTTTCGTAGCTTGCTGCGTGTCGTAAGAGGCACAGCTACGAGAACCCAAATGGCGTGCTCAGAGTAAAGACTCTGAGCACGAACTAACTAATGACAGTGACATCCTGTATCAGTAATGATTTCGTCATTTATCCGTACAATGTAATTAAAAAGATATTTTACTTTGTTTTTTTAATCATATTCTACCGGCCAAATGTCTTTCCAAACTCTGTTGTTGGCAATATCATCGACCAAAAACAATGGAAGCCATAATAAATAAATAAAAATATGGTGCTTTATAAATTAAATAAGTAGCTACGACAAAGGGTCCACTCATAATTGTAAATACATTTTTTTTAAATAAAATTAGTGGACCACCAAATTTATGTAACCAAACGTAATTACTTAAACATTTTTATTTTCTTTTAAATTAATAATTTATGATTTCAAATCTTTCCAACTTTTTGACGACGCTCTCTTGTTTCATCGCGTGACAATCAGAAATAAATTCCAAGAAATTAAATTTATAGATCATTCAGCAATTAACCAAGTACCTACCCCTAGTCCATGTATGTATCACTTGAAAGATAATCCTCAATCCCTCATACAATTACTCTAATCGAGACGCCATCTCTCGGCACAATTAAAGCTCATATTTACCGGCGGCATATTTGTGCAGCTGCGTCGTTGGTGCAATACAAACGATGTCATTTACATATGCCGCTGGCCGCTTCCTTGCTGTGATTCTAGTTAATTACTAGTTCGTCCGTAGGAGAATTAAATACCCTCAAGATACCCTACACGTGACCCTGGGTGGTGCCAACCAGGTGACAACTCTACTGGTGGTAGGCTTCGGCCGTGGCTAGTCACCACCCACTGAACAAAGCCATGTCGCCAAGCGGCCTAGCCGTGTTCCGGCATGATGTTCGGTGTTGCCATTCATGGATGGCGGGTCAGTAGATCAGCTACCCGATCTACTGCCGCCATCCTACCTAGGCAAGTATGCTCCATCATAGATCTCATCATCACTTACCATCAGGTGAGATCGAGATCAAATACCTGCCTATAATGTAATAAAAAAAAAAAAAAAAAATGGAAAATATTAGCTTACGATGGAACTTACAAAGGTATCTCCCGGTCCGTATCTATACAAATAAATAAAATTGGAGTGTCTGTTTGGAATATTACAATAACCGCTTTTTACTAAGTGCATTTGGATGTATACACGGTACATATACCAAAACATTTTTTTTTACAATTTTTGTCTGTCTGTCTGTGTGTTTGTTCTGCCTAATCTCTGAAATGGCTGGACCGATTTTGACGGGACTTTCACCGGCAGATAGGTGATGTAACAAGGAGTAACTTAGGCTACTTTTATTTTAGAAAAACTTTTTTGTTAAATACCACGCGGACGAAGTCGCGGGTAACAGCTATACATAATAAAATTGAAAATCGATCAACTAGATAGGTACATTATATTAGATGATTCTTGGTAAGTCTTCCACAAGATTAACTTTAATATTGGAAATTATGCTATTTAGGCCCAGCTCTACACTAAAAAATTCTACTGAACAAAAACAAAATAAATACATATTTTTCACTAACAAGCGTCTAGTACTACACTATAACAAGTTAGCGGTATTCGGCCATTTAAGTAAATGAATTATAAAAACAGTTCGGCCTACGAAAACAGCTTGTTTCCGGCGTACAGCTCAATTAGCATCGGTAAGCTGTTGCCAGCTGTTTATCGCTAGCTACGTTTTTATTGGCTAATGCTTTCTTTATTAATACAATTTCATTTTCAGAAATGAAAACTGAAACAAATCTTGGCTTTGGGATGAAAATTGTACTACTATAATAATTAAGTGTCCTCGCACCTACTTAGTGAGTTAAATTAAGTTACTTTTTAAGAACTTTCGTCCTACAAAAAGCTCTTATAAGAAACGTGTCAGTACTTATCTTAGAAAGTAGCTACGTAAACGGTACGTTTTTTTCCAAATCATCTGCGACTCCTTAACTTAGTTACGTAATATTTGTATATCAAAAACAAACAAACAATCGCGGGTCAACAATATAATAACCTAAAAACTAAACAATCCCGTTATTTTATGTAAATAGGTAAAAGAAATCAAAAGGTCAACATTAATATTATGTACTTTTTATATTTATCTCAGGTGCCTAGGGGACCTAGGTATCTAGTACGTACCTACATTAATGCATTTCAAATCAAAGAAGTACCGCATGTATGAAATCAACGCCCAATTTCGAACATCGCAGGAACAAAATAATGTTTCCAAAACCGAATTAAATCACAGTCTAGACTTAGCTGTAAGCAATGAAAATTAATATTAAATGGTTTAACAACAAACTCACCTTTCACACACGAAAACAAAAGCACACAAAACACAGAAACAAAAATGACACCAAAATGTTTACAAGACGCGGTCACATGTGAGAGACACGTGGCCGCCACGCGTGGCGTGGCGTCAGGCGTGGCGTGACGCGGGACGCGTGGCTCGCGCGGTACTGAGGCGGAGGCTTCGCGGGACAAGGGACGCGCGCCGAACTATCGAACTAAGTCTTAGTGACGTGACATGTTCCTTTTTTGAACTGTGTCAAGGTTAAGGTTCTGAGGTGACAATTAAATATCTCGGAATTAGGAGAACGAAGGTATAAAGGTGAGATGCACCGACTGAACAAAACGTTCCGGGTGAGACATGAATGACCTTAGAGCAAAGACCTCACCACGACGAGGTGGTCCTCATTTCGAAAACACACAGTGGCACTAACTTATCGATACAGCTAAATCTGAATTAGTTCATCAGCAGGTCTATTATGTAACTCTGTTTCAATCATTTCGTGTATTTCTATCGACTGGTTTAGTCGATAGAAATATACAAAATTATCTTATTTAGGAAATTCTCTGATGTGGGCGGGATGGATTGTCTCGGCTATTTGTAACTATTTTCAAAAAAAAATATTCGGATAAAATCACATACTCCTGTTCATACTCTCTCAATACAGAATAGCCTCTTATATATTTTTAAAGTAGATACAATTATAATTCTGTCACCGCTAGAGTCTATTACAGTGACTAAAGTGCCTAGTCACGTGGACTCGATAAATTACAATAAAAATTACCCGCGAAACGTGAAGATAGCCCGGAAGCGAGCTGGGGAGGTGAGACGGCGAGGAGCGACGTTGATAAAAGGATGGAGGTTCTGCAGGTTTGATTATGGGGATGATTTAAAAAGTTCTCTTCCAGCTGACAAGACCTGTTTGGCAGGGATCTTGTCCCTATTCTTCTGTATTGTTATACCCATGACTGGATAAACAAGCAACAACTATAGACACTACAGATATTTGTAGAAAAAAACAATAATATGTATTTATGAAATAAATAAACTCCACTTTAAATTTGAATCTACCTGGTTTCAATCTAATACTTATGATCAGTATCAGAAAAAAATCACTACGATGCTAGCATTTACATTCTGACTTGTGGACCAGGATCTGTATAATAACATGAAATATGGATGAGGGCATGTGTGTAAACCTACGTAAATATCTTTTCAGCGAATGGCTGGGCCTCTTAGGGCCTAGCATTGTCGAGAACGTACGATAGTTGTTGCTTGTTAATGTCTTACGGAACCCTAAAAATTAACAGGTGAACGCGCGAGTAATGAGGAAACTTGGGGAATACCGAAGGATTGCCAATTTAGATATTCAAATCGTGTACGGTTCATTTTGTGGATATTTTGTGTACTGTTAGGCGAGGGAGTTGAGGTAAATGAAGTAGATGGGAGGGCGATATTGGGAGAGAATGTACTCGGGTATTTTTTGTTTAGAAGTTTGTACGAGGGGAGGTGTTATCAATGGTGGGAGATTGGTGTTTTTTTATTTATATTTAGGTGTATCTGTTTATCTTAAAGGAGTAATAAATCTTGCAGTCTGGCTAGAATGGGCAATCGCTGGACGAAGCGGCTTATCAAGTGGAGACCGTGGCAGAACACCAGGTCACGAAAACGGCCAGCCATGCGATGGAGCGATGATATAAAAAGGCTCCTTGGGAACGACTGGATGAGCAAGGCGGCAGACCGCCATTGATGGAGAAAGCTGGAAGAGGCGTATGTCCAGAAATGGACTCCTGCAGGCTAAAGAAGAACAAGAATGAAGAAATCTTGAGGGTGGAATATGAAGGAGAATACGAAATGAATAGAGCATGTCTTGTATCATTCCTAACACTAGAACGATACAGGTCCTAAGGCTAATCCTAACTACTAATGCCACAATTTAAAGAGACGTTTAGCAATACCAACACTAATCTCAAGACAATTAGTTCAACAATATCTACAATCGTGAAGCAACAAACTCCCGAAAGCAACTGCGAAAGAGTTTAATTCGATATGCTGCGCGAACATGTGTGCGAAACCCAATTAAACTAAGCCCAGGCGTCAGTGCGCTGTACGCCACTCCCGTAGCGAACTGCGAAATTGCACTTAACTCAAACATTTCGGCGCAACCGAGTTAGCTTGTCACAAAAACTTAGTCGAGAAACTTGCGAGCTAGCGCGCACCGCCCGCCCGTGCTCAAGCTACGACCAATATTATTATATTCAGCTGTAGAACTTAGAAAACAAATTTAAAAATACTAATCCTTTATTTCGTATATGTGTCTTTGATTATATAAGGTGTAATAATAATAATGTAAAAAAATAAGAGATACATCGTAGAAATAAAACTAATTTTGACGGATTTTATCACGTTTATTTTATGTTTGTACGCTCCCGACGTTTCGATTAAAATAAAATTTGTTTTATTTCCATGTTTAGTGTTCGCCTTAATATTAGAAATCAGGTACATCGTGGGTTACAAAGATCACAATACCAAAAAAAAACAGAAGTAATATTTTTAAAAGTATCCCTTGCCTTGAAGCTACTGGTTGTTTGATCACAAAAATTGCTTGGTTCTGAAGTTATTTAGCTAAAAATGGTGTTGGAATAACAAAACTTGATTTTAATCAAGTTGTATTTTCAGCTAACGAACATGCTTCATACATTCAGGTACAACACTTCCATTTTCATCGCCCCTTATTAACTTATACGACGTAACCTTCACCCTGACATGACCGATTTATTCAAACCGCCACGCAACTATGGGTTTACTCACACCATCTAAAAATATAATGTCTGTTAGCCGTTAAGTCACTGTACTCAAATATAGAGTTTAAATGATATCACGCTTATTTTTTTTTAATATCATATCAGCGGCAATTACCTATTTAAAAAGTAATTTTGAATTAGTTATAATAACTTGGAACTGCATATGTATAATAGTAACAATTTTTGGTAGATAAAAAAAATGATAGTTCGATTTATAGACAAATTAATTTTTGTTATTTTAATTATTAATTCATTCAGTTTTAGGCTTTTAGATAGTATGAACTTTACTACGCTAGAATATGATGTTAAAATCTTACAGATCATCAAACGCGGTTGATTCTGACCACTCGAGAGAAAGGGACACAGCGAGCTGTAGCTGCTTTGTCCTTTTAGCGTTCTCCCTTTCTCTAAGGTAGTAGAGTCGGAGCGTAGAGCTTTTTAATACGGCAAGCAACCACTGTACCTACTGTTTTAATCTATCTAAGTCGCCTCTATCACAAAAAGGAACGATTCGACTCCATTTCTAGGAAACGGAGTGACAAAAATATCGCGTGATGCCAAAATCGGGTCGGCTCATATAAAATCTAACGCTACAAACAATTTATTGGACTCGAACCCGCCATTAAGTGAATGGGGCTGACGTATTTTACAAGAAAACGTGTCACTGAATGCCAAGTCAGTTTTATGTCGTAAGTTGTTACGTGTTTTTTTAATCCGGGTATTTAGGTCCGGCGCACGCGAGTCTGGGGTGCGTGGAAATATTAATTTGATAGTGATGACTGGCTAGTATAGGTAGTTATTTTACTACATATAATCACCAGGCCAGCCGTCCTAAGAATGCCTCGTTTAGAGGCGATACAGTTGTCGAATACTTTTTTTAGATTCGCTACGTTTCGCGGAGAATTGCATATTAATTGGGGTCCCGACACTCGTGACGGACAGTTTCTCGACTTACATCTTAGAGGAGTTCGGTGTTGCTGAGTTTTTTAATTATCGATCAACTTGTTGGGTTTATAATAAGAAAAGTTGACAAGCCGAGGGTCAGTGGTGGGTTCCGCTTCTCCCATTTGTTTTACATACATACATAATCGTTTAAAACTATATAAGACAGAAATAAAGTTTGCAAGTGTCATCTGGACTCGTGTACTACACAGACCTTGTTGAAACCATGGACCTTGTTCTCACGGTTTGGCCATACTTATACTGGAAACGAGTATAATCATCCATATGACAGGAACAACTAGTTTAAAATCTTCCGTAGTGCCTTACTGGGTTCCAAATATTAAGGGTCTTGATTTCTGTGGCAGTCAGCTTTATGCAGTAACTTCTTGTCTCCCACTTTGCAATGTACAGAAGATAATAATTTTGTTCCAATTTCTTATTTTCCATTTGATTATTCTCATTGCGGGTTCAAAGACAATTAACTTTTCCCTGAGACTCGCCGAAGGTCAAACCTCGGTGTCTTCGTTGGCCACCGCTCTGGATCCTGGCTTACAGGCGTAATAGTAGTGGGGGTGTGTGGTGGACCTAGTCCCATAAAAAGACGACAAAAATAAAATCCCACAACAGGATAAGAAAAACAACTTTTTCCTCGAGCCACATAAAAATGTTGTACAACGTTACGAACCGACGCGGTAGCATGTAGTGATATACGACCGCCACCACACTTTGGCAAGGCCTACTCCCATTATGCAAGGCGCTGGCAATCTCGCCGAAATTGTGTCATTATGCGAAATATCTTGTAGTACGGAATTTTTAAACGTTCAAGAAAATGTTAAGGTTTATTTATGGCGTTCCAAAATGGTTGTGGTTTATAAAATTTTAGAAATATGTTTTTTTTTGGAATTTCATTATGCTGTCGACATTACAATAGTGTTTTTTTATAGCTTTTAAAGACAGCATTCTGGAGATAAAAAATATTTTCCATTACATTAAAGAGTAAAAATAACAAGCGGAAAGAGTTCCTTAATGTATATTGATATTGCATTAAAAAAAACACGTGCCTTCAAATCACTGTATTTGCCTTGACAATTAACCCTAAGCCTGAACATGAAGGACCAACCATTCGATCATGAAAACAATGCCCAATTAGCAGGCAATTTGTGCAAAAGAATAAAATGTCTATATAACCCAGTTACTTTTAGTTTAAATATGGACAAACAAAATTTCTTCGCAATACCGCGCAAAAAGGGTATCCACCTCACCCCCCCCCCCCCCCCACACGTGTGCATCTGAACTTCACCGATAAATAATGTGTTACATCATAAAATACGGTACTTTTACAAAACGCGGTAATTCAAGTGAGCTTCGGAAATATTTTAGAGTTCAATGGCGGAATTATGATATACGGAGCGGGGCCGCGGGTGCTCCGGCGACCAAATGAAAATTTACGCGTTCCCAACGTATTGTTGTTTATAGCGCCACTCTGACGCGATTACGCGCTATCACCAACACTTCGGAGGTATATCGTGATTTAACACTATGGTTTTAGATGTTAGGAAATACGTGGATGTTTTGATATGAGGACTAAGTCCAGCAGCTGAAAGCAGTGTGATAATAATTCAGATAACTGCACTATGTCTGTTTCAGAATCAGAATCAGAATATTTTTTATTCACGTAGACCCTTTAAGTACAGTACTTATGAATCGTCAAAAGTGAAAAAATACTATGCTACTACTTTACCACCCTTTCGAAATGTCGTTCCTATGGAGAAGAACGGACAAGAAACTCTATGGTTGCTCTTATTTTAAAAAGATATTTTACTTTTTTGAGCAGTACATTTTTTTTTTTTTTTTTTTTTTTAATAATAATAATAAATTTTATTAATCGAAGCCAAATAACAAAAGAGTACATTTTTGACAAGTGTGACAGGTACAATTAAGGCTATATAGGCGTAGCAAAGATTGATTTGCCCCTGACTCTCAAACTAGGTGAAATCCTGTGTTTTGAGTCATCAGTGGTTCCTCGCGCTGAGTACGACGCATACAACATTACATAAAAGGAAATGCCACAGATATAAACAATAAGAATGTATACACGGGTGTATGTGTATGTAATGTGTGTGTGTGTGTTGTGTGTGTGTGTGTGTGTGTGTGTGTGTGTTAGTGTGAGTGTGTGTGTATGTGTGTGCGTGTGTGTGGGTGTGTAGAGGGTGTGTTTATGATTATGTGCTCGAGCATGAGTGGATATATGAGAGAAGAATTAAGGTGAGTGCCTTAGGAGTCTATTTGAGTAAAGCCTCGGTTGCATTATAATCCAGTGGCTGTAGCCATTTATAAACTTTTTCCTTAGTTTTAAATTTGGTTAATGGGTATATGTTTAGCAGTCTATTTATTTTATTATACAAGTGATTGCATAAATAATAAGAGTGTTGCTTGGCCAGTACATTGTTACAGGTATGTGAGAACAATGTAGGAATGTTTAAAAATACGAGTATATATGGTAGCAAAAATATCCAGAAAATCAATTTATGTTATTAGCCCGCATCATTCATAAGGCAAGTCCTAGAACATGGATAAGCAAAGAAGATACTTGACTATTTTAAAATTAAAATCTAAACGAAAACTTACGTCAGTTTTAATAAGTATAAAGTTACCACCCACCGTCGCTTCGTTAAAACTTAATGAAGCTACAAAAAACGCGATTTAATGAAGCCATCTTAATCATCATTATCCGACACGATTTTTCTTTCAGAATTAATACGGAAGGTTAGAATATTAATTTTAATTGATGAATTATTTTAATAACGTTACTGTTTGACAGTATCTCTAAAACAGGCAAACCTTTTTTTTTTAGCCGCTGTCGCACTGACCGCGCAGCCTCGAGCGGGATTGCTACGGGCCCTATGCCACGTGGCACCCTCAGTTTAAATCGTCACGCGACCATGCCATAAATATCTGTGATAACAGGGATAGTGACAGATGACGGCGCTTGGGTGCGGCAGTGCGAGCATTTACCTCAGGCGAGTCGCGTACTGACTGAACGCGGCAAAACAGCATCGCGATGCGCTTTCAGTAAGTCAACGGCCATTTACCAAAGTGCGCGTGCACATATGAGGTTAATTTTATGGGTGAATACGTTACCACTTGTAGGTAAAAATATCAGAAATATTACGCTAATAATAATTACTTTTTGTTAAATGTCATATCATTATGTTCTACTCCCAAGAATTCTCACCGATGCTAAAACTCAAAAGACAGTAGTAATATGGGGGGCACCAACAAACTCTGTATATTTATTCGTAGGGGGGGCACTAAATATTTTTATACGACGTACAATAATAACAAAGCTTTTTCTAAGCAACCAATAGCTAGCTTTGCAAATAGCCTCTCCAAAACAAAAAAAAAGTAAAAACTTTACTTACGAGATCCAGCAAACAAGCGTTCCAACGACTCTTCCGTAATAGTTCGACGTAACTTTCATAGATGGCGCTCACTACCAATTCCTCCAACAGAAGTCATATAAAGGAAACAAACAATTTTACTAGCTCAGATAGCACGTCAGCTACGCGTTGTAAAATCAGGGGCGCGTTGTCGGCTCGCAAGTAGCTTTTTACAGCCAATAAGAACGCTAATAACTTTCTCAGTAAAGCTTTTATGTTTATCGAACGTTCGCTCGTATGCGAGGTGATGGTGAAATTTATCAGTTTGTTATATAAGGAAATATGCTGGGATTTTATTTGTTGTCGAAAAGTGTCGACGTCATGAATCCAACGAGTCGTGTTTATTGTAAGAACAAAAAATATACAAGCATATCCTGTCCAGGTGAACACTTGTGGCTTGTATAATACAGAAGTCTCTACAGCATCTTGTATTCTAAATTGACATTTGACCGTGCACCTTATTAAGCACCAAATAAACTGGTGTGACATACGATACCAATCTATACTGATCTACTTTATATTTACTTATTCCGCTCACATAATAACTAGCACAAAAATCTGCTGATCCAACAATCCTTTTCTAACTGTGCTGTAACTTAATAATAAATACCCCATCATAACCCACATACTCACCGGAAAAGGCTCAACAAATAACGAAAATTGCTTGCACATATTTTCGCGCAAAATAAAATAAGTAGCTGAATCGACGCATTTAAGACCACAAACATTAAAAGGAAATAGCGTTCAAATCTTTGATCACCGTCCAAATGTAATCCGTACCTGAAAGGTACCGAAGTCCCGTCTCTTGGCACGAATTCTTAAACTGTCCCGGGCTGTGTTAAAATGAATACCTAGCCCGGTGTGGTACGATGAGAACTCGTGCGGAAATCGCGCAGAAACTCGATCAGTGGTCACAAATAACCTTGTCAGCAACAGTTTAAAAAAATACGACGAACTACTAAGCTAGAAAAAAAAACTATTATTTGGAGTCATAAGGTGTGGGCTACGTCGGCCACTGCCACTGCACCTCGGCTATTATCTTATTAGTTCTCGAAGGTACTACGGAACCTAAAAAATAGGTGAGAACATAACGAGCTACATTAGTAGTTCTCCACCGTAATGTAGTATAGAAATTCAGCGTACACGCCGCGGCGAATAGGTAGGCGCTGGGAAATTACTTAACGACATCTCGGAAATAGTCTAGACGATAATTACACGACAGTCACCTGCGCTGGTCTGAGCTTATCTCTGTTTTATGCTGTTGTGCATCATGAAAGGATTGAAGGAATCATTCAGAAAGTAGAGAATGAAAACTAGATAAGTTTCAGGAATAAGAATAAATTCTGACTGTGAAATTATTTTAGTTTATTTACTTAGAATAACTTTACGCACGACCTGATTAGCGCAGTGGTAGTGACACTGCTTTCTGCGCCGAGGGTCCCGGGTTAGAATCCTGGTAGGGACAAGCTTTTTGTGATGAGCACGAATGTTTGTACCCTATTCATGGATGTTTAATATGTATATAAGTATTATATACTGAGTTCGCCCTCAGTCCATTGTACGGTACCCATAACACAAGCGTTGCTTAATGAGGCACCGTATAAGTAGTTGGTGTGTTCGTATGACGATATTTATATATATATATTTTTTATTTATTGATGTAATTTTATGGACTATAAAAAAATACATATCATCATCATGCCTATAATCCCCGATAGGGTATGCAGAGGTGCACTGGAGTGCCCAAAGACCAATCGAATGGGGGAGAACGTAATGCCACTGAAATTACCAATCGATTTTGTGCTCATGTACACTATTATCTTTCTTCGTACATTGGCATATTACTACCTATTTTGAATCTTAAATTAAAATCCTGCCTACCTGCCTACATTAATCAATTGAATTTATTTAGCACGGGGTGGTATCTTCGCGCTGCAAACGAGAGGCAGGCTTTTCGTGTAGATTCATTCTCATTAGCCATTACTATCACGCAACAAAATCACGGCAAACTTTAATTGTGGGATGCCAACGCAGAGATATCTCCACAGAAGAAAGAAAAACTGAGAATTTACTCTCCCACTGATGTCTGAGAATTCCCCAAATTTCCTTTGATTTGACACTTTTTTAAATGTTGACTTTATTGATTTCTTATATTTACGCGAATACTACACATTGAAATAAAACTAATCTTAACTTTCTGTTCTTCTTCTGTTCTTCTTTCTTGTTTCTTCTTTGTTTTTTTTTCTTTCTTTGTTCTTGTTTCTGTTTTCTGTTGACTTTACTTAGCAAAGTATTAAGGCGTTAGTTTGCCTATTTTATCTCCCGCTGAAACATATTAAGTCTGTTTTTTTTTTCTTTTTATGTATGGGTACCTCTTTTATTTAAGCACCAACTTAATACAATAGGGGATGTTAACATGTTAATGCTTGTTTGTTCTGTGACTTGAGAACCAATTAATCTAGCCTGATTAATACATCTGATTAACCAAAACAGTCAAGATGGTTGTTTCCTCGCAAAAACAAAACTGGTGTGAAAGGGGAGTAGTTTATCAAAAGGCTAGCAACACTGTTTTAATTAAGTATAGCCATTAAAAATATTTATAACAGCCGTGGACCGGACTCGCATTTTTATGGGGTTTTAAAAGATACCGGCTTGTTAGGGCAAGAAATACGGCAGTTGGGTACCGGGGTATTCTACGTTTATAATTAAGAAACTGCTTTGGTATGATTTAGTGATTAAACGGAGCGCATATCATATTGTAATAAATAATAAATACCTATGTACCGCTTATCTTTATTTACCCTGCAAAAATCTATGAGAGTATTTTTAAAATTGTGTGTTGTTTGACTGCATTTTAAATAGTTCAGTTCTATATTACTAAACATAGATAGAGTTATTTAATATGTATGTACATTATCGGATATAGTTGCCTTATCGTATATTTATATAAGTAACTAGCTGCGCCCGGCGGTGTTACCCGCGATAAAAAGTATGAAAAATTAAAACATCTATCCCACGGGAACCATACATTTTACCGGGATAAAAATTAGCCTATGTGCTATTCCAGACTATAATTTATCTCTGTGCCAAATTTCATCCAGATCCGTTCAGCTGTTCGGGCGTGAAAGAGTAACAAACATCCATCCATCTATCCATCCATCCATCTATCCATCCATCCAAACTTTCACATTTATAATATTAGTATAGATAAAAAAAGTTGCAACTGATAACAAATATCTAATTGCGTGTACTTAAATCACAAACTCAACAGATCCTGTACCTCGTGTCATATGCTAGATATGAATCTTGTTATGTTCGTATCACTGAATTATAGATACGTAAGTTCCGTATCTATATCGTATCTCTCCATGCCTCGTTAAGCCCAGTTTCCACATTATAAAGGCAATGTTAGAGCAGTTTAAGTACATCACGAGGTGCTTGTAAATCGTCATATCGCGGCGTGTGGCGCGCATCCAAACTTGTTCTAGCCGCTTTTTACAACGACTTTTTCTACACGAGGCATTCTCATGCGGCTTTCTTCGGGCTTTATCGCTTGAAGAATTTGCGAGGCATGGCACTGTGTGGGATTTGGTTGTTTAACGAGTTAATTTGAGTGGTTTGTGGGAGCTTACTACATGTTTTCGAATGTTTTTTTTATATACTTAACCGTATTGATGAGGTAGTCAATAAATAGTGTATTGGAACTTGATATTTGGGGGTATATCCCCAAATTTATAGACGTTTTATAGTCTATAGAGAGAAAGATGTTTTATGATCAACTTACCAATGCAATGACGAGTGTTGTAGATCTGTAAATATAATTCTAAAAGACTCTACTCTAACCCGACGTTGATCTCTTACCGATCTAAGCAACAATATTAATAGCTCCAGTTTCAATCCAACCAATGTCAGTACGGGCGTGTCGCAGTTCCCACAACAGCGATAAATAGCCGGTCGCACACACAATTGGTCGCGAGCGGTCGCTGTCCGGCCGCGGACGGTTTCCGGATTAATCGCTTGTCCGGTTCGTGTAATGGCCGAAGTATCGGTCCGGATTGATTCGTGTTGGACTTAGTCGGTTGATGAATGGATTTAGTTGGCATTCCAGGTTGTTTGATAGTACGTTTGAACTTGGAACTGTAAATCTGACTGTAGAGAAAATAGGCGACCTTAGTAACGTCACACTAGAGTCCATCAATAACATACATAGTTATACTAAATAAACACAATAACATTCAGACGTAGAGAAAGCTGGCTATAGCGAATGTGTGTAGAGTCGATGAAAGAAATAAATAAATAGCTGAATGGTAAGGTGAAATGACGTATGTATAAATACTAACATTTTTTTTAACACAAATGAAATAAACGTCCTATTATCAAAGAGTCGGAAACACTAGCATAGAAAGCTAAGTATTATCGCTTTATATTTTAACAGTCAGTTCCAATTTTATATAATGTTGCAGCATGACGAGAATCCTTCCTCAAAATTAATAAGCGCAAAGCCACTATATAGATGTAGCTGAGAGCCAAAAACAAACTACGAAGATGAAAATAATGATACCAGAAATTAATTTAAGAAACAATACGATCCTGGTGCTTCGGAGCCGGCGGCGCATTATAACCACCCTACGATATTGACAGTTTCTTGGCACGGCCGGATTTAATTACGGGCCACTTTTTACAAGCCACTACAGGCTGCGAGCCGCCCGCCAAACTTGGGGAAACATACGGTAACGTAGTCAGCCAATAAGCATTTGACAGGATCGCAAGTTCCTTTGTGTAAAGCTAGATAACATAACTACGGAGGCTGTTCTTAATTGTGTATACAGAAATCCTGTTAATGAGCACCTAAAGGACATAGTAATCATTGAAATAAAACTAATCTTAAGGATTTTATCGCGGTTTATTTTTTATTCTACGTTCCCGACGTTTCGGCTGCTTTGCAGCAACCATGGTCACGGGAGGACTGAGGTGTTTGACGTCCTGGTGTCATAGTTTGACGGGGGTACCCTCATATTTAGTTGTTACTTGCGGTCCGATCTACGCAGAAAGAGCTCACTGTGTCTTGAGGTCTTGCAATGGTACGCTTGGTTCTGGATTTTATGATGTTTACTACAGGGTCCCAAGCTGGTGGTAGCACCCAGCCATCTTCCCTATTGAAATTAGGATGTTTTTTAATTTCAATGGCCTCGCGTATCATCCTTGGTCGGAATCGGTGTTCTTTTGCGAGGATCTGTGGCTTATCAAATCTGATATAATGGCGGGTGCGATCTTGTACATGTTCACAGATTGCAGACTTCGTGGAGCGCCGGTGTTTTACATCAGCAATGTGTTCTTTTACCCGGGTTTTTATAGATCTTTTGGTTTGTCCTATGTAAGAGAGCCCACATTCACAATCGAGTTTGTATACCCCTGCATCTTGTAGAGGAATGTGACACTTCACAGATGGTAAAAACTGACTAATCTTCTTCGGCGGCTTGAAAGAAGTTTTAATTGAAGCGCGCTTCAAGATGTAGCCAATCTTGTCTGTGACACCTCTAATGTATGGTAGTACAGCAGGCAGACGCTCGACTGTGGCTGGTTTCACTCGGTCCCTGTGACGGCGGCGCGGGATTCGGAGCTTGTTGTCATGCAGTACTTGCTTGACATGATGGAGCTCAGCAGCCAGATGTTGCTCGTCACAGATCCCTTTGGCTCTCTGAAACAAAGATTTACCCACGGTAGCTAACTGTGTTGGATGGTGGTGAGATTCACCGTTTAAGTACCTATCTGTATGTGTCTTTTTTCTATACACGGTGTGGCCTAAGGTGTTATTGGGATTTCGGATCAGTAAAACATCTAAGAAAGCTAGAGAGTTATTGGCCTCTAACTCCATTGTAAATTTGATTTTGGAGTGTATGGAGTTGAGATGGTCTAGGAAAGCTGTTACTTTGTCTGATGGTAATATTGTGAAAGTATCGTCTACGTACCGCTTGTAGAATCTTGGGGTCACAGGTGAAGTACGAAGGGCTTTCTCCTCAAAGTCTTCCATGAATAAATCGGCGACAACGGGAGAAACAGGGGAGCCCATCGCCACACCATCTACTTGCTTGTAGAACTGTTCATTCCACAACAGATAGCCGGATGTAAGGCAATGTTTCAAGAGTTCAGCATATTCCTCTGGCATGTTGTTCTCTGCTAGCTTTTTCGAAACTATTGTGATGCAGTCTGTTACAGGTAGACAGGTAAACAAAGACTGAACATCAAAACTAACCATTGTTTCATTGTCAGCAAGATGTAGGTGTTTAATCTCACTGACAAAATGGTAAGAATCCCTTGTATGTGCTCTTGTGTGTCCTCTTAGTGGTGAGAGCACCTTTGCTACGTGCTGGGCCAGACTGTATGTTGGTGTGTCAATCTGGCTCACAATGGGACGCAGCGGGGCCTCAGGTTTGTGTACCACTTTTTACAAGCCACTACAGGCTGCGAGCCGCCCGCCAAACTTGGGGAAACATACGGTAACGTAGTCAGCCAATAAGCATTTGACAGGATCGCAAGTTCCTTTGTGTAAAGCTAGATAACATAACTACGGAGGCTGTTCTTAATTGTGTATACAGAAATCCTGTTAATGAGCACCTAAAGGACATAGTAATCGTTAAAAATGTATATTTTAAGATTTTTTTTTTTTTTTTTTTTTTTTTATTACGATATAGGCAAGTATTTGATCTCGATCTCACCTGATGGTAAGTGACGATGAGATCTACGATGTAGCATACTTGCCTAGAAGGTACCTGTTCACTCTCGACTTGAAAACACCCAGATTATAGTAGCCGGGGAACAAAGACGCCGGTAGCGTGTTCCATTCCTTGGCAGTTCGCACGATGAACGTAGAAGCAAACCGCTTAGTACGTACCGAAGGAATGTCCACAGTGTACGGATGACACTTGTCCGTGCGTCTTGTTGACCGATGATAGAATGGAGATGGGGGAATTAACTCGTGTAATTCCGTCGCACACTCTCCGAAATGTATTCTGTAGAAAACTGATAGGCTGGCAACCCTACGTCGGTGTTCTAGGCTCTGTAGCTTGGCCTGCACTAGGGTCTCATTGCCAATGAGCTTTCTAGCCCGCCTGTCTATGGAGTCCAAAGCCTCCAGCTGATACTTAGCAGACCCATCCCAGAGATGGCTGCAGTATTCCATGCACGATCGGACTTGAGCTTGATATAAATTTAGAAGCTGTCCCGGTGTGAAATACCGCCTGACCTTCCCCAGGATGCCCAACTTCATAGCAGCTAGTTTGGCTTTGGACTCAATGAAGGAACCGAAATTGAGCTTGGAACTGAGAGTCACACCCAGTAGCTCTAGGTGGTCCTTCACGGGCACAGATACATTACGGAAAGTCGGAGTCAGGTGAAAAGGACTCCGTTTCGCGGAGAACAGACACGCTTGGGTCTTGGAAGCATTGAATTTGACCAGGTTGGCATCGCCCCATTCGGAGACTGCCTGCAAGGACAAATTCAAGCTATCGACCATGGTCTCTCGATTGGACTGTATCAGCGCTGCTCCGGCACGTGCGTCAGACATGTATCTCTCTGATACTGTGCTGTCATCTGCATACCCAAAAATACCGGGTCCAAGCAGGTCCTTTATATGCAGCAAGAAAAGAGTAGCAGAGAGAACGGACCCCTGAGGTACCCCGGCATTAATTGCCAATTGGTCGGATGTGGAGCCGTCCACGACAACTTGTAACGACCGTTCCCTCAGGAAATCTGATATCCAAACGCATAAGCCTGCTGATATACCATAGGTTGGAAGCTTGCTAAGAAGGCTGTCGTGCCAGACTCCGTCAAAGGCCTTCGAAATGTCTAGAGAGACGGCCATCGCCTCTCCATTCCTTTCAATGGCCTCGCCCCAGATATGGGTGGCATACACTAGAAGATCACCAGTAGACCGATTCCGGCGAAAGCCATATTGTCGGTCACTGAGAAGGTCATTCTTTTCTAGGTATGCCAGGAGCCTACAGTTCAGTACACGTTCCATACTCTTGCAGAGTATAGAAGTGACCGAGATGGGCCTGTAGTTGACGGGGTCAGCACGACTACCCTTTTTGGGTACAGGTTGTACGTTAGCAAGCTTCCACGCCTTTGGTACTTGCCCAGTTTGAAGCGAGAGACGGTATAAGCGTGTTAGTACAGGAGCAAGTTCTGGCGCACATGTCTTAAGGACTATTGCTGGTATGCCGTCGGGGCCACTAGCCTTGTTCACGTCAAGATTCCGCAGTGTTCTCCGTACCTCATTCTGACGAATGCGAATTTCTGGCATTGATGCCTCGCAACGTGGTAAATTCGGAGGAAATTCACCAGAAGTATCGAGACGCGAAGACTCCGCGAAAAGAGATGCAAACAAGTTTGCTTTCTCTATAGCAGTGTGAGCTAGTGATCCGTCTGGCTTAATAAGTGGAGGCAGGGCAGGCCGGCAGAAATTAGCTTCGACCGACTTAGCCAGGGACCAGAGCGCTTTACTCCCAGCTGGGTACGAAGCAAGTTTGGCCCCTATTCGGCTTATGTGGTCAAAGCGTGCCTTCCGTAGAGCCTTCTTGCAAGACTTGGCAGCTTTGTTAAAGGCTCTCTTCTTTAGGCCCACATCCCCAGTTTTGCGGTTTCGAGCTTCAGCCCAAGATAAGTATGCCTCATGCTTCAGTGCTTCCGCACGTCTGCATTCAGCTCCAAACCAAGGGCGAGCTTTGCCAGACTGGTGTGCATCAGTATACGGAATAAAATATTCCATAGCCTGAAGCACAACACCTAAAGATGGATGATATTACGAAGCGAAGGTTTTGCGTTCGAAAATTACTGCAACCAAAAATTAAGTTTTCAACCAAATACTAGAATATTTCAATTTAAAAAAAGTTTTGGAATGCTGTTTAAAATTGATTTAAATTCCTTGACATTTTGGAGTTTATTGATTGGCTGTAATATTAATCTGAGTCAAATCATTGACTCGGAGGGGGTAAACTTACAGTATTTTTTTACAGCAAAAGCTCCCCATAAATCGTCTTTCCAAAATATATTGAAATGTTTCAAAAGCTGCACTTGTATGTAAAACAGTTTGTTCATATTACCTGCCCGTATGTCCAGTATATAGTTTTCTGGCACAACCAAATCGCTGTCGCGAACGTTTTCATGCAATGTAATTTATACAGCCATTGTCTCTATTTATGAAGCCAGTACAACTGTTGCTGCGGCCGAAACGGAATATTGAATTTTAATTTAAACAAGATACATTTCAGCGAGGTTTAAATACCAGCAGCTCACAAAACCGAAGACTGAAAGATAAAATAGTATTTTGAATAAAGTTCAACAATTTATTTTCTTTGTTATTACTCTACTTATTTCACGAATATTTGTTGAGAATCCTCAAGAATCGTAGAATAAAATAAATGAGTTTAAGAGAATACATACAGTATATTCATGAGATGTATAAAATTTTTATGATTTACAAACTAAAGATAAAAATGAAATTACATAATTATACAATACAAATATAAATTAGAAAGAGAATAGAAAAGCTTCCCTACTTGTAAAAAATTGGCCCATGCGGTAGCGTGCCCACGATGCTGGATGAATAGACGTATTATATGTTTTCTTAGATGTCTATAAGCATATTTGACAATACAACTTCTAAACTTTATTGTGTGTGATGTTACGCAGGCTACTTGCAATATAAACAAAAAATTGACAAATATGTCTAATCAATAATTGTATGGTTTCTGTTAATCTCATAGGTATATTTAATTCTACGATGTTTGAGGAGTCTCAACAATATTTATCTCATATACCAATGTGGAAAACGTTATGTACTAGTTGTTACTACGGTTGTTAAAGGCTTCACATGTTTATCGCGTCGCGCCGCTTTGTCCAACGTCGCATCGAGCTTCATACCAGTTTTATATCTCGCTGACTGCGGTTCAAATTTTATATTCGTTACTTTCATAACTAAAATTGGTGAGCAAATAAGAGCGTTGATCTATGACAACCGCTGAACCCAGAAAGTTTCTTGAAATATGAATGTTAACTGATTACGTGACGTGCATTAGAGGAAGCCTAATGGCCGAGGCCTGTGACGCGTGAAAGTCTAGAATGGGAATCCAACAAAGGAATATTTATTTGGCTAATGATAATGATGAATTGTCAAATCTTCTCTCATCCCGATCTCCAACAAGATCGCCATTCCCCATCACAGTATACCAGCCGCCTGTATATCACTCTGCGGTGAACACTCTATGTAACGTATCGCTACAATGTCGTTTATCTACCGAAAGTATACAATTACGCAATACTTAGATATATACCCGGGACACGCGACAGTAAAACGACAATGTAACGCGTGGACCGGGAATGGAGTTTAATGGTTTAGATGAGATGGATTTAGTTGCGGTTAAACTACCCTCAGTTACTATCTACTGTTGGAAAATTAACATAATCTTCAAAAGGCGTCAGTAATATGGTACTATTGCAAACATTTCATACCTAGATATGCCTAGTTCTAGAGAATTCGTTCAATAAAATCCTTACACTGACTCTGGAATAGGTTTATTTGTTTATTAGCTTCTCTCTTTCGCACCAGCTCTCTCGCAAAGGTGATTTGCAGCCACTGCTACCTCGCAATGGTGTTTGTTAATATATTTTACAAAAATAAATATAAATGCAGAATGTATCTACGTTATAACAAACTTCTAAAGCTCGTAAGTCTTACAATAATATTTCAATTTACTTGTAAATCCAGTTAAGTAACAACACGAGGCGTCCGAAGAAAAATCCCAAAGTATAGTGTCGCGTCTGCGGAGAACGATTCCTTAAACACGTTAAGGACGCTAGTGTTGTGCACGTAGCGTGTATAGACAATCTTTATGTATATAATATCGAACCATCATATTATAAACGTGTTAATATTGAAATCTTTAATAGCAATTTGAATGAGGCAAAAAAAACGAATGAGTTGATTTATTTGGGAATCCTGAACTCATTGAAATAAAACTAAACTTAAGGATTTTATCGCGGTTTATTTTTTATTTTACGTTCCCTTATCTGTGAAGTGTCACATTTCTCTACAAGATGCAGGGGTATACAAACTCGATTGTGAATGTGGGCTCTCTTACATAGGACAAACCAAAAGATCTATAAAAACCCGGGTAAAAGAACACATTGCTGATGTAAAACACCGGCGCTCCACGAAGTCTGCAATCTGTGAACATGTACAAGATCGCACCCGCCATTATATCAGATTTGATAAGCCACAGATCCTCGCAAAAGAACACCGATTCCGACCAAGGATGATACGCGAGGCCATTGAAATTAAAAAACATCCTAATTTCAATAGGGAAGATGGCTGGGTGCTACCACCAGCTTGGGACCCTGTAGTAAACATCATAAAATCCAGAACCAAGCGTACCATTGCAAGACCTCAAGACACAGTGAGCTCTTTCTGCGTAGATCGGACCGCAAGTAACAACTAAATATGAGGGTACCCCCGTCAAACTATGACACCAGGACGTCAAACACCTCAGTCCTCCCGTGACCATGGTTGCTGCAAAGCAGCCGAAACGTCGGGAACGTAAAATAAAAAATAAACCGCGATAAAATCCTTAAGTTTAGTTTTATTTCAATGTGTAGTATTCGCGTAAATATAAGAAATCAATCCTGAACTCATTAGACGGAAAGGGTGATAGAGATATACCCAATAATACGTTGGTAGAACGCTCGCCTATAATATAATATGATCGCATTATAATATCTTCTGCGTAGTGGACTAATACATTATTGAAACGAGAGTTACTATTGGTATTCCGTAACATACGTCTAGTCTTGGCCAACGTGCTATCTCTGCTGCTATCTAGTCTAGTATTATATTATTACGGCAATATGATCTTTATTACATCTTCAAACTGCATCCCTGTCCATCCCTACACGTGGCTAGCGTCAGCGATGTGTACTTTGCATTCTGAGTGCCGGGTGCTGATACGACCGACGCCTTTTGCCACTTCACCGAGAATGCATTTTAGTTATCCAATTCAATTCTAAGTTTATAGCCAAGAAATGCTAGTCTAGCCCCAAAAATATCTCAGGATAAAGCGAGGCTTGCCAAACCTATTTAGGGCGTAAGTAAAATAGTTTTGGGAAGAGAATTAGATATCCAAATAAGGGATGAAAGTTAATTCAGATATGTTGAATATGAGGACGAATTTACTTGGAGGGACAAATAGGCACGCGATCAAATACTTATCAATTCTCCTCAAAGGAAGCGACAGATGTCAGACAACCAAAAGAAGATGGTTAATTGAAAGTAGTAGGAAAATGTACCTACTTATAAAAGTTGAGAAGGCAATAAACATGTCTAGCCCAAAATTACTCTAGTTTCGATACAATAGGTGTCTTTTGAAAATAAACCATTTGCACAAAACTATAATTTACTTGCGAACACATGAGAGTTCACAGCCGGCACGTGAGCTGTCGTCTGTCCTTATATTTATACGAAACAAAGACTTATAGTCTAGCAGAAAATACTGCAAACAGTTCTGTTAAAGGATTGTAAATCTTAATTATGGAGGATAACGTGGCGTTTTGTTTGGACGTGTATATTCGGTGATAATTCAGATTTGAGACGCGCGTTCAATTAGTAAGCTGAGTAATATATTTTTTAATGCAATGCAATGTTTTGTTAGCCGCGATAAAAATTTCGTTCCTATGGAGAAGAAGGGGCAAATAACTTCATGAAACTTCAACTAGGAGTTTTAGTTAGTATGTACCAAGTAAGTTACATAAAGTAAGTGATGAAAATTAAGCTCAGGTAGGAAACAAACATCTCTAAAATAAATAATCAAATTTGACTACATAACACCCGCCATGTTGACCATAGACTTCTTGGCAGCGAGTATTTAATTAAGCAGAGCACGGCACAAGCATCGCGCCTCACTGCCACTTGGCACTCGCCAACAAACAAAAAACTACCCTCTGTAATTGCCATGTGAATCCGTGAAAGTTGGCATTTTTAGTCAATTTGTGGGTAACATTGTTGGTAGCGGTAGGAACACCGTTTCCAACAATTTCACTCGCCAGTGACAGTGGTTTTACAATGACAAACAAAGGAAATGCTTGCAATATTGATATATTATACCAAGATTTTACATTCATCCATCTTATTGGAACTTACGAGAATAATAAATGCGAAAATATTAAGATTTTTATTTTTAAATAAATTGGTTTGGGGTTAGTTTTACAACTACGGCCTGAAATATTGAATACCCAAATAAATCCTATATTGAATAGGAATAGGTAAGCCTATCAAATAAATTATGATGTAGGTTAGGTATCTATCTATCTCTATCGGTCGGTAGAGCTATCGGAATATTAAAGTTTTTATGATGATGAAAAACGAACGTATCGCCGCTTACCCAAAGCACGTCGTAAACATATTGCGTAGGCAAGCGTCTATATCTATCGTAAATTCATCTACATATCAACTTTATCATTTATTAAATTTATTATATATATTTTTGGCACTACTTGTTTTTTTGGCGGGAAGTTGAAGAGTGTTGTTGTCAATAATGTTGTATACCTAATATGTTTAACTTTACAACAAATAGTGGATTGTATAACAAGTGCATAAAATGAGCCATTTTATTAGATATTTATGTCTAGGATAAAATGATGAATTTAATAAACAAGTTATACACTGCTTTACACTTCGATTGCGAGGAAATGAAAAAATCATAAAAAAAATAACTAAAATTTGAACAATTTTACATCTTACGCACACAGACCTAATAGTAAAATTTAAAAAAAAATCACCTTGGTCATCTCCATCATCATCATCGTGAGGCTATACTTATAATAACATATTTTTTTGTCGATTCTTCAAATATGTGTCTATATTGTAGCCGATGAAAAAATAGAAGGACAATGCACACTTATCCTTGCACACTACACTTTTACATAGTGGAACTAATGTAATTTCTTCAATCGCATAATTCTGGCGCACACATTATTTGTCAGCTCTCACCCAGTTCTCGGCGCTATATTAATGTAAAACACCACCCGCGAGGCTTGCCAACAAAACCGCATTAGTACCTAGGTACCAAAAATCCGAATATAATGTGCAGATTCATTACTTACCTGTCTCGTACAACACGTCGGTACAGCTATAGAGATGTTCGATGTTGAAAATATCAATCGAATTATCGATATCGTTTAAAATCGAGCATAGATAGGTACTATATCGGCGGTGGAGTCTATGAATGTCGAAGAGACATGAGGTTTATGTAAAGGTGATGAAGGTTGGGATATTTTTGTTTCCACCTCTATTAGAGCTATTATTTATCATTGAATTAACATGCTGCCAATTTGTGTAAGTACCTACCTTTGTAGAATAGAGGTAAATAAACATTTATAGGTTAGTACTTAGGTATTTAGATTAGGCACTTATTATTTAGCTTAAAATACATTACGTATTATCGCAAATATATTTATGCAATATCGAAATATAATCGATGCACTAACACCGAACACGAAACATCCTTACTCTAACTTTTATATTCAGAAACAGTGCCAACGACTAGGGACAATGGAATGTACCGTCTGAGCAACACCGACTATGATAAATGACCCTTTGCTATAAAGAAACGGGACGCTCGGCAGACATTTTGTACTGTGAGTGATCGTTGCACTTTGTTTAGTGCATGTGCACTTAATAGGTTTTGAATTTTAAGAGCGAAGTGTTACGTACGTAATCATTAAGTTTAAAATGTTTCCTGGTTATTTATGTAGGTCTTTTGCTACACCAAAAGTCAAAATAGTGAAGGTAGGTACAAGTCACGTTTAACGTATAACTTTGGAATACCAACCAAATAAGTAATTTTGTAATCCGACATTGTACTTCTTATCGACAAGCGGGATCATAGAATGTAACTTTTCTGCTATATGACTCCATCCAATCTAGAAGGTGGCCACTAAGATTGCGCCATTACATAAGAGGACCTCACGTAATAATGAATAGGTAGGTACTTTGAACAAAAGTACACTAAACCTACTTTTCTATTAGTTCCACCAACTTAAAGTTCTAAGCGCTAATTACGAGACGACGTTATCACAACGCCACGTTCTCGCGGATGTATTAATCAACGCGAAGTGAAGTCCATTAGTAAACGTTCCCGAGACAAAAGTGTTCGGAGACAATCGATTGTAATCGCAAGGGCCCGTAAAACGGTTCAATGTTGTGCAAACACCATGCTTTGGTGATATAAAATAAGATTTGAATAAATAAATAATCAGTAGGTGGGCGGGTTTTCGCACCACAGGAAGCCAGTAGATCCGAGGGAAGGGGGGCCTATAACTAGCAGTAAACGACTTTGAGTAAGATTTTCATTTTTAAAACGGGAAACTAGGGAAACACGAGAATTCTCTGTTAAAATAGGATAGAAATGGCATCTGAATTCGAAAAAAAAAATGCACTTCAGACACAGGAATTCATATTTTTATTTTAAAAAGGTACGTACTGATCTTTGAGTCACGGTCATAAGCCATCATCCCTTGTGGTAATCATAATTAAAAATATAGGCACTGGTTCACGTCATATCTTTCCACATAAAGTTGCGAGTAAACCACACAGATCCCGTATTTAGAACATATCATGGTTACAATACTAAAATGTCACTAACAAAGGAGCAATGATGAATGAGGACCAGCGTCGGTTGTCGAGACGCGACTATCGCGAACCAAGTTCGTTGAAACTTTTCAATGGATTTTATATTGAGGGTAGACGTTGCTGCTTAGATGTGGGTAGACAATGTACGTTACACTTCTTGATTCTGCGCAAATTTGTGGCAAGATTCTGTGGCAAAATACACACTTGGAATTTTAAAAAAATAAGTATGGAAAGTACTTACATTATTATTTGCAAAGAAATAAAACACTGTCTGTGTGCTTAGCAGGGACTCAAATGTAATTTTACTGGTGGTAGGCTTCGGCCGTGGCTAGTCACCACCCACTGAACAAAGCCATGTCGCCAAGCGGCCTAGCCGTGTTCCGGCATGATGTTCGGTGCTGCCATTCATGGATGGCGGGTCAGATCAGTTGCGCTGCATGTGCCTAGTGAATGTAGCGTCTCGATCTACTGCCGCCTTCCTACCTACGCAAGTATGCTCCATCGTAGATCTCATCGTCACTTACCATCAGGTGAGATCGAGATCAAATACTTGCCTATAATGTAATAAAAAAAAAAAAATTGAATACGTCTTCGAGAAAGCGTGCTATCTGTATATTTTGTAACTGTGATCTATGGTGTGAGCAGGTAGGGAAACGCTTACATTTCTGTCACACTACGTAAAATATTGTCCTTGAGCCACTGAAACTTTTCTATTGTTTGAGGTGTGGTAGGTAATCAATATTCCATGGACTTGAAATAAAATGAAGATGAGATTTTTTTGCTATAAACTTTATTAAATTCAACAGGAATGTTATGAATAAAATATTGAAAATACTATACAACGTGAGATGACAATTTTAAAACGCTTCCCAAAGTTACAATTAAGAATAAATATTTTACAACGTCAAGTTAGTATTTTAAATAAACATCTCACAACGTAACTCATTGATGGTATTGGTAGTTTTTTAACGTAATTGGGTCCATATACATCTTACAGGAATAATTTTATTTTGCTAATTCAACTGTTTTGTAAGTATGGTCGCGATAATATGGGACCCATTTCTGTAATATTTTCTGTAGTACATCGTCATATCTGAGATCAGTTGCTCTTAGACACATTAGTCAAAATAGTACCCTTATGATACACGTTTGCTGTACGATATTCAACCTTAAAGGGGTCCCAAATTAAAGTCCTTTACATCCACGAAACACATTACGGATATATACGAATTCTAAAATATAAGTTTAGAGTGCCATTATTAACTAACACGTTGCAATCCTCTTTATAATAAAATTATTATGAATATACAATACTTATATAGTACATATATTAATTTGTAATCACAAAGTCTATGCGTGTAGTTCGAATGTACACTAAGAAAGTCCTAACATGGTCATAGTATTGATGATATTTATTACAACTTATCCTATTTCCAATGTTATTGGGTTCAGATTCCAGTGAACTTTTAAACCTTCTAGCGGTAAAAAGGATATTGAGGTCGAGTATAAAATTCCTCAATTTATGAATAAGTCATACACTCTGCTTTTAACTTCAATTGCGAGAAAATGAAACAGTAATAAACATTTAAAGTGAAATATGAACATTTTGTACCACACAGATCCAATACAAAAGTTAAAAAAAAAACCATTATGACGTCTATACTTAACCGCCGTATTTTTTTATCTTTCTACCCGAGCCCAATGTTTCATACATTGGGCTGGGGTCGGAGGCCTTATACTGCCTAGTCATGTGTGCATTTTATAATATTTTGTTAGCCTGGTTTTAAATTTTTATTTGGCTGTAGAGAACACAGAAAGGTAGTTTTATTATGTTTGGCTTCATGGACTTATTGTCTTAGTCTTAGAAATACACACTTTTATGCACAAGAATATGAAATGCAGTTTTACACCGCTTACATCCAGCATAAACAGGGATTTTACGAACATGAGAAGTAAAAAAAAGTATTTAGCCAAATGTATATCACTTCAAACTTATCAAATTGACTTAGCAACCAGACTTGAACCTTGACTAACGCACTATTATTATAGCGGCAGGTAAGTCTAAAATTCCCATTATAATATGGGATCCAACAAAACCAAATGAATCCAAAACAAGATGAACAAGATTTCTTGGCTATGTCTGCTTATTCGAGCAATTTGAAAAAAACTATTTGACCAATTTCAAAACGGTTTTCAATTTAGATAAGAATATAGTTTACACTCAAATGTACCGTACATATTATCACGTTATGGCCATAACTGATCTCCTTTTACAATATAGTTAGGACCAAGTTCTTCTCGCTGGCGGTGAAGTGCAGGACCGCTGCGATCGCGTTGAGCATGTGCCTGCGGCCGGCGTAGTCCGTCGACATGAGGTACGCCATCACAACGTTCTTGAGATACTCCAGGTTCGCGCCTTCGCGGGACTGAGTTCTTCTGAGCCTGGAATTTATAAAAAATCTCATAAAGTAGATTATTTGTTGTCTATAGAGTGGATAGGTTACAATTGCGTTTTTACAAAACTGATAATTGATAAAACTAGACGATAGGTACCGTAGCCGTTCCTACATTGTTCTCACATACCCATAACAATGTATTGCTCAACATTTATAAGTTCTTTAAAAGAGCAACCATGTAGTTTCTTGCCCGTTCTTCTCCATAGGAATTCCGAACGGATGGTAGTTGTAGCTGAGCATTTTGTGATAATTTTGACGATTAATTAGTATTGTACTTAATGGTTTACATGAATAAAAAATATTATGATTCTGTACTTGGCGGAGTTTCACGGAGGATAGCACATTAGTTAGGGTCTCGACTCTCATAACATAAGACTATCGACTGAAATCATAGAGGAGTTATATTTATTGGCTTTTTCAATAACCCATCAACTTGTTAGGTTTATAATTTGAAAGGGTGACAAGCCGAGAGTCAGTGGTGAGTGACTACCGCCATTAATATTTTAAACTGCTTTGTAAAGAAATTATTATTGGAGTGTAATTGCGATTCTTCTGGTAACGTCGCCATGGCATCCTAATGAGATAGCAATCATAGACATATGTAAACAAATATTTATAAGTTCGTTTCAAATTGGTTTTAAGTCGAATTACAAGTTACATTACCTGTCAATTTCCTCTTTCAGGGTCCTTATGACTTCTTTGAAACGTTCCTTCTCAATCGTCGCTTCGCGCTGACAATCCCTGCGAACAAAACAGGTTAGTATTAACTCTCTGGACAATTTGCGCGTAAACATACATAAAAAAATGCACAAGCTGCGCGTCTTGGTACTGGGTGGGGATCGAACCCGAAACTTTTCGATTACGCAAGCAGCCTCTCCAATGACTACATACCTATATTGTCCCTCCAGAGTGTGTTTCTCCTTTCTAAGCTGCGATATGTCGAGATCCTTTCTCGCCAACTCGTGCGCATAATGCAGCATATGCGGCGGTGCGGACGCGTCCTATAATCATAAAATACATGTCATAATAATTATTGAATAAATAAAACACATGTTCTTTTCTTTCTTCAATGCCGATGCGCCTTTTGTAGTGCATCATAAAAGTAAAATTGAGTGTTTTTTGTCTATGGGCGATCGCTTGCGCCGCCGCGCCCCCTAGGGTCTATGCTATTTTCTTAGATTTCAAACACATACAATTGTTGAAATCAGAAATGAGGAGATCCGTAGACGAACTAAAGTAACCGACATAACTCAGAGAATTTCAAAGTTGAAGTCGCAGTGGGCGGCACATAGCTCGCAGAACCGATGGCCGTTGGGGCAGAAAGGTTCTAGAATGGCGACCACGAACCGGAAGACGTAGTGTAGGTTCCCCCACAAGGTGGACCGATGATATCCTACGCTTCGCAGGAAGCCGGTGGATGCGAGTGGCGGAGGACCGCGATGTGTTGAAATCATTGGGGGAGGCCTATGTCCAGCCGTGGACGTCTATCGGCTGATAGATTAGACAATTTTTATAAATTTCGACCAGCTATCGCCTATTTAAAAAAAGTCAAGCCCGCTGAGTTTCTTGCCGGATCTTCTCAGTTGAGGTCGCGTTCCGATCCGGTTGTAGAGTTAAGAAAAAAAAATGTAATGACAATTTGTAAGTGCCCCCGTAGGCCCATACGAAAATTTTATTTTTTCTTTATTACTTTATAGGCAAGTATTTGATCTCGATCTCACCTGATGGTAAGTGACGATGAGATCTACGACGGAGCATACTTGCCGAGAAGGTACCTGTTCACTCTCGACTTGAAAACATCCAGATTGAAGTCAACGGGGAACAAAGACGCCGGTAGCCTGTTCCATTCCTTGGCAGTTCGCACGATAAATGTAGAAGCAAATCGCTTAGTACGTACCGAAGGAATGATTTGACTTTGACTTTTTTTTTTATTACGATATAGGCAACTATTTGATCTTGATCTCACCAGATGGTAAGTGACGATGGGACTTTTTGGCGGGAAACTGAAAAGTCATGGCGTCAGTTATGTTTTAATTTCTAAAACTAGTGTTCCTGCGAGTTATAGTGAGTGATATAAGTGGAATATTAACCATTATGGGTTCGGTAAAGTGCACAAGTGCAGGTAATTGAAACAGTGACGAAACTTGGCTTTTCAGTTTCTCACAAAAAATCCATGAAAAATCTTTCAGTAAAGTATCCATCACTTTACTGATTGAGGGATGGAGGGGGGGTATTTACTTGGGCCTAGCCTTTCGGCCTGTGCATATGCTCAAAAACAGAAATAATTTATATTACTTGACACTGGCAAAATAGCTATGATGATGCCAAATAAAAAAAAATAAAAAAAGTGACGATGACTTTGACTTCTGTCAATGATAGGTTGCAAGTGGTTGTGCGGTCTCACCAGTGTTACTAGATACACGGTAATTACCGTAGATGCACGGTAATTTTGAGCAAAACACGGTCTACGGTAATGAGCTATTACCGTGTTCTTTTCTACGGTATTTTTAAATATTAATTACCGTGTAAATAATACTCAAAAAATATTAGGGCAACATTGCATTGGGATGCGTAACGTAAAAAAAAAACACACTGTAATTTTAAAATAAAATCAAGGTAATTATACTTAAAACACGGTAATTTTGGTCTGCAGACAAGGTAGTTTAAAATTTTCATCTGGTAACACTGGGTCTCACCGCTAATATCCCGTCCTTGTAGTGTTCGTGGTCGGCGCTGGGGCGCGCGCGCAGGCGCGTGTCGGCGTCGCGCAGCAGCGCCGCGGCGCGCGCGCGCTGGCTGTGCAGCTGCTGCTCCAGGCTCGCGACGCGGCCCCTGAGCTCTGCGCTCGACTCCTTGTGGTACTCTTGCTCGTTCTTCACTTTCTGGAAGCGAACAATATTACTTTTAAAGTCAGTACAGAAAATAATAAAATAGACAGACGATTGTGTAATTAGCGATTGTTGTAGTTAAAAGTTCTCCAGCAGGAGCAGCTGAGTTATTTTAAATTGTAATTCGGAGTCGATCTCGGAAACGAAATCGCAAACTTCCCGAAACTGATGTGCGCAATCACAACATTATAAATTGTTCGTAAATGCGCGTCATCTTTCCGAAATCGAAAGCTTGCGAACTGACTTCTGACCGTTCGTTAAAATAACATTTAAACGGCCCGTACGGGGTGACATCAACACTGGAAAGTTTTAGAATCCGTTTTAAAAAAAGTAGGTAATTAAAAAGATACATACCTCCTCGTAAAATTTAATTGAATCCAATTTATCTTGTTTCTCCTCATCATACATCATCTTATATGTTTCCAACCTGTCTTTTAACAATGCTATCTCATTCTTCAAGTCTTCCCTCTCACTCTCACCGCCGTCTTTATTATCTCTCACCATCTCCTTTTTGTATGCGTCAAACTCTATCTGTAAGTTTTCAAAATCCTCTCTACACTTTGAGTGTATGTTTTCATATCCTTCAACTTTGAAAACCGTGGTAATGTCTATTGGACTGCCTAGTTTATCGTTTTCAGCGATTAATTCCTTTTTCAGTATGTGTATCTTGTCTATAAGTGTTTGTAGGTACTCGCTGTCCGCTAGCTTTTCGTTGTCAGTCTCACTCTTCTGTAAAACTTCAGTGGTTCCTTCTGTAATAAAATTTATTAAATCTAACATGAGCTAGAAGTGTTTAATTTTACATAGGAGAAAATTACATTATCATTATCGAAGGCAGATTGACTTAGATGAATCAGAATATTGGTTATTTATGTAAACTATAAGTAAATAAATAAATAATAAATAGCGCCATACCAACTATACGGTCCCACTTTAAACATAACGCTTGTGTTATGGGTAGCGTACAATGGACTGAGGGCGAACTCAGTATATAATACTTATATACATATTAAACATCCATGACTCAGGTACAAACATTCGTGCTCATCACACAAAGCTTCTGTCCCTACCAGGATTCGAACCCGGGACCCTCGGCGCAGAAAGCAGAGTCACTACCACTGCGCTAATCAGGCCGTCAAAGGGCCGGTTATGTAAACTATTAATCGTCAAATATGGCACAAAGTGCTATACTACGACATTACCGCCCGTTCGGAATGCCGATCCTGAAACTCCATGGTAGCTCTCTTCGTAGAGATGTTATAGATTTTACGGTAACAAATACTGATAAGCACAGTTGGTAGCGACTCTGCTTTCTGTGCCGATTCCCAATTCAGATCCTGGTAGGGGAAATCGTTATGCGATAATCCCGAAAGTTTGTAGCCGAGTCATGGGTGTTGGATGTTTAATATCTATATAAGTATTATATAGTGGGATCGCCCCCAGTACATTATACGGTACCTATAATACGAGCGTCGCTTAGTTTGGGACCGTACAGTTGGTGTAGGCGATATTATTATTATTATGTCTCTCCACACGGGCTATAACCCGGATCTTTGGAAGGCTTGCGCGGGGACATGGGTCCAACACGTAGAGGCCCTTTTTGAGAATTTGACTGTTATGTTAGCCACCTGTTGGGGTCAATTGCTGAAAATGATAGCATAAACAGCGAATTGACTTCAGCAGGCGGAGGAACTATTGCAGGAGTATGGAAAGATAATTGGGACTATGGATTAAGGATTGGATGGATATGGTATGGGAATATTGGAAGGGTTGCGGAGACCAGCCATGATCAGCTTTTATTTAATTACTATTGGCAGGTGGCGACTCGCCGCTCTTTTCGCCCTCAAAAAGCCTTATTATTATTATTATCTTACCAAAGTCGTTGTTAGCAGCGATCTTCTCCATCAGTTGTCCGTTGAGCGAGTCCTTCAGCTGTTGTATGAGCAGCTGGTCCCTGCGCCGGCGCAGATCGTACTGTCCCACGGTTTCGGACAGCTCGGCGATCTTGCTCTCGAGGAGAGCGACGCGTTCCTCTTGCCGGGCGCACGACTTGCGCGCGGACTCCTCCGCGCGTTTGGCTTTTATTTGTTCCTGAAATTTGAACAAGGCTTTAAGAATTAAAAAAATATGCTGTTCGTTGGTGAGCTCACGTTTTGAATGCGGCTGTACCGATTTTTTTTCGTGTTAATCCGATTAAGTTCTAGGGAAAGAAACGTTGTGTAAAAAAAACAATGTAGGATCAGCTAGTAAATAATAATAATAATATCGCCAGACGATCACACCAACTGTTCGGACTCAAACTAAGCAACACTTGTATTAAGGGTGGTTATCTTACAATGGACAATTACTCATATAGATACTAAATTATCTTAGGTTGTGGTACAAATATTCGTGCTCATCACACAAAGATTGTTGTTGTATTTGAACCTGGGACCCTCGCCAAAGAACGAAGGGTCACTATGAACAGTTCCAATTGGGTCATCAAATGATGTGAATGATATATGATGATGATTATAAACAAAAGCAACCATGGAGTTTCTAATTTTCTTCCAACTCCTCCTATTTTTATCTTTCGATTAAATTCTTGCGGGTTCCAAGACAATTAACATTATCCCGGGACTCGCCGAGGGTCAAACCTCGGTGTCATCATGGGCCACCACTGTAGATCCTGGCTTACAGGAGTAGCCGTGGTGGGAGTGTGTGGCGGGCCTAGTCCCATTAATAACATGATGATCTGATTCTGAATGTAACTGTAGCTGTGTGATCTCACCTCCCTGATGGCGACAGAGTGCGACTGCTCCAGCAGCGCCAGCTTCTGTTGCAGCCGCACCAGCATCACCGGCGTCTCGACCGTCCGCGCCTCGGCTCGTTGCAGACGCCTCTGTGACGCTTCCAGGGAACTGCTCAGATCGCGGACCCGCTTCTCCAGTTCCGATTGAGATGCTACAAGTAATAGGTTTACTCGGCTTTCGGCCTTTGACGAAGTACAATGCCAAAGTTCTATAGAAAACAATCCAGCATAAACTATTTACGAAATAGTAACACACCTTGAGCTTCAGAGGAATGCATAGCCTTATCTTCCAATTTCTCTTTACTTTTTCTTTCACTGTTAATCTTCAGGTGTAGTTCTCTACAATAAAAATAACAAATTATATTTCTAACAACATTTCAAACTAAAAATGTGGTTTGGGTTAGCTGACAAAACTTATATTTGTCCACCAGTAATCGTAGTCTTTACTAGGAAAGTCTGTTTATAAATATTTTTTTGTATTTTAATTAAAACCTACAATGAAGGTCGAGTAACTTCTAATAAGACGTCTCGTTTGCCAATAAGGCTCTATGTGTAATTGCAAGCAAGATATCCTATAAAAAGATTCTAATGTCATAACTTATGTGGTATGTCTTGTGAGTTGTTGAAGGAAATTTATAACTTACTTCATCATAGCTGTGTGGTCAGCTCTCTCTTTCTCCCGTTCTTGTATCTCATAAGATATCTTGGCTTTCAGGTTACTGGATTCAGCCAGATGCTGTTGTACCAGGGTTTTGGTCTCCTCACGCATAGCAGCCAGCATGTTTTCATACTAAAATAATTCATAAAATAATGCTTATGAGGTTGTGTTTTATTTGCAGTTATGTGTATCTTAAACTGCCATACATACTTATTAGGGTACAGTAAGGTACACAATAATATATCTTTGTATCATTATGTAATGTAAAAATATGATACTAATTAATATTTTTTAATTATAACTTATATCCTAGCAGATTAACTTAAAAAAGATATAATAATAATATTGCCATACCGACCCAAACTAAGGAACACCATACAATGGACTAGGGGCCATCTCTGTAGATATATAATATATAAGAATCCATGCAAACATTTGTGCACATCACACAAAGATTGCCCCTACCAGTATTCCAACCAGGGACCCTTGGTATAGAAACTAGGGGCATTACAAACTGTGACATTCAGGTTGTCAAAAAATATCTACAGTTCAGTCCACACCATCAACAATTATATTAAATAAATCTACCTTATCTCTGGTGACCTTCTTGTCAGCCTGGAATGCCTCCTCCATGCGGGATTTCTCAGCCGTCAGAGTAGACAGAGATAGCATGAGAGCTGCCACTGAGTCATGACTTTCTTGATCTGATAACAAGTTTACACATCATACAAAAAGGTTGACACCTTATCAATATGATCATGGTCAAATATTGTATGTTGAAAGTTAATAAAATTTCCATAGTACGTTGGGTAGCACCGCAAGATGAATGTGAATAATGGTATCAGCGCTGTCAGTTTTTTTTTTGCCAAGTCGGGATTTTGGAACTTTTTGAGTGAAAACGCGGGATTCTTTCGTCGAAAGCGGCACATAGTAAAAAAAAGTATATAATCAGAAGTTTTTAAATATTTATCTTTTTATTAGAATTAAAATTACGTTTATGTGGCAATAGATAGCCATAGTAAATGTATTTCAATAAAAATATAATATTTTAAACCAGATTTACCCCATTGTTAAATAGTTGAGTCTTATTCATCCTCAGAATAAAAAAACAGTAATCAAAATCAAGTTAGGTTGGTCGAGTTATCTCCGAAAAGCGGGACTGAGCCTGTCCCGCGCGGGACATTTAATTTTGATTTAAAAGTTGGGATGTCCCACCAAAATCGGGACATCTGGCAACGCTGAATGGTATACTAACTAAACATAATAACATGATATGTCTATAATATATCTGATCTCTGTCTCTGATGTCTGTTCCTATCATAAGGCTACTGACATCTATGAACTATAGTTTAGAGCATATTGTAACATGTTAAATAACTTCAAACTCACCTCCATCACTATGAACTTCAGTTTTATTCAGAGCTTTCAAACTGATCTCTAATGCTTCTTTCTCTTTTATAAGACCTTTGTAAGCAGCAACAACATCTGCAATAACAATTTTCAATCCACTTATTACAACATTTTAAGATACATTAAGTACTTGTAGAGAATAAATGAAATAAATTCTACAGTATTTTTAAGACATATGCCATGCCAATTTAGTATTTGGTAGCTTAGTAAGTATTACATTACATACCATTGCAACAGTAATTGGAAACATATGTTTATATTTTCCTTATAGTAGAGATAACTAATTATAGTTGGTATAAGCACTCACCTCTGAGACGGGCCTCATACCGCTTAATTTGATCAGCTTGCTTAGTTATTGTTGATATCAACTCTTGTTTTGATAAGGATTCCATTTTATCAACTTTTCATTTACTTACAAATTTGTTTACTCCGTAATATGGAGACAAATGCAAATGTTAAGATGAGTTTCTTCCTAATTTTCTCAGAGGATAAGCAGTAATAGTTTTAGGTATTTTCAACATAGATAGAAGTAAATAAATTTGATGGGGAAGAAGTTATTATCAAAATTCACTAACTCATAAGAACACGCACACAGAACATGTAAAGTTAACTGGAGTTAGTAAACACTAAACGATGTCATAACTCCATGATTTCGCATACAATTCAATCTCGGAGAAAGCATTTTTGGCCTATCCAATACTGTACAAAAAGAAAATACTACGTTTACTGAATAAAATATTTATCGATATCGACACTTTTTATCACGGAAAATAAATAAAATACCAATGCCATTATGCCAACCAGTGCTGCCAGATGTGATTTTCTATTTATACCCAAGTTTGAAAAGAATCTTTTTCTCCAAAATGATACAATTTGCTTGAGTTTTACCCAAAGGCATAAAGTTAATAATATCGGCTTAGCTATTTGCCTTTTTCTTATTTTTTCCTTGAAATACTGTTCTGATTTCCAAACTGAAGCAGCAGAATGACCTTATTTTTTTTTACGTTGCGCATCCCCACTACATGGGTATTTTTTTCTCCAAACTTTTCTCCAAGAATTTCATTTCTCCAAAATTTCTCCAGAGCCAAAATTTTTACCCAGAATTGCGAAAAAAATACCCATTCTGGCAACACTTTGCATTGTGCATTGCCAACCAATACCAGAGAGAATTTGACACTTTCTTGGAAGTTGTGACCAAAGAGATATAGCCACAGACCAAAAGCCAATCATTCGCAAGATTTTTCATGTAATCATTCATTTTTATACAGTGTATATTTTGCATTTGATATCGCTATTACATAAATATTTAAAATTGGCAAAATACCCACTAATTGGTGGGAAAGGCCATATTTCATATTATTCCATTGTATTTAATTACATTTCATTTCGTAAAAAAAGTCAAATCGATTGACGTAAAAATCATCACAGTCGGCCCACACGTTTGGTCTCTGGAGAGCCACAATGGAACAATCATACATACGTGTAGAGGGAGCTTGTGCTCGTCGTAAATACAAAAAATCTTCTTTACTTGTTTTGTTGATTAATTATTTTTAAAACGTCTTACATCGTCCGCTTCTAATTCCCAGTCTTTTCCTCTCGCTCATTCATTAATTCCCTCTCGTTCATCATATTTTCTCTTACTCTTTTATCTTTACATCTCGTTCTTATTATACCATAATCCTACACACAAAGGGTGGTAAATATATTACCCTCCTTTGCGTCGCGCAGTCGGATAAAAAGAGAGATAATCTAAGATAACATATATGTATATGGTGAATGTCTGTGGTAAGTAGGTACTACTTATTCGCAAGGTTTATGACAAACTCCTAACAATCCTAATAATGCAAATAAAAATACAGACAGCAATCATTAAATTGCAGTGGTTGTTGCATTTCTAATTCAACAGGCGCTTACAAAGTCAGCGTTGGTCAGTCAGCTAGTGCACAGCCCGCGCGTGCAAAGCCACAGTTCATTGACCTCTAACAGCTGAATGGGGTAGCATTCACCCCTGTCCTAAATTAATGTGCAAGTTTTATCTAAACACGTAATATTCAAATGGGCCGTGCATATTATTATTATTTTGCTACATATGGCTGACAGACAACTTTTTTGTTGCCGAACGAATATGAAACGAGTCGATATAATTATACAAAGTGAGAAAAATATTTTATCGATTATTTTTCTTCTAGCCGCATCACTCACGACGGGGAGATCTGTTTACGTAGGAAACTTGTAGGTACTTACTAGGAACATACCTATCAATGCAGCAGCATTGACCGCACATAATGAAAATTAAATATGTAGGTACCCAAGTACATAATGTAATACTTAGTTCCTACCCATATAGCGTACTACATAATGACTGCACAAGCGTGTCTGTCCAGCTAACATGGCCACCTCGTTGAATATCTCAAAATGAGGTAATCTTCACTGCAAACCACCAGTATAGGTAACCACTAGAATTTGTTACTCGTGTGTATCTCCGCAGTAGATATTGATTCACACTATTATATTTCTTAAGTACCTACTACTAAAGAGACGTTAAAGAGCAAATAAGTACATAGGTACATTCGCCTACTTATGAAAATATGTATGCCTGCCTCATTGATCTACTTTACTAGCATCATTTTCAGACTATGAATAAGCCTGTGTGAGATAATCATTCTCACAACGAAAGGGATGTTTAAAGGTCAAAATAAAACATTATTTTACATGTATTATTGCTAAGGTCAATATTTAATTTCTATCAATATCCCCTACATCAGATTACATTCGTTGACATATTTCAAAATTAAATGTAAGTAAGCCAAACATTTTCATACATTATCGGCGATTTGTACTCTGTCTTAATTCTAGCTACATCCTAGGCCAAACCCTACAATACCCAAACCTGCCCAAAAAATTGAAACAAACCAAAACAACTAAACCAAATAACTAAATGTGGGATAAATAAACACTAAATACATAAAAAAATGTTAGTTTTTATAATATAAATTAAACAGAAACTATTCTAAATAATTAAATAAAATACCACAACTTAGAACACAAAATATACTAAAGCAATGAACAAAACGAATAAATGGACAGGTGTGTACTGGTATTATTTTCGGTGGAAAAGCAAAGCGTATTTTGTTTTTTAATATTCATTCAGGGACGACACAACACAGACTATGTATTAGGTTTAATGTATAAAAGCTTTTTGTGTATAGATGGATTAAAATTGTGCTATGAATTTTGTGCGTGAATGTACGCGTTCCCAAAACAAAGGTGTTAATAAGTTGGCAGAAATAAACTTGCGTGCGCCAGTTCCTTTTCGTATTCGAAGAAGATTCGATGTTGTATCGATCAATCCCTTCTTATTTTCTATCAACAATTTAAAAGTTGTAAACGTTTGATTGCTATTGAAGCCGATGTTTGCATCGTTTGGTACAATCGAGCACAAAAATCAAAGCTCAACTATTTATTCACATCATAGCAATTTTCAGAGGTACATTATCGACCTTTGACTAGTTTAGATACACACCATTTAGCATTTCCATGTTTTGTGTGCATTCTATGGGTTTTTATTATTACTTATAGTAAACCAAACACCACACCAACATAATTTCATAAACCAAAATCCTAATCTACATATTAAATTAGAGAACACAGTTTTCTTTAAATACTTAAAGATTTAAATGTTGCGCAAAATTATAAGTGACTAGTTTCGCGTATTTTAAGTACTTTAAAATAAATAATTATACTTATTGAATCATTTATCCTTATAATAGAAATTAGAGAAAAATACTTAATCAAAATGCATTATCCGAGCCCATCATTGTGAATATCTTGCATCATGTTGTCACTTTTTTAATTATGATATGCATTCACTATCAATAATTTAACTATTACAGAGAGTACTAAGTAAGTATGAATGTCTGGAACAATACAAATCATTAGACAAGGTATAGGTATATGACTGAGTAGATCTTAACCCAACTAATTTTGAACTTACACTACATTCAATATATTAATATAAACATCAAAATGAAATCTATAATTTCTATTACGATTATGATAATAAATTATGTTTATAATCAATTTTAAGTTACTTAAATTTAATAATAAATAGTGATGATTATACAATCAAATTAATTAGAGAGACAATATCATTCTGTGAAAGTCAAATATCATGGATTTTGTGCGAGTATAAGTAAGACATAACAGAATGAATAGTGATTTCTCAGTTGCCCATACAACACCCATGTAGAACTCACACAAAAATTCCAACAATAAATAGGTACTTAAATGTCATAAATTTGACTTCCACTATAATATAAAAGTACTAAGTATATTAATAATTATGTGCCCAATGTATGAATGGTATTAAGTCATCATAAAATGTTGATCAATAACTAATTTAATTTTTTTATGTCATGGTCTTTTTTGCTTCATAGTTTTGATTGAGATTTTTAGAGTCAGATATTATACTTAATTGGGGATAATTTTTGACATTTAAATCATCGAAGTACTTATGCTACTATAAAATAATGATGATTCTAAGTATATAATGTAAGTAATGTTTTATAAAAATGTATCAACCTTACTTATGATTTTGTGCACAATTGAAGCTTCAGAATTATATTATTATCATAATTATTCGACATTATTATAATAATGGGGCCATCTTATTTTATCAATGGAAGTTATAGTATGTGTTAGTCACATCTTCACTTATTAACACCATTTTATAAATCAGTCAATATATTCTGACATCTTTGGTAATATACAAAGAATTATTGTTGTTACACTATTTTTATCCGACTGCGTGACGCAAAGGAGGGTAATGTGTTTATTATTAATGTATCTATTGTTCAAAACATAAAGAACTATAGTTGCTGTGTACAATTGCACTGGTTTTCAATACATATACATTAATGTATAATAAAATATTTTTTTTATATTTTACTTATAGTAAAAGTTTAATATTGCACTGTCAATCGTTAAACAATAATTATTGCCTGAATTACTGTTACAATAGAATCTTGTTGGCATTTTTATCCTACTTATATACCAGAAATCTAAGGGTATAATAGTCTAAATAGACATTAAAGTATTTATGTTCAATGGAAATAGTTAAATACTACATTTAATAAGTGTGCAGTTGGTGTTATAAATATCATCTTACTCAATTTTTTAAGTTCATGACTTCATCTAATTTGTAATTCAGTTTATCTGCAAACAGAGGTTAACAAACTGGGTTTAGAAGGCCAGTGTGTTTAATTACTGCACACTGGTACTAACCTTACAATCTTAGGACATCATTCAGGTATATTTTACTAAGAAGTTATTTATGGATATAAAATTAAAATTACTTAGGTCAATTTCATAAAACTGGGCCATGTATGTCAGAGCTTAGAACATTTTTCTAAATATTTATCATAGATGTTGATTGGGGTTTGTACTTATAACATATGAACATTGGTTCAAACTGATGCGGTGTCATGTCATGATTTGATCACATTTTGTAAATTGCTCAGTTCTATGTCACTTCTGATCTCAAACCATGACAAGAGTAATGATCAACATTTTTGCATTAGCTACAATTTATTGACTAGATTTTGAATAGTTTAAGATTTACTCTTGTTAGTCTTGAAGCTGACCTGAAGTACCTGCCCGTTCAATGAGTATCCATTCAGGGACTGGATCGCAACCACAGCCTCGTCATAATTGGTCATGGTAACAAAACCATAACCTTTACATTTGTTAGTAGTGGGATCTCTAATTATTTTAACACTCTGGACGGCACCAAATGGGCCAAAGAGCTGCCAAAGAATACTCTCTTCGGTATCAGCCCCAATATTATACACAAAGATACACCAACCTGAACCACCAATAGCATTACCTTGAATGAGGGGATCGGCCAAAGGAGAAAATCTCTGGAGGCCCTTGTTGATAGCCAGTAGCGCTTTGCCGGCTGGTCCTACAAACCGACGTGCAGCCGCTGGCGCTAAGTACGCCGCAAGTGGGGCCAACGCTTTGTTCTGATTGCTGGGGTTGTTTGCACATTTGACGGTAATGGGTCCTGTGCCTCCGGGAGGTATTGTGCCATTTAGTTCACGTATTGCGTTCTCAGCCTCATGTCGCTGGTCATAGCGGATGAAAGCGACGCCCCTTGAAGGCCCCTGAATATTCGGCTCGTCTGCCCCCACTTGAAGCAAGTGACCTACATTCATATTCTCATGCAGTATGCGCGAGCTGATGATGGCTCCAAATGGAGTGAAGAGCTTCTCCAATTCCTGCTGTGTCATGTGCTTAGGTAGACCTGACACGTAGAGATTGGCCCCTTTAATCGCGTCGGAACTGGGGCGCGCGTACGAAACCTTGATGATCTTGTTCTGCAGCCTCAGGCCGTTCAGTGTGTTGACGGCCTTCTCGGCGTCTTCAGCCTTATGGTAGTTCACGAACGCGTACCCTAGACTCTGCCCGTTGAGAATATGGTCAGGGAACACTGTCACTTTGTCTCTAATTAGCTTGCAACTTTCTACTTCGCCGACGCTAGAAAATAACGATCGTATCTCCTCCTGTGTCATTGTTTGCGGCAAATAATTGATGATTAGGTTCGTCTTAGACTCATTATTGCTTGGCTGGAGCTTGCTACCATTTTGCGTGGGCTGGTTCGCGTTTACGCTGTCGAGCGTATTTGCCATCATTTTCTCTTATTTTAATATTTTCACCCGAACGAGGTGATATGTCACAATATACGTGACTATAAAAGAAATTATGAAGTTTAATTAGAACATAGATCCACGTTCTTCGATATAACACCACTTCGCGTTGGTTGAAAGCAGCAAGGGAAGAAAATCAATAAGATGCTGTTCCCTTTTGTACTTATCCTGTTTTAGGTGGTACGGCGCCGATTCCGCTGAATCAAAATATCACGAAAAACACAAATTAACTCAAGTTTATTAGATCTTGGAGAATATTAACGAAAAGTGAAAAGGAAATCAACCAAAAATCTATGCGACTGGCGACCTATTCTCGTAAATTCATTTCTTTCACTTCTTCACTTTCTTTTTAAAATGTTGCCATTTTACGAATGAAATTGTGCCGTTGTTCGTGATGCAATATTGATTAGTTTTTGTTGCCTTTTTCCCGAAAAGCCATCCGTAGCCTTGGCAGACCTTTATAATTCTATCAGATAGAGTGACACATAGGTAGGTATAATAGTATACTAATAATATACACATAGAAGCTGGCTCAAAATTAGGATAGATTATTCACTCAAGATTACGAAATGCTGCATTTCCGCAGCTGCACCGCTGCAACCGCAGCATTGCTGCAGTTTTATTTATAATACCAACAAGGTCTTGTACTTTATATTACTATATGTTGTAGATATGTATGTATGACGCTTATAAATCTAAATAATACTAAACTATTCCCTTGGTACAAAAATAATTAACTACATTAATAAACACAGATAAGTTATGCCACACCGCCAGTGTCATCCTCCTAAAATAATGTGAAAGACAAATAAAATAGATATATAAAATACGGAATAAAACATAAATCGATAACAATAATTATCATACAAAAAAAATAGAATAGTACCTACTTAATTATAAATTAAGGTTCTAATTTTGCTACATTAGGGGTAATATTTTATAGCTAGTTACCCTAAATCAGTCAAGTGCGCCAACATTATGAAATGAAACCAAAGACAAATTATGTAGCCAACCCAAAAGAGCGAACGCATGTAGATGGTTATCATGCTCTATTATCCAAAATGACGACAAAATCTTCACGATTTACAGTCTGTGTTCCTGATAAAAATAACTGTGTAGACTCTCCTGATGTTTTCCCAATACATTTTGTGCATCTGTAATATCTTGCAATCGAATTTTAGGTAATTTTTGAATTACTTTGAAATATTTCTGTTTCATTCGTTTGGTCTGCGTACGTAACGCCATCTTTTGACTATTGGATAAGATTGTGATTGGTGGCTGTCAATAATATTTTTCCAAAAAAATGTGTTTCTTCGATAAATAATGTGCAATATATGTGGGATATTAACCATTGTGTATTTATAAACGTGCACGAGTGAAGGAAATTGAAGTAAAATCGTATAACTAGCCATCAAATTCTCCTAAGATGTAGGTATTTACTAGAATTTCTCGTAAGTTATTATAAAGTTGGTACCTACCTAACCACTGTTAGCAGCTCAACTCTGACCACCTTTTCGGGGACTGCTGCAGTCTGGCCTGTATATACCGACCTACCTACCTGCTTTGATAGTTCTTTACACAATGAATCAGGAAGGGTATATACTAAGCCTTAAACCTGGGTTTTTAGCGCATTTGTTAAAGCATTTCGATGTCGATTTGAAATATTTTTCCCAACAACATGAATTGCAATTTTTTGCGAACAATTTTTTTTACAAAATTTACATACCTATTCGAATTCTGACTTCACATGTGTTTAAAAATACGATAAAGAAACCCAGGTTCAAGGCTTAGCTTAGTTATGCTTTTTGAATCAACGTCTATTTCATAAACATTATGTAGGTAAGTAGGTTCACATTGTCCTACATTGTGTCATTCACGCAAGGTGCATGTTAGGTATGAGTGCAGGTACAATCTCCTACCTAAGATGTCTGTGTAGAACCGCGGGCTGTGCTGCAATTGTTTGGCACCGAACTGAATCACTGCGTTTGAACTTTGTAGGTACGTATCGGGTAGGTTGCGCAAGCGATGAGCGTACCTAGGTACCACTCATACCCAGTACTTGCTATCCCATTGCTGGGCAACAGCTTCTTCGTCTTTTGCTATAAAGGTGATCATGATCCGCAGTTTCGTGCCCCAGTGCCTCGTGCCTAGTTAGAAGTCAAATCGAGTTCAAATGTTATTGTATTGCCTTTCTGAAAAATAATTGTCATATCATCATTTACAGTCACTACAGCACAGTTAGTAGGTAGTATGTACTTACTTAATATTCGGATATCACTCTTCATTCTTTCGCCAACCATGTCCTATAACTATCACCAATATTATACCTACTATCTTACTAGGTGCTTCGAATTAATGCATCAAGCACTTGCATACTTTTGGCAAGGCCTAAATGCCCCATATCGCTATACCTATATATTTCTTTTGTAAGAAGGTTTCAAATTTCTGATCGCTAAACGTCTTACAAACGTATCGTAGGTACAAAAAGAAAAGAAGAAACGAACGAAAATCGCTCGCCTCTCATACCTTGATTCAACTATTCAAGTGCGTTTAGTACACAAGCACTCAACGCACTCTTTCGAAACATGAACGGCCAACAATTTTATTTTTTTATTTGCTACATTAGGTATGTTGTTGTTAGTCACACATCTACTGCGTCATTATGTTGTTGCCCAAGAGATAATCATTTCTGTAGTTATCTATGTATAAAAAAAATCTATTGGGAATTCATACTATCCTAGATAGGCAGTACGTATGTAAGTAGGAGGGTACCTACCCGATGAATGTTTCAAAATAACTAGCTATTAAATATTATAATTTTAAGGTCATTTGCTCAAAATGTGCATTAATTATTTATCAAGGCACTCAAAGAATGTGTAGTAAAAATCAACAAGCTGACCCTGTAGTAAAAAATTAAACATCTATTTCCCGCGTCTTACTTAACTATTGGGTACCTACTTTACTTGGGTATTTTATAAAACTGCATGACAGGAACTGATTTACACAATAAATCCTTTTCCGTGCTCTCAAAAAAAAACCATTCACTTGATCAATCGCATTGCGCTTCTCGCTTGCACAACATTGCACCGAGCTCAGTGCGTTAAGTGCACGCGCACTCGGCCCGCGCTTGCAAAACGCAGTTCGTGGGTTTCCTGCACCTAACTCGGTCAGCGCAGTTGGTCGTCGAACTCCGAGAAATATGCACTTACCGAGTTATTAGTCACACTCGCTTTGTACCGTAATCACTGATATTGTAAACAGAGGTGGTCGAATAAAAGCAAAAAAGGATGGGGCATCATGGTACACGATCACTAGGGGTCGTTAACCTGCATCCGAATTATTTGCTTATGGCTTTGTACGTTCTTACTACCATTACATTAAATAAGAGGTACCTAAATTATTGTTAAGTATAAGTAGTTGATGTGTGGAAATCTTTGGGTGAGGCCTATGTCTAGCAGTGGACGTCTTTCGGCTGATAGATGGATAAGTAGTTGGTACTTAGCTACAAAGGTTAAAAACAAAACGTCGGGAACGTAAAAATCAAAAATAAACCGCGATAAAATCCTTAGAATTAGTTTTATTTCAATACAAAGGTTAGTTAAACAAACATTGGTAAGTATCTCGAGGTGAAGGAAGGTAGGTACCTTCCATATTCTACATATTCTATAATCAGGATGCGCAGTAAATAAAAGGAGAAATTAAAAAGATAAACCAAAGATAACCTTCAAAACCTATTCAATGATACCTCACTTAACATAGTTCGTTGACTTTATTTTATTTGTATTTTTCATTATATTGTGTCCGGTATTGATTTCTGTCATGTCTTTAGAGACACTCGCAAGATTAATACAAATCGATTGACGTAAGAATCATCAATATCGACTCACGCGTTTGGTCTCTAAAGCCACAAAGGAACAGACCTACATACATACATACATAAGCAGCTAAATACATTACCCTCGTTTGCGTAGCGCAGTCTAAAAACAGTAGATACCTATTTTTGGATGTAAAGTAAAGTAAAGGCGCACCCCTAGGTTTCAGCGTTTCAGCACTGATCTCCTTGTTTTCAATTGTTGATTGCAAATAGTACCTACCTAACTAGATTATGTACAATCCGCATTAGACTAGCATGTTCGTTTTGTAGATTTATGGACTGATCGCAATAAATATCTCCAGACTATCACACAATTTATATGGGTCGAATCTAACCAACGATTTTGTTATAAGAAGGTACCATACACTGTAATGACACGACACCCAGACGATGTCAAATTACGTAAAAAAATATTTCCAACATTTTCCCGGTAATGAGCAGAGCAACCTAAGTTCAAACGAATCCGAGAGCCAATGGTACTAACATTAAAATTACAACTTGGTAATTTCGCCACTAGTTCAAGCTGTCGTCATTTTAAGAATTCAGACTCGATTTATAAAATTATTCATGGAATCATTCGCAATAGAAATTTCCACAATTCCTCGGTCCTTATGATAATTTGGACTAAAAGGTACAAAGAACTCCCTTTTGCGTTCGTTAAAAATAATCATAAAAATTAAACATCTGGCTGGTTCTCATAACGAGAATATGCATGGGTGGGTGTACAGATAATTGTCTGTTAACAAATGAAAGCCCCTGAAAATTGGGTCACTGAAATTGTTCGCCGAGAAACATTAAAATGTTGCCTATTTGACTGTAAATCGATATCCCATATGCTTTACATGTATCAAAAACATTCTGATTTTGCTTTTATTTATTACTAGCTGCGCCCGGCGGTTTTACCCGCGATAAAAAGTATGAAAAATTAAAACATCTATCCCACGGGAACCATACATTTTACCGGGATAAAAATTAGCCTATGTGCTATTCCAGACTATAATCTATCTCTGTGCCAAATTTCATCCAGATCCGTTCAGCCGTTCGGGCGTGAAAGAGTAACAAACATCCATCCATCTATCCATCCATCCATAGATAGATAGATATAGATATATAGATAAGATAGATATAGATATATAGATAGATTAGGTAAATATAGATCAAGTTGCTATTATTTCTGTACTATTAGGTTCAGAAGGTTAAGGCTTTTACAATTTATTGTTGCAATGCAATAGCAATGATTTGTGTAGAGAATTGACTGTAATTGAAATGTAATTGTGCTTGTGTACAAATTGCTGGCAAAGATGGAAAATATGAGAGAAGTGATCGAGTGTCGATAAAGCAACTTTCAGTGTTACGAGACAGCTCTTCATTAATACATATTTAATTTCTTTAAATAGTAAGTACCCAATAATAAGTAAAAGTAACATTTGTGAAGGCAGATATCTTTTGTAACCGCTATAAATTTACACCAAGGTTCAATTATATTATGTTGCCCAAATAAACTTGCCATTTCAGTATTTTACGCTTAAAAATGCCACCGATCACAAAAGGCTACTACTAAAAAAAACTTTTATACGTTATGAACGAACATGTTCTATAATTTGGCGGTCAGGTAAATAATTACAAACTGGATAAATGTAAATATTATCGGATAAAAACCTTGAGCGAGGCCGCTTGAGTGCATGCGAACTTTAACTACTATTTCAACTATCCGATCAAAATGCTAAACATTGGATTGGTGACTGTTATTGTTTTAATTAGGTACATACTTACGACGTTATTGATGATAGACTGAATTTCATAAATGACGTAATTAAAGTTTTGGCTATTATGACCTAACTTATTATGTGTGAAGCCATGTCGGGTAGGATCAGCTTTACATTTTCACTGGACTCATAAGAAATTCTAACTAGCAACCCTACAATGAGGGAGGATAAAATGCAATATATGCAGGGGAAAGAAAAATCTAATTAAGTACAAAGTATTTTTTCTTGATTCGATTTGACGTAAGTAAGACGGAGGAAAAATATGTACCTACCTACCTACTAAGAACAGCCTATATATGGTCGAGTCATCCATCACACAAATGTTTCTAGTCTCCAAGTGCGTTTTAAGTGCACGTGCACTGAACCGGACCTTTTTTGCGCTTATAATACTATTATTACCATGATTGGAAGATAGATGGGACTTTCCATTATATTTCAGGCGCGAGGTCTATCAGATTTGCAGCGCGTGAAAATTCTAGTATATGCAACTAATTAAATAAATATAAATATCGCCAGACGAACACACTTTGTACAGTCCCAAACTAATCTACGCTTGTATTATGGGTACCGTACAATGGACTAGGGGCCATCGCTATAGGTATGTAAAACTTCAATAGATATTAAAAATCCATGCAAACATTCGTGCTCATCGCATAAATATTGCCCCGTACTCGAACCCGGGACTCTCGGCATAGAAAGCAGGGTCACTACCAACCGTGCTAATTAGGTAGTCAATTAATGCTGTAAACGAAAAAAGTTACCTTCCTTTCATTAAATTAAAGGCTAGTTATTTATTTCAACTGTCTGGATAACGTTAGACTCTCTTTAAGTTTATAGATGTGCAAAGTGGCTACCTTAGAACCTACTCGGTAGGTACGTATTATGCTTATTTATATTAAAAGTTAGCAAAAATGTGTGAAGTATTTTGACATCATGCCAGTTTTGACGTTACAACAATGGATGTTTTTGTCTTTTTGTTACAAGTGGCGAATATTATTCGTGTGTTGTAAAGGAATGTTATTAGTTTTGATGACATAATTCGCTAAGAATGAAAGGAAGAAAAAAAATACCTACTACACTAGTACGTCAACCACCTCAATCATCCCGTGACAATGGTTGCTGTTAAGCGGCCGAAACTTCGGGAACGTAAAAACAAAAAATAAACGCGAAAAAAATCCGAAAAAATAGTTTTATGTCAAAAAATACCTACGTTAAAAGGTTTTTTATTTGACGCATTTGAAATTCTTATAGTCTTCATGTCGTCCTATAGGCAAAAAATCAAATAGGCAAAAATATGTGCAAGGGAATTTGACATCTGGGAACCGAGACATCTTGTATCAGTCCTAGGTACTTGATCGTTCAGAAATTTTACTCTAATTATTTTTTTGGTTTCATATTTTTTTTTATTTAAAAGATAATAAATTATTTATAACAAAAAATAAATACCAATATTCACCACAAGTTGAAGACACAAGTCTTCAAAAGAGACTTTTTGGCGGGAAGTTGAACCGTGAAGCTGTTAATTTTGTTTTATTTCCAAAAGATGTGTTGGACCATAATGTGTAATATGAGTAGAATTTTAACCATTCTGTGTTCATAAAGTTAAAAATTACTCGACACTGGCAAAATGGCACTATTTTGTAGCTGATTGCCAACCTAAAAAATAAGAAGTCTTCAAAAATTACACTATGTTGTAGCTGATTGCTAACCTAAAAAATAAGAAGTCTTCAAAAATGGCACTATTTTGGAGCTGATTGCCAACCTAAAAATAAGAAGTCTTCTAAAATGGCACTATTTTGTAGCTGATTGCCAACCTAAAAAATAAGAAGTCTTCAAAAATTACACTATGTTGTAGCTGATTGCTAACCTAAAAAATAAGAAGTCTTCAAAAATGGCACTATTTTGGAGCTGATTGCCAACCTAAAAAATAAGAAGTCTTCAAAAATTACACTATGTTGTAGCTGATTGCTAACCTAAAAAATAAGAAGTCTTCAAAAATTACACTATGTTGTAGCTGATTGCTAACCTAAAAAATAAGAAGTCTTCAAAAATGGCACTATTTTGTAGCTGATTGCCAGCCTAAAAAATAAGAAGTCTTCAAAAATGGCACTATTTTGTAGCTGATTGCCAGCCTAAAAAATAAGAAGTCTTCAAAAATGGCACTATTTTGGAGCTGATTGCCAGCCTAAAAAATAAGAAGTCTTCAAAAATGGCACTATTTTGTAGCTGATTGCCAGCCTAAAAAATAAGAAGTCTTCAAAAATGGCACTATTTTGTAGCTGATTGCCAGCCTAAAAAATAAGAAGTCTTCAAAAATGGCACTATTTTGGAGCTGATTGCCAGCCTAAAAAATAAGAAGTCTTCAAAAATGGCACTATTTTGTAGCTGATTGCCAGCCTAAAAAATAAGAAGTCTTCAAAAATGGCACTATTTTGTAGCTGATTGCCAGCCTAAAAAATAAGAAGTCTTCAAAAATGGCACTATTTTGTAGCTGATTGCCAACCTAAAAAATAAGAAGTCTTCAAAAATTACACTATGTTGTAGCTGATTGCTAACCTAAAAAATAAGAAGTCTTCAAAAATGGCACTATTTTGGAGCTGATTGCCAACCTAAAAATAAGAAGTCTTCAAAAATGGCACTATTTTGGAGCTGATTGCCAACCTAAAAAATAAGAAGTCTTCAAAAATTACACTATGTTGTAGCTGATTGCTAACCTAAAAAATAAGAAGTCTTCAAAAATGGCACTATTTTGGAGCTGATTGCCAACCTAAAAATAAGAAGTCTTCAAAAATGGTACTATTTTGGAGCTGATTGCCAGCCTAAAAAATAAGAAGTCTTCAAAAATTACACTATGTTGTAGCTGATTGCTAACCTAAAAAATAAGAAGTCTTCAAAAATGGCACTATTTTGTAGCTGATTGCCAGCCTAAAAAAAGAACAAGTCTTCAAAACCCTGCGCATCCTCCACGTCCACCCACCCTCCGTTAGTCATTGTTATACATTGTCCACAATACAAAATGTATCATGGTGGCACTACCATACATAAATGGTCATTATTTCTAGATTCCATACCAGTTGTGGTAATTTCAACCAGCCTCTGGCCTTTGCAAAAATTACATCAGTCATCTAATTACAGTGGTATTATAGTATAATTATCCTGTATATTTTCTTACATCTCCTTTGTATACCTATAATCAGGGTGTCTAGTTTGAGTGTTCTTTTCGGGGACATTGTACATAATAATAATAATAATGCCACTGCTGGGCACGGGCCTCCCCTCAATGCGAGGGGGATTAGGCCATAGTCCACCACGCTGGCCCAGTGCGGGTTGGCGGACTTCACACGTCTTTCGAGGGGTTCTCTCAGACATCTGTTATATCGGTCAGGTTTATATCGAGTCCCTTATGTTTATTTTATAGCCGTACCGTACTGCAATCAATGTGGTTGAAGTACGGTCAAAATAAATACAAATCGCTCAGTTATTTTTAACATTTTTTAATAAGTACCTATCTACTTAATAAAATATATTATGCTAATTTTGTCCAACGCCTTGTCAGTTGCTACAATACATAAATACATTTTCCTAGAGTATACGAGTAAAAGCCGTATTTACACCCTATAGTGGGGCTAAAGCAATATTCCTTATATCGTGTCTATTGGCAGTGAATAATATGAAAAATGCTTACTCGTAAGTATATATCATTACAGATGTGTTGTAGGTACTTAAGTTACTAACAAACAATTATTTAATTATCGCGTTCCACCATCACACGGCCGGTTCAAAGATCGTTCCTTTGTGTCGTGATGCGGACGCGTTTTTCATTGTCTTTCCTCTTACTCACACGCCCGTCATATTACTAAGTTAAAAAGAGATAAAAAACTTTTTAACAAAATAAAAACCGTCTTCAAAAAACTAAAAAGCAAAAAATAATCTAATCTTGAAATCTACCTTGTCTAACCACATCAAATATTTAACTAATCTGAAGTCGGTGCCAAACTAACAACTGAGTCGAGTATTGCCGGTCTGCGCCAAAGACTATACCTACAAATTGGTCCGCGCATCTCGTTACTGAGTATACTTTTGTTATTCTTCGTCGGTTGTTTATTTGGCACCGACTTCAGATTAGTTAAATATTTGATGTGGTTAGACAAGGTAGATTTCAAGATTAGATTATTTTTTGCTTTTTAGTTTTTTGAAGACGGTTTTTATTTTGTTAAAAAGTTTTTTATTTTAAACTTTTTAGTGGATATATTTACTATTCTTTGTCACTAAAAAGATTTGTATATCAATCTTTTTACTGGATAATAGGTATACCAATAATCGAGATTATCTTGGCGCAACCCGTGAAATACGTAACACTGACAAGTTCCGCTGGCCATTTGTGGCCTTCTTCATCACTTCCACTTCAGCAAATGATACTTTCTGAATGCAAATGCTTGACTTCTTGATGAAAATACCAAAATTGCTATCGGTATGCCTATAAAATTTGAGGAGTCCTCTCAATTCCTCATGGATCCCATGATCAGAACATTTTTTTGAAAAAAATGGGACCAATCTGTAAACATATCCTTTCATATAAAAAAATAATTTTCCAAATCGGTTCATAAATGACGGAGATATGAGGTAACAAACATAAAAAAAAAAAAAAAAAGAAAAAAAATACAACCGAATTGAGAACCTCCTCCTTTTTTTTGAAGTCGGTTAATAAACATTATTGCATGCACCAATCGAATGTCATTCGCAGTTTGAAAAACGATTGTAATATACATGGAAGTGGATGAAGCGCGCATGTTTGAATTCAATGTAGGTAGGTTAATTGATGTATTGCCGCCACAGGCTGCATGATAATATATATCGGAGGGGTACTACAAATCGCTCACTAACTAATAGTTATATCCTTTTTTCTTTTTTTTATTGTGGGGAAATCCTCATGGATACCCAAGCAAGCAGGCCTCGGGGGAGGAAAGTGGGTTATGTCGGACTCCTACCGACTAAAACCCCACGGTGGTCCTTCCCCCGCCTTGTGGTGCGCTGCCACGGAAACGCTTTCGCACTCGTCTGCGACCGCGACCCCAGCAGCGGCCGTCTGCTTGACCAGATGCCTCCTCCTCACGGCAGCGTGGGCCACACCACGCCGCCGCGCCGTCCTCAAGGTCAACTAATAGTTCTATCCTAGCCTATCTATTTTTGGGTAAATGAAAAAGCTTCAATAACCCTAGTTTACTACTGAAACGAACGCTTTTAACATATCTGTCTCGTAGACTTTGTATGAGGAATTGAACAGAAATTGAAACTACACCGACGATCACAGATCACGAGAGATATGCCGTGCGGTTCAAGATGTATGGGAACTCGCTGTCTCCGTTTTTTCCCCACCACTCGCCGCAAAACACATGCAATTACATAAAACCAACCAATACGAAGTCTCACACACACACGCGTGCCAATAATTCGGTGAGTGCTGCGTCGTCGCCGCATACAGCGGCCGTACCACGCGACGCACCAGTTTATTCAAAGTATCGTTAGACGATCTATCCATTGCCTCGTACATTCACTCAGTAGCGAACATAGGTGGTACTTAAAGAGCCATGTATTTTGTACAAAAATAAAAAAGTCGTTGTGCTACATGAAAACTAAAATAACATAATAAAGGCATTAAATATTTTTTGATTTGTTGTTTTTAATGATTTTAAAGACGAATAAATAAAATACTGAATACCGGCTGGTGAAATGAGATTCCATCTTTCGCGTAGTTCACTTTGCTGCTAGTATTTTTGTACACAGCCACGGAATAACACGGCATTTAAAAAAAAAGTTAGAGCTCCGATACCGACGTGCAGTTGCAGCAGACTGACGGCGAAAACTCTATGTTAGCGTAATTTTGGCTAAAGGTGAGCGCAAGCCCACCGCTTTCATAACATATCTCCTCTAATATATCTGTGCCGACGATTTAATATCCAAGTTTATTTAAACTTTTTGGATGTATAGAGGTATAAATTCAATGTTGCTCTGCCTACAGTTCACTCTGTTTACTCGTAACTGTTTCCAGTTTAATTAAACATCAGATTGATTTCAGTATGAAATCATTCTAGAAGTCTATCTCAACGTGATTTTAAGTAATAAAAAAACTTAATTTCTAATTTAGGCCTAATACTGCAATGAAAATTAAAACTCGATACGCTTGAGCGCGCTCGTCACTCGCACGCGTCGCGTATCGCGCGGAGCGCTGTGTTGAGATCGAGTTGTTTAAGATACAATGCGCGCTCGAAAATTACAACATTTGTAACCCACCACTTTCGACATAAATGATTTCTATAATTATACTATAGGCATTAAGTGTAACCTTTACCCAAAGTTTTGTTACCATGTACATATTATATCTACGTATTATCTACCTACTCTTCGCAACAAGCGCGGGCGCAGGTTTAATAAAGTTGATCTGCTTGTCAGTGACTTCACAATATTGTTTTAATTCCGACCAATTGCCGCTCAATTGGTAACAATTACTGTGTGCCATTTGGGTATTATGTTCGGTTAAAACATACATTTTTATTAACATACTCGACCTTTAGGCCAGAATGTTTTTTTTTTTTTTTTTCCTTTGATCTTTGTAGAAGGGATTTGTAGGTCGTTTTGGGTTCTACATTTGGCTTATGTTGGTGCAAATGGCTTAATATGATGGTGCTTAATGTTTTTGTCCCTCTGCTAGTGGATACAGAGAAGGCCAGAATGTTAGGCACGCGTGGCGCTGCCTAAGCTACACACTAGGCATTTCATGCAGGTAAGCAGACCTGCATGGGATGCTTAGTGTTAAGGTTACGGACATTCCAGTTAAAGCAGTTCGTATATAATTATAGTTCGGCATTATGACCGCCAGTGGCGGAGGACCGTGATGTGGGGAAATCATTGGGGGAGGCCTATGTCCAGCAGTGGACGTCTTTCGGGTGATAGATGGATAGACAGATTATGCCCGTTGGTGTGCTAAGTGGAACAGAATAATTGCAAATCGAAAACAAATTCCTGTCTGTTTTCATGAATGATAGAACCAGGCAGACCGATTGCATAAAGTTTATTAGCTATACATAGCCACTTTTGTTTCGATATTAGAACTTTCACTTGCAGTGCATAATGCCTCGGCTTGTAACACTACGAAATTGAGTGGGCTTATGCTGTAGATAATGTTTAGGTATCTATTTATACCTAGCTTCATAGTTATCATACAGCCGTCCTGACCTGAATGTTCTAATTTTCGAATTAAACCTTATTCGAACTATTAGAAACATTGAAAAAAAACCTATTTTATCGCGTTTGTTTTATGTTCCAACTTCACATTAAAGTTCCACAATTCTCTTTTCTGTCATCGGAGCTTTAGCCTGAAACTGTGCCTGCGCAACCATTGACTTTGCTCTACAGTACTATTTATTTAATTGCTATTGGCCTATACAATAGCGAAAGCCTTGTTGAAATTGGTCCAGTAGTTTTTCCACGATGCTCGAAAAGCAAACAACATTCTAAAACACTTGTTTTTTTGCAAAGAATTTGCTTGTGCAAAGAAACATTTTTTTAATAACCTCAAATGTAGAGACAGCACTTTTATAAGAGAATAGATCACCGCTTTTGTTCTATCAAGCCTTTTTTTTTTAAATCGTCATAAGGAAATTCTGACTTTACATAAAGATTACAAATTCGCATAAGAAGCGCAAGTTCAAAGGTTAGTACATCCTTTATGAATCAGCCTGTATACTTTTTCTTAACAATACTACTTATAGTTTTTGTATGAATGATTCTACATTGTGACTTATCGCACCACATTCTCATGTAGGTCACACATACATATGCATTTCAATAACTAAATACGTAATTGCAAAACATAAACAAAGACTCACTGAGCATCTTCTTGTCATAGGCCGCACATTATCTATACTCTATACTAATATTATAAATGTGAAAGTTTGGATGGATGGATAGATGGATGGATGGATGGATGGATGTTTGTTACTCTTTCACGCCCGAACGGCTGATCTGATCTGGATGAAATTTGGCATAGCTGGAATAGCACATAGGCTACTTTTTATCCCGGTAAAATGTATGGTTCCCGTGGGATAGATGTTTTAATTTTTCATACTTTTTATCGCGGGCAACACCGCCGGGCGCAGCTAGTTGTTAATATGTATTAATCACTATAACTACTCCACATATTCAATAACACACACTATACAATTCACGAGGAGGCTTAGTATGAGTTTTGACAGCACCAAATACCGATTGAGTGATCTTTTCATACATTTTTCAGCAGTGTCCCTAGTGGAAACGGGTAGACTGCGAAATGTATAGAAACATTCAATCACTCGACCGGTTCTGAATATATTCTAAACTATCATAACTAAGGACCGATATAAGGTCTAAAATATGCGCCAAGAAAAGATTATCTCCATTAATATTTAATGTATTGAGGGCAAACTGACTTGTTTCCATATTTTTACCATTGAAACTGGACGTGTCGTATTGGTTTGAAAGATTCGAACACTGGATCAGCTCATTAGTTTGAATGAATCGAAAGGCTCAGCATGCACTGAAGAGTTCCTTGAGAAATATTTCCAGTTTCGATATTTTGCAATATTCTCTCACTCATCATTCAACAGAAACAGTTAAAAAATGTTAACTGAAGTACCTACACGCGTCCTCTCAACGAGAGTGTCTGTGAAAATATTTACATTAACGGCATCGTTAATTTTATCTTTTCCCAGCGGATCACGAAGAATATTTTAGTATGTTATTAATTATACAAAAGTGTTGGTCCATCGATGTAAACTATCCTTGGCTGTAGTTTCTTCTCTTTTCAATGCTAACTTAACGTTTTAGATCGTTCGGTAGAGGCGCTGTTTAACACCGCAGACTACAGTATACACTTTTCGCTTTCGAAATAACTCGCACTCAAGGCTAAGGCCCCTTTTTGGCGTTTAAGCGCTATACTATTATTGTAATTAAGTATAATCAGCCGCAAGATTAGGGACGACTAGTTTAATATCACCGTTTTTTTAACGACATCAAATCGTTCCATAGTATTCACCAACAAAGTTGATCTACGTATCGGTGTGTTACGCTCCCGTAAGACTCCATTAGCTAGACATTCCTATGTTTACTATTCCAGTTATGTTTCGTCTTCTTCTTTTTTTACGAAACGATATGCGATGAAATAATATGAATATGGCCTCACCCACAACCTAGTGGGTATTTTAATAATAATTACTAATTTCGTCAATGATTAATGCCAATCCAAAACAATCAACAAGATGGACGGGGTCAAATACAAACGTCATTTGTCCAGCTGGCGTCTTGATATCACAATAATATTAATTGATACAAGATTGACCAATTAACCTTGACGGGAGATAGATGTCAAGGTTATTAGAAAACACTCCACGTGACCACAAATGGCAGAAAAATTCAAGCTGGAATAAGCATTAAGACTTTCTCCCTTTAGCTGGTAGCAATAAGGCCTTGTAGTGGCCATTTGAGCTAAAGAGCTAAGACTGATTAATATCCAAATAGTTTAATTGGTAAATGTGAAGCGTAGTGTAGCCTCAACTATGCCTAGTTTACATTTTAAGTCTGAGCTTAAGAGATGCACTCTGACAGTTCTCTATGTAAATGGGTCAAGCAATTCCCATGTCTACGTGGCCGCAAAGGGATGCTTCATATAAAACAAACAGGCCCAGGGGGCTTACCATGAACTATAAGAAAACTTGTCAAGTACAGGACAGTTCAACTAACGGTGCAAACCTGACAGGTTTCCATTTCGTACCATGAACCTATTCCCGCTGACCTGCAATTACTCTACTTCTTAGCGGCAAGATTGTCTTTGACCTGCACGGTGATTTATTTTTTAAATCCCGTTCTGAAATAGACTTTCTTATCGGTTTTTCGGTTTTTAAAACAAAATGTTAAACGATGGTTTTAGTCACTCAGAAATTAAAGATTATGATATTTGTGACGAAAACATAATCCTCGCCACTTATTAGGCTTAGAGACTTATCGTTTCTAATTATGGGACAAAAAATAATCGTCAAGAGGCATCTATATTTTTGAACGTAACCAACCACTTGACATGTCAAATAAAATATTTGATTTATTATAGGAGGGATAATTTGAAAACGCTGAAGTGCAGTTTTGATTTATTTATTAAGTACTTTAGAAGCTGCAAAAAATTAAGATGAAATTGTATTTTGTAACCGTGGTCGGTGCTGTGCATACGTATTCCGTAATAACTCGCTATGGCTGCATCTCGAAGAGTTTCCTATGAGCAATTGGAAGTTTTATGGGAATTTCTTAATATACATAAGGATTTGGCGATGGGACATAATAAATGTGTTCAAGCTCGCGAAATGTCTCGAAGATTGTGGATGGAGGTAGCCCAAAACCTGAATTGTTTAGTTGGCGGTGCGGTAAAAGAACCAAAAGGCTGGGCGGCTGTAAGTTTGTTTCCAATAATTTTTTTTAAACTAAGTATGTATAACAAAATAATCATGGCTTGTTGTTTTTAGTATTGGGTGGATTATAAAGGCAGAATCAAGAGAAAATGTACTGCGATACGTGTCCCAATCCCGCACAGGTGGGGGACCCAGAGAAAATATCACCCTCACCGAGATAGAAAAGAAATATCTTTCTATATTGGGTGAGGACTATGGTATGGGTCTACCGGGTATTCAAGTTAACCCTTTGGATACTGATAGTACTAATGTAAGTTTGATTGCATATACATAAGTTATTATTTAAATACCTTAATTATATAGACACTTGTATTTCATATCTATGACTCAGGTTCGGACATTTGTACTCATCACTAAATCTATCCCTACTGGTATTCAAACCCAGGGCCCTTGTCACCGAGGGTGGGGTTACTACCAACTGAGCTAATTGGGTTGTAAAGTTATTAGTGTAGTATAGTAATATTGGAATGTTTGTACACCTAATAAATTTATTTTTGTTTTAAGGCACCATCAACTTCATCTCAATCAATATTGGAAAATATACATATATCACACATTGAAGTTGGTGAAGAAATTGTGGCCAATAGATTGTCTCCAAGAGATATGCCTCAGGGTACTGCGATAATTGTGGAGCAGCCAGTCGCAGTAGCTATTCCATCCACTAGCCAGCCAGCAGCAGAGGGAAACAGTGTTCGTCGTCCTAGAAGACAAAGGCGGAGGGCTACACCTATGTCTCAGGATGATGTGCGCAGATCCCTTATAGAGTCAAGTCGTTTACGAGCACAAGCGACTCAAAATATAAATGAAACTCTAATATCTATTTTGAATATACTCACTCAGATGGTGGCTATATTCGAAAGACAAGAGAATAGATGAGAACTCGTATATTTTCTTTATTTTTTTTATTTTCTTTTAATTTTATACTGTGCATCTAACCTAAAGTAAACTTAAAATTACATGAAAAAGATTCAGTAAACCAAAATCGTCTGAATACCTACCTACTATTTAATAAACACTGCCCTCCTTTGAGGGACACAGTCAGTAATTGAAACTACACTAATGAAATAAAATTAAGACCTTAATTAACTACACTTATATGTATAAACTTATAATTTAATTCCTTGTTGTAATTCAATACTTTGTGAATTGCTTGAAGTATGCGCCTCAGAACTATTGTCTTCAATATGGTGTGTAGAGCTTGGTTGTAATTGAGCTTCTTGTAATGCTTCTTCAGATGTCATTTCTTGTCAAATTCTCCATGTAAGGTTTCAACCGGTGGTTGGTCCTTATGAATGTGTCATGTGTTGCTTCACCATGACTAGCATCTACACTTATTATCTCCATATCACAGTTGCAAATCTGAAATCATCAAAATGAACTTTTCATCACCATGTATATGTATAGTGAATCAAAATTAATATATATTTACTCTTACAGAAACAATTATTGTTAAAAGAAATCCCAGGAGTATAAAGTTTAAGGTAAAAAATAGGTATTTAAATTTTATATTCCTGGCATTGGGGAACTATATTGTGCAATGAAAAGCCCACAATTAGTTACACAATAACTTATAACAGAATCTATTTATCATGAATTTATTGAAGCTGATTATATGTTGTGTAATTTATAAATTAGTAATTTTAAGTTTACTTACTATTTGTATGTTTAAGGAATGATACTGCTTTCTACAATAAAAGCGTTCCTCATGTTCCAATGGCCGTTTAATAGCTATATGTGTCCCATCTATACAACCTATCACTCAGGCATCCCAAATATATTGTAAAATCTGTAAGCAAGCAATATAAATTAAAATACTTAACAAAAATATTAAGATAGGTAGTCAACTGCAATAATTTGGATACATACACATATTCTAGAGGAAATCAATGTTAAATAAAGAACCTAAATGAAATGATTGGGTATAATAAATAAATATAGGTACAATTCACATATAATTATTTAAGTGTAAGGTTGCCTCTATAGTTAATTTTGATTATTGTAATATACTTACTGTTACTTCAATTGATAGATCTGTCGATTTCTTAGGCTGAGGCATGAAAGGGCGTAGCTCATTGCAAAGCCCAACAACTAGTACCTAGTTCCTTTGTCAACATATATCACTTGACGAACATGTTGTCTTGCATGTCGATTGGCTTGGTAGTGTTTCTTAACACACATCATTCCAGCTTTGCAGCCTGTTTATTATTAGCATCTTCCTCTAAAAACTCAAAAATTTCATCTTCGTCACATATCTAAAATAAACAAGAAAAATCATATACATGAAGTAAAAAATACTAAAAAATGTACTTTAGTACCATAAAGTAATATTTTAATGAATATTTGTACAAAATACTTACCTTTAAAACCAATATAAAAAACAAACAGGACAATAAAAGTTACTTTCGGCAGGCTGCAATAATTTGACATAAACACAGATTAATTTTCGATAAACTCATGTCATAAGTCGCGTCATGGTACGTTATTGCAGGACAGAAGCAGCGTTTTTGTAGTCACGTGACCTCTGACCTGCTAGTGTCACGTGGTCGCTGGCTTGCCTGTATTTTAGCGAGCTCATGGTACGAAATAGCAGGACAGCTCAATTATCGGCTATAATTGACCTGCTATAAGAGTTCATGGTAAGCCCCCTGTTCACGCAGCTATTCCTACAGTGCCAGGGTGGCAGTTTATAGACGTTTTTCTAAAGGCCTTTGACTGGATATTTCAAGCGGAAATAATGTACTTATTAATATTGTGCATATAATCTTCCATATATAAAGGTTAGGTCTCATTAAATTTCTGTCTTTGTTATTAGGTTTTTCGTCGTTTGAAAGTATTTTTTTGATCTGTTGGTAATGAGAGTGTTAAAGTGGGTACCTACTTACATATGTTTATTTACTTACTACCATGTGCCCGATCGTAATTTAAAAAAGATGTTTTTTCATACAAACATTGATCCCTCATTTGTTCGAGAAATTTGACAGAGACCATAACACGGATGAAACACATATTAAACAGAAATTATGTAGAGAATAGTGTCTATTTTCATCGTAATTCGTAATGCTAGGCATCTACGCTCTAAGCTGATCTGAACCGATTTTCATGAAATTAATAAACCTGTAGCGGAGGTTCTATGTCCGCGAGAAGTAGCTGGCCGCTTCACGGCCGGTTTCGAATCGATGTCAGGATGACGTTTGTGGTTAGAGTTCTCTTGTTTTATTTGCGGTTCATGTAAATGCTAAATGAAGAATTATATTATATATTTAAACAGCAAGACAAGGTTATTATTATTTGTTAACACTTTTTTCGCCAACCTATATGTTGCAGAAATAGACCCCGGCTATTTCTACAAACCTATATTAGTAGATCGTTGTTTAGTTTTGTAAATTGATTAGTAGCACTGGTGTTTTTAATCATGCCTATTAGTCAGTTAAATAGAGCTAATTAAAGCATGTTTAAAGTAAATATATTATGTGTAATATGATACATAATAGGTATGGAAGGCCGCTCTACCATATCGATAAGTAGGTACTTTTACGTTTATTATCAAAACCGTTACGCTGCAGAATAAAATCTATGGGGATCAGCGGAGCCAAGGGGAACCGTCTAAATTAAAAATAGAATAGGAAAAAACAACAAAATCCAACTACTAATCATACACCTCCTTAATTATTATTAGCCAACGAAAAGAAAAGGTCAGGAGTATTGATTTATTTTAAAAATAGAGCATAATTGTACGAGTGGTTGACTGGACTGAATGCGATATGGGAGACATCATAGACAAATGTATTATTTTTAACCCGACGACGCTGGGAATGCACTCAAAACTTTTTCCTAATATAGGACAGTTATTTCCCAAGCCGCGATATCCGCAGTGCGCGGGCCGACTTCAGCTCCGCCAGCCAGAAAGAGGCCACATTGCGCCAGAAAGAGATGGACGCGATGACCGAAATCGATGTTAGAGGGAGAAGTTACATTCCCTGTCTTACTCGCCGCCGGTGCGTGCGTACCGAGAATGCACTCGCAGTCCCCCCTTACCGGCGCGTAATGTACTCAATTCGCACTCGGCCTGGCTGGCGACGTAACAAGAATTAACAGAAAACAACACCACGGACTACAGAAGTAACGATACGGTAGTATGTCTAATTCCAATAGAATTATTCTAATTTTATTGGGCCAGCCTTTCTGTGTTTTTGCGTAAGTAATGTTAAATAGGCTCCTGTTTTTTTTATAAATTGATGTACCTACTTAAGCAAATGGTAGGAGATGGAGGCCTTGTTTATGTCGGCTTGCCGTACCGACTTATTAAACAAACGGAAATTTAAACAACTCGTGTTACATTACCTCACAGTAGAATTGACAATCGATTGCCAATTTGTCGGGTTCACAAACATTAAACAGCTGTAGAGCTTCGGGCACGATCGCCTTTGTTCGGTGCCAGAGCTACACAAGTACACAGAGTAGGTACTAACAGTCCCGTCGAATCGAGTTCGTTGTTCGTTGTCGTGGAGGATGAATCAGTCAGTAGCACATGAGTATTGCCAGAGAGAGGGCGTGCGCGAGCCGCCGGGAAAAACAATAAAATATTTAACCAAGAAATCCTTTGTAGTGTAGATTTTATTGTTCCGTATTTTACTTCATGAGTGTGACAACCGTGATCTGTGACTGAAGAATCTCATTCATGTTTAAAGAACACTGAAATTACTGAATTTAAAGGTAAAGAAAAAATATTGTTTATTTCGTCTGTCATTTCGTGAAATGTTAAACGCTAAGATGTCTCCGCAATTTTGTTGAGTTTCAGAAATAAATTATCCAAATTCCTATGAATTAATGCTAAAGGATCCACGTCAAATTTCAGTGTTTATTTCGAACGACGCCGTTCTGTTGTGCCAAATGTATAACAATTGGAGGGTAGGGGCATTCCTTTTAAAATCATTTAAAACAATTTTTAAATAGTATCATGGTTTCATATAGGATCGTGTTCATCAAAGCAAAAGTAGTCTATCTATATATATATAAAGGGTACATAAATAAAAATACAATTATAGAACTAAATATGTTGGTAATACCCAATCAGCCTGAACAAAATTAACAATATTAGCTTTCGACCAATATTGACGGAACATTATCGCGCATCCACTGTGATACATAAAACCTACATGTAGAGGTAGATTAAATAAATCATATGTAGAGCCACATAATCTTTGTGTCTACACTGAATGAATCTACAGCAAATGAGAATGTGGCATGTAGGCCACAATATTTAACCACGATAAAAAACAAAGAAGCTTAGATTCACTCATGTGAGTCAGGCTGTCTACGACGATAATGATTAATTGCGTGCTAAAAAACCAACTTAATACTTAATGATGATGGGTAAAGATATCACTAACCCTCCACCAGAAATCAGGCACGATAAATTACTAATAGAAAAAAGCAGACCAAAAGCGCCCATGCGGTCGAAGTTTAAGATCGATGGTTATGCTTTGCTGATTATGAGAATATTCTTGAAACTCTTACGTATGTTAAAGTCTTTGTAAAGGCATAATTCGGACATCACTGCTTTTATGTATATTTAACATTTTGATTACATCCTTATGCGCAACCAATCGGTTTGATAATGTTCACTGACATTTAGAAATCAATATTTATTATTTTCGCTTTTTGGCTATAAACTGGATACTTTATCAATAGGTACCATATTTGTTGTTAGCTACTCGGCTTCAGCAGCAGAAAATATGTGTGTTCCTCTAATATTCCCACGAACGACAAAATATTACACATCAATTTACCACATCTACAAGTTATTTCTTTATAACATTATAAAGAAATAACAATTTGGTCATGTCAATTAAAACAATATTGCAATTCGTAATTCACGACTTTGTAACAAAAAGTACCGAAGCTTCTATGTTCTTGAACCGACGACATCTCCGTAAAGAACGATTTGGGTAGGACCGGTTTATGCAGGTTTTTGTTGCCAAACGTTGCCCTCTATCAACTTGTTTGTCCGCTCTTTAATTCATTGCTTCTGCACTACCGTGTGAAACATTCAATTGTCTATGATTATTCTTACAATTGTTTGTTCGAGGTTTCTTGCTTAAGGAGTATCGAGTTGTTCGTACCAGCAAAATGATTGCTGGTATAATTTCATTTAGGTATTAGTTAGCAGAAAATATTGTCCACACCTGCTGGTCTAGTTTTAATATTGTAACCGGAAAGTTCTACACCAACATTTGGATATGGCAACATATTTCTACGTCGGATACAGATTCTAATACGTCGTGACAGTGAGGATTATATCAACAACAAAGGGGTTGTGTTAACCCTTTCCACACTAATAATACGCCACGTCTACAGAAATAGATCTGAAATACAGAGACACGTGTATCAACTTATCGTCCCACACATATTTTTCGGGCCCAAGCAAATTGCTTGTAAACAAAATTGCCTCAAGAGCACTTGGCCTAATGAGAAGATTGTTTCTTGATTGGTACCCTAGTGATTGTAGGTTCACAATGTCTAGCCTTTTTGCAATTAAATATTTGCCTACCTACTTTAAACCTTGTATCTCATCACCAGTGTCTTGCAACTTCATGCTATGGTCCACGTGACAACCACAATATTTGACTTTAGTTTGTATGAGCTCTTAACTAAATGGTTATGGACTCTAAGAACACGCTAGATGTTAATTGTTGTAATAGAAAGTACTTAACTTGCAGTACTTGGAACTAGTATCAGTGACTAGACTTATTATTGCATCCCGTTTGTCTAACTTTCTCCTAGAAATAAGAACATACAATTACATCAAATTTCCTCAAGTTATCTTCTAGTGCTGTATTTTAAATTACTCAAATTGGTAAAACTTACAATTTTGAATACAGATCGTTATACATTTTTGGGGTGTCAGAAAGAAAAACTACGGGCATTTTATCGGGAATCAGTTAAGTCAGATAGACGTGTTGATCCCATTTTACAGCTATAATTGATGAACCTACGCAAACCCTTGCCATTTTGAAACAATTTGGATGCGACGCGTTAATTCATAATGGTAATGGTGCCTTTATCGTCACGCAGCACTATGTAATAGGGTCGACTCTTGTTTAAATTTAGCTTCGCATCAGATACGCTAGCTGACCGCCCCTGAACTGATGATGGCCCGGTGGTTCCTATACATATCCACACAAATACGTCTATTGTTTAGTCTCATAGATAGGTAGTTAATCGTAATAATATGCATAGTTTTACACTATGCATATTATTACGATTAACTACCAATTACCTAGTATACTATGGACTGAGCAATTCCAATGTCACCTGGAATTTATAAAGATTCCAACATATAAGTAGCGTACCATGACTGCCAGTACCATTACGTGACTAGCAGTCATTGTTGACTTAGCGCCTTAAAAATGTCTCTTTGCAGAGTATCTATGTCAAAACAGTTATTTGTGAGAGGGATATGACTACTTTTCAGATAGCGATTAGAAAATTTAAAGATGTAGAGTATTATTATCTACCATACCTTGCTTACAAGGGATATAATCTGCTCCCTAATCACTTAAATCTGTTTAAAAATATATTGGGTTATAGCTATGTAGGTGTAATCCATCAGACGACGACCACCTAACCTAAATTCCTTAATAAACTTCGCGCTGGGTCAAGCTTTTCGCAACACGGATTCGAGAAAATGTGATCCTTTAAACTGGGTTAGGCTTTGGGTACCCAATCAACGCTGGGTACCATTAGGTCCGTACACAAAGTTTGGGAATCATGTTTTTAAAGATTTATTACGATATGTTACAGACAAATCTTAAAGGAAAGACTATGATAATATATTGATTCGAATAATTAACATCTTTGGTGTATCCGGACTTTCTATTCTTGACTTTCTTATCTTAGGCGAAGAAAAAAAGTAATACTAATAATTTTCGTCGAACAAAATAGTATTTTTCCAAGATTGTATGTACCAAAGACATACACAAACAATTGATTATTAATACCTATTGTTTATACACTTTCAATTGAAATCAATTTTCACGCATTCGAAGCCAATGCGCAAGTCGCGTGACTAACAAAGTGAACGATATCGCTCGTGAACCTACTTAAAACCTCAAAGTAAATGGATTTTACAGAGGTAATGCTCGAGGTCACATTGATAAAAGTGTTAGTTTATAGTAACTAACTAGTGGTAGCAAAATAGTCGTGTACTGACTGACCAAGGGGACTTTGCTTGTAGTCAGTACACGGTTCCCGGGACAATAGTTGCCTCGCCCTGAGCCTTCGCGTTTGCCGATTGCTTGAATCTAACCTAAGGCGGACGCGAGCGACATGTGCCGGATTTTGAGAGGCTGCGCAGATAGTGAATACACAGCAATATACTTTTTAATTATGAATACCTCATTGGTCATACAATTGATATCCTAAGGGTTTATACTCTTAACCCAAATTTATAGAAATGTTAATAAATTAACGATTGCATTACGAACACTTTTTAAATGGACGAAAACATCAATTTGATGTACAACTTTCTACCTATTGACACTCATATTTTGTGATTCTTATAACTGTACCTCCTTAGTAATGTAGTAGCTCACACGATGGATAACTTTATGAATAATTATGTAGGTATGTCTGACCTGCGTTCTCCATAATATCACGCGGGTTAAAATTTATTTGCATTTTCGGTTAAATAATCTTAACTTAGGTTATCAACTTAACTATGATCGTGACAATGTTGGTAACATTCAAGGAAGATTGCATAACAATGTAGGTATTATTTTTAGGTACATACATTCTTTAAATCTCGTAAGAGTCAAACATTTTTTTTTTCGTGGGGAAAACCTCATAAATACCCGCAAGCCTCTGGGAGACAAGCAGGTTACGCCGGACTCCTACCGACTAAAATCCCACGGCGGTCCTTCTCCCGCCTTGTGGTGAAGGCGCCTCGGGAACGCTTTCGCACTCGTCCGCGAACCCAATTAGAGTCTAACCTACTTCAACCATTCTTCTTCTCTGCCTAAAGATAAACCAGCAACGGTATCTAAATGTCAATGCATTTCTTATTATTTATTACTTATGCCATTATATTTGATACTGAAAGCATATAAGGGTCACGGGATTTATTTTTGGTATTGCGTGTATAGTGGCTATCAATTGTATCGATCGCCCGCTATTCGAGTAACTCTACACGTGCACTGAGTTTCTAACATTGCGTGTTGTATGTTATATAATATTCAGTTGAAGAGGTATTATTTTAGGCAGCAAAGTGAGGGGCTTTGAGTCAAATAACGTAGTAACATACGTACCCTAGCTATTACAAGCTATGAGAACGTTCAAGAACAGTCTCTTTTTAGAAAAACAAAGACTTGGGCTGCGTTCCCACTACGCCGGACCGGCAGATCTGCCGGAAACCGGACACCGGACAGAGTGTTCACATTACATCGGATCCCGGAAGAAATTCAGACAGTCAAGTACTTACCTCAGTTCAGAACAGGTCTCTCTTGGACAAGCGTAATTAAAGTTTCTGCTTGAATATCCATGCTAAACGTCTACTTTTACCAGAAAATGCGAGCCGAATGACGTGAGTGGAACACGGGCGGGGCGAGGGGGGCACGAGCGGGGCGAGCGGGGGACAGATACCGGCACAAACTCGTTCACATTACTCTGGGCCCGGTCGTTCTACCGGCAATTCGTAGTGACAAAACGCTCGGTAAAAATGCCGGGCTCGGCAAAAATGCCGGACCCGGGATAATGTGAATAGCTTCATATAAATTGTACAGCCACTAGCCCTTCCGGCAGATTTAGCGGCGCGGCAGATCTGCCGGTCCGGCGTAGTGGGAACCCTGCCTTACTGTAAATTTACATTTCCATTGTTTTAAACTTGAATATTGTTGTGAAATATTCACACTGATGTAGAGATATGGATTGAATTATTTTATTATTTTAAAATCCTAATTTCTTGCTAATTATGTTGCTTCAAAACTAGGTATAGGTAACTTTGATAAGGCTAGTACCTAGTCAGTTAAAGGATGTGCAAGCCTACACTATTACAATTTAGTATACGTAAATATGCTATGTATACATAAACATGCTATATATCGTGCCTCAATGAACTCATAACTCAGAGTAAACAGTATTCCATTAAACAAGTTATCGCTGTGTAGTTTTAAGCGGACTAATATATTTGATACAACTACTGTTTAAATATTGTACTGCTTATTCAGCAAGTACCTATTTAGACTAGTTTAGTATAATATTGAGAGTTTTAAGTTACTTTCCCCCAATTCATATAAAACCGCGCCGTCAACCATCGAACAATGCTATATTTAAGTCATTCCATATTGTTTCCAAAGATTCTTATAAAAGTTGGCAGAGTGTACGACTGGTATTGAAAAATAATCGATACTGGAATACTCCATCAACTGTGAACTGTGTAGGTACCATGATAGAATGCTCATGCAAAACAGGTAAAGATATACATAACAATATCTCTACGCAACTTCTATTTCGGAAACCTTCCGTATCTAACTACCCATGAATAACGAATGACAGTAAAAATAATCTCAAATCTGTACAGCCAAATTTCGCATGCCCTGTCTGACTTTGGTAGTTATTTGCCTGAATTATGAGTATCTATCTATTTAATTGAATTTTCGTTTCGTTGCAAAATGTGCGTATTCCGAATTTTAATGATACATGTGTGTGTGTTTATCTCTTTTTTCTAATTTCTTCAATCTAGATTATGTGCCAAGTTATTGAACAGATTGAGGTCAAACTCAATTCTAGGTTAATCTTCATTTTTTTCTGTTCCATCGAAACAACTGTATTCAGTATTGATCATAATATCTCATTCTAGTTAGTATCAGCCCACTGCTGGGTATAGGCGTCTCCTCATTCAAACCAATCGCTTAATTTTATTTAAAATAATCTACTAAATCGACATATGCTTGAAAAAAAAACATTCTTGTAAGGAAGATGCTTAGCAAGATTACATTTTTACCTAACCATCGACCCTGGAATGTTCTCCCAGTGTGAAGTACTATTTTAGCTGCTGTGAGATCGAGAGCCCTGCCTCTGACAATAAACAGAACGTTATATAATTTTACTGTAAAATAATAAGAAATTGTGAATGTGATCAGATGCTTCCCACAATGAGAATGGTGTATGTGTTATGTCTATTGTGCCATACACTATTGCACATAAAAATCACCGAGAACCTTGTATAAGGTATATTATTTTAGTCATTAAATTTAAATGACTTCTTTTAAACGTGTTTTCAAGGCGTCTCTACCAACTTAGCTACACTGTTAGGTAATAAAAGATTATATTACCATTGTTATGTATAAGTTTCTTACTGTTAGGCTTCATGGTTTAAGCTCTGTTAGAGTTTTCCGTGGGCACATTCGTAGGCGATACGTACCTAAATAGAATGTTGAACAGGACCATTAGCTTATACAATACATGATTTTTTTTTAATCATTGCATCTTCATTGGACAACTTGTTTCAAATTTTGCAATTACATTTAGTAAGACAGTCAGTGAATAAATAACGATGATTTAATTAATTATTCTTAATTTCAATTTGTAATTTATATATGGGCCTCTGCCTGCAATTTTTTTAAAATTTATTGTTTATTAATTCGGTTAACCAACATTGCCATAATGCGATCTAAATGCCTTAGAAAATGTTACGTCTAGACTGTAATGTTGGTACACATAAGTACAGACCTTGGTCGAGGCGTCAACTTCCTGCCTCGGCTCACTGCCGTTTCCTTTTGTTAAACAAAAGAACTACTCGACGATCGTTGATAATAACATCCCTTTAACTGGTGATCTGTTGACATGCGCGCACGCAACTATGACGTTTAACATCATTGTTATCGAGTCATTATCGTCATTAAGTATCTTCGAATGTGCAAAAACTTTATGCCAAACCTGAAATAATACTACTTTGAGGAATATACGGGCAAGTAACTGAGAAGTACAAAAATACTAAACACAAATTCGAATTTTGTATATTTTTTTATAAAATAATTTACATAAGTATAATTTTTATGAACTCGCACTGTGACAATGCGATGGGAAAAAATCCAGCTTTACAAACTGTTGCGCTCATCACGTAAAGTTGGCCCCTACCTAGATTCAAACCTGGGACCCTCGGTACAGGAAGTAAGGTCACTACCAACTGTGCCGACCGGGTCGCCAATAGATTTTCAACCAATATACATATATATAATATCGTTGATGAAAATATGTTATCGCCCTAAGTAGACAGACAGCCGCAGGGAGCCATAGTGGACTCGATCAAGCAATGATTTATCAATTGATTCATGTTCATAATGACTACTACGATAAAAGGCACACACTTGCTCATTGCACGTGTTCTGGTACTCTGTATGCGTATGATATTTTTGTTATTTTTTATAAAACATTTGTGTGATGGCGCATTTAATGGGAAATTTGATAAAGGTAGGGAAATAAAAAATGTTCCTACTTCTTATACTTAGTAGGTTTAGTAAAGCCAATGTAGAATTTTATGATTATGACAGAAAACCACTTGGAATATGTGTCAATTTATGTCAAATAATAATGGCGAGGTCATTTTCGTACACTGTTACAAGGCAAAAAGCATCGACACCTGAATCAAGTTAATATGCTGACGCCATTTTCATATCCACATGTCACATCCATTATTTTATTTATAATGCGTATTTATTGAATGTGTTATTGCTATTAATTACGTGACATTGGCAAAATACCCGCTAAGTTTTGGGTGAGGCCATATCAATATCCATTTTATTGCATCGTATCTCATTTCGTAAAGATTGAAGAAGAAGAAATTAATATGCCCACTTGTCATCTTTCATTTTGAATGTTTACAGCTAATTCAATAACCAATTTCATTACCCTATCATTTTTAACGGACTCACTAACAATTTAATATAGTATTTTTTTTAAATTATCAACAAACTATTAATGTCAAGTCCAACTCTATTTGATTACAAACCGCAGCATTAGACAACATTAACCTTGACTATAAAATTATGTTATTTGCCCAATGAGTACAACATGTAGGTAGTTACGCGCGGATATGTGTGAATACATCAAGGACTACATACAGGGGTCGTCCATTAATCACGTGATTTTTTAGCAACTCTTTAAACCCCCTTAGCAGGGGGAGGACCCCCTAGTAAGGTGTTGACTACCCCTCCTATCCAAAATCACATGTATGTTCTTCGTACAAAGTATCTTTAAAACGGAATTTTGATTTTTCGTGAACTCAATCGTCACAACCTCGGCCACTGTTATGAATTCATTGACCAACTCTACAATGTGGTTCACTGTTAGGGACATGATAAAGTCGCTGATTAGAAACCAAGCAGAAACTATTAATTTATGCAAATGAAAATGTTAATTTATGTCATTCTCAGGACATTATAAGTCTATTACTAAAACAGTCTTCAGTGATTCAGTTGCGAGTAGTATTGATTAAGCTGTTTATTAAATCCACAACTCACATATTGCCTTAAGAAATAGTTTGGTGATAAATCTTAAGTTTGCATCATTACCAGTGTTGGAGTCTAAATCAGGGGTTCCCAAACTTATTTTGTCTACTGCCCACTTTGAGAATTAATTATTTTTTAGCGCCCCCATTTTTACCTACTTAAAAACAACGAATTCAAATTTAAATTAAATTAATTATTGTAAGCCTCTACACGACGCCCACATTTTTTTTCTGGGTCTCTTACCGCCACTTTGGGAAAGGCTGGTCTAAATAATTATATAATTAAGAAAGGTCTATACCCGGGTGATAACTACCACGATGACTCCACCCTCTTTGTCCGCAGTAACGGTTTTTAAGTATCAAAGTGTCTTCAATGTATACAGCTTTGAGCATACAACACACTATATTTTCGCCGACACCGTTTCAGTTCAACGAACCAACAATCTAAAGCCAATATCCCGTAAATCAGTTTTGGTTAACGGACTTTCATGCTAGATTGATTAGTTTAGGAGTTGTTTTATTATTAGGGGCAATATTTGCATCAGATGCTAAAACAAGATTTACCGAAACAGTTCTTCTTAATATTAAACCTATGTCTGTCGTATTGTATCAGGCTTTTAGACTTCCAATAAAAATAGTCCAGCTATAGCTTACGTCGCATTGTATATTGCTCGCTTTTGAGCCAAACATACATTGTTGGAGAGTTAAAATAGGGAGCTATTTCCAATCGCGACGGTTAACTACTAAAAATAAGAAGCCTGCGAGCGAAGCTTTCAATACAATTTACAGGACTTATTAAACTACAAAGAATTGAGTGAGTTTGATGTTTGGAAAATTTTGAATGCTCCGCAAATTTGGTATTTCTGAAATATACTTGTTTGTCGAAATTGAACATTACTGGTTGCCGGTTATGGTTGTATTTGTGCCTGACGTATTTAAGCAATAATCCTATAATTATTTGATCGAATACAAAATTAAAACCTAGTTGGTAATCTGGATATCATGATTCCAAAGTTATGGTAATCCAAACAAGATACAGAACGATGTTAAATTAAAATTTCAGGATGAGATTGTTTCATATTAAAAAGACCTTCTTGCTTTAAATTTGTCTTGATGTTATATTGGAATTATTATGTTTTTCATAGATTATAAACATTGACAACATATTTTTAAAAGCCGCAGGCAGATTATCAAATGAAAATGTGATTAGCAATAGAACACCGTGGGAAAGCCAGCGGCGCTGACCTCTGTATTGATAGGAAAGCATGAGGAAAAGTATGACGAGAGAGAGGTTTTGAACGATAGTCTTATCGACTTTACAGTAGACACGGCGGCTTGCTATCAGGGCTATAAAGGGTATAGGGGCTTTATTCCTTACGACGTGTTGTTGGTTAAAAATCGTTTCTTTGAATTGATAAGTGGTACTTATTATATTTCTTTGATAACACATGGATTATAAGAATTAGGCTTACTTATGTTATTAATCGGCCCTTATCAACTCACTCCGTGATTAGTATCTATATTTATTTGAGAGGACTCGAACTATGATACGAGCTACTTGTCTCTATGTTATTAAATACTCACTGATTCTGCGCTCTGCATAGAATTTATTAATGTGAAATAGACAGTCATATGGACATTTCTCAAGAGTGAGATGTAGAGTACGTAGAGCAGTACTCAGACTCTAGGTCCTCTTCAAAGTACAACGACGCGTCAGTGGCGAGCTCTATTTGTATGAAAACTGTTTTTTAGAATTTTGTTTGTTTATATGTATGTCTGTAATCTAAACGGCGATAATCTTAATTTTTTTTTGAATTCTACTATATTTTATATAATTTAAGTTAGGTTTTAATGTAACATCAAATTCTTAACAAAAACATCTAAATACTTATATTTTCATTTAATAATCCTGCCGAATTCACAACGACCGACCTTCTTAGTCACCTTGCGACGCGTCCAGAATGAATTACTAATGACAAGATTTGAGTGTAATACAACAACTGTCGTACCTACATAGGTGTTGAACTATTAACTAAAAATGTCACGTTCCTTCAATGGTAACAATTCTGCATACATATCATTATGAATATTGGTTTCGTAGATGAGACATTAACTTAAATACAGCGTCAGTATCTAGTCATTGAAATAATGAATAAATTTACAAAATAACGTAAATGATGTTTTGACCCCGACCCCAGGACCTTTGTTATATTAAGATAACGCTAGACAAATAGTTTCCATAATTTTACATCATATTTTACATCATAATTTGTTTTTCCTATTTTCTTTATTTCAGAGATAAAGTCCAAAGTTCCAAATCGTTGTTTCCACTAAATCGATCTGATTAATTTTTACAACTGACTTAAACCACTTTGAACATGCCTTTATGTGTGTTGTAGTAACCAACCCTATGTACCTTTATTTAAGAAAATATAAAGGATATCTTATCCGTCATCACTACATAAGTACATTGTCTTTTACGACACTTCTAACAATTAATACTTTCGTTTCCAGGGCATCATACCGCAGGATGTCAATGCAGCGATGACGTCAGGCCTCAAGATGGAGTCGAAGGGCACACAGATTCACCTGCCCCTGATGGGCCGCGGGAGCAAGGGGGACCTCAATGACAAAGTGACTTTCGCACAGGTCAAGTCCACCCAGTTCTCGGACCAGCTCAATAATGGACAAGTAATGGGGTTAGTTCCATTTTCATACATATGGATCAATTTCAACATGTCAGCCTTTACTATGAGATCATCAAAATAGGCTGTTATTTAAGTTGGCTACACTTTTGCCATATCCAACTTGTTTAAGAAGTATTCTTTTTTCTGAAAAAATCACACATCTTTATTTTACAAACGATTTTAGTATCTACCTTTATACAAGCTGCCTTATAGTCATCGTGTTTTGAAGGCCACAAAAAGTGGAAAGAACCTATTTTTTTTTACATTTCTTGTTATTCGCTATTGTAACGTTTTTTTTTTGCTTTACAATGTAGTTATCATACTTTTTATTGCTGTGTAGTTACAAGAATAATAAGACCACGCAAGAAAACAGTTTTATAATCACGTTTGAATGCAAGAAGTTTTAGAAGATGAGCAAATTACACGGAATGCGATTATTATTATTTATATTTATATTTCAAGACAAGTTGTTTACGTGGTTTGATGTACTAGGCTGCGGGTTTGATTCCCATTTGGGCAAATTTCGTAATTGATCTTTTGGTATAAGCGTTGCTTCAGTTTGGGATAACGGGTGTGTTCGTCTGGAAATAGTTAATTATTGACTTTATTATAAGAAAAACGTAAACAAATATAATCATCATCATACTAAACTGGTCACGGGAGGTCTTCATGGTTGCTGTAAAGCAGCCGAAACGTCGGAAAGTAAAAACATAAAATAAACACGATAAAATCCGAAAAAATATTTTTATTTCAATGTGTAGTATTCGCGTAAATATATGAAATTAATAATTATTTTAATTGTCAACATGATACTCAAATGTATTTGACTATACATTTGTAGCACGATTATAATATTAATAATGCAAATACGTGCAAAAACTTTGATGACTTTACTATTGATAAAATGCTAGCATGTTGGGTGACAGAGAAAATTGCTTATTCCGCGTTACCTAACTCCTCATTTACTAGACACTGTAACTATCTCTTCCTCCATTTCCCGACTTTATTTCAACGCATATAAAAGTGGAAACCGTACACCCTCTACCTTACAACCCACGGCATTATTATTAAAACCCCTACCGTATCACGCTCCCAGCAATTTTGTCTGTTTTCATATTTGGACTCTCGCCAAATGTTACCTTAGTGCTATGTGCTGTTGCGTCATTTCATTGACAATATTAGGTATTGAAATATATCCGTTGGAATACTTTTTGGTTCACCCACTGTAGAGCACAGTTCTCTTCTGATAATCAAGGAATCAAGTCCATCATCTACCCCAGCTTTTTGTTCTGATGCTCCTTGCACGTCTTTCAATAAATTGGTAGGAGGAATGCAATTGGATTGACTACTTATAACAGTATCTACATGATGTGTAAATTGGACAGATAATGAAATTTGAATGATTCATAAGTGGGGCTTACACCTTGTAGTACTCAGATAAGTCGTAGTTATCTTTATGTGCAGATAAAGGCACTTGTAAATGCCAATGACTTTGCAATGGTGATACCACGCTGTCTGCTTTGTATAATATTCGTAAGTACCTCAATTGCTCCACTCTACATTGATTATGATCTGTATTCCATGATAAAACCGTGGTTGTATGTAAAGCTTTTTATGGCATTTGCTAGGAGACCAAGCTTAAGCTACTAATCGTGCTAACTACAACTATCTGTACAATAAAAATTGAATTCTTTGAACACATTGAATTGAAAGCAATAGCGTCATCGCAGACAGCCTTTTAACTTAACATAATTAAACAAGAATAATATAAATCAATACAAGGTTATATATCAAATCATTTAGGAGTCAAGTAGGTATCTGACTAGTTTTTAAGTACCTTACACGTGGTAGATAAATTAGCGATGCATATCATGCAACCTTTCCAACCTGTTAGCTAATGTATTCGTGGTAGGTATTTCGTCAACTATATAGTGCACCTAGAGGGGCACTTAATATTCTAGGGTGCCTACAGTCCCGGCCAACAACTTGAAAATAACCCAGAATCGATTAGTCTCTTTCGACTGCTTGCTTGGTTAATCAGTTGCCCTTTTCACCCCGCACGGTTTTACCCAAGTTGCATGATACATTTTTTAACCTATCTCTTGAACAACGGCTTAGATAAAAACATATCGAGGTACTAGCACATGCTACGATATAGCAGGGCCACAACGCAAAAGCCAAGAGCTAACATACAGAATTATAGTTGTTAAAAAAAATTAATAAAATATCTCATCAAAACCTTAAAACACTCAAACCATTTTCTTCTACAATTCCGGCTTATACCTTCCCTTTCTACCCTCCCTTTAAATATTCGCATTGCTATCTAGAAGGTCGTTTATATTTTCATGTGCCGGGTGCTCCGGTGTGCTCTGGGCAAACACATCGGGGATGGCCTGTTTGTCGAAACACCTCCACGCAAACATTACTATGTTCATTATTTTACGTAGTTGTAGGGAGTTAGGGGTGCTATACCCATACTCGTGCGGGTCGGCACATTTGGTTGGGCAATTTGTATTTAAAAAGCAATACGGACCCGTTCAAACTCGCCAAACCGAACCTGTGTATATTAAACATTCAATTATTATTCCGGGTCTAGTCCCTAGGTTTTAATTTAAACTTAGTTATAGCAGGCGAACAGAAAATACAAAGTCGAAGGACATTCAGAAATATGCCTATCAATAACAATCTATATATAATATTCTTAGAATCAGCCAATTAGAAGAAATGATTCTCAGAATTGTATTGATTACAGCTGTCATAAGTATGCAGCCATTTTTAACATAATTAACTAAGCGTGTAGTATATATTCCATCTTAGTAATAGCTATTTTCATGTTAAGATAAGTCTAAGGATATATTTACATTGTACCGTACAAAGGTTTGTGAACTGAATAACGAAATGGTTGGACACGGGTAGCGAAATGAATATTTCATTCTGATTAATAACATGAAATGCTGAATAACCTTTCTTTCCCTGCATAGAAAAATATAGGTTAATACAATTCTTGTTTGTGCTATAAGATGATAGCAATTCGTGCCAATAATGTGAGAAATATCTACAATTTGTTTCTCCAAATAATAGTTTGAATGTTCACTCTAAAAATTCATACTGCAAAAGATTCTAAGTAGGTTAGGAGCATTTACGCGGACTATGAAAATAAGCCACCGAACAAAACAAAAAAAGTTATGATCCCATAAAATTAACAACAATGAAATTCTAAGCAATGCATTGAACACAATCTCAGTAACAATTAGTATAATATTTCCTGGTGCAAAGGATTGAAATTAGCATCTTTCAGCACAGAAGCTGCGCGAACCGAATCCACCCGCAATATCAAATATGAAGTCTTCGATTGTAATGTGTGTTTCTCAATGCGTACCTACCGTACTTCGTTTCCAAGCAATAACATCTTGAAGGTGAGCCAATTATAAACAATTGATTAACGCGAGTCACACAAATGCGGTGAAAACAGTATTAATATTGCCTTCAAAGCTGCATGTCCGAGAAAGTTTTTGGTAACTTTACTTAAATACTCAATAAAGTAGAGATCACTATTTGAATCCTAATATCGTCTGCTTTATACACTTAGCCACTTTTTTGTTATATTTGTGTTGCTAAGACTCTACGTACCTACGTTGTTCATTTATTAAAATTATGGTATACATTCTACTGGTGGTAGGCTTCGGCCGTGGCTAGTCACCACCCACTGAACAAAGCCATGTCGCCAAGCGGCCTAGCCGTGTTCCGGCATGATGTTCGGTGCTGCCATTCATGGATGGCGGGTCAGATCAGTTGCGCTGCATGTGCCTAGTGAATGTAGCGTCTCGATCTACTGTCGCCTTCCTACCTAGGCAAGTATGCTCCATCGTAGATCTCATCGTCACTTACCATCAGGTGAGATCGAGATCAAATACTTGCCTATAATGTAATTAAAAAAAAAAAACATGACTTCCTATTTATGGCATAGTGTGAGTGTCATGTTTGAAGCAGCATTTAGTTACCCACTCGTATAAGTATACTCAGTACTTTCATTTGTTTGTTACAGAGGATCACAAGTGAATCTCTGCAACGGAGGCGCCGGCGCAGCAGCTCTGACTGGCCTCCCAAAGATACCCAACGGCTACGGAGACCACAAGAAACCAATGGCCTCCCTCACACATCTACCCAAACGTCCTCCAGTTGACATAGAGTTTTCAGGTCTGTCATACTCGGTCAGCGAAGGCAGGAAGAGGGGTTACAAAGCATTGCTCAAGTGCATCAATGGCGCATTCAGATCTGGTGAGCTGACGGCCATTATGGGGCCTTCAGGAGCGGGGAAGAGTACCCTTATGAACATACTAGCTGGATACAAGTAAGTTTATGTTACTTAAGTATGGTCTGTTGCGCAATGCACCCTATCCACAGTTTATTTTACAGAATGTGTATGAACCATCTATGATATAAGTTAGGGCTAGGATTGACAGTACATTTTAAAATGGGCTCTTAAATTTGTAGATACATTTATTTTACTTACTACTATTTTTCGTCAAATAATATTTTGTAGAGTACCTCCTAAATAAATCAGACGAAAACCAAATTTGATAGTAGTTTCATGCAGTTATTGTAAACACACAACATTGCTATTGTTTATTGATAAAAATAGTATGTTATCTGGTTATTACATATAGAGAAGTCCTGACATGATTAAAAACTATTACAAGTTCATATTTAGATAAGCACTCGGTCAGCGGTACTAAAAGACAACGTCATTCTACTTCCCAGTACACAACGCTACATGCGCCATATGTAACAATACATTGAATTGTTTTACAAAATGGAATGTTCCAGTTGGGAATATGCCAACATTTTTATCAATTGCGATACTATTCAAGTGAGAACGACATTCTTTTTAGTGAAAAAAATCCAATATTATTCTTGGGGGTACTATAAATTTCCACTCTTTATCTGGCGTCATGTCGTATAAGGATTTATTCCTTTTTAATTTCGCACATACTGTTTACTTCTGTTTCAGAACATCCAACGTGACCGGATCCATTCTCATCAACGGAAAGGAGAGGAATCTGAGACGGTTTAGGAAGTTATCCTGCTACATCATGCAAGATGACTGTTTACTGCCACATCTCACTGTCAGAGAAGCTATGCACGTATCAGCTAATCTGAAACTAGGAAAAGACATGACTGTCACCGCTAAGAAGATAGTCATCGACGAAATTCTGGAAATGTTGAGTCTGAGCGAGTGCGGTGATACGAGAGCCATCAATCTGTCAGGTGGCCAGAAGAAACGACTTTCCATAGCTTTAGAGTTAGTTAACAATCCACCTGTGATGTTCTTTGATGAGCCCACGTCTGGTCTGGACAGCTCATCGTGTTTCCAATGTATATCTCTGCTGAAACTGCTGGCTCGAGGTGGCAGAACAATAATATGCACAATACACCAACCGTCCGCAAGGCTTTTCGAAATGTTCGACCGTTTGTACACGTTGGCTGAAGGGCAATGTATATACCAGGGGAGGGTCAGCGGACTGGTGCCTTTCTTGTCGTCTATGGGACTTCACTGTCCGAGCTATCACAACCCTGCCGATTATGGTGAGTGTCATATCTATGTCATAAGTACATGTTGATGTAATGCGCCCCAATAACATTGATATTGGTGCAGGTTCTGTTACCCCACTAACTACACTTGACTGAACTAATTGTATCGCCGTTTTTCTCATGACCCTAATGTGTGAGCATAACAGCAATATTTTTAGATGAACCAACAAGGTTCCCTTCACATGTTAAATCATTTATGGCTTGATTTTACCAACAACAGAGTGAAATTTGAATAATTATTTTCTGACATAAAGAAATCGTTAACTATGTATCGACAGCTTCTCATAGGTAGAATATGTTTCTGTAACAGTCCTAGCGTGAGCTAGGACTAGCGTAAGCTGTTTTCATTTCACAAAGTTAATTGAGAATCTTTAATATGCGAATGCAATTTTGAAAGATGATTTAACATAATTATATATGGCGTATAGCTGTAGTGGACTAGACTACTGTAGTGGTTATTCCCCCAAAAATAGTTCTCTATTCGTTACTAAACAGCTTCATTCGCGCTTTGTAGTGATGGAAGTGGCGACCGGGGAGCACGGCGAGTGGGTGCACAAGCTGGTGATGTCGGTGAACAAGGGCAACTGCGTCAGAGGCCAGACGTCATCGTCTTCATCATCATCATCATCGTCAGTCCCGCAAAATGTCAACTACAACAATCAGCCCACCAAGAATAATGCTCAGAAAGCTGATGTGCTTGATATTACTATAGGTACCTTTTTAAATTAATAACCTATAAGACCTTGATAATATTGCAAACGAAAAGCTGATTATTGGCCTTTTGCTTGGGCTCTCTCGAATGATCTCTTCTGAATTTGGTGTTTGGAGAGATACCTAACCATATTACTAATCTTTGTTTACAGATAAGCCAACCTGCACTGTGATAGATATGTCCGAACCTGTGCTTAACACGGACAAGCAGATCGCGTTACCGAACCCTTCGAATCTAGCGGCGGTCACCTGCACCACTTCACTCCTCGACTCCAGCGATAGCTTCACGAAGAAACCGATCGAAGCTGGCTTCCCGACGTCAGGGTGGAAGCAATTTTGGATCTTATTAAAGAGAACTTTTAGGAGTATTCTTCGGGATCAGATGTTGACGCACTTGAGGCTATGTTCGCATACAATAGTCGGCCTGTTGATTGGATTTCTGTACTACGATATCGGCAGAGACGCCGCAAAGGTGATGAGCAACGCCGGGTGTATATTCTTCACTGTGATGTTTACAATGTTTACTGCTATGATGCCCACTATTCTTACATGTAAGTAATATTTTATCATCAGAATATTCTTTATTCAAGTAAACCATTAAGCCTAGTACTTATGGATCGTCAAAATAGTTACAAAATGCTAAACTAAAACTTTACCACCCGTTAAAACTCCACGGTTGCTCTTTTTAAAAAATCCGTAACCTTTTTGAGCAGGACATTGTCATGGGTATGTGAGAACAATGTCGGAATGGCTAGGCAGACTTTAGGAGCTGTTAAAAAAACTCTAAGTATATCATCATTACAAGATAATTGCTACATGGTTCCCACATTAACAATTTACTTTTGTCTACTTAATTAATTTATATTTTGTTGATTATGAATAGTTGCAGTAGGTACCCCAGCTAAGTAAAGTAAGTAGTAATTTCAAAGGAACCTTGTATATCTAATAGTAACTAACATTTCGCATATTGGTTTGCCTGTTTGCAGTCCCTACTGAGATGAGCGTCTTTGTCAGAGAGCACTTGAACTACTGGTATTCTTTGAAGGCCTTCTACTTTGCGAAGACAATGGCGGATCTACCTTTCCAGGTAAATAACACAGTTTTTTTTTACAAAACATATTTAATGGAAGAACATGTTATCTGCTGTCCGAAACCTTTAAACTTGAGCAGGATAGTAAATTCACCAATGGTTATAAAAATCTAAAGCATGTCAGTTCCGTGCTCCAGTCATAGTTGGAGAATCATAAATGACCCAAAAACGTCATAAAAATTCACGCTGCAATATTGGCCTATTCCCATAAGTTTTCATCCATATGAACATTGAATATCTAATTCTCCTCTTCCAGATTATTTTCAGTGGCGTCTACGTGATAATAGTGTACTTCATGACCGGCCAGCCAATGCAGACGGATCGGGTCCTCATGTTTGCAACCATCAACATCCTCACCGCCCTGGTCGCTCAATCTCTCGGCCTGCTGATCGGGGCAGCAATGAAGGTCGAGACAGGAGTGTATCTGGGCCCAGTCACAACCATCCCCGTGGTTCTATTCTCGGGATTCTTCGTCAATTTCAGCGCGATACCAAGCTATCTGCAATGGTTAACGTACTTGAGCTACGTGAGGTATGGCTTCGAAGGAGCTATGCTAGCCGTATATGGCTACGGAAGGGAAAAGCTGCAGTGTTCCGAAGCATACTGCCACTTCAGGAGTCCAGACATGTTCCTGAAAGAAATGACTATGGATAAAGCGAACTTTTGGATCGATGTTGGAGCTCTAAGTGCTCTGTTCGTATTCATAAGGGTAATCTCTTATTTAGTGTTAAAGGTGAAATTGAAGATGATGCAGTAGATTTAAAGTACAAGCTTTGTAATGGCAGAGATTTTTTATTCGACAAGACATTGGAATGAAAAAAAAAGCGATTCCATTTTTGTAGAATATGGAACTTTAGCATTTGCCGCTCTGTTGGGATTGACTTCTCATGACTTTAGATCCAATAGCTATACATAGTCAATCTCGATTTAAAACGTTCCTACAAATTGTGATCCCAACATTGCCCCACTCCTTTTATGGTCGTCATTGGATAGGATCGGAGTTAATTTTGAGGGGGCCCTAAATCATTCCAGTTTTGAATTTTCACCATCAGCTATCTTCAGTCCAACACTGCTCATGGTAAAAAAGGTGTATCTACCAAGTAGGCTAGTGAATTGGGAGATAAACTAGCAGAGCTCAAATAGGTGCTAGTAAAGCGGATTGGTCTGTGGTCGCCTTGACATGCAGTAGGTAGACACATGAATGATCTTGTTTCAATAGATTGAGAAACATGGATTATTTTCTAAGTAGTTCTGTACTTACTATTCTTTGAATGGATTGCTTGAAAGCTGCCAGTAGTTTATTAATAGATTGATTGAAAATTGTGTGAGGTGTATGTTTATTTATTAGTTCCTCTATGGTACGTTTAATATCGGAATGATACTGCTAGGGTTATTACGGGCTCATGTCTTAAATCCGATTCTATACCACATATTAGATCATCACGGATCCCTAAAGTAAGTTCGTAGTATTAAAAGTAGTTTTCGAAATAGTTTAGCATTTTAGTACGCAAATAATAAAAAGTATAGATTGTTTATACGTACCCATAGGGATAAGCGTTAAAGTTTTATAGGAGATCGGGCCCATGACTTAATTTTTAAGTTCCTTAGTATTTTTCCTTACATATAGTTTGATTCATTTTTAATATCACGCAGAAGCGATTTCAACTTGTATGTACTCAATATTATTAGAATATTTAATTAATATTTTTAACGTAACATTCATTACCTACGCTTAAGATTTTTTCGTAAATCTCTATGTCTATCCTAATTACTTCCAGTGTTTATTATTGAATAAACGACTGTGATTTGTATAAAATATATTGTGTTTTATTTGTCTTATTATTTTCTAAATAAATGCGGTACTTTTCAAGGAGATTCAGATAGATGCGGGGTTACTAATCAACGGTTGTGAGTTATTTGCCAGTACTGAAACTAAAATGGCTTACAAAAAATATTAATAAATACTGACCATCTGAAAAACCTTATAAAAGCCCATGTTTAGATTCAACAGAGGGTAGTATCATAGAAGTCCAAAAACGTTGACCAGACCAAATAACCCCAATTAAAGTATTGTTTTTGTAATGTCAAATAAGATAGATCATACAAAGAGTATCAGATCCAGATGATGTATAGTACCGTCTCGGCACTTGGGCGGTTGGTTTAAACTTAAAGGATCGGGAGAGCGTGTGCATCCACACCGATCACGTGACGCGCGATTAACCAATGGCGACCCCCTTCGGTCCATCGTGATCCCATGGCATCCTTTCTTTATGTTTTAAGAGGGGACGCCACTATGATCCTTTGTAGATCACTATAACGGATTCAAAAAAGGTGAAGGTCAGTAAATTAAGTAAAGCGCCCTCTTTTTATCGTATACTGAACTTCAAAGCGCTACCATCTCAAAGTTACGTAGAGTACTGCTGAACCAGATAAGTTTTGGCTTTTCAAAGGTGTAGTAATCTGACGGCAGATGTAATGATTATCAAAAAATAATAACGCAAAAACTTACTAAACTAAACTTTTGGTTTGTATTGTTTATGAGTTCATCCATTGTTTTTAATTCTAGCATAAATATGTATGTATCTATCGACAATAGACAATGACAAGACAGATTAATTAGGTCAAAGTTCCATAGAGCTACAAGATTTAATATGCCTTTTATATTGATAAAACTTTGTTGCGGCGGCCGTAAGAATATCGTGGTTGCTTGCCATAGATTAACTCCCAAATTTATAGACTAGCTATAAGTTTATCAAATTTATAGACGTTCTATAAGTTTCATCATTGATATTGACCGATTTAATTATTATCTTGTGAGCTTAGCGATTTGAAAAGATACATAGAAAGAAAAGAATAAATCCATGCATGATATATAGCACATATATAGCTACCTACGTACTTTACATATGATAACAACCTTATCGAACTTATCATTTCAAATGTAATAAAACGAATTCGTCGAAGCAAAGCAAGCGCATTTCCTACCGCCATCTCTGCTGAACCCTTTAGAGGTTCGAACCAATTTGTGTGGCTCATTCGATTTTCAATTTGGGACCAATCACGGAGCGCAGCCGGTTCCGAGCGCGACAAATTGGGTTCCGCACGCTCAAAGTTGCGCGACGGGTTATGTAGATGCAAGTACTTATCTTATATACCTGTCTACCCGGTGGGGAAGGATTTAAAAACAGTCCGTTTTTAATTCACATTTTTTATTACATAAAACTGATAACCAAACCAATCAGTAGGTATTTTGTCAAAGTCAATTAGTAACAACTTATACAATAATAGGGCTAATAAACCTTCCCTAACGCTATGACAGGATCCACACTATGCCTATGCCACTATGCCCCGACGGTTATTGTCGGGATCTTGTATATATGCTACGTGCTCCAAAAACTCTCAAAGTGCGCTTCAGGATTGTATGGAGAATATTCAATTGTTCTCAATGCGTCTGTTGTGCCATCTGTGTAGCTTGTGGCGAGGTTGACGAGGTGGCTACACCCGGATCAGCAAGGATTCATTAAACCGCATTTCCTGTGCAATGCAAATGTAGAGAAGTTTACAGTCAAAGGCGGGCGCTCAGTGAGCCACATCGTAATGAGATCGCATTGCTTCTGTAATGACGAGACACTAGGGATGTAGGGTAAGCGACGTTGAGGTACCTATTCGTAGTGTATGGTGATGCGCTGTACGTTCTGTTAGGAGTAATTTAAAATAAGTATTTGTCAAAAGTGCAGGCTGCACCGCGAGCGAGGATGACTCAACTTCGTGTGACTCGTGTGTGTGAGAGCGTTTTATTTTTTTTCAACTTTCCAACCCGACGATTCCACCTGTCTTAAATGAAATGTGTCGCTCTGGGCCCCAAGTCTGCTAACACAATCGATTCAAATATCTGTCAAAAGTGACGGTTGCTGTTCGATTATGAATCGATTGTATTAGCAGACTTGGGGCTGGACCTTTGCGCGCGTTAGTACATTAGCTTTTAGCTGGAATAGCAGGTTATAAACTTAGCTACGTGAGCTAACTTAGCTCGAGGTGTAACCTGCGCTTTTGATTAAATTATAGCATTTTTTTGCGTCGCTCACGTACACATTAATGTTATGGTAACTATTAAAGAAGTTTCTAAACACGTTCTGATTGACGTCAGCTTGTTACCTAAGCCACAGGGGCGTGTCGGTTGAGATATTAGCAAAGTAGCTGTCTTCTCAAACCACAATCTTCATTCAGAGCCTGCCAGACAAAGTGCGGTGAATAAGTTGATACTGACTTACCTTTAATAGCATATAGTTGCTGACAGCGACTGTCTCGGAGTTTTCGAGTTAGCCAACTTTGATAGGTAGGTATACGTCAGGTAAGTTTGTAGCCTAATCGCCATTATTTTGTTCGTATCTGCAACTAAAAACTGAAACGGATTCGGTGTTAATTTGTTTACCGGGTTTGTTGCCTTTATCAGCTGTACTATAGGAGTCAATCATGAAACCATTAAGCTGATTTCTATCAGTCATAACTAAGAACTATATCAGGGATACCAGATATCGACTATAAAACAGTGTTAAAGTCAGACACACATGGAAAGCCATTAGGTTGTAACATGTTGCGTTGGGGGCTACACATTAAAATGCGCATCTAATGTGGTCTCTGAATACTTTTGAATGTAAAGGAATAATGATGTCTTATTCATTATCTCGCTAAGAACGTTCGACATTTGTTTCGAATTCAAACTACTGCTATTTTTGTAGCCTAGCATACCTTTTATTCTTTCTAAAAACAAGGCCTTAGCTTTTAAAAAACACGTTTTTGCACTTTCTTCGTATAAAAACAATTTGAGTAGATAACTAAAAACTTGATCAAAGTTACTAAGCTCGCCAACTTGAGGATATTAAAACTCCTAGTTCCCTAATTACGTGCCTCTGCCGCCAGTACAATTTCAAATGAAGACGGGCGGAGTCTGCACTGCAAACTTTCACATTGCAGAGTGTACAGTTTCCTAGTTTACGAGATATTAGTGTTTGAAGTTTTACCCGTTGTCACTGGTGTAATTTCTTAGGTGAACGACGATATTTAGGATTTAGTAAGGAGATGGTTGCTCGTTAGTTGGTAAGTGCATCACTTGAGAACGGCTGGACTGATTTGTTTTTTTTTAATGTTCCTAATAACGAAAATTCTAATAGAGAAAATATTTGTACTTTCCAAACGAAAATATAAATTGTAATTGTAGCGTGACTGGCTTCGAAACTCGGTTTACTGTCCAAAACTACGGTCAAAATCTAATAATGTATATAATATCGCTAGTCTAAACAAAACTTTGTGTTTAATTGAACGGTCTTCTGTTGTTACTACGTAAATAAACCTCTTGTAGATTTCATGCAAAGGTATATAGCCAGATAAAGCCCAATCCCAGAGCTAGAATTTTATAAACACAAGGACGTTCCGTGTTACGTATGTAGCGATCAAAGCGCCTCCATCAGCAATGAAATAAATTGAAGGCAACTGACCCGGGCCGGCTCCTATGAAACATGCCATTTGGCCTCGACGGCCAGGCATTCTGAATCAAGTATTTGTACAGCGCTGTATTGCTGAATACTTACATACTACTATTTGTAAGGGAAAATCTTTAACTGCTTTTCATGTTTCTTATTTTTCTGGTGGCAAGTAATCAGTGCTTTCGATTAGTTCATTCACCTCTGATAGCCTAATTATTTTTACACACGGTAAGTTGTCGGTATTTTCTCTGTGTCTAAAGTTTTTTTTTATGGGGGATATTACTTTATCGTCTTTTGTGACATGGATCTAAAACCTTCACCTTTCCATGAACTATTAATGCGACTCAAATCAGAACCTCAATTGGAACATTATGTCGCCTTGATCAAGTCCGTAGGTACAAGTTTGTAATGTAGATCTATTTCATTGAGGTCCCAATTTGAGTCACATTAATAGTTAATGGTAAGTCATCTTTATTTGTCATCGTAGGCAAGATTTTTGAGTCTTTTGGAAGCTTTAATCATAGATTAGAATTGTCGTCATAAATATTATATTATTATACTTATGTAGTATCACCCGTATATATACACGTTTTAAATTGAACTATAATGCGTAAAACTGTGGATAAAAGCAAGTAAAGTTGTTGGTAATTCCTAGCGTCCATTTTATTTATTTCAGGGTAAACATTATTTTAGTGGCTGACAACCCAATTGTTTCGTGCCAAATGTGGGTAGTACTTTATCATTTTTTACGACCTTTTAAAAGCCTACCTTTTAAAAGATTACCTACATGCTAGTTTGCTTTTAAAAAGGATTCATTCCCCTTTGAGTTTGTATATTTAAAAAGCGGATATTGCAAAAATACTGGTTGCTTGATTCACGTTATTGATGCCTCAGAGGCCTAGCTAATTCCTCGAGGCAGTACGGTCGGTCAGGACAAGGGCAATGACCGAGCAGGCTCGTGATAGACTATCTCCTTTTGCTCTGTCATTATGAGGCTTTCCCGAGGCACGAATGCTCGCACTGCTCAGCCTGAGAGCTATCATTATTCATAAGCCGCGTAGGTACTGACCGACCACGTAAAGTCACGAGACTACTTTGCCTCGTTCAGTCAACACATGCCTCGTCCGGGGGAAACGCTTACGTTGCTTGTCCCGAGCGCTGTAATCTGACATTTTTATCATTGCCTCGTTGTCAGTACGACTTTATAAACTCATAATCGAGTGAAAGGATTGTTTGGGTTAAAGCTGAGGTGGCCGCGTGGGCGTATGCCTCAGGCAGCCTCGCGATATTGCTTCGTTAGTCAACACTCAGCTATTCGCTTTGCTGTCAGCCCGGCTGTGTAATTGTTTATGTCAGATTTCCATCAACAGATTGGTTAGGTCAAACCCGAGGTTGCCGGAGCGAGCGAGGCTGCGCGATCTGTCAGTACTCGGCTACCGCGGCTTTTAAGTGTTGCTGTAGTTGAGATAACTGGTATGTTTGTCTTGCGATTTTAATTTGACATATTTTTGTGAAAAGCGCCTGAAAATTTGCCTTGCTATGCTTACGATGTGTCGTGTCAAAAAATAAAAGCTAACCATCGATCACAATTTGTCAATCCGTGATACGTGGATATTTCCAATAAAATGCTTTTAAATAATTTTCTGTGACTAAAAATGGCAATATTAAATGTTTTATATGGATCTAAAATAGCTAATATAAAATAACATGAGTGTATAATCATAAAATAATCATCCACTTCTTCTTTTTTTAAGTTGGCAATCAGCTACAAAATAGTGCCATTTTTGCCAGTGTCGAGTAATTCTTGATAATCGTTATTGAATTATATGTACCCCTGATGATATTAGTAATGTTGATGACGATGATGATGCTGAAATGAATCCCCTACCCCTTACAGTAAAACTGTGGATACTTACACACTTATACAGAAAATTTACCGGATATCTTGTAGAACTTGAAAAGTCAAGTTATACCATTTTATTTCAAGTTCTTTCACTCGTGCACGTTTATCAACATACAATGGTTAATATGCCACGAATATTACACATTATTTATTAAATAAAAACATTTTTTTGGAAAATAAAACAAAATTGACAAATTCACGGTTCAACCCCCATTCTTCCATCTTATGGATGGTATAACCTGACATCTTTGTATAGGCAGGTGTACATAAAGAAAAGTAGGATATCTGTACAATATATGTATTGGTCTTTGCCTACTATGTAATACCTACCAATCGACAACAACCTCCATTGTTTTTGGCAGGAAAGCGAAAAAAATCTGCCATTAATGCATCTATTGTTTGTATTTGTGCCACGCGAGCCATATTCGGGCCGCCCACCGTAGGGTTGCCTCAGTATTGTCAAAAAAAAGTTGCCATTGATAAAATTAAATCAATAAAATATAAACTATAATTTTGCTATATAATATTAGTTTTGTTTTGGTTTACATTTTATTTGTGTGCTATGATTGGTCGCAGTATTCTTTCTTTGACAGAATTATATGCAGCAACCCTAGCTGACATTTCAGGTTAGGTATATGAAACACAGCCGTCTCAAAAATGGAACAATCTATATCTCGTGTATTGGTGTCATTGCTATTCAAAATTCCAATAGTACTTAGGTACTTCATTTTTTTCCGATCAATAGCTGAAGTAGTCATGGCATGAAGATTAATTGAGCTGGTCTAACTTCAATGGCAAGAATCTTCATTAGCTGTGTCAGTTCTAACTGATATAGGGATGTTACATAAAATATAATAGGAATGGCGATAGTACGTAACATGCATTTTTGAAGTGTTATGTTACGTACGCAATCTGACTTGCGATTGCCATCTGATGGCAATAGGTCTTTGTAAATATCTGCCATATCAGAGTTTACTGGAAGCCAGATCCAATACAAAACGAAATGAAAGGTAGGAAGAATAACAAGTACTGCTAGTGGGACTGCAATTTGTCTGGTAGGTTCGTAAACATGTTAACAGGCCCAGATTGTGCTAACACAGTTGTCTCGCACCAGAATGACAATGGTATTGTCTTGTTAGATTGGACAGTACCTATAAGTATGAAAAATCTGTTAAAAATGAAAATAACAATACATTTTCCAAATTAAGATTTTTTTTAGCAGAATGTCTGGGTTATAAAATACCTATCTGTTTACTCCAGGATGTGGATCTACCCTTATAATGTTATTAAGTCAAACAGTTATTAAAATAGTAATAATAAGTCCCGATCTGTCAGCATTATCTTGTTAGTATGTACTTATCAATTTATTTGTATAATGCTAAATAATGACTTCCTTTTATAAACATGTTTGTATATTGGACAAAATATTATTTAATTATGCTTTGCTTTGACAGCGGATACAAAAATAATTTATGGTTTGTATTAGACCTTGGGAGCCTTCTTCCTTATCTTGGAGCCGAGCCCTGAGGCGGTTCTCTCCAAATTAACTTTCACCCTATCTCCTCGCGTCTAGGTTGGTTTTCCCTTATATATTTATGTAATATAAGTACCTTTGCAGCGCTTATTTCGTTTAATTGAATGTTCATTTTCATTATTTGAGGGCTAATATATCACATTCTTAATAAAGAGAATTTTACTGGGACAGACGTGCCACTCAAACACAGCTGAGGCATTATTTACATATTTTCACTTAAATTCTCTCAATACGGTGTCCACAAACATGAAAAAATCTGGGATATGATCTTATCATGTCCTAATAGTTGGTAGTTGACAATCGCTCCTCGTTATTCAGACAAATCAGTGTAGAACAGAAGCTTACCCCAATCCAATAAAAAGATATGAAAAAAGAAGGAAGACAGTGCTCGCAACCCCCAAACCAGGCGGGGCTGGTCTGGGGTTTTCTGGAATAAACTTTCCAAACTTCTACCAGTATCACACTTCCTTAATCAAAATTATCATATTACAACATTAATTCAGTTATTTCGGGTCGGTCAACAGACTTTCCTCGGCCACGATGAATTAGCAACTTTGAGCTCGCTGTAAGACCTCACACCCTTGTCAAAAAGTACGGAACCACTTAATTTGGACGTCGGTTTTATGAAAAATTTATACGACGGCCGCTGCGCCGTGAAATGAAGTTTGGTTAAGAAACCTGCACGTTCACTAGCTGCGACTAACTTCACCACGCTGTTGTCGTTTAGATTTTTCTGCAGTCATGTGAAAACGAAAACCAAGTCTACATTATAGACTTGTTTTTTTCCACATTACCATTTTATTTCCTGGATAAAATGCTTACCATATTTTTTCCATGCTATCTATGCTCATGTTTCTAATCCTTATCCTACAATATAAAAAAAATGTGCAATATTTGGCTATGGTTTATTGATTTTAATCGCCACGCTGCTGTTAAAAGTTAAAGAATCATCTTCAATTAATCATTGCATTTATCTTAGAACAGAATTAGATAATAAAAATCAAATCTATAGGTGCCTTAACGAAACTTCAGTGAAGCGCGGCGTAAAGTTTGCAGCGGATTGGGCCGGTTATCTTATATTGTAAGTTTTTACAATAGTGATGTGCATGTTTGGAAGGCAATAATATTCATATAAAAAAAAACCTGTATTGCCAGTGACGATAAATGCGTTATTGTTTTTATAGTCGGTTAAAGTGTCGTTTGTCAAAATTGTGTCACTGGCTGGCGTGCGCTTCATAACGTATGGCTATTTGTTAGTGTAGTTAGGTTGGTTTAAATTTACAAACTTATAGTCCGGACGACCACTTAGGCGGATTAACAGCGGAAAGTATTTAGTATTCGCAAAAAAATCAGGTGGACATTTTCTCGCTTTGATCTCCCGCGTGTAGATTCCCACCCTGTTTTACGGGCATAGAATTGAGGTTGTTGGTTGTCATGTTTGTATTTAGACAACAGTAATATTCAGGAATTTTATCTTCTTTTCCAACCTTTGTAACTCAAGACAGTTTTTTTTAAGGGTAGAAAAAATGCTTGCTGTAAATCTTGATGTTCACATATGTCACGTATTTAAAATTTCCCTGCGCCATATTTCTGTGTTATTGTTCTTTCTGTTTATACTGTTTAGTGTCCTGACAATGTACCTAAATAATTTAAAATAGTGCGACATGCCTTGATATTGTCTAAGAGACACTTTTAATATAGGTAATAAGACTAAGGGTTCCTTCTTGCAGTGGCGCTGAGGGAGTGGGTTCTTACGAGCGGCGTGCTAACCCTTTTCCTCAATAAAATTTTACGACCTTCGCGATGGGGATAAGCATCTAATACCTAACCCTTTTTCACTCTCAGCTCTGAAAAATGTACGCTCGTTGTTTTTACTGATTCACTTCAGAAAATCCAAAAGTAAGAATACTTTAAGTGTTTGTAAACCGGTGTTTTCTTTTTTTTCATATTTGTCACTTGTTTTCAATCATTTAAGTATTAGCGAGTACCTAAATAACTAAAGAATACAAACATCGTAATGTATCGTGATAAGTTTTTTCTTTCCAATCTAACGAAAAGATGAACATGATAAATACTTCATGTGTTTTTCTTGTACTCCCAGGCAAGACTAGGAACATCACTATTCCAAAAGTGCCTTCACTATCAAACTTTGCTCAGTGTTTTGACTTTCACAGTATTCTTTCCTTTACTTTGATAACTAGTTTAGACTTGTTCTATACTTCTTCGACATCACTAGACATAGATAATATTCTGATTATTTTATCGTCGGATAATACTGTCTAGAATTGGTAAATTAGTATAGTTCATTTGTCCTTGTTTTTGATAGAACTAGGCGAAGCTTGGCGGAATTCCATTGTTGAACAAATAGTGGAAGAGGAACCAACCACTGACCCTCGACTTGTCAACTTTTCCAATTATAAACCCAACAAGTTGATCGATAATTAAAGAAGCACACAAAGCCGAACTCCACTAAGATGTCAGTCGAGAATCTGTTTGTCATGAGTGTCGGGACCCTAATGAATATGGAATTCGACACCAAACAAAGCGAATCTAAAAAAGTATTCGACACATGTTTCGCCTCTAAACGGCGCATCCTCAGCCCGGCTGGGCTACGAATGAGGGGCAGTGGTGGGTCCCTCTTCCCCCATTAGTTATGATGGACAAACATAAACAGTTCATAGTCGGTTTGTCTCGATGCAGAATTCATTTTTGGAAGTAACATGTTTTTATCATCCCCCAAATTTATAGAAGTTTTATAACCTTATCACCCGTCATACAGTACTGCGCACAAAAGTTTTGCTTTGCGCCGTACTATATGACATTTAATAAAGTTATAATACGTCCATAAATTCGGGGGTACATGTGTAATATTATTTATTTTTATTTTACCATAATATTGTTATTTAAACGTTCTCGACTCAATTACTTTATATCAGTGAAGATCATTGCGTATACTTTATATTTGCGGGTATTATTGTGTATTTTTTAAATTTTAATCAACAATATTTTGAACCATTCATGTTGTTACCTTTTAAACCAAACCATTTTATACGAAACATACTAACCATAAAATACGAACGGCTAGAGACACATATGTTTTGAACTCTCTTTGATGTGTCTGTAGTTACGCATGAATAGCATTCCCAAAAGCTTTTGATAATATAAAAACTAATTTCTCTCAGATGGTTTTATACAACAATATTGAAGTCGTGGATAAAATGGCGTGTTTTATAAACGAGTTATACACTCTGCCTTTCGCTTCGATTGCGAGGAAATGAAACACTCATAAAAAATAAGGTAAATTTAAACAATTTTATAACTTAGCCACAAGACAGACCTGAACACGAACCAGAAAACACAAAAATCTACTATGAAATCTGTGCTTAGCGCCTTAAACGCAATTTTAAATGATAAATGCGTCCATTGCGGGCCGAACACAGAGACGCGCTGAGCCACCTAATTATAAGTAATTAATGGCTACACCACCGTACTGAGAGCATTTTTGGATAGACGACTGGGCGATTAGATTGGAGCGGCTGATAATATTTACTCACGGCTGGATAGAGTTGGCACGTTTTTAAGAATAGAGTTATTATTTGAGTACACACATAAGTAATACATATACATTATTTGTATTCCATTATGCTTGAAACATACATAACAAGAATAACCCACGCCATCAATTAATCATGAACCCAACCCCTTTCCTTAATAATTTAAGTCTACCGGCACCTCTTGAGAGAAATCTAAAAGCCATGATTCGTCTCTCCATCTAATTTATCTACACGTGTGTACTTAAAGGAACAAATAATTGAACACAATAACAAACATTACATCATTATGCTTCGAAGAAACATAACTCTTAGGAATTAAAACAAAACATGACTCATTAATTTGCCCCGAGAAAAATACGTTATTTCCAGTCAACTTTGTGTGCCATTATCTAATGAATCTATAGTAAACAGTAAAAAAATCATGAAAACTCAGTTATTTGATAATTATGGGGTGTCCCAAGCTATTTGAGATAAATTAAAAATAATTCTTTGAGAATGAACTAACTAAATTATATGGACTTTTTCTATCTCTATATTTGACGGTTAATTTGCTCTGAAAACAAATCGGCATCAGTTTAATGAGGTACTCTCGATTCAAGGTCATTAAGGCATAGATTACATTGCCGACCAGCATCGGTAGTAGAGGTCGCTCGAGTCAATTGCTCTGATGCGAGTCGCCAGGAATTTTAATTTCCTAATTCTAGTGTCATTTAAATGTATGCGGTGTAGGCCCTTTAATCAGCACCGTTGAAAGAAGATTGGGGCTTCTAAGCGAATGGAATATTCTGACCGTTTATTGCTACATGTGTAGCAATAGCGTACAAACTTGCCTCCAAAATATTATGCTATCGTCAATTGTTTTGTATTGCCGTTGTTAATTAGAGGAATGTTCTAAAGAGTGGGCGGGTACATACCCGCCTACTACGTGCTGTGTGTCCTTGTCCTTGACAAGGAGACGCTGGGACGAGACGCTGAATTCTAAGAAGTTAATCCACGCATCATAGGTATAGATAGAGCAGGGATACATTTATATATCATAGATCATAGAGCGGTCAATATAGCAATCAATACGTCCAGTCTACCTTAAATTGACTACGTTTGGTCCATTGATTACGAGCTGTGTTGACTTAGGTCAGGTCGTGGTTTCTGGATGATTGGAGCAGGCCTTGAGTGCTACCTACCTAATTAACGAAACAAACTCTAACTTTGACTTTTGGTCTAAAATTATTTATAATGATTGCTACATAAATCCAAATCCGATCCACGTATTGTTGACGTTTAATCAATCAAATTATTCTCAAGAATAGTAAAACACATCCAAAAGCTTCGTGGATCCGACTCATTAATGAATTAACACAGCGGCGTATCAGGGCATCCATCCTCATTTGTCAAACGCTCTTCCGCGCTGAGAAGTCTAGTGCCTGAGATAAGCTCATAAAGAGGCACTCGCAGTTAATTCGAGGACCGTGTCGTCATACTGGAGACGGGACCCGTCGTCAACACTGAATAAAAATGCTAATTTGACTGAGATTTTGTGTGATTACAATTTTGTTTAATTTCCAGTTCAGTATATTTCAAGCGTTGAATGCTTTTAAAGTTAAATAATTACAGTTACAAGCTCATATCGTAATACGTATTTAAATTGGAGTCTCAAAGCAAAACGCTACGCTAAACTAAAACAATTATTAATTATTCAGAGTTCATAATTACCCGTCGATGTTTTACTCCAAACTAAATGGACCGTTTGAAATATTTGTTTCACAGCGATACTCCTATTAAAATTGATTTTATGGCAAAATTAGTTTTATGATTGGGTTTATTTAAAAAATACAGTGAATATTGCCAGACATATTATATACGTCACGTATTTTCTCAAACGAATTATGTACAAGTAATGTGTATAATTTTATAAAATATCTACGTTCGATTTAATTGACTGAATTGTATAAATTCTGATAATATAAGTAATGGAAAACGTGGCGTTAATGGATAATGTATGCTTGTGGATTCTACGTAGCTCTTTGGGCTGCGACTACAATGGCTACGTAAGCTACGAGGTAGCTACGCGTCTACGAGGCTACGATGTTTTTATTGTAAAATGATCACTTCGAAATGAGGTTATACTCAAATGTTGCATGATTTTAGAAATATGAAAAGATTTCCATAGCACCTAATAAAACAGCATAATATAATATGCAGTAAATAAGACCTTTATTTCTTTTGGAATAAAACTTTGCAAAAAGAACTTCTGCGTAAAAAGATAAAGTCCATTCCTGTTTAGGGTTTTGGCACCAACACAAATAAAGTAATTTATAAAATCTTGCAAAGAGGTGACATATATCTTATTTTCCTAGGATGGCATACTGCTGGCCAAAGTCCACGTAATAAAATATTCAAAATAACATCTCAAATAATACGAAGCAAAACAAACAAAGCATGATATTTGGTTCAAAACCATTTCCATTCAGGATTGCGAACCGTCGAAGCAATATTCTGTACAGCTGTAAAGAAAGTTGAACAGTTCTGTACAATGTCAGAATAGCGTCCGAATCCCATTTGTTACGTGTTGTGAAATACCAATAACTTGTGTATATGATGTAAGTATGTAATATAAACATTCATGTTTATACTTTTAATTTATAAAAATGTGGCACGTTGTCTCCTTGTTGTGAGTGTTGTGACTTACTGTTAGGTCTTAAATTCAAATAACGTAATAAGGCTATTCTGTTGGGAAATTATAATGTAAGTAGTTCGGAATGAAAACATCTATGATGTTAAGGGTCGCTTCTAAAAGGTAGTGAAATATTATTTCGTTAAATGTATATGAAATGAAAATGGAACACAATTCGAAAGAAGATAGGTAGAAATAAAACTATTTTTTCGATTTTGATCGTGTTTATTTTATGTTTTTACGTTCTAAATTCGAATTCGTTCGTTAATTCGAAAAAAATGTGTTATTTCAATGTTTTGTATTCGCCTAAATATAAGAAATCAATATAGAAGATAGGTAGATTACTACGGAAATTAGTTTGACTGATAATGATAATGATAACCATGATATGACCGGTGCCGAATAGCATTCGGTTTCGCATGCGCTAAAGAAGTAAATATCCTAGTTTCTTTTTTGATTTGCGCTACAAAATCTTTCTTCCTTATCCAAATATGCCAGCTTCGAACGCCATTTCAAGGTGTGTTTCATAGTTCTCATGTATTTCCACCCCGAGAAAATATAACGTATTGAAGCCGTACGTGACCTTTTCAGATCAGCTGATACAATGATCAGTGAACGCCAAATGACGTCATTCGCCACGAAAACAACGGGGAATATTAAATGACGTCATTCGCCACGAAAACAACGGGGAATATTAAATGACGTCATTCGCCACGAAAACAACGGGGAATATGTTTGGCGTTTTATTCTTGCGCCCGCTCCGCCCGATGATAGCATCGTGTTATTTAGTGCTGCGATAAAATGTTTATACATAATATCGTTTTGTTGAAGATAGCATTTGTGTTTTCTTGCTGGAATGCTGTTTATAAGACTCGAATTGCCGAGTTATATCCTAAATTGGCCCACCAACCAATTTTTTCATATTATGCAAATACTGTTTGAGGTTTTGACGATGCTTTTCACTTTTTAGCCAAACTTATATCTCATAATATCCAAGTTATAACTGCCACCCAGAAGTAAAAGATGTATACTAATACACCCACATAGAGAGTAATGTATATAGTAAACTAGCTGTTGCCCGCGACTTCGTCCGCGTGGTATTTAACAAAGACAACCGTTGACAACAGCCTGCCCGCCCATTCTGAGCCCGCGGGACGCATTGCAGGTTGTTGCTATCAAACAATCAGGCGCTGCGCTGCAACAATGGTTTTTTTTTTTCGTGAGATCCTATTTTTTTTTCTAAAATAAAAGTAGCCTAAGTTACTCCTTGTTACATCAGCTATCTGCCAGTGAAAGTCCCGTCAAAATCGGTCCAGCCATTTCAGAGATTAGCCGGAACAAACAGACAGACAGACAGACAGACAGACGGACAGACAGACAGACAAAAATTGTAAAAAATGTTGTTTCGGTAGGTAACGTGTATACATCCAAATGCACTTAGTAAAAAGCGGTTATTTTAATATTACAAACAGACACTCCAATTTTATTTATATGTATAGATGTATAGATTACTGGGCAAAATATACCTTAACACAGTACCTGCTTACCTACTGGGATCTGAATCCAGATACTTTCTCCGGATTGATGTGCTTTGTTAGATAGCTTGTTAATAGTCCAACACATCTAGTCGCGACTAAACGCCTGTCTTTAAACACTGTTTACATATTTCATCCGGGATTTAATATTAATTAGCCGGGCGTGTCGCCGGCAGGCGCCGCACTTGCACTTAGCGACCCTGTTTCTGATTATTGACTAATGGATTTGTTATTCAAAGTACTTAGCCGATGTCACTATGCATACGTTAGTTCATAAAGAATGACAACAATTTAATAATTCAGGAGCGAATCTTTCGATTAGAGATAAGTACTTGCTCAATATTATATTATTTAATTACTTGCTAAATTCCAACGCCAACATAAATGTCGCCAGATATATCGCCAGACGAACACACTAACTATACGGTTTCACACTAAGCAACGCTTGTATTATGGGTACCGCACAAAGGACTAGGGACGAACCCAGCATATATTACTTTATATAGATATTAAACATCCATGACTTGTGTACAAACATTCGTGCTCATCACACATAGATTGTCCCTACCAGGATTCGAGCCCGGGACCCTCGGCACAGAAAGCAGGGTCACTACCAACTGCGCCAATCCGGTCAGCCAGATATAGTGCAGGTTTCCTCACAAAGTTTACCTTCACCGTAGATGAATGTATATACATAATATCCGAATGTACATGATCAATGTTTTATTTTACAAATAATCTCTTATGTATTACGAGATTACATAAATCTCTAAGATCACTGTTTATCTCTTTAGATGACACCATCGTTACGATATACGTTAAAAAGTTACAGGTGAACTTGCCAGAAATAATTTATACGTGTTGCGATTGAATTTATATTCCGCGATCACTTTTTACTGCGTTGTATTGGCTCGGTGAATAATGGCCGTTTAAAAGTTTGCCCGTCCATATTACTACTGTTTTAAATGAACATCGTTACTGGCTTTTATACTTTGTCAAAGTATTTACTTGACTTTTTTTGTTTATAATTAAAAGAAATAGCTTTTTTTTACAAAACTTGTTATTTTCATTGGTTGCCATTTGTCAGTTGTTTTAACTTTATATCTTCTACGTGTAAACAGGCGTCTTAACAATTCCGCTGTAGCGCAATTTACTGCAAATAAACGTTGGAAAGGAAAATGCTAAATAAATTCAGCCGCAGCTTATAGTGAAACTTCAGCCTGAACATAGTGCTCGCCGGGAAATTTATACAACCCAGCGATTATGTAGCCCGCCCTTGCTTAATATTATAGGTTTTTGTGACTGCCAAGTCAGTGGGACCATTTTAAAGTAAGCTCACAATAAGCAATGACTTTACGGTGTGTACCTATTATCAAGAAATTAAAAAAAAACGCTTGTTTTTCTGAATGTATTATCATTGATTTTTTTTCGAGATCTTTCTGCCAGAGACGCTGGTTACTGCACTGTTTTACCTCCACCGTTCAGCAAGTGATAACCGTGGTTGAAAATTAAATTCGCACTTGAAATGTAAACGCATAACACTAGCATGTTCTATTGATTTCTTATATTTACGCGAATACTACACATTGAAATACAACTTATTAACCAGGGTCCTCCCTTGACCTTGGTCGCTGTAATGCAGCCGAAACATCGGGAACGTAAAGACATAAAATAATCGCGGTAAAATCTGTACAATAAGTTTTATTTCAATACTAACATGTTATGTTAACAGCTTAAATTAGTCCGCAGTCTCACCACACCTGCTTACCCAGGCACTTGTCATTGATTGTCCATTAAAATAAAATGAAAATCCATGATAAAGCATTTTTGAATAGTTAAATTTCTCCCTTTTCTCAAAAACGAAACTACGAGAACTATTCCAAATGTTCATAAAGTCTAATATCAATTCCAGTATTAAGCAAGTTTTGCTTAAGATATAATATACGCCAGGCACTCCCAAGAACATAATGATCCGGTAATTCGCAAATATAGAACAATTCGGCGACTCAGTCTTGAATCAATAAGGAGTGACACGTTTGAGAGCTGAGCTAGGCACAGACAAACATTGGCGAGACGTCGCCGCCGCCGCCTCTCCGGCTAATTTACCATTCCACTTACAGACTGGGTTGCCGCTTAGAGGGTTATTAGGGTTTTCTAGATTCATATATAATTATGATTATATATATGAGGGTACCCCCGTCAAACTATGACACTAGGACGTCAACCACCTCAGTCGTCCCGTGACCATGGTTGCTGCAAAGCAGTCGAAAAGTCGGGAACGTAAAAACAAAAAATAAACGCGATAGAATCCTTAAAAAAATGTTTTATTTCAATGTGTAGTATTCGCGTAAATATAAGAAATCAATGACTATTATTAAAAGTATATAGTGAAGACTGAAGCGGCTAGTAAAGGGGCTATAATAATAAATACATCTTGCTGGCAACGTACGGAACTTGCGAGAAACACTGCACTTTAGTGCTGTCGAATACATTTATTTATGATTTTTTTCTTGAAAGCAATACACAGTACCAGAATCAGAATCAGAATAATTTTATTTATGTAAACCATTAAGTACAGTACTTATGAATCGTCAAAATAGTCACAAAATGCTAAGGTGCAACTTTACTGCCCGTTCGGAATGCCGTTTCTATGGAGAAGAATGGGCAAGAAACTCCATGGTTGCTCTTTTTAAAAAGATCTTTTACATTTTTGAGCATCTGTTATTTAACTAATATACTGAACCTAGATATTTAACTAATACGTTTCAGGTCAGATATAAGCAAACGTTCTTTAAATCATGATAATGATAATTAAAACGAGACAAGTGGGAACACCGCTTATAGAGCTATTTAGATGCCTTAATTGCTTCGCCATGTATATATCTTAGAGTGGAGATACTGAACATTAATTAATTTAAGTTTAATCAAAATTTAAAATTTAACTGGAAATTTCTTGGTTTGCTGTTGAAATTAATTAGTGTAAGGACCAAATACTTAAACGCTGCCTGAATATTTAAGTCCTACTTTGTGAGACCGTTTGCGGGAAACGAAATGAAGCACTCCAATACGAAAAATTATAAAAATATTTTAAAATTGAATGTATAGTTCGACAATATCGGAGTGTACATAGCATCTGATTCTAATATGAACCTTGGTCTTGAGTGTGAGTTTTTCATAAACTATATACAAATACTAGTGGGATATTAACCACTGTGTGTTCATAAATGTGCACAAGTGAAGGAGTGAAGTGAAATAGTATAACTTGACTTTTTAAGTTCTGCCAAGATGTCCGGGAAATTTTCAGTAGTGTATCCACAGCTTTACTGATAGGGATCTCTATTTTGAAGCCGATTGCCTACCTAAAAAAAGAAGAAGTACCGTTTGTGGATTAAAACTAAAATACAATCCCCACTATCCGATCATATCACACATAGTAAAATGTATAAATAAATATCCTTACCGGACATAATCCTCGGCGGTGGGGACCCCTCATTGGTATTCATCCGGCGCCGTCACCAACCAGTAAAAGATCTCCAAAAGTTAAATTAAGCCCACTTGTTACTGTCACCGGCCAGTTATCGCGACGCCATTTGTTTTTCGATAGCAACATTAAGTGGACAGATAAAAATAATACTTTTGTAACACCTGGCCAGTCTTGGGAAGGAGTTTTAATTAATTTTCTTTGTCTCGACGTTTAGTTGTACACAATCTTTTGTCTTATCCCTAGTACATTTTATAAAGATATATCTAAAAGAAATTGTATATTTTAGCTAGTATAAAAGCGGAAGTTTTTAATCAAAAAGTGACAATCGACTTATCGATTATGTCTATATGTAATCCTTTAGCCAAACGAAGCTAAATATTATTCGTCTAAGTAGTTCTGCTAATATCATTCGTAAATACCATTTAAGTACCCACCTAGTAAGCTCCTCAACTCTTACCTTAGCTAAGTATATTATTATAATAAGTACTTAAGAGGGGTTTCTCACAAAGAGTATATCTTGAGATCTCATTTACACTCGTCAAAGGTATAGTAATACCTTCACGGACATGTCGGCACACAATTTGTAGGAATCTTTTCGCTATTGTAGGGAATAAACCGTTGTGTGTAGTGAAGGGGGCTGTCATGTTCAGACTAACACTGAATGCGGCATTGTTGGGGACGCCGGTTTGGGTTGTAAATATATAAATAATGTTCCCATTAGCTAATTTATTTCGGAGTTCTAACTGTCAATACTCTTATTGATTTCTTATATTTACGCGAATACTACACATTGAAATAAAACTAATTTTATGGATTTTATCGCGTTTATTTTATGTTTTTTACGTTCCCGACGTTTCGGCTGCTTTACAGCAACCATGGTCACGGGAGGACTGAGGTGGTTGACGTCCTGGTGTCATAGTTTGAAACGGGGTACCCTCATATTTAATTGTTGCTTGTGGGCTCACAAGCAACAATTAAATTTTATTTCAATGTTAATACTCTAAAATAATTCAGACTAGTTATCTATCAAACACGATACATTGTACGAAAGTTGTTTATTTATGTGAAATCAGTTCATTGTTTCGATGTGCGGTTCATATCGAGCGGAAGCATCGGATGTACGGATGAACTATGTTCGTTTCCAAGTATCATGAAGACACTTAGGAATGGTGTAGACTAGCGAATGTAGCTTGGACACATTACATTATTTTTGTGTGTATATATTCATCATTAATGAGTTAAGCTTTCGTCAATACACTTATTCCTACAACGGTTCAGAAAACATCACTCACAGCAAACCGACCAGTAGCAAACGTTATAGCACCAAGCAATACTGGGTGACACATATCCTTATTTTCCCAGCCTGAAGATTTAAGCCTTAGCGTTGCTAGTTTGCTAGTGTCCCGCAAAGACGGCGTCACTAGACCCGTCCATGCAATAAATTCCATAGTTGTCAACATTAGTATGTCCCGAAGGTTTATATTGCGTTGCAGTCGCCTATTGAAATCGTTCGCCAATGCGATCGTTGCGGCTTACTGGTAACGCAATTGAGTGTTTATTGCGTCATAATCCGCCTTCACGCTTCGCCGTGTTCCGATTAATGCTATAACAAGAGTAATACCATTTCGGTTTTGTATATTTCTGGTGTAGGTATATGGTCTTCGTCGACAGTCCGGCATGAGCATAGACTATAAGGTCATAAGTGTCCGGGTTTCAGATATAAGTCGGTATTTTGAGTTCGGCTACAACTGAGCCATCCTCAGCGCGCTTTATAGATCTAACTATTTGTTTCTTGGGTAATTGGCAATCCAAGGGCGCTCGTTCCCCAAATAATGGTACAATTATATAATGATATTTCATTCTAAAATAATACTACTTTAAACTATATCCCACTAATATTATAAATGCGAAAGTTTGGATGGGTGGATGTTTGTTGCTCAATCACGCCAGAACGCCTGAACGGATCTGGATGAAATTTGCCACAGATATAGATTATAGTCTGGAATAGCACATATGCTACTTTTTATCTCGGTTAAATGTATGGTTCCCGTTGGATAGAGTTGTTTTAATTTTTCATACTGTTTAATCGCGGGTAACACCGTGGGGCGCAGCTAGTAGTTTATAATTATAGCATAGTTAGCCGGGTCGTATAATAGATAGCCGCGTTATATGAAGAACGAATAATTTAATGTTTTATTTATTTATTACGTAACATTAAGCTTTGTCGGCCACGTGTCTGTCCTCATCCTAAGACGCATTTTATAAGTAACACAGTAAAATTGTTTCTCGCGAGCAAAGCAACTTAGATATTTTCTCCTAACGGCAATAAATTAGCTTTATGTGAGGTTTATGTAAAAACATTGCAATAAAACCGTTTTCCTCAGCGGATGGAGATGTCTGGACCGTTCTGTGGAATTGACTCATACATTACGCACGGAGTGTCTTGGAATTAATATGAAAATTCGTTTGGTAGGCTTAAGCTTGCGGCACTTGTTTTGTGGTCATCAAGGTAGGTTAATTTTTGGGTTGTTCCGTTTACATCCTATGACGTCTCATGGTATTGTGTTTTTTATTCAACCGATTTATATTATTTACTCAACCGATTGCGAAGCCTTTCTGTTTTTTTATAGTTTATTAATTATAATTATTGCGGTTGAATACATACGTCGTACAAACTGTAGTATTACGTACAACCACTTAATTTTATATGTTCCTATTTCGTCTCCATATCATATCAGCACATACATCTTTTATTACAGTGGAACACGGGTTTTCCCTTTTTATGTTTAATCCAGATTTCGTACAGGTCTCCTCCGTTATCAATTAGTAAATATCAAGTCACTCGTTTATCAATTATTTTTCGTGACGCCCCAGTCAAGATGTCGTCATAAAAAAACGTCTGACGCGCGAGTATCAGAATCAGAATCAGAATCAGAATATTTCTTATTGACGTAGACCATTATTGTACAGTACTTATGAATCGTCAAGTTACAAAAATATTATGCTACTGCTTTACCACCCGTTCGGAAAAAGTAAATTATGTACCTACGTTATGAAGACTTTATAGTTCCGAATCGCGTGCAGTAATCGCGTGTTTAAAAGCAAAGCTTACCACGGACAATTGTACACTTTATCGCGCAACTAGGAACGTTTCTTTATTGATACTAGTTCGCTAGAAGAATTTGTTTCTTCTTCATGTTTATAATGTCGTAGCTATTCACGTTTGAAAAGCGAACACGTGGATTCTATCATCATATACGGTAAGTACCTACTGGGTTTTACACGTAGAGGTTGGGGTTATCTCTATACGACACTAGCTATCCCAGCAAACTTTGTACCACGTCAGAATCAAATGTACATTTTTCCAATGTTTTAATACTCGGACCGGAGACAACTTGAAAAATAAACATAAAAATTGGCCCACCCGTTCTTGAGATATTCTCCCATTCCCATTTTTGAGTAGTAGCACAAGCTAGTTATATAATATATTAGTCCCTAATCGAAATCGCGCGGTTTTTTATTATACATCCGTTTTGACGATTTATTTTCTCACATTGAACGAATCCACTAGAATTAGTTGTATATTTAATTTAAGTACTACTAAGTACACGAGTATGTGAACGCTGGCACTGTCGTAGTGTAGTTTCAAAATCGCATCATCGTAGCAAACATTCCAGAATGAGAATAATATGATTGGATTATTGCCCGCGTACCTATCAAAACAAACAGACGTAGCGCACTAAACAACTGGAACAGACACTACTCTCATTTTATTTTGAACCGTCTTAAGTAAATTGCGGATATTCCACGGCAGGCACCCTATTCCACGTTTTAAGAGCGCGATACAAATAGCGGGATGTGGTGAGTAGCGTCGGGGGAAAACAGCAGGCTGCCTAACACCAGGCGGGCACTGTAATGATCTTCAGATAAAAAAAAATACCGTTAACATGGATAAAATGTCATAAATAAATAAATATTACCAGACGAGCACATCAACTATACGGTCCCACACTAAGCAACGCTTGTATTATGGGTACCGTACAGTGGACTGGGGGCGAACCCAGTATATATTACTATCCAAATAATACTGCCTTTTTTGACGGCCTGATTAGCGCAGTTGGTAGTGACCCTGCTTTCTGTGCTAAGGGTCCTGGGTTCGAATCCTGGTAGGGATAAACTTTGTGTGATGAGCACGAATGTTTATACCTAAGTCATGGATGTTTAATATCTATACATATAAGTAGTATATATTGGGTTCGCCCCCAGTCCATTGTACGATAACTATAATACAAGCGTTGCTTAGTGTGGGACCGTATAGTTGGTGTGTTCGTCTGGCGATATTTATATTTAATGTATGACATCCCTTCTTTAACGTATCTACGTGGTATATATTTATTAGAAATCGTTTCAAAATCCAACTCTTAACCAAAATGTTATGCAGATTCGCTTCTATACCATTTCTTTTTAAATACGCCAAATAAATCTTGTTGTGTCTCGTTTTCTTTACGTAGACGATTAGTATCAAGAGGCTTTATATTGATACAATTGTTGGATGTATATTGTACTCAGTAGGTAAATGCTGTTCGTGTTGGATTGTATGAATTATTCAAACCACTTAATTTACTAGAGAGGCTTTGATCGTGGTTAAATATTTAAAATATAACAATTATTTTAGAGTTACGCGGTTATGTTTAACATTCAGATGGTAGTGTTGGGATACAAAGCAAATTACTGGAGATGTTGGTTTAAAGTAAATATCGGCAACAAACTTTTCATATATTATATTCTGTGTGAGGTGTATCAGAATCAGATTTTTTTTTATTAATGTATACCATTAAGTACAGTACTTATGGATCTCAAAGGTGTTACAAAATGCTAAGCTACAACTTTACCACCCGTTCGAAATGCCGTTCTTAAGGAGAAGAATGGGCACGAAACCGCGATGGTTGGTCTTCTTAAAAAGATATTTTATTTTTTGGAGCAGTACATTGTTATGGGTATGTGAGAACAATCTAGGAACGGCTAGGCAGATTTGAGCAGCAGGTCAAAAAGTTACTAGCCCTAAATGTATTATTACAATTTAAGTGCTACATAGTTCCTAACATTTACAAATTACTTTTGTTAATAAAAATAACAAACATACAAAGCTTCGTAGGTCTGGTATAAGTCTTATTACATTTGCAATTATCAACCTTAACCTCATCCAGATTGTGTTTATTTTTGAATATTATTACTTTTTTCCATTCCAGTTCTTCTGTTTTAAAACAAAGGCGCATCTGGAAACTTAAGAAATGTCCCATCACTCTAGAGAAAACTTTGTAATAAATACAAAACACTGGAGCATCACCGAGTTTGCGACAATATATCCGCTTTCTTACACTGTATAGCTACTAAAGTTTCCCGCTTGAACATTCCTGCATTTATTTAAAAAACTGAGCAAATAGAATTGAAGGTTAAACGAACTTACCTTAAGTGAAGTTTGACCGTAATTATACGAGTCGCTGCATCCGAAGAGATTTTCATATTTACCAGGTAGTCCACTTCTCAATGTACTGGGCACCGAACACTTTTTTAGAGCTTGCAACATTAAAAAAGACAAAATTTAGTAGTGAAACGACTTATACGATGGTGGGGGGTGCCGCCGCTGTGCCACGCCACCCGTCTAAATCCTCATTCTTTTTAGAGTTCTTAAGATTTCACTAAAGGTAATGTATTATATGAATAACGATATGGGAAAGTATTCATCAAGAAAACTTTAAGGGTGGGAGGGACTGAAAATCTCTTCGGATGCAGCGACTCGTATAATTACGGTCAAACTTCACTTAAGGTAAGTTCGTTTAACCTTCAATTATACTTCGTCGCTGCATCCTCAAGATTTTCATATTTACCAGGTAGATGTTCAGAGCTTTAGGGAAATCGTTAGTCAGACTTGAGTATTGAATAAAAAACAAAAGTAATGTGACCATCGCTTTACTTCTCATTAAATCAACCCTAACTATCCTCGTAATCAAAAATCGCACTTGCAAATACCGAATCATTATTAGGAGTAACAGGCCTATTATAAAATTTTCCGAATACAAGTGAATTTTCTGACCATCCCGCCGCCTTCTTTATCACCTCAATAGAAACGCCCCTACGACCCGCCGCCGATGTCACTGCGTGACGAGAGCTATGAGCAGAGTAAACGCTTGTGTCAATACCGCTTTCTTGCAATATTTGTTTGATCCAGCGGCTGATCGTAGACGCGGTTGCATTGTGGTACGGTTTTTTAGTGGTCAGGATTAACCTTTCAGTGTCAATACTGCCCCTTAACGGTCTTGTTATTTCTATGTAGGCTATTAAGGTTTTTGCGGGACATATCTCCTTCTTATTATGAAAAAAGGGGATAATTAGATGCGGTTGGCGCCTCCCAGGGGCTGAAGTTTTAATCAAATCGCTTACAATAATTTCAATATTGGAATCGTTAATTCTAATATCAGATAGCCTAATAAGTGACAACGTCTGCACTCGTTGTGCAGTTGACAACGCGAGCAGAGCTGTTAATTTCTTCGTTATTGTTGTCAATATTAATCCTTCGTTTGGGTACCATCGACTAACAAAATCTAGTACAACATTAGTGTCCCACGTAGTTTGGTATCTTGGGAAACATGGTCGAGTCTTGTAAATACCTTTAAGCAATCTGCTGACATTAGCATCTGTACTGAACCTTTTACCCAATATAAGAGAAAGTGCTGAACGGAGTGTATTTATAGATGAGTAGTTAGCTCCTAAACTGAACTGTTCTGTAATAAAGTTTAATGCTACGGAATTTGAAATAGTCAAGCAATTATCAATGTTGTTATCATGACAAAATTTCCACAATTTTTTAAATGCTGTGTCATATTGTTTCAATGTACTGTGAGACAAAGATGCAATCATTAATTCAATTGTCTCCCGCGTCAGTGATCGGTTTGAAAATGCCTCCCTGACAAGCGGCACGACACCAGGGTAAGGCTTCGCCACAGGGGGTGTCGGGTCCTGAAAGGAGAGTGCAACAGGTCATATTTGGGTGAGAAATAAATCACCTCAGAGCATTGAAGTTGTAAGAATAATGGATACCACGCCTGACTAGGCCAGTGAGGCACGACAATAATGCCCGTTGCCTGGTCGTCAATTATCTTGCGTAAGCATTTCAATATAAGAGAAAATGGGGGAAAGCAGTAAAAGAAGTAATCTTTCCAATTCAAGGTAAACGCATCTATATCAAAGGCGTTAGGATCTCTTTTCCAGGAAACATATTTGGGACATTTTGCATTTAGACGGGAAGCAAACAAGTCAACATCTGGAAATCCCAATGTCTTTGTGATTTTATGAAACGAAATGAATGATAGACTCCACTCGGTATCTACGTTACTACACCTTGACTCCCTGTCTGCGTCTATGTTATCTTTTGACTTAATGTAAGACGCAAAGATAAATAGGCGACGTTTTTCACACCATTGCCATATCTCTCGCGATTCTTTATTAAGATGCTCATATTGAACACCTCCCATCCTATTTATGTAGGAGATTGCAGTCGTATTATCAATTCTCAGGAGGATTTCTGTATTAACCAAATTATTAGCAAAACATTTTAGACCTATAAAAGCGGCTCGTAATTCTAATAAATTAATGTGGTTTTGAGTTTCTGATAAACTCCAAAACCCCTTGGCGGTCTCGCTATTACAAGAAATCCCCCATCCCGTGAGAGAAGCATCGGAAAAAATCTCGAGAGCATATTGATTATTACGAAGTGGTTTAATAGAAGTCATAATGTTGTTCTCCCACCAAACAAAGTTAGGGCCTAAGGTGTGACTCAAGATCATAGTTTTATCATAATCATCGTTTGAAGATTGAAGTGCAAGGAATTTTTCCCTTTCAAACTGCTTTGTGTACACCCAACCGTAATCTATGGCTGGACAAACGGACGTTAGTGAACCTAAGAACTTGGCAAAGCCTCTTATAGAGATGGAATGTTTCAGAGATATATTTTTGACTAAGTCTATAATTTTCAAACGCTTAACTAAGGGCAATTGTAGTGCCATGTTTACAGAATCTATTTCGAAGCCCAAGAATATTTTTCGCTGACTCGGAATCATGTCACTCTTTTTTGTGTTTATTATAAAACCTAATTTCTGTAAAAGGGTAACTACCTCATTAATTTTCGTGGAACAGCTGTTAAAATAACTATCTATGTATAGTATATCGTCGAGATATATGACTAGTCGATGACCTTGATTCCTTAAGTATTTTGTTACAGGTCTCATGAGTTTTGTGAATACAAATGGTCCTGAACTTAAGCCAAAGGGTAAACACTGAAATTCATAAGTTTGCCCCTGAAATTTAAACCTTAAGAATTTTTTACTGGACGCGTGAATCGGGATAAAAAAATATGCTTCTTTCAAATCAATATTTGCCATATAATCGAGTCTTGATACTAGCTTCGAAGCAGTCCTGATATCTTCCATTTTAAAATGGTGTGTCTCAACAAATTTATTTAATCTTTTAAGATTCAAAATAAACCTAAAATTTCCATCACTCTTTGGAATAAGAAAAATATTTGATATAAATTGACCTGATACGTCTTGACATTTTATAATTGCACCGGATAATAGCAATTTGGTTATCTCAACATTCATATGATATAACTCGATAGCCGAAAACAAAGGTTCTACCGGTTCGCATTTCTGCATAACTGGGTCACTAAATGGGATCTTGTATCCCGTTACGTATTCAAGTATTACTGGATCGTTAGTAATGGATTCCCACATATTTAGGAAATCCTTAAGTCTACCTGCATATCGAGTTACCTTATTCAGTTCCTGTGAACTGATTTGTTGTTGTTCGTTTTGGTGGAGGCATTGTTCCGATCGGTCGCTACTGGAGGACGCCTGTTCGTCTGCGATGACCCTGGATTCCTGGGCCCACCTCTCTTGCCTCTCTGAGCTTGTGATCTGGGTGGGCCTCGCGGGTTTCCCTGGCGCGAGGGCGATTTATTGGGTTGGTGCGAAGTTGACGGTTGTGGTTCAAAGGTCCTTTTGATTTGCAACCCCGATCTTTCAGCAGTCTTAGCACCTTTAATTTTATCTCCTAAATTCTCGCCAAACAATAATGAATCCCTTTTTACCCCTTGAATCATAGACAAGAATTTTTTGTCCAAGTTGAACGTTATTAGTTTTCTTCTGGCATAAGTGTTTTGGCAGTGTAAATCTAAAAGTAACTGCCCTACCTCTGATAATCTCTTGACAATGTCCGCCTTTTCCATATCACCATCGATCAGTGCTGACATTAGATTAGTAATAGCCGCGATACCTATTCCTAAATGATTTTGCGCTTTTTCTAGTCGCTTATCCCTATTTTTGGTTGAATCCGATAAAACCGTTGCTATTTCAGCGTTCAGTCCTGGAGCCTTCAACAACTTGAAATTTTCCGGTATGTGAATATTTTCCAACAATTTCTGTATACTTTCCTTGCTGAGCCCCTCCGCTATGATTTGACCCCAACGTTCAGAGATCTCGTCTCTTATCTTAGGTGCAAAAGTTTCAGCTTTATTTTTGGATACCCCTAAGGCTTCCAAAATATCTGCAGCTAATGGCGGTAGCTCAGAAGTTGTTCCACCGTCTTTGTCGGATTGCGTGAGTAGGGTAGGCCTATCATCGGTAGGTTGGACATCAAGAGTGTGTGTGATCGGGTCATTATTCGTATTAGCCTCCAATGGTATCGATACGATGGATCGCATTCCCTGATTTGATGAAAATGAATGCTCAGATTCATTATCTGCATCAAGCAAAATAAAAACCATAAATACAAGTAGGTATGTGACCGTAATCGCGTCACGGTTCTATTGTTTGATCGGTATGGTATATTTGGACGTAATCGCATCACGCCTCTTTAATATATCCCTTTATACGCCGCTGGTGGCAGTTACCTGCTATCAGGTAGGTAAGTATAATATGTCGGTAAAGCATCAGATCGTAATCGCATCACGACTCCATATAAATATAAAACGATGACCGCAATCGCATCGCGGTTCTAGTATTCTTCCGTAAAAGTAGGTGTGAAATAAACAAATTATTATTCTCATTAATCCCTTTGGATATTTGTAAGTATACAGCAGAGGGAACAAAAATAAATAAAATAAAATGCGGGTAGGTAAGCCACAAACAATGTAGCCGGCCCGGTTCTAGCTATGATCGTTATAATCGTAACCTCTTAATCTTTTAAAACAATTTGATGTACTTACATTCATCGGTGTCGCTCGGGTTTGTGCGTTGATTTAAACGGCACTCTAACCGTCTGATTTTTCTTCTTATTTCTTCGTCTGTACGCTTACGCTTCCCCATGTTTTTATTTAAAAAATGGCAATCCAATGTAAATGCACTATATTTCAAAACTTATTCACTGAATAAAAATAAAAAACTTGTTATTATAACTAGCTCTTTTAAATTTAAAAAACAAATTGTTTCCGATGTTTCGATGCCCGAACACTAGAAACGAATGAGGATTTAGACGGGTGGCGTGGCACAGCGGCGGCACCCCCCACCATCGTATAAGTCGTTTCACTACTAAATTTTGTCTTTTTTAATGTTGCAAGCTCTAAAAAAGTGTTCGGTGCCCAGTACATTGAGAAGTGGACTACCTGGTAAATATGAAAATCTTGAGGATGCAGCGACGAAGTATAAGTATTCGTTTAGTTCTCAATGTGAGCCCTTTTAAATAAATGGATGTATTGAATTGAATGTATCTTGATATAAGTATTATTTATTTTACAGTAAAATCCCTGCAGATGATTAGTAGCTATCCAATTCGAATGTATTGTAAGGTTCTTTATGACTTATTTAAATTTCCTCTTGAGGTAGACCACTGTAGCTGTTGGTTTACAGAAGTCTTATGAAGTGGAATTAATGAGAAGAAAAGTCTTATAATTAACATTTCATCTATTGTTGGTACCATTACAAACTTAAATTAACCGCTATAGAAATTTCACTTATAAAACCCACTTTGAAAGCAACTGCTGTACAGGTAATAAAGTGATCTTACTTTTGAACATTAATTTTAATTAAAACAAAGTGAAAAGTAATTCGCGCTGTCCGAGAATCGCAGTAATTGAATTACAGTGTAAACCTCCCCGCGGAAGTCACGCCAGCTTGAGCAGTCCGAACTAGAGCCGGGGTAAATAATAACTAATAACTTCAATGTTTCAAAGTAAATGTTTTTCTTGGAACAAAACTCTGAAACTTGTTTTGATGAAATTCTCTGTATGATTATCTAGACTGCCATATTTTTTTTGAAATCTGTCCCGAAACGCGAAAGTGGTAATGTGATAGTAGAAATGCAACTATGCCGTACCTGTAAGTGTTATCTTGTATAGGTACATTTTTTTATTTTATACCAATGTCCACAGACTTATTACAATAATCAGATAACACACGGCGTACGCCTAAAGTGAAGCCTAAAAAAAATGTGGTCTACCATTTAAACAACATGCTTAACCAGAGTTTCTGCCAATGCCATAATGACTTCCCAAATATTAAAATAAAAAAATACTTTAAGTTACAACAAAACTGTAACTACGCAAATTTTACATTAAGCATCCATTACCAGTTGCTAGTTGGAACGGACTAGCAGCGGGTAAATAATAACGCCAATGTTTCAAAGTCTATGTTTTTCTTCATTTAACTCTTTGTGTTGATGAGTTTTCGTTGCTACAGAGTACAGATTAATGTTTGAGCTGCGAAGAGTTATTGATGCTATAGTTTTTAATTCGAGAATATTCGCTAGAGAACGAAGTAAATTATGGAAACCCCAAATGATTTTAAAATAATGTATAAAATAGCTTTTGCTATTTGTACTATTTAATTGACAAAAACTAATCCCTTTTAAACTTTTCATTTTTAACGTAGTTTGGTTAAAAACTGAGTAGAGTTCCACAACTGAGTTAACTGAGTGGTACATGGAACAATTTCAATATTTTATTAAATGTATGCACTGAATCTGCAGTGGGTTCACTCAAGCGTATAACTCGATCTTTATATTTATAGGAATATAAATGTATGTGTTTATGTATTCATCACATACGTGTAAAACTAAGGTAGATGATATGAATTAATGGATATTTTTAGGTATTAAAAAGCTATATAATACGGCCTGTGTTTAACTCATAGATTTTAAATAAATATAACAAATACGTAAAATAATGTATAACACACATACCATTTTAGCCTCTTTGCAAACAAAATAAGACCTCAACTTCAAGTCGTACATAAATGCCACAAAATATTTGTCTTTCGAAAAATACTTAACAATTTCACAAAGAACATTACGAGTCACGGGTTGTTGGGCCAAATTGGGCAATGTTGCACTTCGAATGTAATATCCGCTGTGAAATAAGCATAAAACGAGACCATGATTCATGGGCCCTCATTGGCGTGCTGTAATAGGGTTGTAAAATATTGAACATGGTAAATAAAGAATTTGCCTGAAACCCTAAAAAACAATATTGATGAAGTAACCAATGAGATCATATGATAAATCAATTAAATTGATAGATACAACATATGAGGAATAGTCAACGTCATCAACTACTGATCTGAAACGAATAAGTCCATTCATATATACTATTATGTCATTTTATCAATTAATTGCGAGGAGGACTCTGTTATGAAGGAAATGTACCTAATAATTTTACATCCAAAACAGTTAGTAAAATCCATTAGTCTGTAATTCTAGGCTAATTAGAATTCATTTCAAATGTCATCAGTGGCAGCCCTGGTTTTTCGCGTCATTACATTACCAATTAAACCGGACGACAAGACAATGGCAGTAATTGGCCGTTAATTAAGTTGAGCGATCGACTGGCGAGTGACATGGAGGCTTATAACTACCTCTATTTAGGTACAGATTGTCCTGATCATATTATAAAGGGAGAAACTCCATCCAACTAATACATGACTCCATGTAACTCTCTTAAAAAGGTTGGGTACCAAGTTATCACGTATTTATGATAACAAAAGGTTCTTAACACACGTCCTCCCACAACCTTGAGTTACACGTGTAAGTTCGAAAGCCACGCGTTGCTTTCAATGTGTCCTAGTTTCGGTAATTTATAAGGACTCATGAGTGACACAAAAAATATTTATGAAAAATCGTGGTAAAGATTTTTTGTCTGTTATGATCTTTAATTTGATATAAGAACAAAAATGTTTATGGGATTTCGACTTTTTGTTGTTACGTTACGACTGCATTTTTAGTGCGTCAAGCACAATCCTTTTTACGTAGCGTTTCGATAGCGTAGGTATATTTAATACCTCTCACTCACTCAAGTATGACAGTGACAGCATGTTTTCTCGATGACATTACCATTACAAGCTCCTGCTTACTCTAAGTTGCCGAGCGCTTACTAAATTATGAGTGCAAGAAAATAGTTTTCCAGAACTATTCTCACTGCAACGCACCGCACGATTTTTTCATCCGCGTGAATGACCGCTTACGATAATATCTTAGTAATTATTTATCTTGTATTATAATCTGTACATTTTTTCAAAATCATTATAAAGCTTGGATCTATAAAAAATAATAGGCGGGGGGGGGGGGGGGGGGTAACCATTGTTTTAAAGTAGTTAAGTCAATCCGATCTCATGATCGGATTCAGTAGTAAACGCTAATATCAAGACCAACCTCTGAAGAGAGGCTACAATTTAAACAAAACAAATGTTTATGACAGCAAGAGGATCAGTTGGCTTAGCAATTACGTGTCCCGATAACTCCCTCGGGCAATCGGTGGTACCAGAATTGATATTATAATGACGCCCACAGACCTTAGAGTCAAAGAGACAATTAATGTGATTATTTGGGACCTCTGTGATATCGACAAATCGAGAGGTCTGATTTGATACGCTCTGACTAATTTTGTTATCTGTGTCCGTTTTACTGATGCGGGCTCAAAGCTTTTTGGGGCAGGTTTTCCTGCTTTTATTTTATTAAATATTTACTATTACGTTACCCTATTTGCTAAATAAACGTGATTTTCTAATATGTTTCATGTCACTTTATTTTATACAGAGATGTGAAACTAAAATATGAAATCATAACATGATCAATTTGTAAAAAACAGGTATAGGTAATATATACTGTTCAGCTGATCTGAAAGGATTCTGCCAATTTGACTGTTAGATAAATGACATAAATCAGAACATGTTTCGTTTGCACAACCGGTATGCTAACTGAGAGCAGATCAGAAATAACCGGATCGAAGTCTTAGGGACATTCAAACTCTCCAACATTGAAAAACTACTATTGAGCTTTCCAAAATGATCATCAAAGCTCACAAACAGAAGTGTCAACGGAATGAGGAACGAGGGTCGAACTATTATAATGATGATAATGTAATGTGGTATTTCATTTATCAGATTACACACCCCCCTGCCTACAATTAGAAAAATACGGGAAACTGTCACAAATTCGGGACTATTAACCGTATTCCGTACCTATGTATAGTTGGTTAATCCGCCCGGTCGATCCGCTGTTCTTAATTAGAGCTTTATGATTCACACAACTTAATCTTTTAAGAGCTTAGATTCTTCTCGTAATACTTCTGGTTTTCCTTACGAGAATAAAAATGAAAGTTGGAAATTTATTGATGCGGATAAAATATCGAAGAAAAGACATTATTCAAAATTAGACGGCTTAAAAAGGGTTAAAAAGGGTCTCTAACTTCATTCAAAGTTCGCATAAAAGTGGAAAAACTCGTAAGTTACCAGGAAATGATAATGAAGCCCATTGTGTCCCAAAAATGTCCGGCACGACCCAAAAAATTCGTTGTAAATGCTCATTAAAAATCTTAAAAGTTTTTTAAAGCTACCATAATAACAAGTATGCTGAAAACAAAAGATCTATTTATATTAAAATAGTCAAAAGACCAATGTAATTTGAGATATGATTGTATTCAAATAAATCGATAACAGCAGCTCAGCGTGGACTTAGAGAGAAGACTAAAATGTCACATTCAAGTTCAATAATATGACCACTTATGAGCTCACACTGGAACCAGTTCACTCTGGAGTTGAGGTTAATCGGCGTAGGTTTTGGTTATGCCTACACATAATATAATGTTGGAAAACCATTATAAGCATTGGACATAGCTAGTTCGTCACTTCACTTCAGCGCTGACCAAACGAAAAGTGTTCCTTTGCATGACGCTAAGAGTTGATATTGCATTAATTATGCAATAATAACAATAAATACAATCAAAATAAAAGTTGTCGTTGTAATTCCCGACCAAATACAATTGCCCCGCATCCATTGCATGATTCGTGTTCATGCAACCAGCTATTTTTCAGACTAAACCAGCACGTCTCACAATCGGCCCCCTTTTGTTAGTCTAAACCCGGTTCTACAATTTTAGTGGTCGCTCCGTTCCTCCTATCTCCCGGGATTAGTGTCAACTTCTTGGAAATTCCCGGGGAACTTTTACCGCAAACAGGGAAACTTTCCGATCTTGGCAGTTTGATCCGAAATGACATAACGGGGAGACAAATGGACGCGTCCCGTCCAAACGCGGCTGTCATTCTATAATGTTTGGTACTGTGGTTTGAGTGTTTAATGTTGTTAGTTGTTAGGGAAGAATGTTAGTTAGGCAATTATTACTGTTAAAATTACCTGTTGGAATTAGGCCTCCCCACAATGGGAATTGAGGCCAAAATCCATTCCGATTGCCTAGTGCGCTCTGGTATGAAATTGCATTGCATAAAACAACCGCCCTTCATTTAAAAAATTAAATCTGCTAGTTTGGTAGTAACTGTTTAGTAAGCTTACGTTACTTCATAGTTTGGCTCGTTATTCTTATTAGGCGTTACGGCTATAATGGCCATATAATAATAATTTATAACTAAAAAGCAGATAGCTATTTAGATGATACAAGGATCTGATATAAATATCAGCAAAAACTAGCGTGAAGAACTGTTAATTGAAATAGTTTCTATAATTTGTCTGCATTTATTACAGTGGTCTTGGGATAAGAAAGTTTGCCCAACAATTTTCTACGTCGTTGCCTATGTAAAGACCAATTAACATCTAAGATAAGCTAGGTTAAGTTTTAAGTGTAAGATATAAGAATTTCAAAGGAAAGTTTTTTCTTAGTACCTACACTCGGTAGCAGAAACTAGTAATTTTAAGAAAAGCAAAGCTTAAGTTAAGTCTGGTATTAGATGATTATGACTTCAGTAATTAAGTAGGTTTTTAATATGAGAATTTCAGATTATTTGCACTCAGAAATAGGTGCTACGTTTGTATCCTACCACCTCAGATGGAGTACTTTGTTCTATAAAACCGTAATGATACAGTAAGAAAAATATATCTTCCAGCAAATAGTATATCTTTTTTTTTAATTTACATGTAATAGTTAATGTAACAACAGATCTTCCGTCGTCACAAGTACTTGGTCTCTACTAGAAAATGACTGTACAAAGTGACAATACATAATTACACAAACAGCTAAGGAATTTAAATTGTCCCGAGTTGGCACTTTATGCACTTCAGATCCTCATCCAAGTCGAGCGAGCATCTCCTAGCAACACCCTCAGCCGACATTTTATTAGTTTCAAGGGAGAAATGTATTATTTTTTCCTCGAGAAGGATTTTTTGCCAGGACGACCGAGGACCCTCGCTACTTCAGTTGTATAATCGGTATATCTACACGCTCGGAGCGTAGTGCCAAATAAAAATAATTCGTTTTCCCCCTATTTTTACAGCGATATTTTTGAGTATAAGGAAGCAGGCACGACATAAAAATTCCGCCTATAGATTTGTGGGAGTGTTACAACGGAGACGATTCATAAAAACTTTATGTACGACGGATAGGGAGATTTATTTAAGTTGCCTCGCTTTTTGCTAAGTTGGCTACATTGATTCGTCGTTGTTTTTGCTCAACGGTTTTAATGACGCGGCGCCGAACGCAATTTTGCTCGTAAGATGCTATATTTTCGATATTTGGTGTAATTTATGCTGGAAACAGACAATTTGAGTTTGTGGAATCATAGGGCACAATTATCCGATTGAAAGGGAGGGGGGGGGGGGGGGAATCAGCTCTATTAAAAATATACAGTTCACTAACAAAACATCCACCGGTCTCTAAGGCACGATCGCATGAAGCACGAAAGGAGCCTTTTCGTGCTTTCCAAAAGGCCTGTATACTTTGGAAAGGAAAAGAGACATAAAGTATGAAGCTTAAGTGGTTTTTACAATTTCCTTATCCTCTCACATAAAATCCTTATACAGAGGGAGTTTAACAGGATGCTGCATAAAACCTCCACTCTGAGGAAGCGAAGTACGTTATAACAGCAAATCTGGTAGTAAAAGTTGCAGATACAAAAATATTTTTATAAGCATTGTAGCAGTCAACACGCACGCCTATTATACGTGTCGATCGTAAAACACAGGAAAACAATCTGCAAACGACTTGACGATACAGACAGACATTACTATGCGATGTGCATAGTGGAAAGTTTGGGATTTTCTTGGAAAAATGGCTAAACTTGACCGAGATATTATACATTTACATTTTGCATCGGTATTAAGTAATCAATATCGAATGCTGGATCCCTGTTGACGTATAGTTTTGTGCTACAAATTATTAGAAATCTTTGCTCTAGGGAACCACATGCTCTACGTAGATAAAACCGGTATAATAATGTTGATAAGTTAGATTTATATTGTTAAGTGTTCCGCAATATAACATAATCCAATTCAATATGAAATTAGTATTATCTTTAGTAACCAGAAAGTGAATTATCATACATTATAATTATTTAAACACCCTCTTTTTTGCCCCGGTACGATAGTCCCGGAGTAACGTTTTTAAGCCACCAGTAAGGGATTCTAAATAATAACACGAGCCGTCGCCCCAAAACATCACAGGGCGAAATATTAACGAGCCGGGCGAGGGCAGCGTCCATATTAACGTTTGCGAATAACAAGTGTGCCGACACACTCGCGAAATGGTTGCGTGGGCCTTTCAGTGGGTACCTACACTGTAGGCACACCAAATAGTATGTAGGTACAGTTACGTCCTGCAATGAGAGCTCACGCTCTAACTGTTTAAATTTAAATATTGGGGCGTACTTTTCTACGTGCTATGTTTAACGATAATATATACTGAAGTATTTCACTGCTCTACAGCGGTTCACACATCATTTATCATTGATTAACTGAATAATCGTTAATCATACGTTTTTTGGTTGGAGTCAATGACCCAAACCGGTTTGGAATTTTATCCGATAATATAGTTGAGATATATTGGTATCATCTTTTGATTATTTTACTAACCTAGCTGACATACATTTCAGGGTAGTTTTTGGATATTAGTTCTAGTCGGACACTTGACCCTGTTGGCTGGATCGGGGGAAACCCTAAATCGGCTCAATACACAAGTCGCTTTTCGACGAGGACTCTACACTTTATCCGCTCGCTTGAACATAATACACAAGCACTCTATTAACTCTGTATTACTGATCTATAAAACGTGGCAATTGAAGAGGTCATTCATTGCAACTCACTTGCTGTTATTCTATAATTAGCAGAGTGCTAATAAGGTGTAGAAGGTCATACTAAAGTTTGTCTAGATAACTTACGTATGTACGAGTCTCTAGTATCACTAATTTCCGAGTAATTCGCCATAATTCGCTTAACAACTCTTAGCTACTAGTGCCGCAGCTAGTATACTAACAATAATGGCGTACTATACAACAGAGAACCATAAATTTTGTTGCGAGCTGCTCTACATTGAATAAATATTATTGTAGCTATTTTCTGTCCATATAATACTGTGTGTGTATTATGTCTGTGTGTCTATGAGGTCTCTAGTCTCTCCCGTTTTCTCTCCTTTTCTATACGCATATGGTGTGCGCATTTAAGTCCGTTCGTACGTTTATATAATTTGTTTTCGAGAGTTCTAGCGTGCTCTATAATAATAATATCGCCAGACAAAATACACCAACATTACGGTTCCCAACTAAGCAACACTTGTATTATGGGTGCCACACAATGGACTGGGCACGATCACAGTATCTATTCTATTCTATCAGCCGGAAGACGTCCACTGCTGGACATAGGCCTCTCCCAATGATTTCCACACATCACGGTCCTCCGCCACTCGCATCCACCGGCTACCTGCTACGCGTGTGATATCATCAGTCCACCTTGTGGGGGGGCATCCTACACTACGTCTTCCGGTTCGTGGTCGCCATTCTAGAACATTTCTGCCCCAAAGTGCCTATGTGCCTATGTGCCTATGTGCCGCCCACTGCCACTTCAACTTTGAGCTATGTCGTTTACTTTAGTTTGTCTACGGATCTCCTCATTTCTGATTCTATCGCGTAGTTAAACCCCGAGTATATCTCTCTCCATTGCGCGCTAAGCGATCTTGAGCCTTCTTATGAGGCCCATAGTAAGCGACCACGTCTCGGTACCATATGTCATCAGTGGCAGCACACATTCACAATATACCATTTGTTATATAGGTTTGAAACATCCATGTCTCGGGTGTAAACATAGGTACTCATCACAAGATTAATGTCTTAAATGTGAATCATTTTCGTTATCTATAAGATTATAAAAGATTAAAATCATGAGGTGATGCTCCTTAAAACTCCATGATGGCCTGTGATTTCAGGCCCACATATTAAACCCCAAAATCTCTCCCCACCCCTTACGACATTAAGCTTGTAACTGCCAGTCGGGTATGTTAATACTTGAAGAAGTATAATTAAATTTTATGAAAAGCGTTTACTGTGCTATAAAGTTGTAGGTGTTTACACAATTCAAAATTATTTGAAACTCAAAAGGTAGATTCAAAGGAATTTTTTTAATGTAATCTTATGGATAAGTCGGTTATAATACGATGTTCTAGCAAAAATCTCAACAGTAACCTCTCCCTTCTCCACCTTTATTAAAAAATTACTTGATGGTATTATTTTGTCATACGGCTAGTGAATGTTTTTTGCTAAAATCTAAGCTAATGCTTTAGCTTTTCTAATCTGCTCCGTCGGGCTTTAGTCGCAAACGCAGCTTGCATCCTGCGTCTTGGGTTGAATGCCGGGCCGTGCAAAAGTGTATTCTGATTATGTATTTGTATATCCCTATTTTCATTCAGACGAGTTATTTCTTTACCAAAATGTAAACTAAGCAAACGATTTAATTTTAAACACAACTCTCTAATCTGCGAATAAATTTCTTAATTGGCAATATAGTGAGTTCATTATTAATATAATTCCCGTACATTGCGGACAGAATAGAAATACGCGGCCCTAACTAACGAGTCGTGGAAAGTAATTAGTATAACTCGTGGGGTCTATGTTATTAGTAAAATTTAAATAATTGCTTATGTACAATTATTTTGTTAAGGGCAATTTAAATATAAGCACTAATGATGATCTGTTTGGCTCGTACGTAGTATAGAAATACAGCACGGTAATTAAGTTTAATATGTTTATGAGAAATATCGCCTCTGCTCATCTCCACTTTGGCACATAATTGATATACATCAAGACCTTAACAATTAATAGTTACTATTATCGTACAATATTGTACCTAACCACGTAGTACCTACCTTAAATTACATCAGATTTACCAAATTCGACGTATCCCGTCAGATAGCAACGCATCACGTACTGCCGCCGCCGTCTCGAATTTAATTTAAATCCACGCTAAATCTGGCGGATAAGCAGATTATTGTACGATATCAGGTGACCCAACTCACTCAGACTACAAAGTTGGTATATGTATACAGAAGTTTCAAACTTAATGTTTGTTAGTTACCGTGAGGGAGTTAGACTAACTTGGTATAATTTCATCAGATTTCACATAGCATAGATAGCTCGAAGAACCGACGACGGCTGTTGAAGAAAATATGTTGTAGGATTGGTTACCCTCAACATGTCGCCAGTAGGAGATATATACGTGTGACTTGGTATAACTAAACGGCTACTGACTTTACAAAATGATTTTCATCCTGCTTAATGGTAGGAAACACTTTAATGATTAGCTTTATTTAGAAGTACTCACGCTGAAAAAAAACCACTAATGTAAAGTTCATCCTAAATCCGTGTTATCTAAAGTGAGCCAAGGACGATGCTCTCCACTGAAAATGTTCACCGCATCAGCAGACTTGAATTACGGCTTCATTCGACTGACGTAGTACATGTTTGCTCCAAATAAGTACACCCCGTAGACATTTCGTCACGTACTACGAGACATATGTGATCGTTTCCTGATACCCACTTACTCGCGGCCTAAGCCATCGTTGATAAGGTTTGGGTAACCGAATTCGTAAATATACAGTTTAGTGAACCACAAAATTACAATATTTAAAACACTAACGTAAACTCCTACCATTATAGAGATATCTGTGTACGTCAAGTGCGAGATTATTCGGAAGCTAACCGTATACTTTATAGTCTACGTATTTGGAAATTATGTATGGAGACTTGAAAGATTTAAATACCATCCGCTAGAGGCGCTGTTGCGGTGTGGTTTAAACGAATGTACTCCGCGCGAGAAGCATATGTACCGCTTTCTTTTTCGATGTACCTCTTTAATGACGGAGGAAATCGCATGAAAAGGTGGCCAGGATGGCCTAACGGTTTCAGCCGAGTACATACATTTAAGTCACACCCCAAGCCTCTAGAATAGTGGGGGTTGGGCACAAAATTATTGATGCTGATTTTGCGGTGAGTGCGTTACTTGAGAATGGCGGCACTGATTTTTTTTTTTTTAATGTTCGTGCTAGTCGAAATACGGATTTTACGGAAAGAAAAATATAAAATGTTGTCTGGAAAATAGTACCTACAAGAACAAAGTCCGTCGGGTCAGCTAATATTTTAACACTACTTTTATTCAAATCCTAAATCAATTTTATTTCATGAAACCAGTGCAAAAATTGCGGTGCAGTGAAAAGTCGTTTGGCCTGTGTAACCGTCAATTGGCAATTTTACCAGTATTTTACAGCTTTCATTTACGATTCACCAGCTAGCCTGCTCGCTGCTTTCGCCACCATTTTAGCTTTGATGTAGCTGAATTGAATTTGAGTGTAGATAAAAAAAGTCAGCAACTTTTTAACTTAAAAAACTAGGGACAGTCAATTTATTGTAATAAGGTTTATTATTAGTTCGTAGATATAATATATAGGTACATAATGATCATAAGAAACCTTTAGTTTGTGAGATTATTCATCATCTGACTGATGATTTTTTATAATATTTCTTATTCGTGACAATTTTAACGATCAGCATAAAGTATGTAGAATGTAATAATATTTATCTTGAACAAAGATTTTAAGAAAGTTACATGATAAAATATCATCTTCGGGGAACAAGCGCCGGGAGAGTAGCGCCATCAGTAGCTCTGCGGTGTCTTTACATTTTCATATCTCTATCGTTCCTTGTTTTGATAGTGCAATAGTTACGACTTTAAGATAACCAGAGACTGAAGACATTGTAATGTTTGGACAGAAGTCGCGAGTCCATAAGACTCATAATAACAGAATGCTAATTACTAAGTTATTATTACAATTTAATACAATCTATAGCTTTTTTGCTATCAATAATCACGGGTGTAGGTATATTATAATTTAAAATTTATTTCAAATCATAGCCTTCAAAGAAGTCTGAAGTCCACCAACCCGCACCGGGCCAGCGTGGTAGACAATGGCCCAATCCCCTGCGCATTGATGGCAGGCCCGTACCCAACAGTGGGGCATAAAAAGGCTTGCTATTATTATTATTTTACTTTTAATTGAAAAGCTTTACAATGTCAACCTATCAGGTAAGGTGTACCGTTTATAGATTTCGTTGTTAGTACGATCAATCCACACGCTGATCTGTTTCACCAACTAGGTTACGACCTCTTCGATAGGTCCTTTTGCACGTGCCCTGTTATTCGTTATCTGTTATTCGATCGCCATCATCTCGCGCGTGCCACATGCCCGAGCCAACCTCGCGAGACTGTGCGATCGACCCGCACCCGGCTATGGAACGTGCACAATTATTTCTAGCAGGATTAGTGTAAGCAGCGTCCATTACCGAAACGCGTGCACGAGTGAACTTCAATGACTGAGGAGCGGAGGTATTCCATTGTTGCGTAAGCTGTAATAAGGTGCGGTATGTGGGATTATGTTGACTAATGTTGAGCCTCGCTCGAGTAACGAGCCCTGGTGTCATACTTGCAAAAGGATAGACACACTACTATTTAATTTAAAATTACACGAGTATAATCATTCTACTAGGTGCAAGAAGAAGTGACTTCAATTTGGGTGTTTTCAAGTCGAGAGTGAACAGGTACCTTCTAGGCAAGTATGCTCCATCGTAGATCTCATCGTCACTTACCATCAGGTGAGATCGAGATCAAATACTTGCCTATAATATAATATAAAAAAATCTCCCCACATATTAGAAGTTGCATTATTAATTGACGATAACAACCATGATTGCTCTCGTCGGTTTCAGCCATAGTGACCAAATTCAACAGTGGCCCTAGTATCTAATAACGCACCTAACACAAACTAGTGCTACTTATTTGCATCTTGAAAAATATCGCTTAACTGACAGCCATTATGGTACGATATCAAACGACCCGTGACGAAATCTTCAACTTTTAAAAACATGAACACAATGCCATTCTTATGTATGAAGGTTAATAGAAATTGCAGAGCCCTCTCATTTCTTCGTCCAAAGATCTTCATTACGCAAAGCCGAGCTCAATACAAAATGCTATGAGCATCTTTTATTTGGATCGCAATTGTAAATAATAACGAGTGGAGCAAAATTGCAAATGAAGTAATTTGGAAAAGCTTTATATCTTAAGTAGCTGTTTAAATTCCAAAGGGAGACAATGTTATCAGCGAGTTAAGTGCTTTGGATGCAGCCCGACATGAAAAATACTTGTATTTTATAACAAAATCCTATCAGCTGAAATCTTTGCTGTGTTACACAATTGCTTGTTTATCTGTACTTCTGTATAATTTAACTGATCATAGGATTCCGTTACAAGACTAATAGACGCGACAACTCGTCCGGGATTGCCCTTGAGAGGTCAATAGGGCTCTAAAGGATTGGTAAAATAGTGAACGTTATACAAAATAAAGAATTGGTTCGAAAAGTGTATCGATTTAAATTGTCTTTAGTCCTCCAATTCACGGCGATATACACACACGTATTTTTTTTTAGAATATTGTCGTAGTTCAAATTTCAAGAGGCTTTTTGTAATAAGTCTAGTAAAATTTAAAAACTCATAAACATAACACTTCAATATGAAATATTTCTTAATCCCCAAGAGTGCATCAGGCCATAGGGTAACGTAGCCTGATGCGTACCTATCTTGCCACGTCAATAACCTTGACTGCTAAATTGATCTTTAATACGTGTTATTAAGATCGGGCTTAGAAGTTTATCTTATTTTTTCAATACTCGTGACAGTAACACATACAAATTCGTTCACAAGACTGCAGCTATACATTTTGCTGAAGTTGGTAAGTCATATTTATTGCATAGAGGCTATGGTGTCCACCAAACTTGTCTGTCATTCTGATCTGGACCAACTTACCTGTAGAAATTACTGAACGAACTATGTTCAGGTTTTCACATGAGGTCAGATAAATTTCATGTAAAGGGATACCTAATAGTGCGAAGCTGGGAGTACTTTTGAGATCTATTTAATATGATATCTTTCAATGAGACTATTTTGAGTTCAATACCAGCCCTTTTAATGTCCCACTGTTGGGCACGGGCCTCCCATCAATGCGAAGGGGATTAGGCCTTGGTCCACTACGCTGGCTTAATGCGAGTTGGCGGATTTCACACGTCTTTTCGAGGGGATCTCGCATACATGCAGGTTTCCTCACGAAGTTTTCCTTCAACGTTTAGCATGTGATAATCATGGTTGCAAATGAGATTCGCACATTCAATCCAGAAATCCCAAAGGTTTGCCGGGGTTTTAATCTGCGATCCACAGTGCCACGCCGAGCGTTCTACCAACTTGGCTATCACTGCTTTTTAATTTTGACATTGGTTCTGATAAAACAAGTATCACCACAGGATAGCGTAGTGTATAAAGAAATAAATGCATATCGTCCCCGGGCTCCCACGATAGTGTCTGTTTTAAAAGCAAAGGATTATACCCAAGTGACCCATTTTGAATCTGATTTCAGTTTTGTACTTTTACGAGGGTTTAAATATGTTTCCCATTATACAGGATTGTGATTTTTAGATCAGCTTTGGGACCAAGCTTTTAGACTATGAAATTACGTGTTTAATGGAGAAGTGATTATGTGGACATCAGAACCCCGTCGTACCTACTTTAAACGAAAGTGCTCCAGTTAGTTCAAACCTGATAAATATCGATTTTAGAAGATGTATTTTGATATGCCGTATGTATAACGTTGACTAGAAGCCACCGAGTATTGTAACCACAGACAAACGAAGTGAATCATGAATAATATTATATTATATTCTATACGTTTCAAGGTTATAAGCCGTATCCATTTTAAGAAGGCGCTTACTAAATGTCAAAACATGGACAAATCTATCTTTTACGAGTGTTTGCGGGAATACTGTCGATGTAAATTTATTGCAATTCGTCGCTCGCCCCCCGGGGCTCGGGGCTGGTGGCTGTGATCACAGTAGCGCGACCATCGCGCCCTCTCCGTTATTTAAATTAAACTAAACGATGGTATCGTTATAGGAACGGTGTCAAAGCAAGATGTGGATGGAATAATTTCAATGTGGAATGATGCTAGAGCTTCTCTTAGTATTTTGTCTGCCTGATGTCAGATACCTACAAAAATATCTCATAAAACTTATGGGAAAATGTTTCCTTTAAATGACTTAATACTATAGAACCATCCTGCACTAATGTTATTGGATCATGGACCACATATCTCCTGCAATCCACTAACAAGAAAATATATAAATTGTAAAAGTCTTTGGAAGTCTTTTAATTCCGTATTTTGTCTCTTATGAGTTAGAGGCTGCTGAAGATGCGGCTGGCTAGTGAGCTTAAAAAAAATAACGTTTGTAACATGCATAATATATGCCGATAAAAAAAATTCTGTACAAAAGGACAAACCTGTTTTGATTCGGTTGCAAAGTTAAGGAGAAATTGTAAACGACAATTTTTATGTGTCCCCAAAGGTCTATACACAATAAATGATTTCACTTTGAACAGAGGAAGCTGAACAATATAATTTCCGCACTAAATAATATTATCGCTTTTATCAGCGTAAAAGTCAGCCTACCAAAGTTCTTCAACCTTTTAATAAACAGCAATGATCTAGTATTATACTTGTAATCCTGGTTTCTGAGCGCGATTATTAACTAAAACCACAGACGCTACTTAAGTAATCCAGCGTAATAATTTAGTGTCTAATTTCCATTTAATTTTCTCTACAGCTACTTATGTTTACTAGTAGATATCGAAGTAGCGTTAGAATTAGATATTGGTGAAGAATATGCTTAGATATAATGTTTTGATGGTATTCATTTTTGACTATAAGGTATTATAGTTGGTAACATTTAGAAACCCCCTTGTATTTTCAAGCGATAGAAGGGTAATTTCCTCTTTATTAAAAACTTTGTGAGTGCAGATGAAGAGAGCACTATAATAAAATAAATAATAATGTTTTCAATCTACCTTTCTTCTTCATTTAGGAATTAGATTTTTTATTCTTAAAATCTGAATTTCTTTAGAAATAATGTTTAGTCGATCTAAGCAAAATTTACACGGAGAAATTATTCTACGATAATTTTTCAGAGCGTTTTCGTCAAGAGTAATAATATAAAAAGGAATAATTTTTCACTAAAAACCTTTTTTAAATTTTTTTTACGTTGACGTTGGGTTTGAACCGGGATGCTTGGATGTTTTTTTTTTTTAAACAAACGTTGTGTCCTCGTTTTACCCACGACCGAGGTCTCGTATATCATTTTTATGCTGTTATATACCTACGTACTCTGTTAAGCTATATTGCTGTGAAATATAAAGCAACATCGCATTCTCGAACAATGAAATTGTTTGAAAGTATTTATTTGCAGTGAACTTCTACAACGAACTCAAACTAGGTTAGAAATTTATGGCTACAGTTAAAGAACCGAGTCGATTTACCACATACAAGTTTCAATAACAGCAACTTAAGTTCCTTGGTTTTTTCGTTATTTCACCAAAGTTCATATGACAGCAAATTTTTAAGCCACAGAAAATTAAATGATCGCCATAATAATAATTTTATTGTAAGTAGCTATGTATTGTGCGAATCTGTGGTTATGCGCGAACTTATGGGGAGAGACGATTTACGCCTCTTAATAGAGTCGTGGAAAAAGAACGAGGTAGCTAAAAATGCGTACTGGAGTTAAGATATTTCAGATGGGTGCTCTTTGCTTCCAAGAACATTTAAGTAAATCTGTTTACATTTACAATACATTTGGTTCGAAACAAATTACCAAGAATCGGATCATTCCTTCAGGCAAGTGACAGATGACTGCCATTAGTTCACAGAGGAGATGAAGAAGGCAGAAAGCCCAGCTTTTGTGCACTGATATTTGAATATGTCAATTAAGTGTTGATGGAGGTTAATGAATTACTTTCAGATAAGCGAATTCTCTTGTTTTAAAGTAAGTACAATGAATGTTGTCACGAGACGCTTAATAGATATCACATAGCTTAGGAGCAAACATAAAGCTATGATAAAATTAAGCTATATAGTTGCATTAATGCAATGCATTAACTAAATGAAAGAAAAACTAAACTAAATGAAAGAAACGCGTCACAGTGGTAAGTAGTTAAATGAAGGGATTACATTATTCTTAAGGACGATATGTTTGATTTATTTTTTACTGATATAGCGTAAGTCCAATACCAGAGCTAATGTTTGCAAGCAAGATCACAGTAAGGTTAACGGTGAGATAATAATATAGATAAATCTCCCTGAAAATGATGAACATAGTTTGTGTATACTGTAAAAATACCGCTTTTAAATCGTCGCTCTCAAAGAACCACACTCCTAACTATTACACATTACCTCGTAAATATCAAGCACAATAAACGGCGTATAACTTCTAGACTGTAGAGGCTCTGACAAAAGACAAAAGAAAATCCATATAACTTGATCCCCAAAGTTCGGAACGAAGATTGAAGGTAACAATTGGCTGGGGACCCGAACCCCGCTTCTATTGAGGACATTCGTCTGTGCGACTGAGTAATACACCGTAATCATTCATTTGCCCCTGCCTCGAGTGCTGCAGATCCAGATAAATTGACATTAAATGTTATGCAGTAAATCGGAATGGGTTTCGATGCGAGATGTAGCGAATAAGAGCAGTTTTTTAAGTTTTAAAAATATTTTAGTACCAGCTACGAGTATTTGTGAAATATTTTAGTACCAGCTACGAGTATTTGTGAAATATTTTAGTACCAGCTACGAGTATTTGTGAAATTGATGCTGTCAGATGCGTAGCGTATCAGAAAAATAGTTGGACAAATTGAATATAGTTCGAAATGCATTTATTTTATGATTGATTTTGTATACTGACACATTTGTTGTAACATTAAACAAGATATTCATTTATCAAATATTCGAGAAAATAGTTTTGTATTAGGCGATTTCAACTGCTGCTGAACAGCTGAAATATCACTCCTTATAAGCTAATAACAATATAGCAGCAATGATTCCAATAAAACTAAAATAATGAAGGATTACGAGAAAAGCCCCCATTTTTGGCCAATCATTTGGACTTACTATATTGACAAACTTTCAGAGTAACTTAGTTGTCAGATATGAAGTAATTACAGTTAGGCCGGTAGTTACGAGTAGGTATGTTATCAATAAATACAATATCGTGAATATAAGGAACGGAAAAGTCATAACCTTGAAGGGATATTCCATCACTGTTTAGTGAACCAAAATATTCAATAATTGATGGCAGGATAACCTTACCAGTGAACAAGCTCTTAAAAGCAGCAAGCAAGCTCTTAAACCTAACAAAAAAACATGTCAGCGACATCTATTGCTGACGGTCGAACTAAACTGAAATAATGTTTCTTACGTGTAACAATTAGTAATATAAGTCTTAACAGTAAGACTTGTATTACTAATTGTGTCCATGAGTATGGTATGTATAAAACAATTTGACGCTGAAGATTTGAATTCATCAATTTGTCTACTAGCACGACGAATATTAATACATTTAACGTATTACGTTGGAGATGAGCGGTGTTTGTCAGAGGACTTAATGTTTTGAAGGGATTACTTTGTTATAGTCGTTTAATTCAACTCACACCTACGCCATAACCCTCTAACGAATTGCCCACATCCGACACATCTATATCCAAAAATCAATACGGTAACGGTTCACTTACAATATCAAGTTGGACTGTAAATTAACGGTGGCTATTTAGCCGAAATGGTCAAAGTTTTGGAAAACGAGGGGAGTTCTGTAAAATGTTGGCAATTATTCCGATTCACGCTTTAGCGTAGCGTTCGTGATGATTTTATTTTTGGAAAGACTTAAAACATTTTACGGCCTAAGATCAGTACTTTTAAAACTTCTTCGTATTCCTTCCTTCTGTAATATTGAAGAATAAGAAGAACATCAATCTGAATATAACAATCACATGCGCAGTATTATCTCTTGTATAAGCTGCCACCTACAGCATTCCTTATATAGGATGACGGCCCATATTTTAAACTATAATTCTATACATCGCCCGGTTCTTTTGGTACTATAAATAAATAAATCGATTGATTAAAAATTTATTTGAAATAATCTGACTATTTTTAATCATAGTAGAATATTATTTTAAAATAATAGCTGATGGGGTTTTTCCATTACCTATTGATGGATAATTTCAAATGAGTTGTTCTTAGCTCTGTGTTATTTTCAGGTAAATTCCAATTTCCAAAATCATTTTTAGTCTGTCAATTTGTTTTAATGGTCTTCAAATAATGAGAATCGTTAAAATATAACTCATTTTAAAATATTGCCATTTTTTAGATTTCACCTGTAGTGTTGGGCCATCTTGTTTTGTGCCGATTCCCTGGCAACCCTGATTTCCATTTGACTCACAATTATGTTCTTCGTCGGCTTAAGTCTATGTTAGGCCTAAGAAGCTAAACTAAGAAGAAATAAAAATATAATATTAACTAAGTTCCTCTATTGAGACTGGTTGTACTGTGTGACTGGTATCACACACTAGATTCTTACTTATTTTATATTTCTTTACATTTCTCTTTTTTATTGGGGTCATAAATTTTTCTTCTTTGACAGAATGCCAATATTTATACGGAGCAATTGCCCTCTCAGACTCAACTGATATTATGTTCACCAGTCACAAATGATAAGAGCATTAGTCATAATTTTCCAGATTTCTGTCTGCCTGTTACAACTCGGCTGACAAATATGACAAACAAACTCCGTACTAAATTCGACAGCGCTTAAAACTCAAATCGAAAAAATATACATTTTATACCCACATCATGTGAAAGTGGTTTTTAAGTAGTTCTTAAGACGACAAGTGAAAATGTATCTCATTTTGAAGGGTCACTGGGTCCGGTGTCAGGGGAAGGATGTCGCCTTTGCAAATCATTGAATGTCATGTTTTTACGGTTCGACGTTTCAGGTATTATTAATAACATTGCACATGTATTAAGTCTACCTACCTACCTATTAAGTGACGAATATAAACAGTGTAAGAGTGGCAAATGAACGAGCCAAGACAAAAAGAGCATCACTCTTAAAAAAATCTGTAATTACTTATTGATTGATAACATTGCAACGCTAATATGCTGACATCCACATTACATTGTGCTTTCATTAACTCATGCATAGCTTGGTCAACTCCTCAATGAATCTACTCATACTTGATTAGTATATAGCTTATAACAAGCTTGAATCAACTTTATTTTAGGTCAAAGTACCTACAGAAATAATGTGTATTACTTATTATATAGGCTTACTTAAAACGGTTTTATCTTTAACCTTGCCATGTTAGATCGTACGTCTACAATACATTATCCACAGCCTCATTACAAATTCCATACGTCATGTCTACCAGTATATGGCAATGGTGACCTTTCAATATGCTAGCTCCGAGCCTCTCATACATAATCGTATACAAAACAGGGCCGTTTAGGTGTCCACTTTGTCGGACATACTGTAATAAACCAAGCTCACTAGACCCTTGCTTGAGGCAAGAAAATCAAATTTAATATTTCAAGACTTTGCTGATGAGGTCGCTTGGATCAGTAGTTTTCATCGATGGTGAGTTTTCACTAAATATTGTGCGAATATAATCAGATGACCTTATTATTCCACATATCGCTCGAATTTTGGCCATAAAAAGGTTAAGGTTTATAAAAAAGGTTAAGGATTAAGGTAAGTTATAAAATAAATAAGGTCAAAGACTGGTATTATTTTTTTGTTCTAGCGAATAGGATTGAAAAAAATACTCTCTTTAGAATTGTGTTTGTGGAAGATGTAAAGTAAGTATTTAATTAAATATGTAACTGTATAATTGAAATTTCCAATTACCGGGAACATTCAATACTAAGCGAGCTTGACTTGATACCGTTATCTCACGGAATTCAAAATTAATGTTTACGAGTACTCACTAATAGGATGACCAAGATTGCTAATTTCCACGATAGGGCCGAGTCCCTTGAAAAAGCGATAGTAATATTTATAGCGTCATATGGGGGTCAAGTCACCTTCGTCCGTAGGAGAATTAAGTACCCTCGAGATACCCTACACGTGACCCTGGGTGGTGCCAACTAGGGGACAACTCTACTGGTGGTAGGCTTCGGCCGTGGTTAGTCACCACCCACTGAACAAAGCCATGTCTCCAAGCGGCCTAGCCGTGTTCCGGCATGATGTTCGGTGTTGCCATTCATGGATGGCGGGTCAGATCAGTTGCGCTGCATGTGCCTAGTGAATGTAGCGTCTCGATCTACTGCCGCCTTCCTACCTAGGCAAGTATGCTCCATCGTAGATATCATCGTCACTTACCATCAGGTGAGATCGAGATCAAATACTTGCCTATAAATGTATAAAAAAAAAAAAAAAGAACGTGTTTTTCATAAAGTTGTTACTGGTTTACCCGATGACTGTGGGGTTCCAAGTTCGATTTCTGAGCTTGCTTGCTACCTACAGAAGTTTATTTAGATTGTCTGAATAAGCTTACAATAAAACCAAAAAGTTGCGTTTACGGGGAAAACGATGTGTCGGTAAAGCTAAGCCAAATGTAGCACTAGCCTCGCTCACACTGCAATCCTGACATAAACTTTTACGATGGCTTGTACTACACACTGTACTAAGGCTTGTACATGCCATAGTACAGCTACTTAGCTGGAATTGCAGCTGATATAGCGAAAATCGTACCTACCTTACGTAACACTGGTAGGTACACAAAATAATGTTACCGTTTATCACCGTAGTAACTAGATGGCTCTGTATCGACCTATCAGTTTGAAGACCAATCAAATCGAAACCTGGACAAAAAATTAAAATCTTAAATAACCACCGTTTTTTATGGTTATTAAAAAAAAACTTTAACGAGTCGATTCGAAATTCAAACACTCACACAACACACACAAACGTATCCAAAGAATGCTTCTAATGGTTCCACCATTAGAAGCATTCTTTGGATACGTCCAGATAGATCTAAAGAGTTCTCTTGATTCTCTCTTGACACTCACACAACACACACAAACGTATCCAAAGAATGCTTCTAATGGTTCCACCATTAGAAGCATTCTTTGGATACGTCCAGATAGATCTAAAGAGTTCTCTTGATTCTTAAAGTTGCTTTGGTACCAAGCGATGGAGGGCTAATCGGTGGAATTAAAAGTTATTAAAGTGAGTGTACTTGAGGTGAATTTCAACTGGTGTAATCGCCCACTTGGGAGAACAAGGGAGGTCTGGTGAGGAGTCGACTGGGTTCGCGAATGGGTGATTTTACAGTCGTTTTATTTTCGTTTGAGCCGAATGATGGCCTACTTATTAGTTAAGTGTAGTAAGCGCTAAGAAGATTTTACCTACTCGTATAGCTTTCTTTGATACCTATTCAGTGTTTTGGCATTCAATAATACACCATAATTTGAGTTTGAAAAATTTCAACACACTTAACACAGATATTTCTTGTGTAAAGGCTTCATCATATAATTTGGCTATATTCGAATAAGCCTAGAATACCTTCCTAAACTCCTTGGCTACATTCATAATCCATGAACAATCTTTCTTCTTTGTTATTACAAGGTCGCTTAATATATTTTGTGAGGATAATATTTTTATTCAGAAAACTTGTAAAGCGAACAACTTACCTTAAATATTGTTTTTCTGTAATGACTTTTGAATTCAATAACATGGTTAAATTAAACAAGAGATTTTATCTCCATAGTTGCTATTTAATTTCCGCATTGTGACATCCTTTATATTGTTCCCGGCGACTGTAGATATAAATGCCACATTCAGAGATTACGCTTTCATATTTTACAAATATTAAATGTAATTTTGCGATATAATGCAAACTAATTCGGTGTAGATATTAAATGTAAAATGCAGGTTTAAGGCAAATAAAATGCTTTGCGCTAAGATTGAATGTAATGTAACTGAATAAGTAGTTAGATACAAGTTGAATCTATCTGAGCTGAGATTTTATCTTTGTTACGTAACTATGTACCAATTGTTATATTTTTACAAATAGCATGTAAGTTGAAGTAAATTTTCTCATATACATTACCTCGAGCGCGCCTCGACTACATTCCGCGCGTGGCTTACTACGAGACAATTGACTGATGACAACACTCGGTCGAGACATATAATTCGGCCATGTGTGTATGTCCTGACTGATCGTACTAAAAGCTACGACTATCTTCACATGACGAAGCTTACACTATCCCACAACCAGCACTATCATAATCGTGAGACTTTGACTTGACACTTCGGAAGTAAAAGTGGCAGATTTGAATATGAATTCACTATTCTTTCTGAGGGACTCAAATATTTTTCTTGTAATTTTTTTTTGGATTCTGTGTTCCCTACAAAAACATTTTTATGCTTACTTTTGATTGTCCATTAAATTCCTCCATTCGATATTATTTAATAGAACACGTACATGAAATATTAGCCATTTACGTTTTATATTTCTGCAGATTTTATTTCGTTATAATTCGTCGATATCAATTCTATGTCTTGTTTCAGTTGACACGTTTGTAAGCTGTTTTTTTTTAACTACTTCCACAAATTTTATTGTAGTGTAAGTTCTGTCGAAGATCATTATGAATTAAAATTAATCTGAAGAGAAATAGGACAAAACGCGCTACAGGACTGGTGTGGGCACGTAGTAGTACCTTAGGCTGTAAAAGATTAGTTAAGGTTGATTTATTTAACTAAATTTGTAACAACCACACTGTTTGGCCCTTAAAATGCCATATATCACAGGTATAAAAACAAAGCAGTGCGTACAAACATACCGCTAAAATACTTCATTAAGGGCTTGTTTTTTTGGCAATTACGAAGGTAAGCTTCATAATTTTTCAGCTTTTTTAACCGTGCCACCGCATTAGACCCTGTTTGTGTATAAATTAATGTACTTACATGAACGAGTTTACATGTCATTTGAGGAACACAAATGTTTAAATAACATTCCGCTGTTATTAAATCTATACTACGTTTAGACTCTCCCATTTTCAACAATAGTTTTACCTTTGTCACAAATCAAACTATTTAAGTACTCTATTATCAATAAAAGCGTAAGCATTGTACGATATTGAAATAATAATAAATTTGAGTTAAAGCCAAGTATTTCCCAAAGGTCGAGAGTTTTGACTGAGGGCTATAACAATACATTCTAGATTTATAGTCCTTTCACGTTTTAAGCTAGACTTTCTGTGCTTAATGCGTACGTAGACCTGTATACTTGGAATTTAATAACTTGAAACGGTTCGCATTAACATTTTGGCAAGTATTTCAGTATTGCGGTGAAATAAAATTAGTTTAACATTCTATTTAAAAGGAGCTTCACATTTTGTTCGTTACAAAAAGATTAAAAAAGGGTTTTTCTATTTTAAACTCTTGGACACCAGTTGGATTTTTTTGTTTGGAGATGGTAAAATTCTGTCAACGATTGCTTCATACATATACGTATTATAGGCCTGTAAATGTAAGCTAACACGTGTTAAAACATTAAAACTGATTCTTCTGGTTACATTATATTGGGTATGTAAGCTTGCGGTTACAGGAAAGCGTGAAACTATGGCGTAAGCCTTTTTATACTTTCGGCCGAGCAGTCAGCCGGCACGATCGAAATCCAACCGTCCAATGAAAAGTACGGAATAGTTTTATGTCTAAAACCGCTGCTTTTTGACAGGAACTATATAGTAAATGTGATTTACTTTTGTTAACTGTGTTTATCTTAAATTGTCAGTTGAAGTGTAAGGGCAGAATTTTCTGATATATTAATTTAATTTATCTACTTTAGTAGCAGTGACTACTACTAGGCTGGAATCGAAAACGGGGTCCCATTACCTCAAAGAAGAAGATAATTCTATTTAACGGTTGAAATAACTTTGACGGCCTGATTAGCGCAGTGATAGTGACTCTGCTTTCTGCGCCGAGGGTCCCGGGTTCGAATCCTGGTAGGGACACACGCTTTGTGTGATGAGCACGAATGTTTATACCCGAGTCATTGATGTTTAATATGTATATAAGTATTATATACTGAGTTCGCCCTCAGTCCATTGTACGGTACCCATAACACAAGCTTTAAGCTTAAAGTGGGACCGTATAGTTGGTGTGTTCGTATGGCGATATTTATATTTCTTTATTTATAACTGATAAGTACTAAGGTATACAGACGAAATAAGTAAATAAATTTCTATAACCAACCCTTAAAATAATATTAGCGTTCAAAATTTTCTTCCGTATGTTTCCCAAACTTCCCCTATCGTATTCGCGTGTGAAAAACTCAACGTGATTTATGTACCCAGGCGTGGCTATCTAAAGATAAGTTATTGTTGGCACATCGCAGATGCAAGCGCGAAAAACTGAGAAACGGCCGAGAACATGTAATATACCCCTACGTTTACTTTTATAGGGGAAAATTGAATGGCGTGGATGAATTGTTATGGGGAGATTGTTTTATTTGCAAGTAATTTCTGCTCATTTCGATAAGGAAAATATTGTAGTGCTCCAAATCTTAAGCACCGCTATTAAACAAATAAGTCTATTCTCAAAGAACTTGGCATCATCAAAGAAAAGGCGTCGTGCTTAAGGCTGCCAATCATAAATTTATGGGTAAATACGAAGGCAGACGTGCCAGAGGAACCAACAAAGTGGTCTGATTCGATTAAGAACAACACGAGTATGACCACGTTTAGAAAGATATAATTACTAAATATTTGCGATCCTCCGAGTCGAAGGAACGAGAAAAAAGAGATATTTATGCGAGAATTTGAATTTTATTACATTCTTATTTGTTGCGATACGATAAAAATATAAGAGGTAGGTACACTTTGGCTGAAATGCCTTGAGGCATCTGTATTAAGATACCTACTAAATAAATAAACATCTGTCCAAACAGTGTTAACATATTAACAACACCATAAATCGAGGAAAGTATAACGGATTACAACCACAACTTCTTCCTAAAGTGATAAAACTTCTCCATACTATTGTAGAAGAAACTTTCCCCATTCGTAGTTGCTCTCTAAAAATGACACACGAGATCTCATGCTCGCTGTAGTGTCGCTACACTACACAATGCCACAGACATTATTATTCAATAGAGATCCTATCAAACTTACGAATAGAATTTAAGTTGTTCCCTTTTGAATTTATAACCTTTTAGTGTTAGACTATTTAACTTTTGTTGAATGTACTAAACTCCTTTAAAGGACGAGTTTGGGATTGGTTAGTAGGTTATCTATGGTTCTGTACTATTTGCCCAAGCAGTTAGCGAACTATTTAAACTAAATATATACAATAATCATAGTTTATAAAATAACTTTTTCAGCGAAGAGCTCCATAATTATTATATAGTACTCCCAAAACTATCGTTAAATACGGAAAACTTCAAGTATCAGAACAAAGCAATTACTCCCGACATTAAGTCGCTAGCGGCTTAAGACTGGATAAAGTTTACCAATAAAATAATTTACAAAGGCCATATCTGTCTGACAATTAGATCTACGAGCACATTGTTCGGGTCTGTGTATTGTTGTGAAGAGGGGAATCTGCCAATCTGTGCTGCAGTTATGCGGTGGTACTCGAATCTGTATTTTTTTGTGTAAATTGTATTTTTGCTAATAATCTATATTGATTGGTCTCTTCATCTTCTTTTGCGTAGGTGGTACCCACGATACGATACTAGTTCAGAAAGTGGCTACAGACACGGACTCGTGTGTAGCTATTGATGTTGACCTGGGTCTAGGTTACGGGAGACTTTGGGCATTCAATGGTTTGGCTCGGGAAAACGTCACACTTATTGGGCTTAGTATGGGTGAACCTCCAATCAAAGTTGCGAGCCAGCGTCACGAGACAGAGATAATCAATTCACTAACCTCATACCCATTAAGAGCTTTTGTAATATGAAACCTACCAATTTTCGAATTTGTTATTACGACTTGGCTTTTAAGCAGAGTTGGTTGATTTTGTTGGTTTCGTTAAACTAGTTCCAAATTAAATGTTTATTTGAATATTTGTGAACTAGCACTGCGTGCACTGTGTTGTCTAGCACCAACTAAGACACCACCATTTTTTGTCAGTTTCGCGTTGTCGTACTGACTGCTTTAATAACTGATAGTGGTAGAATTTAAAATACAAACATAAAGGGCTGACGTCACAAAGTAATGTTTAAAAAATTGCTGCGAAATTACATTACTTTAGATATGCTGCCTTACAAGTTCATGATAATGTTGCTTGAAAAGAATGAGAATAATTTACTCCAGTGCACAGCCATTCATTCCCTATTCTACATTTGATTACATATTCTGTCACGCTTACATCGCTTCTTCCTACTGTTCCGCACATAATCTTTCTCGTAGTTTCAAATTGTCCAAGAAAGCGGCCATTACAACTTCTTAACTTAAAGGTTATCAGCCGAATCGGCATACCTCATTTGGACTTAGACCGTTACTCCGGCTAATGTCTTTATCGTCAATAATATATGGCCGAGACATTCAGCCGCTTTTTATCACGAGAAACTGCGAATGGGCTTGTCTGATTGGCAATTGCCGATTGGAATTTATGAAATGTATAATATATTTGAAGGAATAGTAGTTGCAGGTTCAAACACTGAGATTGCATCTTAGCCATCAGAAACAATCTGATGAGTTACCAACGGACAAGCCAAACGAGCTACTAAGGTTGTTACCCCATCAGTTCGTTTGGCTAAAAAAGCGATATAATTGTGTTTTGATGTTTTGACTATCTTTTACCTTTTGTGATTTGTTTTTTTATAGAAACTTAAGATATCAGATAACAGATAATGTATTAAAACAATAGAAAATTGCGAGCTACATAGAATACAGTCAACGTCCCCAAAGTTAATCCAAAATATGAATGGTCAAATTCCAAATCCCTTCTGTGGAGATCTCTTAATTTGTGTGATGTATGGCAACCTCCCTGGGCTCGGCTCACATACGCACTATAAATTTACTTGTACGTGATCCTGGCGAAGCGATCCGTGCCACGTCCAAATAGAAATATTCCTATCGAGCTGTCACATCGCGGAATATATTTTTGAAAAAGGTATAAGTCCTTTGTAATCGCGGGAGACCAAAACGAGAGACCTATAGAATATTGAAAAAAATGTCTTCGAATTCAATAAATATAGTGAGTATAATATGTACGATATATAGTAGGTGAAAGGACTGTATATTTATATAATAATATAAGTTATATTATTATACGAGGGTGACACTGAACGAATTTTAGAACTGGTCGGTTAAATATATATATATTATAAAATTATTAATAAAAAACAATTCCACATCCCAAAAAGGATCTCTTTGGTAATCCAAATAGGTTTAGTACATCATTTTAACATTTGTATCTAAAATTTGGGGACAGTCTTAATATAGCCGTGTTGTCGTCGACATGAATTTAACGCGAAAAAATTTACGCATGGGTTATTTATGCATGGTTTGTTATCATTTTCGTTGTAGTCTTACTCAGCCACAATGTTACAATAGACTTCAATTAGCATCCCATAGTGAAGTCCCATCTCATGCCATCGTTTACAACTACACAAAACGTCTTGGGTCAACAGTACATAGCGTAAATCGCCTAAGTTCGATGCAGACTATCTGGAAAGTTTTCCAACCGTTGCGGTCACGTTCGCGGTGCCCTTGCCGGAACAAGCGTTCTCAAACTAAACTTTTTATCTTAAACCTAAACACATTGTCTATTCGCTGATTCAGGGCTGCTAGAACCTGAAAAATATATGAATTTGACCATATAAATGGGAGTCCCACTGCTGGTGTGCACTGTTAATCAATTTCCTTATTTAAGGACCCCATAATAAGCTGCAATCCAAAGGACATGTTAATTGTGCTGTTGATTTATTCGATGCTTCACGATAACCTTCTTTCAATTGATTACTTCTATTCTTTACACTTATATAACGTCAGATAACTCTACGATATTGTAAGCTATAAATACAAAGCAACCCTACACAACACTCTATCTACCTCATTCTTAATTTGTCACAAAACTTTCTCTTCAGACAGTATTCGCTTGCTAACGACACCTTGTGTTTCTGATATTTTCATTACCCACTGTTCCTTCAGCTCCACTTACCAGCTACCCTCATTTACTTTCATCGAGTGCTCGAAACAAAGTTTTGAAAGCACCATCTCTGAAGGGGAAATTTTTCTAATAAGCATTATTATTTTTATCCAACTCTCGTTGCAAATTGCGAAGGTACTATCTGGATGAATTATAAGATTTGAGGGATGCAAGAGGTGGGAGGTTTTAAACCAACATAAATTCCAGTGGAGAGGCACAATACAAAAAACGCTTAGTGAAATATCTTCGACAGTCCTGATTAAATATTGTTGGATTAGAGAAGTAATGATTTAAGAAAGAAGACATAATATTGGACCATTTACCAATTGAAACTTTACATACAAATATTTGCAACTAAAATCACTTAAGTAGTTAGAATAAAGCGATACCGACCTATCAGTGCGAGAGTAAAAGTATTCTGAAAGCCGAGGGTGTGAAGTAATCAATTCCGAACACCCGCAAATCTGTCCCAAAGTACCGCAAGCCGGTTCCACTCGCCGACTTTACGCAAGCCTAAAGCGTTTGCTAGGCTTGCTCCATTCGACGTCGACGGTTATGCCCTCACGTTGGCCGAATTGGCTTTTGGACCAACATAATATATTAGCTTCGGTAACAAAAACACGTTTCTCAATGTAGTGTTACATTAATCTTCATCCGATGGTCCAAAGCTTATAGACTTAAAATGCACAACAGCAATTTGGTACGTATCTCTTACTAAACAACAAAAATGGTTACTTCAGGGCTTTAACAAAAAGCAACTTTTTATTACATCTGAAAATATCATCCCAAGTTTTAGTCTAAAACCAGTGAAGGATCGCAGGAATCAATCTAGGCTGAAAATGTTGGCCGTTGGTCTATTGGCTATTTACTCCAAAGGCCAAAAAGGTGGCATTGATATTTATCTGAATGGGCCACCCAAGGCCACCTGATCTCGAAGAATACATTACTCGTCTGTGCCGTAGGATTGCGAGTATTGATTTCATATTTTTTCGTTGGCCCTAGAGAGATTGAGTGCCATTTGAAAACGATGATCTTTCTTCTGTCCGCTTTATCGGTTTTCAATTTAGAACGAATGCTTTATTTATTGGTTTTAGTTCAGTAGGCTAATATTGAACGCTGTATAAGAAATTGTTATTTAATGTTTATTCTAAGATCAATGGTTGTATGTTGAGGCGTCAGTGAGGTAAAAAGCGTTTGTTTTTTTATTGCTGCTAGTGTTTTATTAAACTGAAACATAAAGAGCAGAAATTAATAACTGATTTAGGTGTTCACCATTTTGTTTAATAGCTTGTGTGTTAGCTATATTTCTCTGGCCCTTTAGTTTAGAATAGAGTCCAGTAAACATCTTGATTTTGTAGCCTTGTCGTCCCAGTATTAATCATGAGTCCTGGAACGTAGGTAACATCAATGGCAAATTACCTGCCAAGTATTAATAGTTAAGTACTGAATATACTTACTAAGGATTATTGCATTGCAATAAAAGAGCTCATTCAAAAAGTATCACTATAATAAAGGAAAACGAACTTTGAAACTCCCTTATTCAACATCCAAGAATGTACGTTGATGACTCAGTATGCCTTCACATTTATTAAGATAGGCGTTTTTATCCCTCGCATTTCGCGAGCCACCCTCAACATGCCTTCGTCAGGGTCGCCGTAGTTGGCACACTAATGGGCTCATACATACTTAATCCACTTTTACCTTTTACGGTCTTGTGAATTCCGTCTATTCGGTACCCTTATTTCTTCGTATTGTAAAAATTCCGCTTGCGTTAACAAGTTTTTCGACGTTTTTAGTTTTACTTTGCTGTATATTTGTTTGTATTTTATTATTGGTGTTGTCTTATTCGTCTGCCTTGCTGTTGTAGGCATTATGATTATTTGATCTACTTAATCGCTTAGATTAAGCAAAATTTGGTTACACATATAAATTGGAACAGTTAAATAAATATTCCTTATCTTTAAATCCGACATGTGATTTTAAAAAATTAGCCTAGGATTTGTTATAATACATAACATCTCTCGTCATAGTGTCTTGGCATTTATCATTATTCAGCAGATGTCCGCTCAACGCTACTTCAATGCATTTCAACGAGGACTGACATATCCAAACGACTATAATACCTTCGTCTAAAAATAATAACTTTGCGGAGCATTCATTTTTTAGCATTTGTTTAACACATTCATGGTTTTAAACATAGTTGAAATAAAAATCGAAATGGAAAATACATGTTTATTCCAATCTCATGCACATCTACAATTTGTTTTCACTAAAGAGTAACATTGTAATATCGTTTGTGCTGTTAACATCATCAACTATCCAGTCTGTGGTTTTTAATCTGACTTACTCGTGGGGAATGCCTAGATTCGGAATCAGTTATGATAAGTATGGTTGCAATCATTTTCATATTAAGTAAGGTAAATTGGAAAGGGGCTATGAGCACATAACATTTCTTTGTTCCTTGTTACTTTGTCACAACAACTTTGTTAAAATTTCATGGTGAATATTTATTGTTACCCACAAATTTGTAGTTTCAATCAATTTAGAATAGTATTTATTACATTTTCAACGGAAAAATGCTTTGTAATCATTGTTAACCGACTAAATGTTTTCTATAAATTAGGATGATCATCATTGACAATTAAAAAAGGTGTCTTCGTTTTCCTAACAATTTTAAGACCATAAGACCGGCAATTTATGTAGAACCTTAGATTAAAAATGTGTAATGCTTTAAGTTCCAGAAAATAAAGTTCAACCACCACTTACCATAGCCAAGTACCAATACCGAGTTTGACATTTCAAAATAGAACTTATCAATCATTTGAATGTAGTACATAATGATAGACTTCGTAGGGTAAATTTATTGCTATGCGTTATACTTCGTCTTGAAATAAATTAAGTTATTTTCCTTACAAAAGATAGTGTTGTTACATTTTATGTCCCTATCCAGGTGTTTCTCTGACTTTACTTCATAATCTTATATTAGTTCTAATTACTGAAATATTTTGAACTGCATTTGCTTTGTTGCCTTCTGAAAGGTTCGAGCTGACCACTCAACCGCAGTAAATCGGCTGGCTGATTAGTCGCGTGCGCGTCGCAGACCATCAAGAATCCTCAATCCATCCATCAAGGTCGATCAAGGTACGATACGTATGTACTCGTAATGACATAGACGGTAAGAATGAAATGAAGTTCATGAGGTGCATATGTGCGAGATAACTAATAAAAAAAAACAATGGCATAACTCAAGGACATAGTCCAGTAATTCAGTATTTGTATCTGTACATAATATTATCTTTAAAATACCAGATAAATATTTTTAATACTATGAAGAAAAATTGTACAACGATTTCAGTCGTGGTAACGTTTTTTTTAATAGTGAGGATTTGAATATTTGTGTTCTGGCACATAATATGATCAACCGCGGTGGACTCAGATTGCTTGATAAAATTTCAAGTATCGCGCTGTGAGGTTTTAAGTAAATTGACTTTATTATCATACCCACCATGTTATTGATCTTGTTCAATGACCTCAGTCTAGACTGAGAATTCATTTCATATAATCGTTGTGGCAGTTTTCATTATTTTCTATTTACGTTAAGACATTTTTTGAATTTTATTTTGTCTACTACTTGTTTTTATGTTTCTGCAAAGCCGCATTTTATTTTAGTTTTAAATCCATATAATATAAGTTAATATTTAGTTCATGTAGTACCTCACTAAGCATCTAACAGTAAATATAAGTTATCATGTCTTCGATTCTATTATCAGCCAATGTTTTAAATAATATGTATGGAGAATAAAAAAACAATTGCAGCACGGTAGTGACTTTTTTTCATACCTTTCCAAGATCACCTTTACACGGTCCATCCCAAGATCATCATAGAAACAATTCGTTGGAAATTATAAAGCTAACTCTACTGCTTTATTGTAATCCTCTTATCCTCGTCGGTCTAGACAGCGCTGGTTTTAAATCCGTCTTATCGACCTTTTTGTCTGTCTAGTGCCTGTCTAATGCAGATTTATAGTTCTTTCAAGTAAAAGTAATCTGTCAATCTGAACTCCTTCCATAAGATAGTTTATCATTCTATTGAAAGCTTACTTGGATGAGTAAAATTTTCGGCTCCGTTAATTCAATACTTGACCAATTGATTAAGATTGAGGATTTATTTATATCGTAAGGATTTGAATTGGTAAGCCTTACAAACGATAGGTGATTCATTACTTCCAGAAACCATGTTAAGGTTTAAAAATGATTGTTTTATAGCCGTATCATCATCATCATCATCATTACATTCAATTAGATTTATTTATAAGTTTGATGGAATTAGAATTTTGGGACTGATTTTAAGTACTAATCTTTATAATTTTATAGCCCCTATTATTCCAAAACGTTGAGTTCACATCGTCATACTCTGAATGGTTTTGGGTTTTCCAACCGTTAACTATGCTGCCTTTTTACCTGTAAACCCTCGTTTCCTTTATGTTATCTAAATACCCACTTTTTAAAATTCCATTGTGCTTAGTGATGTGATCTGACAGTGAAAAATAGAGCCGGTAGTTATCTCGCAAAGTTGGAGCGTGCCTACTGTAGCAGTAATCGCTCCGCATTAGACAGGGGTTCGCTCTCATTTGTCCTAATGTAACTTTTCTAACTTAATTTTTCATTCACCTGTCACTTTTTCCGGGCCGCGTTCGCTGAAAATTTCCGTTTCACCATTTTCACTTCCATAAATAGACGAGGGTTTAAATTTGACGAGTTTCTGTTTTACAATAGAGTTTTTTTACGAGATTGTTAATGGGCTTTAAGCACAACTAAATATTTTATTTATGATGATAACAGATTATATTTTTTGCCCAAATAGGGTCAAGGTTCATTAGTCAATATTGTTAAATAGAATTGCCACTTTCTAAAACAATTCCTGCAAATCAAAATAAAGTAGTGATTTTATAACACTGTCAATACCCAACACCTTCCTACATCGCCTTCCACCAGGAAATTTGTGAGCGTGGAAATCAATACTGCCGCAGTAATATCTGTCTTTACTCTGAGGAATTTCGTCAACATGTCTCGACGAATGAAACATTCCGTTTCTCAATTTTATACTTTCCTATCTAAATTCGCTTCGTTCTGTGTCTGCTTGATTTATATTCACGTTGGGAAGGAAACATTTGTAGTATTGTTGAACTTAATTTTCTGGCGGGTACCTTCGTTCGAAATTATTTTGTGTGTTGTAAAGAAATTCCTAGTATTTAAGCCAAAAGGTACGTTTGTCACCAAAATTACAATTATGTTCACAAGTATTTAACTCAAACAAAGTGTACTTTAACTTAACTAATGGCACTAAGTACCTGTAACTTTACAAATAAGACTGAAATGATTTGAGAAGTTAATAATGATTCTGTTTTGAACGAGGAAAATAAAAAACTAAGTACTAATAATGTCGCTAATGAATGAATGTCACCGGTAAATGTAACTAAATAATGATATCCGGGATCGTTCCTTTATAAATTATTTCTCCCTCTTCGGTAATGTCCCCAATATGATATTTCTTCTCATTCTTACTCCAACAAATATATATCAAACTTATTATGAAATCAGTAATTAAGGTTGTTAGTCTATTAATTAATTAATAAATTCAGTTTAAGTGCGTCTTTAATAGTTTCTGCTGGCATTATTAATGAGTTTGGCTAACATCCAAAGCCCGTGTATAATTACTCAAGGCTATTGGGAACAAGTTTATGTTGTCATAAATATAGAGGGGTGAATGGGGGATGAAACATTACATTCAACAATGGTTTATTTCAACCTTACTAACCGGTATTCTACTGAACAGTTTAAGACTGCCAACTAACATAAAATTCTGGAAGAACATTTGGAAGGTGGTGAGAGAAAGTGCTCTGATCTGGTCAGTAGGTGCGTGACGAAATTTCTGAACGAGTGTTAAATTACATACCTCGTTCCCAGTAAGATGGTGGATATGGTAATGATGATAATACTTTTATAATGATTATTATTTTAGTAGCCACAGATTACTATTTATATTGCCGAATATTCCACCTCAAGTTAATATTGTGGAACATTTTCATTTTATTCGTTTCGTTTCAGTGGAGGGATGTGGACTCTGGCTGAGTGTACTTCCTTTGTGATGCCCAGTTTCCGGTTTCGGCATCGATCGGCATTCAGTGGTACACGGGTCGAGTTTTACTTTTTTAAATGTTTCAAATATTTGAATATACAGAATGAATTTTTCAAGTAGGCGTGGATGACCAAATCCGTAAAATGCTTAAAGGACTCTCGAGACCGATTTTGATGAAAACTAAAGCTGCGTCATTCGATTTTTGAAAAAAAAAACTATTTTGTCGTATGTCAAAAATATAATAATGCAGGTTTAGTTTTCATCAAAATCTGTCTCGACATTCCATTAAGCATTTTTAACTATTCCCTATAGTTTCGGATGTGGCCATCCACGCACACTTGAGAAAATCATCTATGTATTATTGTGTTTTAAGAAAAAGGTAGTGGCAAATTTTCTTTTATTTGAGTGTTATCTAAATATAATAAAAATGCTTATGTAATAATTTAATAACTAATTACATATTTTTTTTACAAAAATATGAAATGCAAGTCATCGAAACACCAAATCTATGCTTAGGGGATACCCTGATATCAGTTTAATAATTATCCTCCACTACTTAATCCATTACGGAGAGTAATTAAAATCTAATATTTACATACTATATACAATTGTCTTTTCAAAATTAGCGCATTAGACATTTTTAATTCAAATGTTATGCGTCTTGCTTTACCACAGGATTAAACAAATAAGTAGAGGGGACTCACGCTAATGGAGCACTTAAATGTACCAGATTTCAAATGAAACATCTGTTCGGTACAAACGCACAAAGAGTAACAGATCTAAAACGTTTTTAATCGTATGGTAAAACACTTTTGATACGGTTAACAAACAAATCCTAGATTATTTAGGGTTGTAAAAAATTATAAATAAGGGTTAACAAAAAAAATACATATTTACAAAGATAATATATATTGCTGGCAAGAACGTACCTACTGTAGGTGTAGTTATGTTGCACAGAACTCTGAGATTTGATCGGTGAGTTTTGTTTCTAATTCACAATATAATACCAGATACTAAAGAAATCCTTCAAAAAGTTGTTTAATTACTACTTACCAAATTTATTTTTGAGTCGCAGCGAAGTAATCTGTATGTTTAAATCGAGTCAATGTAAGAGTATTGATTCTAAATTAATTCTTTATCGTGCTCAATGGAAATTTAACTACGGCAGAAGCAACGATTATGGCAACATTTTCATTTGGTATTTTTCACAATAAGCGATACCGTGTATCCCCAATGGATTAACACTCGTAAATGTATTCCTCTTTATGTTTTATTGATGGTTCATGCTGACCTGAGTCAGGAAAAAAAGCAATTCTGTTCCCCAAATTATATTAGATTTATGGAACAAAACACAGTACAGGACATTGTTACGAGTTCCGAGCGCCGTTCCAACCACGTGCAGCCGGCTCGATGTGAACCTGTGAACCATTGATGAACCACGTGAACCCGTGCTTTGCACACCTCTTCAATAACACCTATTGAAGCGGTCTACGAAACACAGGTCAATGTCCAATATTGACATCTTAAGACGAACGGATTATAGCATCTATAGTTCCTGAATCTCTGAAGAAAAACCTAATTACAGAAGTAATTCGAATTAAACATTAATAACTAGAATATAATACTGTGTATCACTCTACCGCATAGGTAAAATTTGTTAAGTATCAACAGCGTACTACCATTTTGCTTTATTATATTTAAAAGTAATCCAAACCTTCACGAGGATTCTGACATAGGTTTATGAATATTAACAAAGACTTGATACGGGGGTTGTTTAATTATTAACCTTAAAACAGTTCCCGTGTTTCGTTTATGGTTATATTATTACGTGTGTTTCCGACAAGTGCCTACAAATTCTTTATGGTTGAGTACGAACATTTTCTAATGTTGCTTTTTGTTACCTACCTATATTAAATTCGAATGTTATACGACCTGTTATGAGCAACGGAATACTTATACATTATTTTACAATAGGGAAATTATATTTAAATGGAATTAATACAAATGTCTGTTTTCCATAATAACCATCTCGGTGACTATAATGATTCAGCGTGTTTACTTAAAATTCACATAATATGTTATTAAATGAACTACTAAGCGTTATCAAATACAAAACTTGCGATTATTTAACAAAATTTTACTCATAAACGTATTATTAGGTATATTTTTAACAGTGGTTTTAGTAGAAAATCTAACTATTTACCTAATACATGTCACTTAATATTGTACATTTCTCTTTCATAATTGCAAAACACCGTCACCTACATATTTGACTAGAAAAAACTTTGGTTTATAAAAGTATCTTGTGAACCATTATTCACGCAGACGATGAATAAAGGCGATCTGAACGGATCTATTATTACAAAATATACAAAATTGCAAAACAGGGATCAAACCGGATCAAACTTTAGGTAATGGAACTTCCTCCCGCATTCATCGGCCGCGTCCACGTCTATTTACAAAACTACTTTATAGTCAGTCGCTTTATCACTTTTTTAGCGTCTAAATTGGCTTGTTTAAGCGTCTTTCTGACGTCGACGTCAGATATCATTAGCGTCACCCACGTAACCCTCGTCAGGGCTCTCGGAGCATATGTCGGCCGCACACTTCGCGTTAGACACTTGGGGTAAAGGTTTGAGCACACTTTCCGTACCCTCGCCGGGCATTCGGGCGTCCGTAGTTTGTGTGTCCACACACCGCGTCTCCACTTGGTAGCACCGGCCGGGACCCTCCGCCACGCTCATGGGAACGATGACCGCACACGTCCCTTTAGGGTTCACCCACGACGTGCAAGCTTCGGCTGGCGCGCAGCACTGCACCGGCTCCGTCTTGTATCCTTCGGGCGGCGACGGAACAAACTCATCGTTATAATACACAGTACCGTTACCGACAAAGGCTATCTGACGATTTCTCGGTACAGGGTAGCCCTCTACAGTACGCCTTACGCTCCCCGTGTTGAACATCTCGAAATTAGGGCAAGCCGCCTGTGGCGTATTGAATTCCGTGTCTTTTGCGAATTTGCAAACTAGCTTCTGACCTTTCGGCCGGTTGTGCGGCAGCGTTTGATAAAACGGACCGACCACGGAGTAGTTGGACATTATCGGTGGCCGGCAGGGATGTTTTGGAAGTCCGTAGTCGTAAGGGTAGCCCTCGCTATCTAAAAAGCATCCCGGATTCAAGTGTACGTCCGCTGAATGCTGGTACATGTTGTTGAGCGTGTTCGGCTGCACATTCATACTCTGTTGATCTTGCCACGTGACTTGCCTCGGTATTGCGGGCGTGGTAAATGCGGTTTCCTCTTGAAAACCATCCCCGCCCGCGGTTTGAGCTTTGTACACAGATAACACGGTGTTCTCGTTTTGCGTATTGTTAGCTACAGTTTCCGCGTCGCTAATTAGGTCGGGGTTTCTGTCGACAAAGCCTTTCATGTTATTGCTTTGATATACATCGCTCGACTCATAGTCTCGGTTTGTTTGCACGGTGTAGTGCAGCGCATGATGGGAGTGTGCGTTTACGATGACGCTTCCGTTGTTTTTTGGCATCCCGTTACTACGACTCGAGGGTAGGATTTGATTACACAGCGCTACATCCTTCCCACTTTCCTTCTTCTTCCGACTTCTAGTATCGGTTTTGAATTTCAGTAAAAATACTGCTATGATAGCTATTAGCAACACAATAATGAGGAACACAATAGTAACTATAACTACTAAGTGTCTTTGAGGGAACGTGACCACTATTACGACTGGCTCCTCTTTCAATAGTATTCTAATCGTATAATTAGCTCGAGACTTGCCTGCCGGGTTATCGGCAACACAAGTATACGTGCCGTTGTCGTCATTCCCGATGTTGAATACGTACAATTCGCTCTTTTTGTCAGTAACGCCGTTTTCCACATAATATAGGTCATGGGTGTCCGGCGACATGCTCGAATAATTGTGAATCATCTGACCCTGATAAAACCAAGTTATTTTCGCTTCGGGAATCGCTTTGACTAAACACTCGAGGGTTACGTTGCTACCTGCGTTAGTCTCTAAGAACACTGAGGTAGGACTCATTTTTGGCAAACACGCCAATTCGTTTTCGACTATACTTGTGATTGTTCGTTTCCTCAAACGTTCGGGGAGGGAGCAAATTGGTTCAACGGTGTGCGGCATATTGAATTTCAACAACCAACTATGCAAATCCCTGAGATGGCAATCGCAATTCCAATTATTATTTTGCAAGTTGATCCCTCGTAGCGTATCGGGGAATACATTTTCACCTTGGATATTGGATAGTCTGTTGCCATTCAGTCGCAGCCACTCTAAATGGTTGAGGCCTGAGAATGCGTCCTGCTCTATTGTTTCTATTTTGCAGTCACTCAGCTCGAGGGTATTCAGGTAAGATAAATGTTGGAAGCAGTGAGTTTTTATGCTCGTTATTGGGTTGTTGTTGAGCGAGAGTCTCATTAGCGATGGATAGAAAATAAAGTTCGAAGACGGTACAACCGTCAAGTAATTGTTGGAGAGATCCAACTCGACGAGGTTCGCGAGTCCTTTGAAAGCGTGGTTATCGATTTTCTGTAGTCTGCATCTCTGTAGATAGATTTTCTGGAGGTTGAGTAAGTTTAGTTTGTGGAATGCTTCTTTTTGTAGTATTTGTAGATCGTTGCCTGTAAAGTCTAGTACCTGCGTTTCTGGGTCGAGGGATTTTGGTATCGCTTTAAGATCTTTCTCTGAGCATTCGACGTACCGTTTGCCGTTCTTCCACTTGCAAATGCACTGCGCGGGGCAAGCGATGGCTGGCAGCAGGAGGCAGGTGGTGCACAAGGCAATCAGCCTCACGTCCAAACTCTTTTTGACTCTCATATTGCCTCAAGGCATTCGAGCTCCAATGCAGATCGCGAACATTATCTGAAACAATAAAATTTACAAATTTACACAAGATGCCAAATATTTAAAATATTGGAAGTGGAATATTTTATTAGTGCTAGCAAGAGTATGTCTATTTGATTTGTACGTTTTATTGCAACTTAAGTGTGAACCAACACACGACAACAATAAACTGTAGTTCCTTCACATTTCTGTCTATACCACATTCCTGGAATTGTATAATGGCGTAAACACAAGTCAGCCTCGCATTACGAGCACTTGTTTTAAATGATGTTTGTCGTCGATCCATCTGCGTATTGACTCTCATTCATAAAGCGACGAGATTTGTAACGAGAAATGTATAATTACACTTCATTTCATCCCGTTTAGCAAGACTTAACTATTTTCGCGAATCGCAAGGAAAGTTATAAATTACTCCTTTTAATATTATACCTACATTTATAGTATCAAAAGGGTATATACGCCCATATATTTTAAAAACTTAACAAGCTTATTAGCATCACAGTATCTGAGGTGTTCGGCATTGCAGCTGTTTAGAATGAAATGGCCAAGTATAAAGTACATGTCCACAACATTTCTAGATGATTTATTAAATTTATGATGGCATTACAAATACTTTTTCATGATAAGAACTATACTATTGTTAATGGACAAAAACTGTCTGTTAATTTGGTGAATATATTTCATGGTTCGCTACCATACATCTCGAAATTTGTCTAGATGTCGATGAAAATACAACTGTTACCAACAAAAAGTGATCCCATTAAAACTGTATTTCCACACTCCGTAGTCCGGATCGGGGAATGTAAATTGGAACCGAACCAGCACTGCGGGAGTCGCGTCTGCGTGTTACGAGATCGTGACATCGCGAGTTTAACGGGCTGGCAAATTAAAAGTAGGCATCATGCGGACATTGATGAGGGACTGTTTGTATTTCCCTTTTATTTTTCGATGAAACAACCTATTATTGGATTGGGCTGGGAACTTTTTATTTTTGTTGTTGTTTTTTTTTGTGAAAAAAAAAACTTCTCAACACATCGTGGGAGTTAATTTGCGTCAAAACTTGTCTTTCTAATGGAACTTCATGGAATTTACATCTGAAAAGGCAGTATACGTTGGTAGCTTCAGCACTTTAGGTCGTCATTGCCATGATTTGACATTACGCTTAAAAAAACTGTTAAATAGACTGAAATTAAGATGTTACAGAAAAATATGCGTCTCCGGATGATAAAAGACATTAACGTTACTTGTAATAATGAAAGTGATAACACGACAATGTAGGTAGGACAATTTAATTAAATGGAAAGGAACCTAAAATCTAATGACGCAGTTTTAGTCTTCATCAAAATCGGTATCGAGGTTCCTTTAAGCATTTTTTTCGATATTCCCTATAGTAACAGATTTGACCATCCACGCACACTTGAAACATTCATACTGTATAACTCAACAGACAATACCTAGACATACAGCCCTACTCCAGTTTATTTTGGATCCCGGGTAAATCTAATGTACCGTGTCATTGTATTAGTTGACCTCTGCCGGCTCCATTATGTATGCGGTTACATTATTTATACCAGTATTCGTATCGACCGGCGGGCGGCGACCCTGAGTCCTGTCGATATTGGACGTTTTGTCGGGATTGAGGTTACTTTTAGGGATAAACGCAATCAATGGTGTTCAGGTGTGAGCAGGTATCTAAATAATATCTATATAAATAATATTAAACGCTCGCCGTTGGTGAACGCATCACTCGAGAACGGCTGGACCGATTTGGTTATTTTTTTAATTGATTGTAATAGTGCGAATGAGGTGGTTAGGGAACGATTTTTTTCCTGAATACCATATATATTTTTCATAGAACATCATCTAATAAAGATAGCAATGATTGCTTTTGATTGGCAATGCCAAAGCCAGGTAAAATTGATAAAGTAACAACATTGTCTAAATATTGTCAAAAGTAAAATTGGATGCTCTCAAAAATACCAACAAGCAAACTCATACAATCGTTGTGAACAAATCCACAACTTCTTACGAGAACTTTTCCTTTTTCCCTGTTTACTGTACCGTCTGGCGGAGCTCTTCTCGTTCGCCTTTTATAAGAAAAATGAGTAAAGCTTTTCGCCCATTTTGCGGGTATTTCTACACAATTAATATCGCTGAAAACCTTCGTCAGACACATTTTTTTAAAGTTTCTGCTAATACAATTAATTGTTATTTTTTGTGGCGATGAGTGTTTTTTTTCCTTAACAGATACATGAAATGTGTTTGTTTTTGGGTAATTACCACCTATGAATTTTCGACATCAAGTGTTCTTTGCTGCTTTTTATATCATGAGATTTTATGACAACGCTATATATTAACTTTGTCAGAAGTGTGACATTCTTTTCGATTCACGGATTGGTCCGCTTCAACGTACCGGTCAGCCTCCCTTCGAATTAAAATTAAATAACGCTATTAAATATATCTCCAGGACCTAGAAACTTGAAATTACGTAACGTTATCGAAAGGTGTCACTTTCAACAGCTAGTACGTACTTATTCATAAAAAAATATGCCACAAAATTGTTCTCAAATAGGTTATATATTGCCTGCGAAGATGTTGTGACCAATTTACTTTAGACGCTTCTCAATTTATCATCACGCCCACGCGTGGGCTATATAAACTGTAACGTTGCCACGTTACAGTTGGTGGATCAGACGGAACTATACTTACTTACTAAGTGAATAGATGTTAAATGCAATATCAATTTTTTTGTGGTGTGTTTTATGGGATGAATAATGATAGAAGTTACATAACATTATACTTGCACCTACGATCTTAGACTCTGAAATTCCATCAGTTCAGCCTATCTTCCACGTCCAAATCCGCACTAATCCATAACCCTAACTGTAATTGCTACCCCAATAATATTGTACTACATCCAAAATTGTTATTCCGGTTGACCTATTTCTATGAAATCTATTACTAGCGACATTTAGCAACCATTACATTGATTAAAATTGTCCACAAACAATCTTATATGAACCAGGTCAGCAAACTGTGGGTTAGATTCTCCGGGGAAACCCAGTTGGCACAGAGTAAACATAATTCGAGGCTTATGGCAGTGTGCCATTGGACTACTGTTGATCACCAATAGGTAATACCATTAGGCTGTAATCATTTTATAGATTACTACGGGATGATTGGTAAGAGCATAAATAAATATTCCCAACATATTCGTAAATAGCTGAAAAGATCCCACACTTTTCATTTCTTGCTTTCCAAATTTGTCTTGCTTCTATGTTAAATAATTTAGACAGGTTTATAGAATGGCGCCGAATTTCTACAGCATCTTATCATTTTTTATACAAAGCCACCACGCAAATATAAAACCGGTACCGGAAATCTTTTACAAATAGTTAAAACTTTCACCAAGTTATTTTCAGTCTTTCGAATACCTAGTACATTATGAAAGACAGTTGTCTCCACAATCCAGCCTAATTTATGTACATTTAGATGGAATGTGAACAAGTACTGCCGTGCGGATGGCGTGGTGTGGCCGCTTTATCTATCTACTACGTATTGAAGTTCTGAATCTATTTTATCTAAATTTATATTGCAAATGTATTTTGTATCTTACATAGAATTTTGTGACAGTCAATACTGAGAAAGGAACCAGCGTTCATGGTTTTCCGTTTACATCTCTATCTATCTCTGAAGATCCGCTTTTTATTACACCAAAATTCACCATCCTTGTTATCCTATTTTTAGGGCACTCTAATTAGGCTTATATTTCAAGTCTCAAGCCTAGGGAGGTAGGAGGGGTTGTGAAAAATCGTCGTGACAACAACGCTGCCGCAGCTCGCGGCGGACCTGATTCATCTCCTGGTGATTAATTGGGGATCGTATGGCTCAGCATTAATCCCTTCGTTTCGACCCATTGACTAGCTATGAGCTAGCGAAATTTCCACTGTCGATATACGGATATACTTATCAATAGATAAGTATTTTTGCGGTTTTTTCATTGCAGCTTATAATAATAAGCTGCAATGAAAAAACCGCAGGATAACAATATTGGGACTTTATCAAAGAAGTATTTTACAGCTAAATAAAATGAATCTGGGTGGTTGGATTGCTTCGTACTTTTCTTGTTATGTAAGTAGGTATTTTAATTCCATCGATTTGTTTTTTGTAAATCTTAGAATGATTAACATGAATAAAATGGAGTTTGCAATTTTATATTCAAGAGCAAAGCAGAAGTGCCCTTCTGCTTGCAATTAGGTTTCTCTTATGTTTGTAAATTAATAAGCTACGCTTTTTGTATTCAGGAGCGTAATTATAGTACTAAATAGTTGTATAAACGCTATTTAGTCTGTGTAAGTCTGATAAGTCTCACTTATCTGTAGTAGATGGATTGATCGGTCATTTCTGTGTAAGTAGGTATGTCAAAATGTCAAATGTTCAAATAGAAAGCTCTAATTTTTACCAGGCGACAGGTCTCAACATATTAGTTTATTTGAAGTCGTATCAAACAAAGAAATTTACATAAAAACTACACCTTTTTGCGCTGGAAAACATTGTCATATGTGTTATATACAAAGTTATGTTCTAACATTTCTTGCCTCACCATTTACATGTTGTAAGTAATGGCTTTGGAAGCAAGGTAAGTTATAAGTGTCCTTTCCAATTCTACCACTAATCAATACTCTGTCTGTATCATAACAAAGGCACATTGCGTTTCGTATTTTAGATTTAAGGAACCCTTCGGGAGCAAGTTGGTAACTTAGCGTCATAAATATATTGCAAATGTTTAGCGCTAACTTAGTTGGGTGTGAGTTACTGTTAGGGTAACGAGGAAGATTTATATTCGTTGAGTTATATGTTTATGCATAATGTCAACTTGTTTCCCAAAAGATTTGTTTTTTTTTGTCATACTCGAATTGCAAGTATTATCGTGACGACCTGACTGGCGCAGTTAGTGGTGATCCTGCTTTCTGTGCCGTATGTTCTAGGTTCGAATACTCGTAAGGACAAACTTTGTGTCATTAGCAAGAATGTTTGTACCCAAGTCATGAACGTTTAATATCTATTATGTAGTGGGTTCTTCCTCAGTTCATTGTACGTTATATATAAGACAAGCGTTGCTTAGTAGGGTCCAAATGATTCAATCTAAAATTGAATGAATAAAGAACCTGTATTTACATTTCATGTGTCATTTTAGACATATAAAGTTATCGAATATTTTATAAGTAGCCTTTTTGTTACAAATTTTAAATCAGTTTGTTTATTTTGTTTTAGGCGTGTTTGTACGCCTTCCAACCATTAAATAGCTTTAACTTCGAACCATTAAAAGGTCTCTTCTCATTGCGTTTCAGCAATTACATTTTATGAGTAAGTAGGTATGTCGTGTTTTAAAATTGTATTAATTCTATTTTACTTTGATTTATTTAGTCGTCTTTAAGCTATCAAACAAATTGGAAAGAAACTCATCCTATAATCAGCAACAACTTTCAGCTGACACCTTCCCACGTCTGAAAATACGAATAAAATTCATATTACGACCACCAGCGTTACGTGCACGTATTATAATAATCCCTTCAGAAAGAATAACAGCTCAGCTTAAGCCTCGGTGTGTGGGGCAATATATCATGCAGGGTAACCTAGACGACCTGGGCTTAAGGGATTCCGAATAAATGAATGAAATAATGGCAAGTGACTAGTCGTTGGCAGATTTTGTAGTGCAGACAAGAATGATCTTTATGTCGATGACTTAACAATGGAGCTAGGAAATCAGGAATGTCTGCATTCAGAGCATAACAACATAAATTCAAGACACCATTAAGCCCATATTGCCTGAGGAGATAGGTAGCGGTGCAGTTGTACCTACAAATGGTTTCAATATGAAAAGAGGCGAGTCTTTTGAAATTTACCTGAGACCACTATCATAATAATTTCAACTATTTTATTTAAATAAGACTGAAAAAGACGTCGCAAGGTCATTGGATATTCCCAGGCTAATCCACAATGATTTCTACAGCCGAATCCATCTGGGAGCCGACGTGACTGAGATACCGAGCCAATTGAGATTCAGAAGCTCGGTTTTATGATAGCATTACTCTTTGTTTCGATAATGCAATAGGCGAAGATAGAAATCGGATTACATGACAAATGGTAATGTTTGTGATGGGTGACAATTTTTCTTTTAGAATAGATTAGGGTGAAATTATTTGCACGAAATGGTGAGAGGACATTTGGGATTATTTTAAGGTAATGAGAGAGGAGTGGTGGAGAAGGGAAAAATGAGAGTTCTCATTTCAATTATGACAATATACCATATCATCAACACATCACTCCTTTAGCAGTGACAAAAAAAGTTAAACAGTCTCCATGTCCCTACTTTCCACTTCGACAGATTCAAGGCTCGCCCCCAAAGTCCTCCCCCATTAGTCTAAATTAGGCTCCACGAGATAAACAAGATGTTATCGCTCAAGATGCTGTCACAACAATTCCGGACAATCAAAAAGTTTAGGTCGTTAACAAATGAGTTTCCCAGATTTATTATGCGTTGGAGAGTGGGTCGTAAAAAATAACCATGTTAGTGTGAGTAGGAGTAATCATGTTAGAAATCAGTAAGAGCTTTTTAATCCAGAATCCAGATATCTCATATGACAATATTGTTGTTCTGCATATATCCATCAAACTAGTATGACTGGTATACCTACCGTCTCATACCTAACTTCACTCTTAAGTTACTTGTAACACCACTCTGAACAATGATTAGGTATATTATTGGTAATCTTCCAACTGCAATTTAATGGTAAATTAAATATGGTTCCCTCGGTGCAGGGTACATATTTGAGGCGTTCGGGCAGAGACATTAAGTCCTTGGTACCGGGTGCCTATAGGATTTTCAAAGACATTTTAATACGTCTGGTGGAGCTATCTGGTGACCAGAACGCTGGCACTTATTTTGGCCAAGACATCAGCATTGCTATTCAACGTGGCAATGCTGACAGCGTTTTGGGCACCCTGTTGGCCGATAGTGGTGGAGATTTACTGAGTGCTTCCTGATACCAGTTTAATTTTAATTTATTATATATTTAGTTTGTATATACAAGTACACGTTTCGATGAAAAAAAAAGCGTATTTTAAGATGTCTTAAAAACCGAAAATTTCAGAAACCTATTAATAGACCAAAAATAGCCATTCTAATACAAAATACTTTTTACCGATAATAACGAATCTTACGGCCGGCCTCTTAATCTACCCCTCGTAATTAAATCGTACACGCTTCCTAACGCATCAAAGTGAGATATTCGTACTTCCAATGGAAAAATCTGACTTCCGCTGGAAGCTGTCGACTTGAAAGAGAAACGCTCAAAGGTAGTAAGCAAGACGGAAATGGTCGAGGACGTTCCTAAAGATTAATTTATGGTAATCACTTTGATACTGTATCTAAGACCGTTTTACGTATTTTAACTATTAACGTTTTTAGGTATATTTATAAGACTACCTGATTAGCTCAGTTTGTAGTGACCCTGCTCTCTGCGCCGAGGGTCCCGGTACCGAACCCTTTTTTATTTTTTTTATTACATTATAGGCAAGTATTTGATCTCGATCTCACCTGATGGTAAGTGACGATGAGATCTACGATGGAGCATACTTGCCTAGGTAAGAAGGCGGCAGTAGATAGAAAGAAAGAAAGAAAAAACATTTATTTGGCAACAACACAAGACACGAGATTACATAGAGAAACTTATAACTATTAACAGCTTATTGTATTATATGTAGATAGAGACGCTACATTCACTAGGCACATGCAGCGCAACTGATCTGACCCGCCATCCATGAATGGCAACACCGAACATCATGCCGGAACACGGCTAGGCCGCTTGGCGACATGGCTTTGTTCAGTGGGTGGTGACTAGCCACGGCCGAAGCCTACCACCAGTAAAAACCCGGCAGAGAAAAACTTTATGTGATGAGTATTAATGTTTGTACCCGAGTCATGGATGTTTAATATTTATATAATACGAGTATTACATTATATTGCGTTAGCCATAAGTCGGTACGGTACCCATAATACAAGCGTTGCTTAGTGTGGGAACGTATAGTTGGTGTGTTCGTCTGCCGATATTATATTATTATTATTATATTGGTTGATTAATGAAGTTACTTTAATCACTCTTTCTATAGGATAGGCAGAGACTACTGTTAACCATCCCGGATTTGATACACATTATTAAATTTATCAACATGCATTTTGTTCACTGTCTTGTTAGATTAGTGCTCGTGTTGGTATTGCTTTTCTTCGGTGTCAATGAAGTACAATGATGTATGTAGAGTACTTACCTACTCTGCTACTACTACTACTTTACAGACAATCTCTCCGTGTGATTCATCTGTGCCATTTGCAAACGTGTTTTCTAGGTAAGCTTCACTTCTAACCTAAGAAAATAGAATATAAGTAGGGAGGTAGGCCCATTCTAAAGCCTATAAAAATACAAATGAAGAAAACAATATTTATTCGGGTGTCTAGCTCTGATTCAAAATTACTTGAATAACAGACAGTAGGGTGTGGGGTCCGCTAACAGAAGAGAAGTCTGAACTTTGAACTTTACACTCTCGGCGGTATTCATATGATACATGGTGGTTACCCTCCATAAAACTAAGTTTAAAGTCATAAATAACGTTAAAAAATTACAAATTAGGGTAATTAGTAGCAATACTATCCGGTAACTCTGTCCGACTGAACTTTAGTTGTTGAAGTGAAGTGAAGTTGTTTATACATATAATTTCAGAATCGCCATGTTGTATCAAAAAAAGCCCTCATAAGAAAATGTACTAACAGTGCTTGTTTAAAATATCGCGTTACTAAAATGTTACCCTCAACATTTTGCAATCACCCGCACAATGCTTCTACTCTTACCTGTACATCGATAAGGTGAACTACAGGGACGCAGCGATCCACGTGACGAATCGTCGGTCTCAACGTGACCTGAAATCTGACTAGACCCACCTGGGGCCGGGCGTTGAGGTGACGGTTAATTTTTACCTTTTATTTTAGCTATCCTCGATTTTATTGATCTATTCCTATATTTCCAGTATGGTATCGTTAACATGCTAAAATATGTAGTTGCCTTATATGGGTTGTGTCTGTACAGTCGCCTTAAGGTCTGCTTTTGCCTGCGTGAGTTCAAGAACAGTAATGCCAACATTCCAGTGCAAGAAAGAGTACTGCCAACATTGTAATAAATGCTTCGCAGTTTCTTTTTTTGACGATTTTCATATTGAATTTAAGGAATAAAGGTTTGCTTACTCCATGCAATTATAAAATATTGAAAATCTCGAAACTGGCAGAGATGGCTCTATTTGTATTCGATTGCCAACCTAAACCAAATGAAGGATAGAAGAAGAATGCAATGGTGACATTTACGGATACGGAACTATAAGTATGAAATAAGTTTTAATCATCAGAAACAAAGAGGATAATATCACTGCGGTTATATTAAAATATAAATGGCAGCTAAAACCATTAGTCAGGAAAAAATATAAACAACTATGATTTTAGTAAATTCTAACTTTGTTGTCAAACAGTTAAACATAATTTTCTATGCAAAGGTCTGTTGTCTGACGTAGTTTGTAAAGGTAACATGTGCTCGCAAACATTAAATGAATCAATTTGTAAACTGACGGCTGACCGACAGTAACCCACTCCCTTCAGTACCTTTTTTAAACCCTGGATAATGAAAACAAAAATTCAAAACGAAAAAAAATTAAATGCTCCAAGTAATACTTACCCTATCTCACATACGAGTACAATACATAACGTCTATTAAGCCTGGGCACACGTAGGCAGCTTGCGATGGATCGCGGCCCTGTACGTGACCTGCAACTTGACCAGGTGCAGTGCCGCGGGGGGCAACGTGGGGGTTCTTATGTTGAGGGATGGGAGAATTATGAGTTTCAGGGAATTTGAGAGGCGTATTCTTTTGAGTGATAAATTACTTCTCCATTTCCGCATAGTTGATATTGAGTATTTTTTTGGTTATTCATTAGTTTTTTTGGCTAGCCATTAGTTTTAGTATAAATAAACACTGGATAGAAGAAAATACTGCCGGACAATTAAACGTAAATCAAATTTGAAAGCTGCTTTATTTTAATGCGCCTTAAAATAATTGCGACGTTTTAAACACTTACGTACTTAAATATTGCAATGAACAAAACTTAAACATTTTAAGTAGCGTCTCAGTCGGCCATTCTAATTATGTTTATGTTGACCATGTTTTAAAGAATAAGATCACAAATCGAAATTCGCTACTTAACTCAGCTAAAGGTCTTATTTTTTAATATCGCAAAAATATTATCTCCCCGAAAGGAAAATGTTAAAAAGAGGTTAATGGCAGATGAACAAAGGCTGCTAATTTCCTCGGATCCAAACAAAGGCTGGCTCATAGAAAAGTTCTGCGAAAAAATGGAACGGCTAAAAAGCCACTCGAACGAACCGGAGACTTGACCTATAACATACAACACGCCTGGATGCTTTCAACCGCTTCCAAATTCTATTTTATATTATTTCTCACCAATGAAAGTAGCGCTATGCCTCAATTAATTGATCACACAATCATTTGGGTAATCGTCAGTTTGGCCAATACCATAGTAGAACTGAAAAAGCGACAATTACGATGCCATTGTCATTCCATTGCGATTAGCGACAGCTTTGTGAGCCTCCGAATGGATATCAAGTATTGCTATAATGGATGTTCTCACCCGCGTTTTGATACTAAGCGAAGCTGCATAGCCTCTCCGTCTCACGAACCCGTACTTTTGTGGAGCATGAACTATAAACATCTACCTGGGACCAATGAAAACATTTGAAAATTCGAATAGTGTACGGACTTATTTGATCCCTCAATGATTTTGAGTAGGTGTAGGTTGGTCACATAAAATAGGCATATATACATATTAAAAAAACGTAAAATCATGGTTGCCAGTACAATGACCTTACGTAAAAAGCTGACGTGTATTACAAATTATGTTACCATTAGCTTGTAGGAACGATGCCAGTACCGCGCACCCTGGCGGACAAAGACCCCAATTATAATGAGAAATGAATATTACAATACATCTCCATTTCATTCACAAGAAAATGTGGAGTCATTCGGAAATTAGTTCACTTACTGCAAAGAGTTAGGTTAGCAAATTGTTTTAACAAACGAGAGATAATTTTCTAGGAAAATATTAACGCCTAATAATGGAGTTGAGAGTTGAATGTTGTACCCTAATGACTGGACAGTCGTGTACATTGTAATTTTAATTAATTAGCTCGGAATAATAAAGGTGCGTTAATATATTATAGTATTGAGGTTAAATTAGGAAAAAAAAATTTCTTTATGGAATAAGAATTTCGTCTCACAAAATGAAATATTTATTACGCCAAACACAAATACCGATGATTACAAAATTCCGATTAAAGAAAAGGTTTCAATCAAACGTGCTTGAAAAGTAATCTCCATAAACTTAATCAGATCAACTAAATGAGAAGCGCATTCGTTCCGGAGGGCTCAGCTGGAACGGTGCGGTATTTTTTAAATTAGTATAAATAAAATCACCCGGCCCGGATACTGGGCCGGTTGAAAAATTACTCGAATGTGAAAAACGGACCGGTTAATTTAAACGCAATGCCGAGGGATCCGTTTTTATCCGGTTGGGATGATTGGCTGGACACAATTTAACATTGTTCGTTGAGAGACTGGTACATAGATATGTATATATTGGGCGAGGAAAAGGATTATATACGCGGTTCCATATAATTATACCTGTCATTTAAACCTTACCAACAACCCCAAACGGGAAGAAAATTTCAATACGTAGGTGATTTAAAAATGATTTAAGGTATAAAAGAACATGAAATACCATTGATGAATATGTGACTATGCTGCAAAAATATGTTACTCAACTGTTTTGAAAACTTGTTCCAGCAATATCTCGCGATATTGTAGGCGGCCCTCTATGTTACTGTCATCAAGTGAATGGGAGGAAAATCTCCTATACAAAATACAAGCGTCTGCCAGCCGCCCGACAAAACACAAACACATTAACCTCGAATGATTCATCGTCTGCCTTCTACGAGATAAAAAAAGATTCGACGCAGCAACCGAGCTCTTCCAATCTTTTGGTTTTATTACGGTCACCTTATAAAATAGGTATTTATCTGGTTTACGTCGCGATCCGAAGCGGTAACGGGGCACTGCGAAACGTTGATAAAATTACATAAAACATTATGTGGATATATGTATGTACTATATATGATAAATAAAATCTATTGGAGTGGTAACGTGAACACCATATAACATAATTTTAAGATTAGATGATTTTAAACAGTATGATGGGAATGATTTAATAGTCTCAGGCGCGCACCAATTTTAAGTACACTAAGAAATGTACTGTCAGCCTGTAAAGCTTTGTCAGCATCCTTTCTTGATGTTTGCCCCTAATGCTTCGAGGGTTAGTAAATTGCTAATACGATACAATGACAGCGACACTTGTAAAAAGCATAATGGTCTATGCCAATGAGGACTGTGGTAATTCTATGCCATTTTAAAAGTAATCAACACTTTCATTAAAATCAATGACAATAATATACGTTTAATTATTATTAGATTATGTACTCAACGATGCTATCTCTATATACTAAATCCCATCGCGCTACAACGTCATCCAAGAACAAACCTTCAGAATGTTTGTTATAGAAATCACCATCTTAAGACAAGCACGCAATTAGCGTTGGTATTGTAGACAAAGCTCCGCAAATAACAAATTATTCGGATAACGGCGGGAATAAAATTTTTGCATAACAAACGTCCGAATCTCGGGCCTCGCGGAGTATTTTAATTGTCGCAATGTTATTGATGTGCTGGAAACAAGGACGTGTCTCGAAGATACAATTTTGTTAATGACGATAGGTATTTCTTTATACTAAGCGATATTGTTGAAGTCACAACAATGTGAAATTGGTTCGGGAAGACAATACAGCTCTTAATCAGAACGGACTTATGAAGGCCGACTTTTTACCTCCAAAAAAATAACGGCCTGATTATATTTAATCTGTTTTTTTTGCCTTGCTCTATGTAAAAATATTATGTTCTGGAGTATTTGTTTTAACTTTGAACAAAGAATTGTGAGTTTGAGAATTACTTTCAACGAATTTCAAATCGAAATATCATAATTATAACCAAGCTAATGTGTAGTAATGTCCTACACATAAAATTGGCATCCTTATACGATATCACATAACATTGTCTAAAAAAGTAGTGCAAGAACGACAAAGAACTAGGACTTCCACGAGACCGGCGGCGTATCGCATCCTGCTAACAGCGGACACAATAAGCGGGGAAGAGGGAGACCAAGGATAAACTATGTATCAAAAATTAAGAAGATAAATTTTAAGTCGCACAGGGAGGTAAAGTCAACGGCTTTTAACAGAGAAAGATGAAAGGAGTTGCACAAATGAAGTGACATGGATGCTGCACCGACAAGAGCCTAGCTGAAGAATCCTTCGTATAACTTGTAAGTTAGGATAGACGTACGTTTTCATAGCTAGTATTTCTCCTGAATATTTATTTATCTCAACCTATCTCTCCTGTCTAGGAGCCCATCGAAGTGATTTCTATAGCAGGCTGAAATAAAACAAAACAATACGAAAGAAATTTGAACGGAGATGAAGTTAGTCCCATTAATTGATCTTATGGGGATACGTTTATACTCAGCAGTGACTATTTGATAAAGACAGTTCTAATTATGTACGAATACATGAGCTTTATTCACTAGTGAAAGTACTTAACAATTGAAGTATACTTTATAAGTTTGTGCACAGATAAAAACTCAGTAAAGCACCAAAAATTAAACACGCAATGAAGAAATATTTTTTTAAAACATGTCCCATTGCGTGCGCCAAGGCATGCGTGCTCGTGCAAATATCGCGTTCTGATTTGAGTCAACACGCGTGCCGCCGCGGGTCGCGTGTCGTTGACTGAGATTGCAGGTAATACTCGTACAGAATTAAGTACCCTCGAGATACCTTACACGTGACCCTGGGTGGTGCCAACCAGGTGACAACTCTACTGGTGGTAGGCTTCGGCCGTGGCTAGTCACCACCCACTGAACAAAGCCATGTCGCCAAGCGGCCTAGCCGTGTTCCGGCTAATGTTCGGTGCTGCCATTCATGGATGGCGGGTCAGATCAGTTGCGCTGCATGTGCCTAGTGAATGTAGCGTCTCTATCTACTGCCGCCTTCCTACCTAGGCAAGTATGCTCCATCGTAGATCTCATCGTCACTTACCATCAGGTGAGATCGAGATCAAATACTTGCCTATAACGTAATAAAAAAAAAAAAAAGGTACGTACCTATTAGATTTCATATTATCAACGTGAGACGGTAGGGCTAAAAATTAAAATAACCTACACTAGAATCCCTGTCCATATGTTAACTCCTAAATGAGAACCAGAATATGTTTTATTCATGTAAACCATTATGTAAGTACCTACTTATGAATCGTCGAAAATGCCGCAAAATGCTGAGCTAGACATTGAGTAGAACAGGCACGAAACTCTATGGTTGCTCTTTTTAAAAATATGTTATACATTTTGGGGCAGTATATTGTTATAAGTAGGTATGTGAGAACAATGTAGTTGAGTAGCTGATTAAAAAAAGTACTAACCGTAGGAATATAATCACATGTTTAATGGCTACATGGATCCACATTTACAAATTGCTATTGTATATGAAGATTTTATACCTGGAGTTCTAGGGTATTCTATAAAATTGTTGTTTCATTTGTAACAGTGGTTCTACAACCTAAACCTTATTGAATAGGTAACTGTTTAAAACAAAATTGTTACCGTAGTTAGTAAAATGATAATAACGTGACATTTCGGAACGAATACTGTAAATGCTACATATTCAGGCATTTCACGTATACGTGGTAATCAATCATTTGGCGATATATCTAGGTATTACAGGAGATTCATTTGTTACACGGCGGTAACGGGAGCGATCGTCGGCCTAAATATTATTACATTTGTACTAACTTTCGTTGTTATCGCCGATCGTATTAGCGAACGCGTGCCTCGTTATGTAGGTTTCATAGTTGACTGTGCACGTAACCGGCTTTTTGTGGGTCGTGTAAGGGATGTTCTATTTCCCTCAGTTATGATCGTAATTTAATGTATAAAAGCATGGTTGTTGACTGACTTAGGTATATAACCCAAACGTTATAGAGGCAACGTTGATTATAATGAATCTAATCTGTTTTTATCGAGACAATAAAATAACACAATTGAATAATACCTTGTACTGTAAATATAACTAGACCAAAAAGATGATCAAATGTATCGAAATTTAAGCAATAGTTGATCATTTATTTATAATCTGAATTATGCTTTTTTTATTCTATCTATTCTCAACTGCAATCATTATATAATTTGTAAACTTATGATAGTTAATTATTTAGTGACTTATTATGCAAACATAACATTGGTGGCATATATTTGTTACTAATTATCTAATATTTGATTATCAATAATTTGAATTAAATGATTTCGAATTCATCAATTATTTTAATGGACGGGTACGACCACAGATATATTAGAGGAGATATGTTATGAAAGCGGTGGGCTTGCGCTCACCTTTAGCCAAAATTACGCTAACATAGAGTTTTCGCCGTCAGTCGACTGCAACTGCACGTCGGTATCGGAGCTCTAACTTTTTTTTTAAATGCCGTGTTATTCCGTGTTTGTGTGCTAAAATACTAGCAGCAAAGTGAACTACGCGAAAGATGGAATCTCATTTCACCAGCCAGTATTAAGTATTTTATTTATTCGTCTTTAAAATCATTAAAAACAACAAATCTAAAAATATTTAATGCCTTTATTATGTTATTTTAGTTTTCATGTAGCACAACGACTTTTTTATTTTTGTACAAAATACATGGCTCTTTAAGTACCACCTATGTTCGCTACTGAGTGAATGTACGAGGCAATGGATAGATCGTCTAACGATACTTTGAATAAACTGGTGCGTCGCGTGGTACGGCCGCTGCATGCGGCGACGACGCAGCACGCACCGAATTATTGGCACGCGTGTGTGTGAGTCTTCGTATTGGTTGGTTTTATGTAATTGCATTGTCAAATAAAATCAATAAAACACCATATGGATGTTTCATATCAATATAAGTATTATACTTATACTACGCATAATACAAGCATTGCTTAGTGTGGGATCGTATAGTTGGTGTGTTGGTCTGGAGAAAAAAAATAGTCGAAGAACCCTTATGAATAATAAAAGTCAAAACGCGTTTTCGGTACGAAAATATAATAACCCTTGGATCTACATTAACATTACATTTTGAATGATTTACATCTTTCTGTGGAATTCATATTATTATGAGTATGGTTACTTTTATTCAATAAGAATAAGAATAGTTTAATACTCAGTAACCTCGACAGCAACAAAGTGTTGGTGAGCTCCAAACTAGATAATGTCTGTATCTTGGAATCAGCTCACATTAATTTCGATTCAAAATACTTACTATATTTATCACTTGAAATATTAAAAAAGTTATTGTACACCCACCCGCAAAACGTTGTTGAAATTAAAACGAGAATCCCCGCTGTGAAATTTTTTAGCACAATCTTTAGAAGCGTGCGTTAAATTAATTCATATTTTGTACATTTCAATCGGTTTTAAACAAAAAATTGGACCATCAGGCTTTGTTTTTCTTTATCTAAATCGGACATCAGTAAAATTAATCCTAAAGTTGAGATCACAGGAAAATACATAGTATCCCAATTATTACAGTTGAAATCATTTTTCTTTGCCATTGTAAAAGTTTTGTTGTTAGATACAAATTACAATGTTTTTTTTTATGAACAAATTACCGTAGGTAATGTTTCTCTCGGCGATGGAATCATGTTATGATCTTATCGTCTGTTTTTAAGTATGCTTCCTGTGAGAGCATTATGGGAAAATTACTACACATAACTTATAAACTCCCGTATGCTGATATGTGTAATACTGCGAACACAATACAGATAGAAGATGGTACTGTAGCTTTTCAACCAAAGTATATAACAATCTAGAATCTTGAATTTTTACAATAAGTGCCTAGCGTTAACGGATCTGTCATGTTGCCATTAAAAACTTCTTTATATTTCAATTTAAAAGTTTTGGTAGGCAACTTTATTTTTTTGTTAGGCTTAGCTCCTTACCACTCCCACAAATGTTGCTCCAGCCAGCCAAGAACTACAGTGGTGTGCGACGAAGACAACAAGATTTGACCGTCGGCCATTCACTTAATAATTTAAGCAATACAAGTCCATTGCTGGATAAGATTATGAATGATTTAAGTTTATAAAGCATCTTTCATTTCCATAACCCAATAAACATTTCCTGACCGAGAAAACCCTTTAACATTATCCTGCAAAGTAAACCCGCTCAAAAATAATAGTACCTATTCTATTTTCCTTTCATGCCGTACAATATTAAAAAGATTTATTTATACACGTCACTCTTACAAAAAGGAGAGATATCCTGGGCCCTAGGCGTTGGTGAAAAATGATTTCCAAAGAAAAACAGCCTATCTAGTATCCTTCATGACACATGAAACCATAAAGCTGATGTAGGGCCAAACGCGTATAAACGATAGTCCGGTCTGAAGTTGATAGATTAACTCGCTGAAACTCTGGCGGTTTGTGTGAAGTGTTTTTGTAGACAAGTGCTGACTGAATTGCTAATATTTTGTTGGAGAATGTATTTCTGTTAGAATTGAACTTGCTAACATACATCTGCCGGTGTCGACTGGAAGACCGTCTAACTCTGACCTCTGTTACGCTACTAAGCTACTCAGTAGGTATTGGAGTTAATAAGCATTCAAGTAACAGCCCTAACATAATAACCGTTAACATAATATGTTTTGTATTATGAGGAAACCATGATGACGGCCTCCTATTTCTTGGACAGCTTATATATGGTAATAGAATGCCATTCTGCTTGACCACGATACTTGCTGCTTACAAGTGTCAAACTTCCGCTTTTATCCGCCATCACTTTTATGACTTAGTAGATGACCCGGTGTACTTCGTATCACCTTTCTAACGACATTAACTCTCCTCATTACTTGACATTGGCAAAATACCCGCTAAGTCGTGGGTGAGGCCATTTGCCATTTTACCTTTCGTTTGACGTTCGACAGACCAACTGACAGTCAGAAAAAATAAAGCACAATAAAGACTTATTTTTCGTCCTTGCAACTTTTCCATATTTTCTCACCGTGTAAACCTTCCCTGGGCTACGACAAACATTTCAAAACCAAAATCAGCTAAATCGGCCCAGCCGTTCTCGAGTTTTAGCGAGACAAACGAACAGCAATTGATTTTTATTATATAGATTATCAAACATGACCTAGGTAGCACTTCCTTGACTATATTGGGCGTTGGATTTAATCACAAAGAACTTACCAAAATAAATGGAAATATATTTAATTCGATGAAGTCTCAAGTTTTTTGATTTCAGTTTTAGCTTAGTATAGACTTTTTAGCAACTTTAATAAATGTAGGAGGTTATTAATTCCTGCGTTTGTTTTGTTTTATTTTCGGAGTTTAGTAACAGTAGGGTAAGCAGGAACTTCTAATGCAATCATAACGTCATCGAGAAAACATGCTGTCACTGTCATACTTACTAACGAAATCTGTGGTTTGAGAGAGAAGGAAGACGTTACGATACCGACACGGTACGTAATAAGGATTGTGCTTGAAGTACTGGATGAAGATATAGATAATGGGGTCTAGGAAATATCTCTGGTCTGCTTTCTGCCATTTGGTCGTATACAGACAATTAGCGCTTCCTCGTAATGTAAGATGCTGGGAGAAAAAGAGTTATCTTTCATGACAATCAATGTAGTTAAATGCGGCACGATGCTGCTCATGTTATACTCGTTGAGATAATTCAATGTCTCTAAAGAACCAAATGTTATCAGGTACGAGATATTTCTTTTACAGGAAAAAATAATAGTGAGTCATCGCCCTTCTTGTAACACTCTTATTTTGAGTGAGAGAATAAGGAAAAATGACCCATTTAATTTGTAAGTTATCTGAGCGAATCCTGGAGGGCTAGACGTCGCGCTACCAGTCGGCGCTGCGAGCTAATTTTTCTAGAAAAACTATTTTGTACGTCAGCTGAATTCCTAATGATTTGAAAGCATTTACACTGTGGACCAATAATATAACGTTATTTGACAAAAAGTTTTACAGTTACTTTAAATCAACATAATATGATTGATATAGAAATTAAAGATGTAGAAATGTGTTCTAGAATGATGTTTGATGGCTTTATGTGTATAGATAGTGTTACTTTAAAAATGCATCCGGTTTTCTTCGCGTTCTTTGTGAAAAAAGCCTTTTTTCAACCCTTTTGGCTCTTATTTATTGTTGCCAAGCTACGAATAAAAATATCTCCGCTCACCGTTGCCAAGTAATTTATTCCAGATCGACTTTTTTGATAACAGTTAAGAAAAACTAAACACAAATCTAAAATCGAGCATTCGAAATGTTTTCCAATAATATGTTCCATTAGCATGTAATTTCAAAGGTTTTTTAACTAAATATGGAATGTGCTACATTTCACCAACAATCTAGACTTGAATCTTTTCGTGGAACGCTTAAAATAATGCTAGATTTTTTCAACTTAACATATACCTGGGTGCAATTAGGATAATAAAATATAAATACCTACAAGCTAATAATGTGACAACCTGGTGGATAAAAAAATAATTCTGAATGCAATAATTGGTTATGTTATCTTAACCATTTTCCATAAAAATAATATATTACAACATTGATTCATCGGACCAAATTGCCAGACATTTGGTAATAATAGAGCTCCCCGTATTTCCTAAAACAGTTTTCTAGGCATTGGCTGAATCGTCATCGCTATTGCATTCTAGGCATTCCGAGTATGGGAATAAAATAGGGACACGTGATAGAAAATATCCAGGTCAGCCCGGCATTATGCGACTCCGGGGACAACTTAAGGTGTTTTTTTTTTTAATTACTACCTAACGTTCGCTCTGTGTGATATTCACATCCAATTCGTTATTGTTACCCCTAAATTTGCTTGCAGCAGATAAAATAAAATAATTGATATCTTACTTACTTTATATCTACTCGTATCCTTTGAGCGTTTCAAGATACAGTACTTAAATAATAAGCCTGTAAAAAATAAATATCTGACTATTCTCAAATAATATTTTACATTGTTTGATTATTGTCGTTGAAATGGTTAGCTGTAGTTTTGACCTCAACTTCCGAACTCGGTAGAAGCCTGTATCACGGCATATAGTATTCAGCCATGCAAATTATTGTAATAAAAAAATCACAATGAAGCTTTATTTAATCAATTTTAAACAATGCTATTCCATTAACGGCCATTAATTAAATTTTGACGGCCTGATTAGCGCAGTGGTAGTGACTCTGCTTTCTGCGCCGAGGGTCCCGGGTTCGAATCCTGGTAGGGACACAAGCTTTGTGTGATGAGCACGAATGTTTGTACCCGAGTCATGGATGTTTAATATGTATATAAGTATTCTATACTGAGTTCGCCCTCAGTCCATTGTACGGTACCCATAACACAAGCGTTAAGCTTAAAGTGGGACCGTATAGTTGGTGTGTTCGTATGGCGATATTTATTTATTTATTTATTAACATTGTTTGAAATGTTAATGTCATTGAATCAATGTATGTAATAGGATAGTAATATTAATTGTAAAATCTCCAATACCAAATTTACTTTGACAGGGGTTGTACGCGCTTTACAGTCACTATAGGTAGGTAGGTTTTATTTGTGTAAGTTTTACTCATAATTATACAATATGTTCACTATAAATGATATGTATGTACCCAGCCTCGGGTGGTTCCATGAATAATTGTAACGTTGTTCAAAAACTTTCAGTCCTGAAACTGTTGTTTTTTCTCCCACTGAAAAGTTCCACGTACCAAACGAGTGCAGTTCAGTTTCGCTAAAACATCAAAAGAAAAAGTTTTAATTAAATGTGACTACTTTTAACTAATAAGCGACCGTCGTACCATTCATCTAGTTTGAATTTAGCTTTGTTGAAAATATGTTACTTACTTTTATTTTATGGAGACATATATTTTTTTTAAATTGTTATGCTTCGACTACATTAGCGGGCTATGGCGAATATTCGTGTTAACGCGATAAATGTGGCCGGGTTCATCGTGTCATCGCGTAGTATTCGGGCGAAGACGATGTAGTATCGGGGAGCTGTCGGTAAACTGGCGCGAATCAAAGGGATTTGTCGCGCCAGTATTCGCTTAGGTGGCTACATCTACGTCATTTCAGTGTCGTCCAGACTTTGAAGCGAGACGGACGTGCATTTAATTTTTTACACTATGGAGTGGAGTAACGAAAAAGTGTTAGAATTCATTCAATTTTATGAAACTGAGAGTATTATATGGAATCCTAGTGACCCCAACCATAAAAAGAAACACTTGGTACATGATGCGTGGATTCTAATTAAAAATATGCTCAGATCCCTGACCTGTGTTGGTCAACACAATCCGGCACGATGCATCGCGTCAAGTCGACACGAATCTTCGCCCGCCTTAATGTAGACAAGAACATCGCCTATACCCGAACACGATGTTTTTGTCTCGCCAACACGATACGAATCTTCGCCCGCTAATGTAGCCGAAGCATTATTGAATTTATTGAGCTCAATATATTGTTGTATAATTATATTGTCTCCGCATAGTGGTCCATGGGGTTCGGCTTATTCTATATGAAACATATATGCATATGATCGTCTATATAAAGCATTGGTGTCGTGTTTATTCTTGTAGTGATTAAGTCAGTCAATCATCATAATTATATTTTGATGTTTCATTTGTTTAATATTAAAAAAAAGAATAGAATATCATAAATAATTCGACTAATCAATAATTCTACTTCAAGCAAATTATACAATAATTATTTTTATTTCACAATGTTCACCATCCTGGTCCAGTGTGGCTCCTAAATTATTATGTTGTTGATGGACATATATGATGAAACAAATGAGCGCAGAAGTCCTATATAATGTGCCAAACAATATATTGCTTAACGTGACAAAAGACAAAAATATTTCTGACATTAGATACTTACGCAGATAATAAACGTTCTAAACGTTATCAGAAGCTTTGAAATCAGACTCGCGTGATAAAATTCTCATGCTAAGCCAAAGCCTATCAAAAGGGGTGGTTTCGGGAACCTAAAACTAGAATACATTCGATATATATCTCAAGTCTACATATTCACGGATTCTCGAATAATATATCCTACTATTACGGAATTCCAATTTATCCAAGAGACATTTTTGATGTTATTATTAGATGTTTTCCGAATAAGACCAATATCGTCCAACTTCATATTTATTTGAGGCGCTGATATCGAAGAAGGGAAAGATGAAAGAAGGGAAAACTTGGATAAATCAGCTCGTGTGATACATAAAGTTGATTGGAAGTGTTGTATCTCTCATGAATGTAGGTAAACAGACCGTTTTTTCAAAGACACCTTTGATGGATGCTAATCTATTCTAACATTCGATCACTGGTGGAACAAATCACGCTAACATTATTCGGCCAGGAAACAAAATAGTTTTGCAAACGTTATCTATACACATAATCTTTAATTCCGCTTCAAAGAATAAAGAACTGCCACAGGCATCCGGGACTCGCTAATAACTAGGTCAAGATGCTGTCGATAATCGTACTTCGAATCGCGTCCAACTTTAATAAAGTCTTTAAATTTCTAAGAAGTTGCTTAGTATAGAAGAAGTAAGCCGCTGAGCTTGTGATTCTTAAGAGGCTGGCATATCGAGAAGGAGGCAATGAAGGTACCCCTATAAAAAAATCCAAAAGAGATATTATACGTTCTGCCGTAATGTATGTATCGTTCTATAATTATGGAAGTTGTCTATAGCAAAAATATAAAAGCGTTGGCTGAAGTTCAAGATAATATTCTAGAAATAAACGAAATTATTGTTTGCTAAGTTTAAAATGAAGTCTACAACTCCACTAGCGAGGAAGGAAAGTTAGGCTGTAAATTCTGTTTAGGAAATAAAAAGCTCCTCTCTCGATCCGTGACCTCATTGTTACGAGGAGCTTATTGTGTCTACTGCCAATAAACCAACCAAAACTTTATTTAAGTAACAAAACTTTACTGCTTACCTATTTTTTTTACGGAGTAGTCTGCAGTTGTAAAACAAAAAATGGTTCCTTAATTAAATTAGTAAAATGAAAAAGATATCTTTGAACGGCACTGACATACATTAAGGTCCGTTTTTACCAATGCGAAGAGGAGCAGTTTGGAGAGGCATAGACTAATCAGATTGTTTAAAAACCCTCGCTTGAAGGAATTAAAACAATCTACAATTCTATATTGGTAAATTCCGCGTCGCTGCGCTCTTCTCCGCTGTGGAAACCGAGTCTAAACGACTATATTGAGAGACTTATTTTTAATCGTAAACTGTATTGTTTGTATCATTGGCATATTAAAAAAAAATTTTCTTTATTATAAATTTCCAAACAATCCCCTTTAAAGCAATGAGGACTCAAACTGAAATCATAAACATTCCTAAAAAAACATTGTATATTCCACAATTCAAACTCTAGAAAGGTCTGGCCTAAATAAATTGGAATCTAGGCTTATCGATTATTTGAATTAAAACAAAATACTCGCATTACTTAATTTCAAAGTCATATCGCTCACATTAAATACGCCTAAATATTGTCATTTTACATGTGTTCGTTAAGTCTACAACCGAATTAGTCTATTACTCGTTTAGGCAACAAAATACAAGCAGTAAAAATATTCCTTGTGCAAAATATGTATAACACGTTCCTATCTTTATAGTAATTAATATTAATATTCATTCCAACAATACTACTTAATCAGCAGGATAATTTTATTACGCTATATAGACAACCATTAACACGGAAATCAAATCGTAAATTCTCGTTTTCGCAAATTCCAACATCTTAAACAAAATCAATAACCAAAATCCATTTACTCAAATCGAAGTAGGTTCAAATGGGATTCGTATAAATCTGAATAATACCTCAAGCGATACGTTGCTCATCTTTTGTGGAAGCGCCGAGCGTCCGAGGTCGGCGCGTATATTTGTTTTACATTTTCAAGGGACCCTCGTTCGCCTCAATAGAATTGATGTGTAGTGGCCGATAGATTGGATTGGGGGAATGAAAAGTGTTGTTTGTTATGGAGGATTGGGAGGTTTATATTCTTTCACATTCTATCTATCTGCTAGTGTGTTTGGCTAATATGAAACGGGGCAAAAAGCTTTAAAGCTATTGATTGAAGGTGGTAACAGCATTGTATGGTAAGTTATACGAAAAGCTGTTGGCATTCTCTCTTTGAATGATCACGTCGCTGTATTAGCCATCTGGATAAACTGGAAAAGTTTTCGTAAAGAAAGAACCTGGAAAAGTAAAGACATTTTTGACCCATCTCTATGGTCACCATAATAAATGGGTTTTCAATTTGAGCGTAGGCCGCTCGACTGGATCCACTAGGTGGTTGCAAGTTCAATTTCAATCGGCCCAAATTTTCCAAAATAATATTTCAAAAATTTGCTCTGATCTATTCATCAGCCCATTGTACGGTACCCACAATTCAAGCGATACTTAATTACTGCCGTACAGGTGATGTATTCTTGTAGTGATGTATTATGATTTAGTTTAAATGCACGGACATGAGTCGACCCTGATAAAAAAGTAATAATAACATAATATCACCAGACGAACAAACTAACTATACGGTTGCACACCAAGCAACGCTTGTATTATGGGTACCGTACAATTAACAGAGGGCGAACTCAGTATAAACTACTTATATAGATATTAAGCATCTATAACTCGGGAACAAACATTTATGCTCATCACACAAAGTTTGTCCCTACTAAGATTCGCACCCGGGATCCTCGGCGTAGAATACCACATTAATATGAATAAGGGACCTAAAAACTGCGATAATGACGATGTAGTGAATCTACTTAAGCCCATGATCTGTCTAGACGTACAAATTAGATGAGACATCCTCTCAATAATGTTTTAGTATTTTTTCATGACTATGATAACATAATGGGGAAAACAGTTACGATGAGTTCGATTGAGATCATTTTTAGTTTAGGTATGTTTGTTCCTGTTGGTGGGTTTATGTTATCTTTATGACATTATACATTCACCATCATAAAAGTAGCCCCCTATAATGTAGTTAGGACTTATTAAAGACTGGACTTAATCATGTTTCAACTTAAAGTTTCAACTACATTATTCAAATTATCTCTGCAATACTTACTGAATTAATTGTCAAATATGAAATTACAACCCGACCCTAGGTAAACTCCAAATAGCTTACACAACCAAGCCTGCCGTTACCTAGCTAAGCCTGGCTTAAAGTCGGCTCACGGATATCCGTATTGAGCTCGCGAGAACGTTAAGCGAGCAAACGGGAAAATCCCGAACCTGGAGCCGGTTCGAAACATGCTCAATAGGTTGGAGCTCTGAACTGTTGGTTAAAACACTGCGACGCCGGCAGGGCAATTAGGATTATTTAGTATCAATCAGTTTGTTGCGGACGCCGAGCCTGCCTTGGAAATAAGGCGGAAGATATAGTCGGTGGAAATCTCGCACTCCGTACACCTAGTACTAGTTGTGACCCCATATTCTTGTATATAAATAATGTGTTTTGTAAAATCACGATTGCCCCGGTGAAGCTGCAAAGGCTGCATCGGCCAGCAGCATACTGACCATTCACAAAAAAAACCACGACTATCGATTCATAACAAACGATATTTTATTTCGACAGTCCATTAGCAAGAGAGAAACCCTGAACACACGCACACACCAGTTAGGACCGATCAATCCACAACACAGTTATACTACACAAACCCCCGAATTTATAGACGTTTTATAAACGTTATACAGCCTACTGCGCAAAGGAAAAACTCATGTGCGCATTACTATAAGACGTTTATTAAAGTTATAGAGCGTCTTTAAAATCGGGGGTTAATCTTTAGTGTCCATAAAGGTCCAATTCTGCTGGTTATATTTCTACCTTTTGTTATTCCATTTTTTTTTTGTTTTTTTTTTTTTTCATTTGTTTACTTATAAAGATTCACCATAACACTAAATGAACAATGTATGAGAATGTTCTCAAAGTGTGTCTATGGTAATGCGAACTGGCGCAGGCGCCCGGCGTGACCCAGTTGCAGCTTTTTTACATGTAAAAGCTTGAAGTCACCGCACTATAAAATTAATGAATGCAAATGCGTTCGTAAGTAATGAAGTTACATTATTGCTGGATCTCAAAGTAGTTTTATAACATCATTTGGACCACTACATCATGGTATAAATGTGTAAACAACATTTTATTTTTCGCACAATAAAATTGCACATTCTGTAATACTTAAAGTCACTTTGTAGACTTCAACTCAAGCGGACAATTGCTTCACAATATAATGCAGTTACGTAAATTTATCCAATCTTGAAATATTTAGGCGAATAGCGCGATATCTCGGGAGCCTTTAGGGAGTGAAGTCTGTGCCGAGGGGGGCCGGGGGATTTTTTGTCATTCCCTCGCGCAGTCCTGTACCCTCACGGTCTTATTTATCGTGCTGCGAGAATGTATTACTACAGTAAACTGTGATTTTTCTTGCTCAAGTTTTGTGGATTTGTAGTACCTACTAAAATGATTTAGTATTATAAAGTACTAGACATGTGCCCGATCGTAACATAAAAACAAAATATTTCTTCACAGAAACTGTGACCCCCTGAGAGGTTGAATTCAATATATACCTCCTTAGCACACTTCTAGGGTACTCAAGGATTACATCCTCCAAATTTCAAATCTCTAGTTAGGCTGTGCTTTGTCTATCAGTCAGTTCTTTTTTTATAAAAGACCCTTTTCACTGTACATTGACGTTATTTAAATCACTTGTAAGTACACGTCATTTACAGATATTTTCTTTTTGAATAACGGATCTTCAATATGACTACATATTAAATTAGAAGCTAATCATATTAGCGTATTCGTATAAAAATAATTTTTATACATATTTTTGCGTCTTTGGTCGTTCAAAAGGGGCTGTATGACAACTAAGCGTATTCGGGATTATTATAGATTACTAAATATATGCGCAATACATCTTAAACAGACGCTGTCCACGTCTTCGAGACTTCAAAGTACCCAAAAAAATCACCTAAAAAGATAAACATACAATAGGGTGGCTCCGTCGAGGTACGTTAATGTTGGGGTGCGAATCGCCCCACAAACAGCCCTTGGCCCAGGGGTAGGACGTCGCGGACCGTTCCACCCCAATGATTCACGCTTTGATGTGAGATGCTGGCAAATATCATTGCATGTGTAAGATTTCAATTCACTTATTTTGTTACATGAACTAGATGAAAATAACCATTAATAATATTGTAATTTAACTGTCTTCGGATAGGTGCTGAATCTATTTTTGTTACAAGAACAGGTGAAGAAATAGTAATAATTATGGCATAAGTTACAATAATAAATCTTTTCATTTCATTTCGTTAAATTTGTCTAATGTTTAATAATTTTCATTTTATCTTTTTAATAAATACCTAGAATGTTTTCTTACTTATTATTATATTTTATTTTAATCATTTGCCAGTCTAGTAGTAATAATTGTACATTTTTAAAGTTTTTTTTTTCATAAATTAGACAAGTTTATTAGTTCAAAATGCAAATAGCTACTTAGTGAATTAAAAAAACATTGTGAGCGCACAATTACAACAAAAAAACACAAAATGGCAGTACAATGAAAGCGTTTGCAGATAATAATTACGCAACATTAAAACAACATAAAAATTACGCTAAGTTCAGTTGGCATGCCAGTAGGTAACTACATTTGGCAACGTGCCTCTATCATCCTTTATTATATAGGCTAATTAGATGATTGTGTTCCGGTAACCTAGTTTGAACCTAAAACAGAAAGCTATTTTTCAAATTAATTTGAATGTTACGGCAGTAGACATTAAACGCAAACAGATAACCATTTTTTATAGGTTATAAGAACATTGAAAATTGCTTCTTACTATCGCGTGATAACCTAGGTCTCGTGATTGAAATCGCTTATAATAGCACAGGTACATAACGGCACAATTTCTAACACTCACAGGCAAACGACAAAATATATTTCAATTAAAAGTTTAGAAAACTTAACAGCGCGAACTACCGTCTCAGTTACAATTACCAATTCAGTTAAACAATTGCGGCGAGCCGGCTCTCAGGGCGAGCTAGCTTAATTGGAGAGGTTAACAGTAGGATTAGTGTAGCTTTATGTATATTTGTGTTATTATTCTTATAGTGTAGTATGCTAAGTGCCTTGTTGGGAAAATATTTCCTCTGTTTCTGCAAAGCTATGCAGTTTATTCGTTGAATGGTTTTAAAACCTAGCTAGCTTAAGTATCGTTGGGAATTGTTATGAGTTCATGGGCTAGGTTTTCTTTTTTTTGGGATTGAGTATCTTGTAGATGATATATGATGACGGGTCACTTTGAATAAGAAATAGATACATTACACAATAGAAGCAAAGATAGCCATTTAGTAGAATGCCCGCCTTAGAAACAAGTGTTGCTGAATTAAACGGCATACAGCTGTAGTATTTCTTGATTTCATTTTCAACCAAATCTCATTTCCAATCATGATTATCGCAAGATAAGTTGTTGGGCACCTGACATGCAGTCTGCGAAATTTTAAGCAGTTCTCGAAAGACAAAGTTTGCCAACCAGCACCGGGCAAGCAAGACGAAATACCTATGGCCTGACTCCCACTAGCATTAAGATAGGAGATTAACTGTCTGCATATCATTTATAGATCAATACCTACATAATTTTAAAGTAAATAATTTTACTACCGATATGATACTGATCATTTTCCAAGGTCTCTTACACTCATTCCATTCCTCTTTCTCCTGTGCTATGGAAAACTAATCCTTATGAAACGTTTACAATTCGTCCCGCCATCTTATAATGATTTCCTGAATGTTTTAACGTCAAACTTAAGATTTTATAAAAAGTTCGTTTGTCTTCGTTTAATCAAACACCTTATTAGAAGTCTGGCCTGTTATCGGCGTTCAATTAAGCAGAACATTTTTCATAAAACTTCCTACGCTCAGAGAATCTTAAATCAGTATTTCTTATGAAAGGATGTATTGCAGGTATTATTAAATGTATGTATTACAAGCACAGACAGAGTAAGTGATCTGTGATTACGGGGATGTCTGAATTACGGGTATACTGTCCCAATGCCTGGGACAGGTATAAATTGTTATGTTTTGTTATGTCAGGTTAGCCTTTTTGTTAGATCTTGATTAAGGAACATGTTACATTCATTAATAAATTGATAGGTAGGTATTACCTATACTCGTCTTTTTCCATCACACATATATTTGTGTCTATTTTTATATTATGTAAGAGCATAGAAGTCATTAATTGTGGAAAGTGATTTTCACAAAATTGGGAGTGATCCCGTAATGGGCCTAAAGCAATGTAACGTACATACATGTTACCTTTGCTGATGGTCTGGTTCCTACCTACAGTTGTAAAGTTAATAAATATTCAAAATAAAACTACAATAAAACTATATACCTATATGAAATCAATGTTAATGAATATTAACAAAATTACGTATAACCCTATTCATTGTAAGTAAGTATGTTTGTGTTTTATGTCAATTTCATTAAATTTTCTCTAACATACAAATCATACCGAACTTCATTTATACTTCAATCATACAAAAAACTAAACGATAAAAATATACATACGTGATACACGACATCGAACCCGCACCGTACTTCACCAAGTATACTAGTGCATCGAACAGAACCACTGGGGCACGCCACAATCACTGCCACACACTATACACAACACTTTTCTACGGACATTTTATAATTTATACAGTCGCTTATTTTCCACAATAAAAAAGCGAAACAGCGTCACCACCGGAGGTTTGGTTTTGACTGAGGGCGGGGTGTGCGCGGCGCGAGGGGTGGCGAGGCGCCGCGCAGGCGAACTCCTCGACCCGCCCGCCCGCGAGCCCTCTAGTCCGACGGCTAACTTTTTTTTTCCTTCGGATCGCTACACTATCTTTGCTCGGCGATTGATACAAAGCTCAATTAGAATGTGCAGGTTTTCACTTTGTGCAGTTGTTTCTGTGTTTGAAGCTTTGGTAGCGATGTTAGTAATACCCGTATTTGCATGTAGCAATGCTTCATAGCAAAAAAGGGTTTTGTATGCGTTTCAAAAGGTGAGTTACCTATCTGTGATTGACATATTAAAAATATATATTACTATACAGGCCTGTTTCGCAATGTTCTGATAAACCCTATCCACAACTTATTTGACGAATTACACGTACACATTCTGTCATATAAGTTGTATTTAAGGGATAACAGCATATTATGATTTTTTAAATAACGCCAGCCGAACACACAGCAGCAGTACTGGCCATTTCAAATCAAAATATTTTTTGTTTGACTAAGAATTCTAATTTCAAATTTATTTTATTTTAAAACTATGGAGTTATTTTTCAAAATCAGTAATTTGTTTATTGATTAGCGTTATGTTTTCATCGCATTTGAATCTTATTCGTCGTCACGGATACGTAAAAAAATCGAGTAATTATGGAATATGAGTAATTAAAACGGCAATTTCATAGGTAAAGACCAAATATTTACACTATTTTTGCTAAACCTTATATAGATATTAAACATCTATTATTCGGGTACAAACATTCGTGCACATCACGCAAAGTTTATTCCTACCAGGATTCGGACCCGGGGCCTTCGGCACAGACAGTAGGCTTGCTACCAACTGAGCGAATCGTTTCGTCGAACCATGTCCTTAGACAAAAAGTATAATGTTTAGTAACATAAATAAGGAATTTTCAAGGATTCATTCATTCAGCAAATTATTAGAAACTCTACCTACATCATTTCTATTTTCCACAAATAAAACTAATTGATATAAACAGACTTCACAAAGGCATCTAAAAGGTATGGAAGGATCTTCCAGGGCTCTTGCCAGACGCATAGCTGGCCCCGGGTTTCTCGTGAAAACTATTGCAACTATGTGCAGGTCTGCTCGATCGGTATTCGTGGATCGTTCACTATTTCCTCGCGTCGCAGCATTTGCAGCGCTTTAAAGTCTGTTTCATGAATGCAATTTAGCAGTTTTCTATTCTAATGGGTATATTGAAATACTATAAGGTATTTTGCATGTAGAAAAGCTTGGGTCGCTGTATGGTTCAAAACGATGCGATAACATGTAATGGACTGGGGATAATTCCAGTAATAGCCAGATCAAGTCTAATGCGGAATATACCATATCTGAAATTGGCCCTGATGGCTATCAAACCCGCAGCTACCGGGTGCAGTGAGCCAAGCGTGTTCAGACTGGCCATGGTATTATCAATATAAGGATATTAGTAAATGTTTAATAATCTATACTATCTATACTAATATTATAAATGTGAAAGTTTGGATGGATGGATGGATGTTTGTTACTCTTTCACGCCCGAAGGGCTGAACGGATCTGGATGAAATTTGGCACAGAGATAGATTATAGTCTGGAATAACACATAGGCTACTTTTTATCCCGGTAAAATGTATGGTTCCCGTGGGATAGATGTTTTAATTTTTCATACTTTTTATCGCGGGTAACACCGCCGGGCGCATCTAGTAACATTATAAATATAAGAGACGACAACCTATTTAATAATTAATTTTGACGGCACTTTACTTAGTTTAAAGAAACCTGATGAATAACTTTACTTTGGTTTCCATTGCAGAGTTGATCACCACGGAGTGAGCAGAGACTAGACGAGTAAGCAATAAATATCGCTGCAGCGAGTTGGTTCATTAAATACTTTACCTTGTGTCGCGTTCTCATGTTTCAGATAAATAAAGACGTTCCACTAGGAATTCCTGAAAGCAATATAACGAGGTGTTAAGATAAATATAGCATCATCGTTGATATTGGATAAATATGTTTTTTTTTCGAGGAATCTCATGTGACTCAACTACATAATATGTAATATTTTTCCTATAGGGATAGGTAGAAAAATCCGATATACGGAATCCGTACATTTTAATACGTATAATTCTTAGTATACTAAGTAGTAGTGCGTAGTAGACTAAAATGTCCATGTTTCTCAATAAATTTCGTGTATGCCTTTACCTAAGTCATGTCATCAAATTGATCTCTGGAGGGATTACTAGAGCAGCGCTGGTGGAGTCTTATAAAAGCAATAAATATACTTGTATCAATGGGCGACTCTATTAAATATTTTATTTGGGATCGCTCTCTCGCCGTTTGAAGTAAGTGAGGTCTCGGTGTCAACAGGAATTCTGTCAGTGACTGAACTTAGTACTCTACTGTTACAGAAACACATTTTTGTCACTTTCGAAAAAGTTGTATTTCTTTTATAAGCACTAGTAGGGCGACGCTAAATGTTTTTTGAACTGGCCACTTGTAAACGATATAATAAAACTAATAACTTGCTAGTTTATTAGTAGCAGTCATTTATATTTTTGATAAAGTTTCGAAATCTGTCAGCCTTTTTTTTATTTCCAATTTTAACGGTGTTGTTAAATTTATAGTTTTAATAATCAACATATTCATATCATGTTCATATTCAAATGGTTCCACAGCCACAATAGATTCTTACGAACTAATTACCTATTAAACTGTAGCTTAATAAGGAATTAGTTAAGAAGTTTGAAATTTCTTGCAAATTACTCCAAGGGCATACGCTTAATATTCACGGATCTTTGAAAGTTATTAAAACGCGGGTTCGATACAAATTGTTTTGTAATACCCCGCAGGGAGAATGTGGAGTGTACGTTAAAGTATTAACATATTTTGAAATAGCCAGAGGCGATGGCCATGGTAAATCGTTTGTCTTGAGAACAAAGGGGTACTTACAGGATAGTTGACATTACAACTTAAAAGGTGTAAAAGCTAAGTTCCTTATTATTTGTATCTTTGTTCATCAAGTATTTAAAAAGTTCATTGCAAATATAAAAGAATATTCAACTAGAAAGAACACAGAATAAACTACGAACATACAACTTGCGTTCTTTCTGAATGTTGTCAACAATTGCACAATATCAGAGGCGACAATATGATTCTCATTTCACATTGTTTATTCATGGCAATAAAATCAAACGTTTGCTTCTAACAATTGTTTCCCAGTGTGATATACTGTAACACGCCATTGTAGGAATTCAATCATCCATCCCGCGGAGCGTACGTACTAACATAAAACTTTATATCCTATGTTCCTGTTACATGACGACCACAATTGATTAGGGGATTACTGAGCACTGTACTTTTAGAACTGCGGCAAATAAGGCAACCCTTTTAGCGCAGGACTGTTATGAGTGTAAGCGTTTGTATAAATACATTAATGAAATACGTAACAACTATAGTTAACCCAAATTTCGGCGGTATTGTTTTGAGGGTTGATAATGTTAATGTTTTGCTTAGTGCCTACGATAGTATATACTAATGACAATGCTGCAGCTCTACTAATTTTATTTTCCATGTTTTATTCTAAGATATCAAAAACTTACAGTAGGTAACCCAATTTGAACCTTATTGTTTTGGATATGGTAGAAGCCTGCGAAATGGAATGCATATAATGTCAGTATCACGCACGATCCGGATCACGGATCATTCGATCACGATCGAAGTTAAGGGTCATGATTCGTAGGTTCTAACAAATTGCCGTAAATTTGATCAATGTTCGCGCGATACTTGTGACAATACTGATAGTGTGAACGGCGCCAATAACAGCTCTTACTTTCTCTTAAATTAGATCGTTGGTTACTTTGAACACAACCTTTGTAGACTCTGCCAATGGAATATCGCCTTCTCGAAAATTGCTGGCTAAGCCCATGGAAGAAAGGAGCTTGACAATGAAAATGAAAAATATACATAAAATATATACATAACACAGGTCATTAACTTTAAGTAAATGTAATAAAATAACATATATTTTTGTATGTATATGGAGTTTCATTGTTTGGCTTCATGGACTAGTTGTCTTAGTCTTAGAAGAACTAAACACTTTTATGCATTTTTAGTCCGCTTACATCCAGCATAAACAGGGACTTCACGAGCATCAAAAGTGAAAAATAATTTAATAAAAACACCAGCGGACCATAATGATTGTTTATATGTATTGTATGTCGTAACATTTTTCATTTGCGCATGAAATGGTTGATGAAACATGGAGCCAAATTGCCATCTATCACGAACGTTTGTTTCCAGCATCTGACGCGAGATACTGCAATAGCGATAGTATATGTATCTAAATCCTTTATTTAATCAAAGCTTTGCTCTACATTACATTTTGTACTAAGCCACGTGACTTAAGACGAATTATTGCATCGATGATTTTTTGTAGCTTTTTTAATCACGAAACGAGTTGATATTCCGCAAAAAACTATTAAGCGATGTCTTCTACTAATGTCAAAATCTGTAACAAAAAAAATACTATAATCAGAAATTAATTTTAGCAAATAACGTGCCTACATGAATGATTAAAATTTGTAGATAGCTAGGTACCATGAGAATGAATAGGCTGATCCCACACGACTCTGTTAATTTTTTGCGTCGGCTTCGAGGTTGTGCCCCGAATTTGTGGTCTCAAATTAATCAATATTGATCAAGATATTCAGGTCTATCAATCACGAGCCGCCACTCGAACACTCAAGCGTTTCTTACTCCCCGGACTTCAGCCTTGTCAGTCTAAGCTTATCCACATTACAAGTCCCGAATTTAGGTCATAGATAATTTATAGGAAAAGTGGGATGTGTTTTTCTTTGGATTGATTTCATAAGTTGGATAGAAACGTGTCCGTCTAATAGAGTTGATGTAGGTATAAGTCAAACACTTTGAGATAATGTTTTTGTTTTATGTTAGTATTTACGCCGCCGCGCCGGTTCGTCATACTCGGCTAACAATGTGCCGTGTCTAGATTTTCAATACCCTGTACTGTTTGTTTTTTAAATAAAACTAATTTTACTGATTCTATCGCGTTTATTTTTTGTTTTTTACGTTCCCGACGTTTCGGCTGCTTTACAGCAACCATGGTCACGGGAGGACTGATAGAATCCGTAAAATTAGTTTTATTTAAATGTGTAGTTTTCGCGTAAATATAAGAAATCAATACCCTGTACGTTATTATTAGTTGACATTAAGAATCTGTATTCCTTTTTATTAATTCAAACCACTTCAGTTATTACGACTCATGAACATTGTCACAAGGTTATGTTAACATACGATTCTACCGCCCGTTAGGAATCACGTTCCAATGGAGAAGAAGGGGCAAAATTATGAGTATATGTGAACAATTTGAGTCCGACTAGTTAAGGTTATGTTGTTAAAATAATCCATAATTATATCATTACAATATAATAGCTAAAGTTTCCACAATTTCAAAAGGGGATCATTATAAAAAGAATATCAAAAATACTAGGTAATAGTTTTATGCCGAAAACTGTAAAATAAGCCGCATAATAATGTCTGACCAACAATTAATTCAATCTTTCAACAGTTTTTGTCTACCAAAGTCATTGTGATTTAAACCTTCAAAAGCGCCGATCAATGTTTCTGTAGGGGTCTGAATTAATTAATGACTTAAGCCTGGATCGGGAGAATTATTCTGTAATGTTAATAACATTACAAGAAGTTGCCTTGTTCTTATTTAGTAATGGGACGAGGCATTTATTTGATTTGAATTGCCTAGAATTATTAAATTGTATATCCAATTTATGTGTTTTTTCCCCAAATAATGGTTATTCTGCTTTTCGACGCGGACAGAAATTTAAAAAATTAATGGTCATTAAAATCGACCCACCCGTTCTCCAGTTAAAATGGTGTAACTAAAACGCCTCTGTTTTTTATTTATAATTATATATTAAAATAAAATGTTGTTTGTTGGTAAGCATATTACTTACCGGCCGGAGCGATGTGCCTACTATTTTATTTTAAACTTGCCAGAAAATTGTAAAATTCGGCAAAAGCTGAGAGTGCTTTTTTGACAGAACATCATCTGTTAGGACTGCTAGTTGAAATAAAATAAGCGCTTTTTGTATACACTGTTTACTACATTTACACAACTTGTCCGGTCCCTGCGGTCTTCGTTATGTATCTTAAAATTTTGACAATTGTCGAAGACACTCGTCGTAACATCTTAATTAAAGTGAATAAAGTAGGTCTCTGTGAATTTGAGAACAATGAGTATTGAGGGGAAGGTGGTAACCATGGCGAGGGGTGGGTAGCAACCGGTTCGCTCCTGATAACGAGGCACAATAGCACATACATAATCAATTAGCTAAGGACGTGAATGTAAGAATGGGATTAAATTTACCGTTTGAGAAAGGATTTGTACGGTACTTATTGCAGATTTTAATTGTTTATGGAATATTGGGAAGTTCAATCAAAGGAACATGTTCCAGGTTTATAATGTTATGTTATAATTTAGCACAAAGTAAAATGAGTGATGATGATGATTGTTCCGACCGGTTTCGGCCATGGCGACCGTTTCGACCCCTAGTCGGGGTGATGGCGCTGGTGCGCTCGGAGATGGCTTATGTAGCCTATCTTCGCGACGAAATTCCGTGCACACTGAGGGCACGTGAGTACGCCGTTCTCATAACGTACGGCAGGTGGGCGAGCCTTTAACTGGTCTCGTTTGGTATCAAGGTCAGCTTTACGCAGAACCTCGAACTCGCGTACTTGGCTGTTCACAATCCTGCGCCATTCTAGTCGCTGTCCTGCCAAATGTACGAAATACGATAAGACAACAATCCAATCTTTAACCAATAAATCAATACCTAAAAAAGACGATTCCTAATTATATTCTATTCTAATTATCACAAAAGCACGTCGACCATTAGACGGGAGTGTTCTAATGACCGTATCCAGATCAGACTAGGCACCATCGAGAGATATACCCGAGCCAACCTCACCAGGCTACGTGCTAAATCAGAATAGAATAATGAATAACTGCGACAAGATCGACACCGTGTCACAGCCATTTGCTTTTGGTACGGTGTGCCACTAGAATATCGTACTATCTCCAGAATCCCCTTAATGAGGGGATGCTTGCACTTTAGTTATAATAGGACGCTCAACAATAGGTGTATTGGCAATTCCTTATGTAATGTTGTGAAATTCAGATATCATCTTGATGTCCAACTTACTATTTTGTTTGTTATAAATTTGGTGATGCCATCTTCTTAATATAATTTAATACAATATTTTCCTTAAGTCTCGCAAGCGAGGGGAGATATCTCAAGAGACGCGGTTTAACTTAGGACCATTTATTGGTACTATTTTTCAAAAATAGAACCCTCCGCACTTTGTATTGTAGATATATAAAATAAATAGTATCAAAACAGAAAACTGTAGCACATAATGCTTTGTTAGTATCTGAAATAAACGAATCGTGCTGTATCAGCAAGTGGTCCGACTTTCCTGACTGTAGGTGTAGGTGAGCCGAGCTGAGTTTCTCTGACGGGTGCCCCACTTGAGCTTGGGATCTAAAACCACCGTTGATTTGACTAAGTCTAGACGGCAGACGGCGGCGTCTAGACGGCATATTTAGGTATAGGTCCTGAAATAATACAGCCTATAACTAACAGACTAAATTGCACAAACCGTAAACTTCTGTGGCTTCCCTATATTTTTTGGAGCACGATGCCTGACGGCCAAAAAAATTTCGGTGAGGAAGATCAACAAAGATTTTTTTTTCATTTGCTCATTTGAATAATAAAAAAATACCAGAATGTTATTTTTTCATTGAATGTCTCTTCTATAAATTTCATTATGTTAATATTGTGCTATGTAAATAGATTTCGTTGAAATTCCCCTAAGTATGCATTAAAGGCTGACTTTTTGCTTCTGGATTTGGCGATTCTCGTTCGTAGAGATAACGAATCCAAAACAGAAAAACAAAGGTCAAATCACATTGGGCGTACTCACAAAATCAAAGAAAGGCAATCCTTTTATGAGCTTTGGAATTTAAATAGAAAATGTGTTTGTATGTTAAGTTTACAGATTAAGCTTAAACTGTTAGGACAACTTAAGTAATTTTGGATTTATTTTTAATGCCTGCTTTGCTGGAGCGGTACACGAACTGCGAAAACCGAATCTTGCTAACTTGACTTCTACTCTGAGCCATTCTAGATAGGTTTATTTTTCAATGTAGGGAGAGCCGCGACGAAATCGATGAAAGGTTGACGAACGGAAGGTGCTGGTAGGAAAATACGAAACAGTTTTCGTTTTTAGCGGTACACAATGTGAGATGATGGAACAAATATATTTCATATTATGGAATCGCGCTAATATTTTTTTGGATCTAAGTATGAGGGCCCAAATATCATTTTCATGTAGTTTATCATACACAATTCCGTCTGCGAGCAATATTATTCCAAGAATTTTATATGTGCGACGTATCTTCTTGATTTTTTAAGACGTGCGAAGAATCTCGCGAAATAATTGGGTTTTTATTTCGTCTAGAAAGTTTTACCGACAATGTTGTTACCTCTAAATATATTTTCAATAATATGAGGTTTCATAAAGGTTATACATTATCAACATATTTTTTTTTGTATCTGTTTGAGTTTTGATACTCTCGATAGTCATCTGTGATTTTAATGTGATAAAATAAAATAGAAGTAGATTTGTATGCCTTGTGACCACTGCTATACTTGCTATTGTATCCGAATGCAATGCCAAGATAAGATTGGATGAGGAACGCAAAAACTCTTTTTTATGTCAATTGAATATATACCGATGTTCCACAGTACGCGGGATGGAAGCATTAAAAATGCATTAGGAGATTTCCTTTGAGTTGCGACGAGACTAGGAAAAATTGCTATTGCTATTGAATACTTAATAAAGAAATCTTGGTTCTTAGGGATGTGATTCGTAATGGGGTTATATAGCTCCAGCCAATATAGATTGCAAAATAGGAGCTTCAAAATCGATAGAAGTAATTGGACGTATTAAGGTGCAAATTGCCATGGATTATTTTAATATGGCCAGATATTTATAGTTACAAAAGATTTGAAGTAATTAAATACATAAGTACTCATAATATATCCAAAGTATAATATATACATTGTAGTTGTAGGCACTGGAGTACTTTCTCTGAAACGGATACGGACTACACTCAGTTTAAAAACGTTCATGTTTTATTTATTAAAATATTCAGCCATTTAGCACCATTATCATTATGTTGGGGCCCATTGGTATTCATAAAAAAAAATTAAAACATGCCAAGCGATCAACATTATTTTCTACTATAGACTTAGGTAGTGTACCTACATATCCAATACCGAATGCGGATACCGCATAATTGACGCGGAGCTTTGACCCGGTCGACGCTCAAACGATTTAGATTAAGGTGCACTATTCCAGATCTGTCTGAGTGTTTATCCTCCTGAGGAGGTAGTAGATGGTATCGCATCTGCGGAATTGCCAGCGGTCTGGATACTAGGTTGGATATTTAAAGTGGTTACGCAACTGGATCAAGGGGACTTCGGATGTTCAAAATAACCCGAGTTTGGCTGCACAGATAAGAACGTTTAGAAGTTTTTAGCGATGTCCATTGGAAGCGTTTCGGTTTTATATCCTAACTAGCTGCGCCCCTCGGTGTTACCCGCGTTTACATTTTACCGGGATAAAAAGTAGGCTATGTGTTATTCCAGACTATAATCTATCTCTGTGCCAAATTTCATCTAGATCCGTTTAGGCGTTCTGGCGTGATGTAGCAGCAAACATCCATCCATCCATCCATCCAAACTTTCACATTTATAATATTAGTGGGATATCACAGTGCGTTGAATAATACTGCGTATATAGAACGTATTTGTCCGTACCGACTTAATTGAACAACGCTAATAAACTCCTACAGGTTATTTCTGTACATCATACTTAACAACTTTTGCTCCATGGATTTAATTGTTACAATTAGTTTACGCGGTCGTAAAAAATGGGTAAGTAAACAAACAGTGCTGTGTTTGCAACACGGAGGCAGCCCGCTTGCAAGTTTACATTTTAAAACTAGTTTTTTTTGACATTCCTTAAGGTAATATGTAGTAGACCTGGGTTAGTCTTTTGGTTTAGTTCTAATAGGTTATTAGTTACGTATATATAACAACTTTAGTCTCAGTTTATATTAAATCATCACACTGGATAAATTATAATGATAGAATTAAGTCCCCCAAATCCGAATGAAATTCTTATAAGCGGAAAGCATTTCGCAAATCACAAAACAGATTTACGATATCCTTATCGAGGGAAAGGAATTATTATATCATGTCGCTATTTGAGAGAAATTGATTTTTTATATCATTACGATAAGGGAATTTCCAATAGTTGCTGTGAATGTATGGAAAGGTAAGTCGAATGAAGAATTTTCGTAGTTTATGGGGCATGTTAAAACTTATGTAATATGCTGTATTTATCGGCCGTAGTGTTGTCATGACAAGTTCTAATATCATGGTTGTGAAGAGATCATGTTATGTTTGTATGGAGTTTTTTTTTTTCTAGAGATTTTACTAAAGATTGTTGTAGCTGTACCTTAAATAAGACTTTACCGTGACCCTAAAATTTAAAGAAATTTTAATAATGTTGTTTCATAAAATGTTATCGAATCCCCAGATATTTATAATTTTATGTTATAAAATTACCATAATATTTTTCTCATCGTAGAAAAAGGGAACCTCTATCACTCTTTTAAAACGATAATGTGACTAGAAACATCTGGCGCTCTGGTACTTGTTAAAAGCTTTTTAAGGTCGAAGCAATATTAAAACAACCCGCATTTGCATGTTGAATGCATTTCTCTTTCAATGGATGATGGGTGTTAATCTAAGACAAAGTTTTATAAAACAGTGATATGTTAATGTTATCCTAGACTTTTGTATATTCTTATGTTAGTTGATTTATAATCATTGAATCAAAATGCATTTTGATTCAATGATTATAAATCAACTAACATAAGAATATACAAAAGTCTAGGATTCAATGATTATAAATCAACTACCAAATTATAAGGAGCATGCTCCTTATAATTTGGTAGTCCGCTATAACAAAAGAAAGTAGATATTATTATGTCTCTCACCACACGGGCTATACCCGGATCATTGGAAGGTGTGTGCAGGGACATGGGTCCAACCCGTAGAGGCCCTTTTTGAGAATTTTAATGTTATGTAAGCCACCTGCTGGGGTCAACTGCTGAAAACGATACCATAAACAGCGAATTGTTAACTAATAATGTACTGTATACTACTTATCGATGGACTTGTTAGATGATTACTTAGTCTGGATTTTCCTTTGATAAAAATAAGTATTTGCCCAAAAAATATTAATGGATTATGTCCTTACTTCTGTAGATAAGTAAGCTGTACCCTTAGATCTTATCTGTACCCTTAGATCTTATTAAAGGGACTAAAATCTCGGTCAATACGTCTTACTAAGACGATATTTGACGTCAATGTCTTGCTGCTTTTATGAGAAAAATCTGACGAAAATTGTAAAGATGAGAACCATTGCCGTGTAATGAAATTTTATGCTGGAAGTCCAGGCCAGGCTGGGCCGGGCCGGGCCGGGTGTGAAAAGAATTTCCCCTTATCGCGGTATTGTAGTATTTTATTATATATTATAAATTGTTTTGTGCTCTATGGTGACACATCTTTTTCATGCTTGTAATTGACTATTTTATTTAATATTATGACGGTAGTACAGTAAGGAAAGCGGGAACTTCAATAGTAATCGTAACCATATCGAGAAGGCACGTCTTCTCGATATCACTCGATATCACTCGATGTCACTGTCATACTTATTTAAGAAATCTGCGGTGTGAGAGGGATGGACGACGCTTACGTTACCGAAAGGAATGTAGATAAGGATTGTGCTTGAGGTACTGATCTTTATCCCGCGGCTCCCACACAAACGTCGTTTTTGCTTTGAGGCTCGGTCCCCAATTATAGTCATATTAAAATATATTTTTAACATTCTAAATGCAGATGTTTCCAAGTAGCTTATTGCGCCATTTTTTGGACCTATAGACACATTAGATACAAATTTATAACAGTATATATATTTAATTTAGTCGACTTAATTTGAAGTGAGTTGACAAAATTTGTTGACATAGGTACAACAAAGCCAAAGCTCATAAAATATTTTCTATAGAATTGTAATACCTACAAATAAAAAAACCGTAGATTCCCGATCCTTCCGCATGTCAAGCACCTGTCAGCTTATCAAGGCGTGCGCCGTGAGTGTATGAACGAATCCCTGAATATTTTAAACACAAGTTCGGCTCGGTAGGAACGGAACGAACTCGCGAAGCGCATTGCGAACTTCCATTCGTTCCGGCTCAGAGCCGTTGATTGCATTATGCATGGAATTTAGTGGAGAAAAGAATGGAAGTTTTTTTCAAGTTTTTATCATACTGTCTCCGGTGATTCATTGTTCTCTGTTGCAGCATATATATATATAGGCCAACTTGTAGGCTGTATATTGCTTTATTCGTTTTCATCGTATCTATTTCAGAATTACCGCCTACTGTAGTAATTGTTATCGCCCTAGGTTAAATTTTGTAATATATCAGTGAAGACCCATTTTTCGATCCTAAGGTCGTTGTAATCATAATTATGTGTACTTATCCCATCAGGACACCAACATATTTAACACACCCAATGTCGGCACACATCAGAATAGCTGACAGTCTGTCGGGTTGTTGTTCATTTAAATCGACTTTAAACAGGGACGAACCGTCCCGTCGTCCCCTTGAATTAAAGCCGTTTACGTTTGTATTACGGATGCAATGTGTGAAATGGAAAGTAGTATTTCAACGCGGCTGCGCTTGACTGAGATGCATGTATTTTGATAATTTAGTTATAATAGGTTTGGGCACGGGTATAATAGGTCCGAAGGCTTAGGTTAATATCGCAAATGCAGTTTATATAATTATGTGATGACTTAATTTATTTTTTACATATACTAACTTATAGAAAAAACTCGGACGCAACTGCAAGACTGTTTAAGAAAAAAAAACGTTAAGTGTACATTATTTTCGATACCGAGGCCGAATGCAACAGTTTCAATTTAGGAATCTTCGTCTGTCTGTGTGTTCGAACATTGCGGGAAATACACTTGACAGATTTTGATGACACGTGGCAAGGGTAGCTTATAGCCTGGGTCGAAATATGAGTTGATTTTTCTCTCGGAAAATTTCCGAAGAGTAAACGATAATTTCTTGTGAAGTAGATAATTACTATCCCTTAATCGTTTCTATCGTCAAGCAACACTGCATCAATATGTATATTTTGTGATGAAAAATAACATATTTGAACGTATAAACTGATCTACATATTTTGAATATGCATGATTGTGGGGATTTATTAAATAAGTCATAAAACAAACGGTTAGCAACACATCGTGCGTGTTTTGTGTTAGTGATGACGAGTTGTGATGGTGGTGTCCGGGCATTAGTGTCTCTATCTACAGTTGGGCAGTCGCTTTACGACCTATTAATGTAAAGAGTAATGTTAAAACGGTACCAGCATTTAAACTAGGGTGACGAGGACTAGGTTGATAAAGTTTCCTACATTTTTTGTTTATTTTATAATCCCTCCATTTATGATTTTGGACTAGTATTACTTTAGTTTAGACTAGTATTAGTCTAAAACATAAATGGAGGGATTGCAGGTGATTGGTTACAGTTTTTTTTATATTCTCGAAACTCAATAGACCAATACTTAATATTATAACATATATGAATCGTCGCCATTGCTGCTGCAGCTGCAGGGAGACCAAAGATTTTTCGATTTCATGTAGGTATTTGAAATTAATATATAACAAATAGTTGCTCATTTTATGTAGCAAACCAAAAACTCGCAATACAGTGCAATTTTACGCTTAAATAATTTTCTGAAAGTCCGCCTCATTTCCAAAAGTATAAAACTTTTATCTGAACATCTTCAAAAACATCCCTTACGTTAACATCAAACAAAAACTTAAGGGAGCGACCCCCAGCTGTAGCCGAGCGAGCGCCAAAATAGCTGAGTTTCTAAACTGAGAACTCAAAAGCGATCTTTTGGCAGCTACATACAATTAGTGTGTATGAAAGAACGCACCGAACTTCATTCAGCTTGTAATTCTAAAGCCTTACTTTTCAAAGGAGAAATAATTTATACGCAAAACGACTTTTCCTTTTGTCAGTAATCGAGTTTTATATTCTTATAAGAAATGTGTTTACTAAGAAAGATATATTATTAATGTAACGTCCTTGTAATAAAGGTATGATCACCGATAAAAGTTACGACACACTGATAATATTTTTAAATGACTACTTATTTCAACCATAAGTGCGAGAGAGATTAAGACAACTTATTTCACGCATAAGTGCATCACATCTCGCACTTATGCGTGAAATAAGTTGCTGACAAAAAACCGATCTTCAACTACAGTTTATAAATAATAAAAAAGAGTTGTTAATAAGTAAATCACCTCAACACCAACAACATTTAAGCTATTTTTTAACACCAAAAAAAAAAGGATGTTCTCAATTCGATAGATACGTACATTATTTTTATGATAAATTCATTCATATAAAACTTCATAACATTCATGTTGATAAAACCGCTAGCATATGCAGTGCTGAAGCACCAAGTTTTCCAACTATGAATTGCCAGATGCGTTTTACATGTTACTAGCATAAAGAAAATACGTTTTAACAGGGCCACCTCAGAGCGAGCGGCTGCTAATATGAATTTAATTCGCAATTCCCTGCCTTTCGGTATTTGTAAATACATTTGAGTATATAAATGGGCATAAAAATATTACTAACCCTTTTGGTGTCCCACTGTTAGGCTCGGACCTCCCATCAATGCGAGGGGGATTAAGCCATAGTCCACCACGCTGGCCCAGTGCGGGTTGGCGGACTTCACACGTCCATCGAGGGGTTCTCACAGACATGCACGTTTTATCAAGATGTCATCGTTTAGCAAGTGTTAATCATGGTTGAAAATGAGTTTTGCACACAAATCCAAAAATCCAAGCGGTGCGAGCCGATGTTTGAACCTGCGATCACGGCACTACGTCGTTACCACGGCAAGCGTTTTACCAACTTACACATAATTTAAATAATGTGTAAGTTCGCCTCAGTATGGGTACAACTAATACCTGCGCCTACCTCCACTCCAGCCCTGTCTTTGGCAATAATTTCTGATACACTGACCACGGAAAGTGCTTGTGTACCTATCTCTATTTCATGAGATCACGCGCCTTCATTATGGCGTCGCGTTGCATCGCTGAGCTCCCAGTCAAAACGTATACAATATTCACATCAGAAGTTGAGAACGATCTTTTGCACTTTATTGCGACCGAAATGTTATGAAATTTAATGACTGATGTTGTGGACTTGGTGTCTTTGTAACTGTTTATTGAGCATGAAAAGATATATATATTAATTTTACACGTATACCTACTTAATTTGGTTTTTAATCTGAACCTTTATTACAAGTAGAGGCGATTCCGGGAATAATGGGTGTAGAAGATAGCTACTGTACGACGGCCTGATTAGCTCAGTTGGTAGTGACTCTGCTTTCTGTGCTGGGAGTCACGGTGTCGACTCCTGGTAGGGGCAAAATTTGTGTGATGACCACAAATGGTTCGGGTACAAACCCGAGCCATGGATGTTTAATATCTTTATAAGTATTATATATCGGACCACCCTCTGTCCATTGCACGGTATGCATAATGTTTAAAGTTTGTGTATTGGTCTGGTAATTATTATTACTTGTTGAAAGCATTGGACATTTTTGTGCCACACATAAAGGTTTTTACGACAATTAATAAATATAAAACCAAAAGTATGTTTTTGATTTAAAAATTGTTTCGTTTTATGTATATCGCAAGTAAAGTTGATTTGCGCTACACTCGCACTAAAACGGAGCAATTTTTGTAACTTAACAATAATCTTATTTGGAACATTAACCCACTTTCAGCGATAGTAAAAGTCACATTACCTGATATTTCGGCGACTAATACTGCCGAATGTTTTACGGTCGTCATAAAAACACCATTGCTGGAGCTCTTTAGACGCTAAATGGGGACAGATAAGGTGTTTACTACAACGACCCTGATGTATGATAAAGTGGCTTCGGTGCCTCAGAGTCTGATAGAAAAATGTTGGTTGATCAAAAATACTCGTATGTTACATGTTCTTCCGTAATTATAAAACTGGTTAACATTAATCGGTTTATTGAAATGTATATGGCTCATATATTTAAATTCGTGATTGATAAATAAACGAATTTTCTTTAATTGTTATTGGATGAATGCTGAATGCGATCATGCGTTTTATTGCTGAAAAATACAAGCATAAAAAAATAGTGCTAGCGTGCACAATAAAAGTAAATTTAAAATATCCCAGCTAACCACTGTAAATGTTGGCTGAAGCCTGCAAGCACCTTTCTCTGCCCCCACTTAACATCTCATAGAAGTCAGGTGCACAATTGTTTATTTACCCTGCGCAGGTTCAACTAAGTTTTCGTTAAGCGCTCCTCTGACAATTTTAAATCGAACAAACTGTCGCGGCGATGTTTGTACCGCCTCAGAAGCAAATGTATCAGATTTTTTTTTTTATATGTTTGTGAATTTTATCTATGCTTTAATAGTTATTCTGCTAATTGGGGTGGTGAAGACAAATTCAAAAAATCAAAGATCATAAATATTGGCTCACCCAATCTTTAGTTGTAAATGGTGTAAATAACACGACTTTGTTTTATATATATAGATCGCAGCTGGATATTTATATGCTACAATAGCTTTCTGTACTGAACTTAAATTCTGTACAATTTCTAGCTGAAGGAGCTTGATGATCGCAAACTTTTCCACGTCAAAGCTTGCGCAACTGACTGTGAGACGGTTGCAATAAATTCAGCTCTAGCGTTTTGAATCGTTTGTCATAAAACAGGTACTATTTAGAAGGCATGCAAATTGAGATACTATGTAATGAAATTAAGCGCATTTCATTTCCGAAATTTATATATATATTTAGTTAAATTTAGGCAATACAATCAACAATATTGTGTAAATTTACCTTCTTAGTCCAGTTTAACCGAAACAAAATAAGTGGTGAATAAAAGAAGAGCTGAAGAATAAATTGTTACACTATTAATGGTAGTACCGAGCACTTCCTTTCTTAAAAATGATTTCTAAAGGGATTTTCAATACACGAAAAGGTACAATAAATTTGGGGGTAATACCCACTACCGCCCTTAAAATAATTATAAACAATGAAATAATACCTGCTATTTGCATCCGAAATGACTAAACTCTAGTTCTTTAATAAGAAATACCAACTTTAGACTTGTTAAAAGCTATACTACTCATTCATTCCTGCGATGTGGCGTTAGCTGTGACAAACGCAGGTTCGCAAGACGTTGATATTGGCCATTACGGGAGTCGCTGTAACCTTTTTATTTATTTCAGCTATTCACCTAGTACAGAGTCTTCTGTGTTTGTTTTACGGACAGACAATTCTAGAGTTAAATCTTCCTTTGTAATCTGAAGATTAAAACGTAGGAACTCTAGATTAATGCAATGAGGATAATTGACGAGCTCTACTATTAATAAGAAATGTATGTTGTTAGAAACAAAAGGAAGAAGTAACTCATCTGAGCTAGTTCTTTCTTTTCTTTTTATAAAATAATATTGATATTGAAGGTGTAACAAATCTTGTGTAAAATATTTTAAAAGATGAATCGGTATGTCATATGGATCACGTTGATATATAAAATAACAAGCTGTCCCGGCGAACTTCATACCGCCTCAGAATCAAATGTATGAGAAAATGAATTTATTGGTACTCTATGAAAAATTTAAACAAATCTATCCCACGGGAACCATACATTTTACCGGGATAAAAAGTAGCCTATGTGCTATTCCAGACTATAATCTATCTTTGTGCCAAATTTTATCCAGATCCATTCAGCCGTTCTGGCGTGAAAGTGTAACAAACATCCATCCATCCATCCAAACTTTCACATTTATAATATTATATATAATATATATATTAAGTATTAAGTATAGATAAGTATATAAGTATAGATTGTGAATTGTGAAAAGTGTTAACAGAAAATGCAACATTATATATAGATACACATTATTGTAAAACCTGCCAATCTTTCTGGCTTCTTTTAGATCCAGGAAGACGATTAATAACAAAATCCCCGACAGCGATGTTACAATCAACGTCATATCCACGGGCGTGAGTCTCTTACGTCTCCCCAGTGTTGCTACACTCCGGTTTTAAAATTTTACTTTAAAATTTTATAATAATTTCACTTATAATTATTTATCGTTGATAGTTTTATTCCCTAATTAATACTCTTTATAGATATTTGCATAATTCTAACGATCTATCAACTGTCAAGCTCGCTCCCGACCTCTTGCATAATTTTTATTTATTTATTAAATTATAAATAGTGTAGCATATACGGCTTACACCAAGACACCAATATAATCAATAAAAAATATCTAAGCTCATATTGTAGGTGTTTTACCAATCCTTATCCTTATGTGGTACATACGAACAATGGTATGGTATGAGACCTTGATCAGCTACACTAAAGATTTTTTTAAATATTACCAATAAACTTATTTTTTGCCACTCGCAACCCCCAGTTTTCCTTTTAAAAACAGCGCAGGATTACTTGCCTTTGTTTAACAGGGAGCTGAAAGGCCTAGCGCATAAAGGACACGGCTCTCGAGCCCCGCCACGCCATTCGGCGCGAATGGAATATTCAACTAAGTGTGCTCTGCGCCAGGCTTTGACTTAGAATCGACTTAAGAAAACTGTATGGAAGACATTATTTTCATGAATTTACGAAATGCGGTGACGTGTTTGTTGCTTCTGCACTGACCACCTGAAATTTTCAAATGACAACAAAAGCAAAGTGTACTATTTCAAATTTAAAAAAAAATATTGCTGTAAAAATATATTTTACAGTAAATGAATGTCCAGCGTGTGTATATAGCATTGTACCTTTATATAAACATTTCGATATTTTTAGGGTTCTGTAAAATGAATGAAGGTAATCCTATATATTCATATCCTAGCAAAATTGAATTACCATTTCAATGAAAACTATCAACAAAGTTTGGATGTACACATAATTTATTTTTCATTCAAATAAAGGCCTAAATAAACCTTCTTAAAGCATGAACAATTCGTTTATTGGTATCAAAACATGAAACTTCTTTATAAAAGTATTTGAAGTTTTTATCGTCACCAATTGTAACTTTAAGTTGTTTCAACATACAGATGCGATACTTTAAAAGCGCCGCGGGACTTACTTATGCGAAGTTTCCAACAAATAAATAACGAAAATATTTGTATTAACTAGTTTTAGGTAATCTTGACTATGTTTAAGATCAGGGGATGATATTAATGGCGAGTAAAATACACCTTTCATCTACGAATAATACTAAAAATCGATAACCTAACTTTTATCAATGTGAAAAAAATCGTAGTATTCGCTTTGATAACTTGCTGATACTTGTACTAGCGCAGCGACTATTCCCATCATGTTCGATGTCATTAGCGACACATTGTGAAGACGAGCTACAGCACAAGACCGCGTCCTATTATGAAAAGACGGAAAGGCAGAGGGAACGATGGGGAAGATGTATATTTAATATGCGGTGATAATCTGTTATCACATTAGAAGTATTTATGCTGTGTTACGTTTTTTTTTTAATATCCGTCGTTGTATGTGCTGTCCTTGGAGGTCATATAAATTCTGGCTGCCAGAATAACAGTAGTGGATACGATGTATAGACAACAGAAATATGTACCTGTGGAAAGATGAACTAGATTTTTCTGGTTGTGCTAACCTACACATAACTCGTAGTAGTTAGTTATCATGAGTTTAACCATCAACAAGGCAATTTGGTTTTTATAATAAATAGACGAAGCTATAAATAATGGAAGGTAGAGCAAAATAAAGTGCCATTGCAAATGTAGCGGTCAATTTATCATTAGCATACGAGGCGGCGAATTTTATATTCCTTGTTTCATATCGGACTCGGGACCCGGTCTGTACATACAAACCCATTTTATTATTAGCACACAGTTAGATATGTGCATAATAATGGAAAATTTCAGGAACACATAACATATTACGTCGTGACCCGACAAAATATACATTGTTGTATAGACAAATACCGTCACCGTCACTAAAAAATATATTTTTGTTAACCGTGATTAGTTATCTAATAAAATGAACCACCAAAAAGAGCAATCATGGAGTTTTTCGCCTGTTCCTTTCCATAGGAACGGCATTCTAAACGGGTGGTATAGTTGTAGCTCAGTATTTTGTAACTATTTAGACGATTCATAGGTACTTAATGGTTTACATGAATAAAAAATATTCTGATTCCGAACTGAAGTAAGAATAGTTGATCTTACATATATTTTTTCACCGTTCAGTGATATTTTATTTTATTTCTCATAAAATATATTGGCAACTATGTCACAGCCAGACGTCCGAAGTCGACTATCGAATAAGCTTTCAAATAATATCGACGTTTAGTAGGGGTGACATATTTTTAAATAAAATGGATGGAAACTATTATGCAGCACCAAGTGTTTCTATCGCTGATCATGGTTTCATGATTATTACAAATATTTTATCTATGCTCATATTTATAACACCTTCTATGTCATAGGCAATATATTATGCTAATGCAAATCTCCTATAAAACCCATAAGTAAGATTTGATACTTATCACTGCAATTTAAATTAAATTTAAACCTCCCAAGTATTTAAATTTGGAATGGCAAATAAACAATAATTCTACCGTCATCCCTAGTTTATTTCATAAGCAGACAGACACCAGACAGTGCCCAATTTCCATGGCGATATTACAATGGAGTGGCTTCACTGGGCAATAAATACAGTACAAAGGTCCCGGACAATAGCGCTACGGTGCCTCGGGACAATTGAAAATCGCTGTAGCAACAAATCTATTCGCGAGCCTCGCAGTTTTGCACGTTTCCGCGCCAGTGAATGGTCACCCTTTTATTTTCTTATTGTGGTCTGTGTGATAAGAAATTGAAAATTTAAAAGGTATAATTGTAACAGAAAGAGAAATGAAGAAACATCTGCAGATACAATGCGAATACTTGCACGGTATATTTCGTTGACATTTTTCCCTCAAAATTATGGATTGTTTTATATATACTGTACCATTACAGCAAATGAGCATAGCGAATTTTAAAAGCGCGCAATAAAGCGATTGTGAAATGATACCAACTTGCTATAAATTAGGGGCGTGTTTTGATTTTTTTTTATAAATTCTGTTTCATTATGTTTTAAATTTGTATGACTGCTGACCAAAAATGCTACTGAATTCCAAATTTACTGCAAAACAGCCGAAACGTCGGAAACATAGAAACATAAAATAAACGCGATAAAATCTGTAAAATAAGTTTTATTTCAAGGAATTAGAGTTATAGTATTTTCTTGTCTATAACTTGTACCACAAGAGATCTGTGTGTGAGAGCCACTCGCAATGGAGGTAATTAATGTCCATAATAATTGTGTTGACCCTCATTAAGCCGGCTGTTAAGGCGGCCTTTTTAAGAATGCTTTATGATACCCCTGGGCTTTCAGTGCTCACCTGTCTTTGCGATATACGTTTTTATTTAAGGACCCGTCGACTTGGCAGAGACTTATATTTTTAGTGTTTTCTGTGACTTTTAAATTTCGTAATTATACCTGATTTATCTTAAGATGCTTTGTGTCAATTTAGGCATAATAATAATTCAACTTTCTGTAGATGTTTTCAAATACTGTAGATGACTTAAAATGCGCTGTGCCTGTGTTACAGTGTTACTAACACTATTAGGTATTTGAAATAAAACTATGTTTTCGTATTTTATCGCGATTATTTTATGTTTTTACGTTCCCAAAAATATACGCGATAAAATCCGAGAAAATAGTATTATTTCAATGTATAGTATTCGCGTTAATTTAAGAAATCAATAATATTGGGTAATATAGTAAGGATAATTGAAAATAGTATGTATAAACCAACGCACAATAAACAGTAGTGTAGTTCGTTTTTACCGGGTTCCGTAAATAAGGGGCACAGGTGTAACGGCCCGCGTTTAACTACTGCCGATAAATCGATCATGTTAGTGCTTAAGTTAAGTGCCTTCTTTATTGTTCAGCTTTTAATATGGTTAATATGTGAACCTAGGATATAAGGCTTATAACTTTAAGCTTCATAGTTTATATGTAGTCAGCCTAGAAGTTCAGTGTTAACATAACAGTTTACCATTTAGCAAATGTGTGCCTGATATTTTTAACTTATTTTAATAATATACAACACACTTTTGGTTGCTTTTCGTCACGTAAATCGCTAGGTACATCTCATTGTTATATGCACCCTGCACGATTTTTATCAAGTATTAGACCAACCAGTATCTCCAATAGAATATCCAATAGAATATAAATATCCAACTAAACTTGATTGAATCGAAAGCTCATCTGATGTACGACTCTGGCTATCAAAACGAATGATTACCTGAACAAAAACACAAAGGGGTTTTTCCGAACCGCCTCATCGCATCGGAATGGGATCCTCATCATGATACAAAGCAGGGCGCCATCTGTCGCCAACGATGTGGACAGATATATTTGAATTTCTATTGATATAGAAAATCGATATTGAATACCACTTTGCTTCCTCGACCTGACAGTATTAACTATGTTAGTATTAGTAAGTAAGTATTAGTAGGTAAGTAATTGCCATTAACGGATGGTCCGTTACCAAAAATATCAAAGTATCAAAGTACACGAAAAGTATTCTATAATTCCCCAAAGTATACTACTGCTCGAGACGACAGACGGACGGAAGCGTAAAGGACACAAAGTCAACACGAAATTTTATCTGTAAATCGGCGGAGAGCCGAGCAATTGTATCGTGAGCCCGTTTTATGTGTTTTTTGACTGGTCCATTATGGAAATACGTCCGATATTCCTCGCCGCTGGTAATTCGGAACAGGCTCTGAATACATTAAGGGGATATGACGCAATGTAGAAGTTACACCGAGGTTAACAAAATATTTTAGAAGAAATGATCTCATCTACCAATAGAGGTCCAATACTGGTGCTCATGTCACGGTCTTCGGCCTCTTGGAAGGACCGGCTTCCAGCCAGGCATATGATGTCATAGATCCACCTTGAAGGGTCGATTACATTACGTCACCTAGAATGTTTTTCACCAACGTCCATTGCATCTTCAACATGTGCCCCGCACACTGCCACTCTGAAATCCTTAATGGTTAAAAATAATATTTAACTTAACTTTTAAATAATGTAGAACTGAGACTATGACGTGTCGCGTTAAATCTCGTTCATAATAAATTTCGACAAACATGTCAAAGGTTCCTACTATGGTAGATGTATCTTCATAGATGGTGGATGAATCTCCATGCAACATTTACCTTGTGCGGTCCCCTACGCCCAAAGCCACCAATTTACAGAATATTTTCATCGGGACGTTTGATTTCCAATTCAACGTCACACGCCATGTCCATATTGGTGCCACTTGTTTGCTGTGTTATGGCCGTACAACCAAACAGGTCGATTTGTTATACTCATAAGATAATAGGTTTCGACAAGTACTGCCTACATAAGTTTAATATCATTTATTATCTTTTTCATATACTACATAGATACGTAAAATTTACATAAATTAAATATGAGGTCTATTTTATACAGCCTCGCTGTCCTGCTGCCAATATAATGAATAAAGCTCAAACGTTAACCACACAGGAACATTTAAATGTTTAACATAATCAATTCATTTTGTGACTTACCGACTCGACCTTTAACACCTCAAGACACTCAGGTCGAGTACCTCTCTCTCATTCAATCAATTATATATCGCTGCATTAAATCAGAACAAGACAGACGACAGAGTTTGCACTTAGTTTGCAATTTTGCTCATGACTATCATTATATTATGGTTACAATGGTTTCAATTTGAGTAGCTCTTTGATGCTGAAGATTGGAAACTTATCTCTTTTACTAGTCCTAAACACACAAAAGAGATGGTTCATTAAAACTATTAATTGTCTGAGATGCAAGACTATCAACCAAGTCAATAGTTTCATTTACTTTAAAAGAAAAACACGTTTTCCTAAATCATCTACTTATTTATCAATGAATCGATAACGATCTCTGGTTTCATTGGTTATAATTTTAGATGAAAAGTTATCACACACTAATATTATAAATGTGAAAGTTGGCATGGATGGATGTTTGTTACTCAATCACGCCAGAACGGCTGAACGGATCTGGATGAAAATTGGCACAGAGATAGATTATAGTCTGGAATAGCACATAGGCAAATTTTTATCCCGGTAAAAAGGATATAATTTTTAATCTCGAGTATCACCGCGGGTGCACCTAGTAATAAATATGATCAAAACAAGCGATAGCAAGGCTAACCAAAAACGATTTACGATTTGAATATTAAAAGTGGCCATAAATTATATAAAATCATTATGCATAAAGTACGACGTAGATCTTACGCGACATGTTGCCTCTATAGCTTGCCACATATATTTTTCACACTATTTAAGCAATCAACTATAACTTAAATGTTCGAAATATGTCCCCGGCAGAGCGACGGCATGGATTAATAAGTACACTTCCATATAAAACGTAGTGTACATAAAAGTTTAATATCAGGAAGAATAGGTGCGCGGACGCGATTAGGCTCGCTTCGCCCCGGGGCTTTGTCCCGCGGTCTCGTCCCCGGGAGATGAAGCTGCGCGCTACGCGCCAGCAAGTCATATCACACAATTACTCTCGGAGCTAAGACGCAAATTTGAACATGTTTTATGAGGAAGTTTTTTATACATTCAAATTCTAATAACCAGTGTTCACTGCCGTTTCCATCACGTGTTAAAGATGTTTTTATAACAGTTCCTATATAAAAAATAATTAAACATATATAAAGGCGTTTTATGTTATTATGTATATGTCATGTTTAAATAAGTTGGGAAGTATTATTTGCCTAAACAATAAAATAAATTTTTAAATCCCTAAATCTTTCTGTGACGATACTGTTCACATTTAACATGTTGTCTGACAGCTACAGGTAACTATATTCGTAGCAAGACGGCTCGCGGCCAGTGCCAGCTACATAGCTAGAAAATGGGTTCTTTCGCAATGGTAATAAAACAACACAAATATATAAAACTATCTTTTTTATTTACCTGTGCAAATACATATTTTTTTTGTTTGGTTTAATTTTATACGAGTAATAGGATCTAAATTCGTTTATCTATGAGCTTACAGCTGACATTATAAAGAGAGCTTCTAGTGTTATTGTGTGTAGCACCGCACATTCCTTTAGTGATCGTTTTCAGTAATATCTGGTCTAAGTTCAGGGGTACACATTGACGGGCAAAATAATAAACCATGTACGTGAGTGTGACATGCGAGTTAGACGACGATCTTTCTACCCTATTCCACCGAAGCAACTCCGTCGCCAAGGGACTAATTATAATGTTTATTTATAAGGGTGTGTGGGGTGCGTTGTTTCCGCGTATGTCGTACCTACTCATTGTTTCCCCGTCAAGTTCATTACCTGGTTATGAGATCGTTAGTGCACTTCGGGATATTGTATTTTCGCAATACTTATTGAAGGTATGTATTAATTAACGGCAACTTTAAATGTGTTAGCTACAGCTGTTAATATCTTACTACATCTGGATAGCGATATCCGTATTTGTATTGTGAGTGTATTAACAGATAAAGTGAGACAATAATAATTATGTATACTCACTATCTCACAAATATTATAATCACTATCACTAATCTCTAATCACTAATCACTATCACTAATCTCTAATCTCTTATCACTAATCACTAATTCACTAATCACTTCACTATCAGTAATCACTATCACTTCACTAATATTATAAATGTGAAAGTTTGGATAGATGGATGGATGGATGGATGTTTGTTACTCAATCACGCCAGAACGGCTCAACGGATCTGGATGAAATTTGGCACATAGATAAATTTTAGTTTGGAATAGCACATAGGCTACTTTTTATCCCGGTAAAATGTATGGTTCCCGTAGGATAGTTTTATTTAATTTTTCATACTTTTTAATCGCGGGTAATTCCGCGGGGCGCAGCTAGTGTTTACATAGAAATTCAAAGGAGCAGTTGTAAAAATTCAGTAGATACTTCTTGCAAATAAAGAAATATATTTTGTTTGTGCTATCGCTGGTGAGATCGCTATCTCAAAGAGGCAATATAGCAGTTTCTTTGAACGGGCTTGTGAATTTTTATTATTGAATTTAAAACAGTCGATAGTTATGCGATACATTGAATATCGTCTATAAGGTTGCATTTTGAATAGATAGTAATGGTTACGAGGCATGCCTTTTAAGTTTTGTCGTTTGAAGAAAAAAACACAACTAAAACCTTATAGTACTTTTTATTGTTTTTCAAAGTATTCACCACGTAGCTTAATACACTTTTCCATTCGCTCAAACCAGTTATTATAACATTTATTCCACTCTAAAGTGGGGGTGTTAAAATGGCTGACTTGAAAGCGTCGACTGCTTCTTCACCGGACTGGAACCTTTGACCACGAAGACTTTTCTTAATTTTAGGAAATGTAAAGAAATCGTTAGGGCTTAGGTCAGGACTGTATGGAGGATGGTCAAGAATTTCTACTTTTTCCTGCTTCAAATACTCAATCGTTTGACGAGCGCTGTGTGAGCTTGCGTTGTCGTGGTGCAGGATGATGCGCCGCTTTGAGTTAGATTTTCGAAGTTCGGCGATGACTTGTGGTAAACAAACTGTGGTATACCACTCTGCGTTAACCGTTCTACGATCTTCAAGTGCAATAGTCGCAACATGGCCGGTTTTTCCAACGAACGTGGCCACCATCTTCTTTGAAGTGCTTCGAGAACGAACAACTTTAGTCGGCTTTGGCTCGTCTTGAAAGACCCAGATTGTAGATTGTTGTTTGGAATCAGGATCGTAGGCATAGATCCAAGATTCGTCACCACTGATGATATCGTAGACGTGATTTGACTCTCCTCGGTTGAACCTTTGCAGAGTTTTCTTACACCATCTGACGCGGGCCGCCTTGTGATCGTCGGAAAGCAGATGCGGTATCCAACGGCAAACTAGCTTTCTCACACCAAGCGCTTCATGCAAGATCTTCTGAATGGTTGTCCCTGAGATGCCTAATAGAGCCTCTATCTCTCGATACGTCACATGACGATCTTCGAGAATTAGTTGTTTCACAGCAATGATTTTATCTTCAGTGAAGGCGGATTTTGGGCGTCCTACGCGAGATTTGTCACTAACACTAGTATGTCCACGCTGGAATTCTAAATACCAGCGTTTGACAGTCCGCAGACATGGGGCTTCATAACTGAACACAGATGTTAGCTCTTCAAAACACTGAAGCCGTGACAGGCCTCTTCTAAAGTTGTAGAAAATTATTGCACGAACATTTTCCTTAGAAATATTCATTTTCGTACGTAACCTGACAGATTCCAATCGACGCTGTGACTAAACAATAGCATTAATCCTAATACTTTCAACTGTTTTGAGATTCGAAATTTAAACACATTTGAATATAGAACAGTTCCAAATTCAAAATTGCCGGGAAATATGGAAACGACAGAACTTAAAAGGCATGCCTCGTACTATTATATCAGGCTTTACGCCCGATATTTCAGCAGTAATTAATTAATACACTGTATTGAATATTAACGTCTTTATTTATCACCAACACACACTATCCCGACTGTGTCAATCCCATAACCACAGAATCAAAATAACATATTTCAGATATGACAGTTACGAACGTTAAAATCAATGTTTATAAAATACTAAGTAAGTCTTAACTGTTTTTATTGCCAGGGTAGGCAGAGGCCTCTGCCTACCCTGGCAATAAAAACAGACAGGCAAGAAGGCAAGAAAAAGCGCAGGCAGATCTTAATACACCTCTGTGTATTAAGATATGCCTGCGCTTTTTCAGAACATTCTGAACCAATCACATGGTTAAGACAACGATACATATTGAGAATGATTAAACAAACACATGGCGTATTATAAGCTCTTCTCGAGTGCAACAGGAAAATATTTGAAAAATGGTTGGTTCCCTATTCCTGTCGTCTGCAATATATCAGGTGAAACAATAATAGTGTAAAATATTTTAACAGGGACAACGGTTGGTTATAAACATATCGTTCCCAAAGATATAATTGAGAGTATTAGAGAATTAAAAAAATACACCTCATACTGAGCGCACGGCGGAGCGTTACCGGTTCGTCGATTAAATAAAATCAAACATCGATTACGCAATTATTTCATACATCAACGTATTCCATATAACTTACCGATTCATCTTTAAAACAATTTTTGTTAAACCTTATATACGTGTTTAGTATTGCATTCTTCGTCCGCTTACATACCACGCGGCCTTAATACCGGTCATATAACCCCCCCCCCCCCCACTCCCGGTAATCCAGGTATACCTCCCCTTCCCCAGCTCTACTTATTACGTGACTCTGGGATGATATTAAAGGTGACAACCATAACCATGGAGGAAGCGCCTACAATATATTATGATATAAAAATCATAGACAGGTGAATTCTGCTTGGAATGTAACCTATACTTTTTGTGTCAAATGGTTTAACCTTATTTTATTTCCACCGGCTTAACTGGACGGTCTGATTAGCTCAGTTAGTAGTAATAACTTCTGGGCTGAGGGTCCTAGGTTCGAATCCTGGTAGGGATAAAACTTTGTGAGATGAGCAATGAATGTTTGTACTCTAGTCATGGATTTGTTTTGGTATGGGGCATAGTTGTAATTAAATAATTTACATTTCAATACTCCGCTAAGTAACACAAACTTTTATCTCACATTTGTCACACAAGTTATTCCCCGATATACATTTATTTCGACAGACCCTCCCCAATATTCCCTCGCGGTTCCCCCACAAAACTAAGTTAAAACGTTCCTGAACCGTATCTACGTCGGAACAAATACAGAGCGCCCTCTGAGGGTTACTTTGATAATTTATCTGTCCCGTGGCGCGGTTAAATACTTGCAATACTTCATACTTTTGCGAGGATCACTTTGGGACCGCCAAGCTTTTGTTCTATTGTGGAAAATACAATTTTAAAAAAGTTTTGTCCTCATTTTTTTTCGTGCCTTAACCCGTGCGTTTCACGATGGTCTTACATTCACGATGTATAAACGCAATATTTTTATTTGCAAGTTTATTTCTAACTCCAACACGAATAAGAATACGACCATGCCTGTAGTCCCCGAAGAAATACGCAGAGATGTCCTAGAGAGAACAGTTCCGAATTTACAATGCACGCCTTACCGAATAGCAATTACATTAAAAAAATATTTTTCCTACTCTACCATATCGGCCACGGCCAAGCGAACGTTTTTAAAAGTTCAAACACATAATACCTACGTACATATCGTAAATAATACAGCGAGAAAATTCTGGAACCAATAAAAGTGGGTCGCGTATAACAAGGAAGGCGAAAGGAGCAAATTGGAAGGTCGCTCGTGAGTAATGAATATACTCCGCAAAACAATATGCGAGATAACACTTTCTTATTCACTTACACTGTAACGTTTATACAATATTGTGGTGATTTATCTGTTTAGAAAAATAAATAGGACGTCTGAAAGGTCATATTACATACATACATTCGTTTATTTCATGCCCCAGATGTTATTTAAATACATAATATATTAGCAGGACTACTTGTTGCCAGTGGGGGGTGGGGGGTGGTGGGGGGGCGAGGCTGAGTCCACAATTCCAAGTCCTTGTTGGGACCTCACCAGTAACCGACAGAATATACATAGACGTTTTGCCTATAGTATTTGGTCTCAATGTAATATCGGCATAACAGATTTTATACTAAGATTCACTTAACTAATACTTGAGGCAATACGACAGTTTCATAGAACACTATTCTTTCCGTTATCCAAATACCGATAGGCACCATCAAGATATACGATTATTCAAGGGACGACTGAAATCCTCTTATCGGGGTCTCGCCAAAAACCTAACGTTTTTTATAGATTATTCCGTTTTCATCCTATCATTATTTTATCTTAATTCAACCGTCTTCTATTCCACACGCAACCAATAGATATTATTTATTCTTTGTATGCTCAATTCATCCTGAGAGCATTCCTAACTCAACTGATTGCAAAGCCTTTGTATTTTTTTGATAGCTTCGCAATCGGTTGAGTTAGAAATACTCACGGGATGAATTAAAAATATTTAATGAAATAATTTCTGTCGGTTGAATTAAGAAAAAAAAATGACAGGATGGGACGTCATAGGATGAGAACGGAACAACCCTTTTTTATCCATGGTTACCCATGTATAATATAACACGTAGGCAGACATTATCCAATAACGCTGTTGCCAGACGAGGTGATTACCGCAATGACTTGCTCGGAGGGTACAAAATTGAAAATCAATCACGTATTACATTAATGCTCCGTATTTTCTTGTTACCCTAACGTCTTACGGTTCAATAAGCCTGATACGCGGTGTGTCACAGGTCGTGAACGCCGTCAACATCTATGAAAGACTGTTTAAATATAAACAGTATTTTGGGGTCGAGTCACCTTCGTCCGTAGGAGAATTAAATACCCTCGAGATACCCTACACGTGACCCTGGGTGGTGCCAACTAGGTGACAACTCTACTGGTAGTAGGCTTCGGCCGTGGTTAGTCACTACCCACTGAACAAAGCCATGTCGCCAAGCGGCCTAGCCGTGTTCCGGCATGATGTTCGGTGTTGCCATTCATGGATGGCGGGTCGGATCAGCTGCGCTGCATGTGCCTAGTGAATGTAGCGTCTCGACCTACTTCCTACCTAGGCAAGTATGCTCCATCGTAGATCTCATTATCACTTCCCATCAGGTGAGATCGAGATCAAATACTTGCCTATAATGTAATAAAAAAAAAAAAAAAAACGTTATCGGCTCTCGCGTGGATTTACTATAACCGTACCGGTACCGGTACCGGTACGTAGCCGTGCGCATAAGGTTGGCGTTAGCGAAGACGGATACCGCATATGTGTGTACAAGTCTTCATGTTTCAACGTCAATTAACTTTCAGCTTCTACTCATTCAAAAACTTGAAGTTTTCTTATGAATGAACTCTTAACTTATTCGTCGCACTTTAATGTTAAGGGGGAAACTTCAAAATATACAATGCATCCCGAAAAAGGCAACAAGCGAAATTATTTACGACTTCAACACAACAGTGTAAAGAGTTTTTAAATTCCCTCAGCTTTTCACGAGAGTTATGTTGGTGCTACGAGTTTGAAGAGCATAAATATAACTGTAAAATCCTTTGATAATTATAAAGTAAGCTACATTTGCCTCTGAATCTAGTAAGATCAGGATTTAGTTGCATTTATGAATCACGTTCACTAAAACAATGGATTAATTATTGTCGATGTATATTTTGATTAAATGAGTAACCCGTCTTCAATGGTAAATAATTTCAATGAATGATTGTAATAATCATAAAGATATTAACGGCACCGTGGCATTGGTAACTCTGTCTATATACACATTTAGGGACGTCAACAAAATTTTATTCCAGAAAAGTAAGAGCATAATTTTGACAATTTTAGATCAACCCACATATTATGTTTGATATGTGTATACGCTCCTAACAACACCATTTTGATAGTCATTTTATTCTCTAACTAACAAGGTACGTTTATCACTGAGTACTTCTGAACTTACAAATAACAAGAACATTGACAAAAACATCGCGCTAATTTTTTATCCCTTTTTAACTAGTCTCCGATATTCCAGGCACGATTTTTGTACTACATAAAATAAGAGGTGGAATTTTTCTTTCGCGAAGTTGGCCCATAATAGGGCATTTGTGGGATTTGGTGAGGATTTTTACTCCTTTTTTGTTCGTCGTGTGGTTTGGAAACGGCTCGGGTCACGTCGTTTTGTTGGAGACGTTCTAAAGTGCCCTTTTTGTGTGATTTCTCAATTTCATTTTATTTGAATATTCCAATGGTTTTTAGAAAAGGGTTAGCTGCCCTTTCGGCTCTTTGGCATTATAGCGTAACGACTGTACCTACATATTATAAAGGATTTTATATCCACGAACCAGTCAGCCCGTAATCTGCAATACAATCAAACAATATTTTCAATTTTATAAAACATACTGTATCATCTCTTCGGAACTTCAAACACACAAATTTGACCCTCAATCCCATAAGACTATAATCCCCGAGCGATACAGCGAGATATGCACTGCAGTGCAAGCCCATATTTCGCTGATCGTATGTGGCCCAATTAAGTGGCGACCGTATTGCCATTATACTGGACACACTCCACCTCAATAGGAATGGGTTTCGGACCATAGTCCACGACGCTTGCCCAGTGCGGATCGGAGATCTTCACACGACTTAAGAAAGATGTGTAGGTGTCCCTCGGGACCGATAATAATAAGGTTCCTGTTTCTAACTTCATTCCCCTGACGTGTCGTTGTCTGAATGCAACCAGTCCCCGTCTTTATATTAACCTCGTTACCCGACGCCAAATTCGTCCTCGCTAGGCTGGGTACACACGCGCGAAAATTCTCACTGATTGCTATTATTTAGAATAGAGTCGAATTTTTCGCCTCGTTCGTGTTAAATTAATGCCATTGAAAATCCAATTCGGATTTATTTTTCACGTGGCTCGGTTCAAATTATATTTTATCCGTCGTCGTGTTATTTATTTAGGTGTTCACCTGTGATTATTTCGCTTCGCATGATATTTTAATACATATTTCGAAGCGATTGACGCCAAGTTACTTATGTGAACCTTGAAGACTTACTGGCACTCATAAACTTGAGTGCTTTTAGAGTGCGCGAGAAGTATTTTTTCTAAATTCAATTTTAAGAAAAAAAAATATGGAGGCATGATTGATCTAGTTTTTTAACTACAAGTGGACTCATAGGTTCCTAGAATGACGACTGAGCCCTCAAAATAGTCACTGTCTGTGTGGTATGGGTAAATAAAAACAGCGCATCTAAACAAAAAAAACATTTATTATGTATTTATTTATGTGAACTCAAAAACTTACTGGAATTCGGAACTAGCGAATTAGGGCTTGTCATGGCGAAGCGCTTAGCCCTGGACTCCTAATGGGGTGAACATTGACTTTGGTTTTCCACATTGTTGGAGGCATTTCCTGGGACCAAACTTAGTTTAGGAAGTCGTGGTGATATTGGAAGAACAATTGAATTTGTGAATCTACGTTTTATTCGATGCTTGTCTAAGTTGATGGAAAAATGACATAGACACAATATTATCAGGAAAAATAAGACTCGCACTTGATTTAAGTCCTGAAGGTTCCAAATGGGGTAGCCAACCATATATAAAGAACAACTCAACCAAAGATTGGCAAAAGTACACTCTCCGACACCCATATTTCTTCAATGGTCGGTCCTAATTATACAGATATGAGCCTACTGTCATTATACCGTGCCCTCCCTCACTCCAAGGATTATTGCCACGAAAATATATTTTAAAATCATAACATTACAATCAAAATGAGACTACCACAAGGGCCCACACTACATTAGATCGTACATTACCAAGTTACAAGACTCAAATACCTGTGTGTAACAAACGAATAGGTTCCAAGTCGAATCTCCCGCCCATTTCCTGATGTAGAATCCTCGTTCGACGGCTTCAAACAACGTCTAAGACGTTTTCTTGGAACGTACTAATGGATCGACGCTAAAATTGAATCTGTTTTGTGAATTGAACTCGTTCTGAATGTTTTAAGCAACGTTTTGAGTTTATAGCTCGAGTTTCATTGGGGTTGATATTATAAAAATTTTCAACAATTAATTACATTTAAGTTTTTTTGCATTTGTATTTACCATAGGTTCCTAGTTTTTATATGATATTCTAATCAGTATCTATGGGTTAGCTTATTATAACTCCATCAGTAAAGTGTATATTATACCAAGTAATTCAAAGAAAGATCAATGTATATTACATTGGTTTTTCTTTGAATTACTTACAAGTCAAAAGCTAGAAGGTCATAACCAAGATTTTGATAAAGCCGCTGAGAATGGTGGAAATACTACTCCCTCTAAATTTTTGTTTCAATTTGATTATCAGAAACCGTAGCACTAAAAGGTGAGTCTCAATCGCAATCCGAACCCAAGCTGGCGGTAGGTATCTATTGTTTGCAGCTATAGCGTATGCACACAGAGTTAATTAAACGGAGGCAGTGCGATGCGCAGGAAATATTTCGACTAAACTGAGACCGCAATCGAAAGTAAAAATTATAACTAAATAAAATTGTATGGCATAGTAATACTTTTAGGAAAACTTTGGGATATGTTTTTTTTAACTTTCAGAATAACAATATTTTTTATTAATAAACCATTAAGTACAGTGCATACCTATGAATCTTCAAAATTGTTACAAAATGCTAAGCTATAACTTTACCACCCGTTCGGAATGCCGTTCCAATGGAGAACAACGGGTAAGAAACTCTGTTGAAAACTGGTTGCCCTTTTAACAAAAGCTTTTTTACATGATTGAGCAGTTTATTGTCATGGGTATGTAAGAACATTATAGAAACGGCTAGCTTTTGGGCTTTCATAAAACTAGTAAGTTTGCACTCTTCAGAATAGAATAATCTCTATTCAAAAAGAAAAAATCAAGATGGCATACTACAACACTCCTGAAATTGCATCCACCAGCAGTCAAATCTGCAGCTCCCTGATGCATAATGGAATAGAGGTCGTGTAAATCTTTTTGGGTTAAATTCCTGTTCGCAGTTTCCCACTTTTAACAATGTTGAACGTGAGCTTCACATTAGGATTGAACGAGAATAGCTTTGCCGGCGCCGGTCCGAATACTGCTCTTGTAAAGATCTTTGTGTAACTTGTATGTGTGATCTGACCTATTTCTTTGACATCTATTATATCACTTAACTATACTGTTACTCTACCAAGCTCTCAGGTTTACATTGTACATTAGTAAAGGCGAATAAATATGATAACAGCTTAATAGTGATACAGCAGATACGTACAGCAAGATTCAACGATCACACACTTGGATTCGGATGTACTTTGAAAGCCTTTGTGCAAAAACAAGGTTTCTTCTATGTAGAACATTTTATTTCAAATACTAAGGCAAGATGAATAGGCCCTTATTAATAAAAAGCCCCGCATCATACGGCTGTGACAGTAAGCTTTTATGACGTCATAATGTATACGTCATACGAATGCTCGGATCCCGCATGCCGGGATGACGTCATAATAATATAGATGATCTCGGTATTCTCGTCCCGGGAACGGTGGCGTGCGGCTCAGCAGTTTAATTGGCACAAGTACGACACGTGATAATATTTACAATATTATGTTCTACTGCGATGCTTATTATTTTTGTGGTCTGACGTAGCTATTTGGAGGAACAAGGAATATTATTTGAACTGGGTAAATGAAGAGTCCATTTATATCGTCAAACCGTGGCACTTAGTCATAGGATTAAACAAATTGAGAGAACCTGACGCCCATGTGAGTGATTTAAAAAGTTAAATTTGTGTCAAATAAAGGGATCTCTTTAAAAAAAGATAATATCAGGGTTGATTTCGAATAGAGTATTTTATACATGCTTTAAGAGCTGATCAATTAACTCCTTGGTTACGTTTGAAACCGTATTCCTAAAGCGTTAAAGTTGATATAAATTGTTTTTTACCAAAACTGTGATTTGCGGCAAAATCAAAGCAGTATTCGCAGCTCAGGCGTTTTTTAAAAGAATTAGAAGAGGTTTTTTGGTGTAAATTGTTAAGTAATCAGAATATTGTTCTAAAAATCGCTGAGAGTTAATATAATAGGTGTAGTCTATTAAAAACAAAATTAATTTAGATGTCACTTGGTACGGGGTTCCATAGTTCTCCAAACATTGTTCTTTACAGAAAAGTTATTCCCAGAATGATAATAAAACAAACAAAGTTATGCGATATCCAAATTAAAACTGAATAGAAAATTTACAGTATTGAATTTTATCACTAATTCATTAGGGTTTTAATTAAATAAAATATACAATGAATGACATTTCCATTCCAATATTTACTCACAAAATAATTTTAACAAACTCGTTTTTGACTAGGGACGGGACGCTATATCGATAGTAAATAATTTCATTCGTAAATTATGGATGTAGTCTCACATGTATAGCATCACCGAACAATAGTTTTCGGTTGGATTATGGCCTAAATACCCCTCGTATTGAACCTGAATATGTCTATAGTTAATTAATATAAATTAAACAACTACCTATTTTTTTTATCGATAATTCTCATAGTTACATCCCTACTAATGATTGATTCAAAAACCAAAGGAACAGCGCGACGAACTTGTAATACCTCAAATACAATTTAAATTCTGATGCGAATAACAACGGACGAAGTTTTCTAAAACGAATTTACATTTTAATGTATGATAAAACGTTATAAGTTATTCCGAAGCTGTAAACAAAAGACAGAAAGTTTTGAGCCAATTAATATACTGTTAGATGGCATTCTGCATAAAACACCAATGCTTGACGATTTTCGTTTACAGGGTTATTCTTTCATGCAACGTTTGCTTTACTACTCCTTTTCTAATAAAATGCAGAAGCCCTAACATCTCAGTTGTTTGAAATAGATTTTAGCTTGTGATAAGAACGCCCAATATGTCCTCACTGATTACTGATTTGTCTAATTATTTCTCATGTTTATTGTCTTCTTTATTTATACTAGGAATGCACTGAATATTCGGTTCAAACGGAACGTTCTTATAAGATTAATAAATCATGTAATTAACCATCATTGAAATTCCAAATACTTAACATTCAACTTAAACCCGTACGTAGTATTTATTTAATAAAACTAATACTAACACACACAGGTAGCTCCCGCGGTGCTCACTATGAGGCGCTGACACCTCATTCAAAGAGACCGCAGCGGCGTCTTATAATAAGCGTCGCGACGTATTAGAAAGCATCGCGATACCTTATAGTGAGCGTCGTGACGCTTTGCAGTAAGCGTCGTGACGCTTTGCAGTAAGCGTCGCGACGCCTAATAATAAGTGTATACTCGCCTTATAATAAGCGTCGAGTCGCCTTACAGTCAGCGTCGCGACGCCTTATAATAAGCGTCGAGTCGCCTAATAGTCAGCGTCACGACGCCTTATAATAAGCGTCGAGTCGCCTTATAGTCAGCGTCGCGACGTCTTATAATAAACGTCGAGTCGCCTTATAGTCAGCGTCACGACGCCTTATAATAAGCGTCGAGTCGCCTTATAGTCAGCGTCGCGACGGCTTATAATAAGCGTCGAGTCGCCTTATAGTCAGCGTCGCGACGCCTTATAGTCAGCGTCGCGACGCCTTAGTGTAAATATTGCAACGCCTTATATTGAGCATTGCGATGATTTGTAGTGTAGGCTATGATTCCATAAAGTGAGCGTCATGTCGCCCTATAGTGAGCGTCCCGACGCGTTAAAGTGTGGTTCATGTCACACAATAGTGAGCGTCTCGATGTAAAAAAAATCTACCTTCGGTGCATCTTTAATTTATATTCATTTGAGTAATTTTATGCTAGTAAGGTTGTATATAATTTTCCAAGTGAACTTTCTATTACAGAAATCTACTAACCCGGCATACAACTCTCATACTACATAGCCTTTATTGAATGTCTATTATAATATTAATTAGCAAAACGTCTTTGAAGTAACCCTAAAACGTTTACAGTAGACATCAAACAGGCCACAATAGCATCAGAGTCGTCCCCAAATACCGTTGATTCCAGCATTTATATCGGTCACACAATTGAGATTAGATTGCTTAACCCTCGCGTCCATTACGAGCCATTTGGCTTCACCTTCCACGATAAATTGTGGCCAATTAAGATTGTAAGCCACAGTTCTAACGGATTGGAACTCCTATAGGGCGTATCTGGAGCTGTGACCGGTGACGTACACTGATTTGGGCCACCTTTGACAACATTGGGAATTAGAACAGTTATAGCCATTTATGAATAAACTTCTTGTTCGGATCTCGTTTGAGATATGAAAATAATCTTCATCACTATTGATGCAATGTTTAAGTTGTCTGAAGGCTATCATAAATTATTTGTCAATTGTCGCATTGTCCACCTCATTCAACTTAATTTTATTTTCATTTTTAGATTTAAGTTTCAATTTATAAGTTACCTAAAACCTTTGTAAGTTTCTTATATTATGTCATAACCAGGTTCCCAAGGTACAAGCTTACGCTTAGTTTGGGACCGCAATATAACCGTATAATTTGTAATCATGCTTATGGAAATTAAAAAAAAAGTATTAAGAAACCCTTCAGATAACTTATCATATTTCTGACCGATGAAGGCAACGAACATAGTTTAATACTGTAAGTCGTTAAAGTGCTCTATGTTTTTGCTGGTTCTGGTGTCTGCCTACAGTCTTTTGTTTACAGTCATTACATCACTGTACTCTCAAGAGGATATAACTCTTGTTGGAGACAATCTTTAATATGTAGCTGCATTAGTTGAGGACTTTTTTTGTAGCAGCTTCAATTGGGTCAAACGAGCCGCAAAAGTTTATTGGAAAAACGACCGCCACCAACGCAAAGCGTTTATCTACGAGTGTCTGAAAATATGATTACAAAAATCATCTCGAAATTACAAGTTTGGTTTTAAAATCACGACAACGGACCCTTCAACACAATAGCGGCATCTGTAGGACGTCTGAAATATGATAAACCGACGCATTAGCAATGCAGATTGCGGGCCGCGTCCTTTACAAAAATCGCAAAACACAAATTAATGCAATTACGACTTGTCGCAGATGTTAGGCGGTGTGAAAATATATTTCGGACGTCAACTGTTTAATTAAGGACACTCTAAATTCTCAAGTGTCGTTTGTGTAGACTTTATCGTGGGTTGTGTTCAATGTAAGTTAAATCAATATTATTATAATGACAAAATTCAAGCAACGCATGGGGTGGTACATGTAATTTATTTTATAAATTCTCGCACTCCACTAATGATGATACTGAACTATATCGATCAATGGCGCTGTTTGTCATTAAGCTGGAAGAATGTTTTTCAGGTTTTGCTTATTCGTAACACTTGTATTCAAATCATTCCGACTTAAAATACCTAAACAAAATGCATTCTAACTGTATCTTCTGAAGCGATCCTTGTAATGGTTATTACAGGCTAAGGTCTGACATGCTGCCCCTGAATATGGCCCACCCTGGAGCCTAAAGTCGTAAAGTCGCGTTTATACTGCACCGGATGGCGAGTCGTAAAAAAATAGTGGGCACTTGAGATTAAGGCATGAAGCACAACAAGCGAACCAATTCTAAAACCATGGTGCGACCATGAGCTGTGTTATTCTTGCTGCTGTGTGTTGACTAACTGCGCCCCCTTGCTCCCTGATTACGTATCTTGCAATAAGTTAATGATACTGCGTAATAATACAAATTTGCGATTTGAAATCAAATATTTCGCGTATTGCTGTCGTTAGTCTATTCCATGTTTCACACATTCCGTTCGCGGCTTAGACTTAAACAGTGATGTGGGCAGCAAGGCAAATGCCAAATAAAACACTTGGACGAGGCAATCCGAGCATTTCCGAAGACACAAACGCAACTGCAAAATATGAAAGCAAACAATGCAGGTAGATATATACGCATATACTCGTAAACTATTTTTAACACTTGCTCGTAAAGTAGCTCTTATTGCACCCCCTTTAGGTTCACAATGCAACTTATTATTCTCGAGTGCTCTTTACTTTGTATTATAGGTTTACCACCGGATAGTATATATCAAGTGTTTTTCGGGTGAAACGCCTTCCAGCTTATTGTGCCAGGCATCTTATAGGTTTGTTACGGTGTCGGGCACAAACAAATATCTGGCTTAGACTTTTCTATCTCCTTGTTGTAGTTCTTTATCGTCCATTTCATTGCTCATCCAAGGTCATGTTTGTTCGTAGACAACGGTCCCATTACTAACGGAATTCAGCAATAAGTATCTGTTTTATGGTTTTGATATATACCGTCGTATTTAACGGAAAAACATTTCTATATCCAGAATGTATAGGTTAGTCCACAGTGTCTACAGGTCATTTTAGACGGCTACTAGAAAACATAATGTTCTAAGCTTTTGCTACCTATACCAAAAAACCAAGGCTGTGAATCTCAACATATTTTAACAATCAAAGTACTGATTTAAAAATCCATCACGGTGCCACGATTAAATGTAGAACAAAAGCGTTGCTTAGTTCACGCCAAATGGGTTTACTCATCAATATTTATTCAGTTGGAAGCCCTCACTAAACACAAGCTGTAATGAACGACAACAATACATCACGGTATTATTGGCACGCCGCCGCGCCGCTGCCCTGCAGCCCACATTAGCCGGGGCTCTCACCCATGTAGGTACTTTGGCTAACATATTAATATTGCGATCACTAAACAATATGCATTTCAATCATTACACTGAATATCTTGCATAGATAGCTGCAACGAATTAATAATTATTTATTGGAGAAATTAAACTTTATAATATCACTAGCTGCGCCCCGCGGTGTTACCCGCGATGAAAGAGTATGTCCTTTTCCTCTATGTCCTAATGCAAATACACGGTTCCTGTAAGCTATCCCATAGAAATCGTGCATTTTTCCGGGTTAAAATTAGCCTATTTCATTTTCTTACCCCTAAACTACCACTACCTATGCAAAAAATCATGTCAATCCTTTGCTCTATGAAAAATTAAAACAAATCTATCCCACGGGAACCATACATTTTACCGGGATAAAAAGTAGCCGATGTGCTATTCCAGACTATAATCTATCTCTGTGCCAAATTTCATCTAGATCCGTTCAACCGTTCTGGCGTGATTGAGTAACAAACATCCATCCATCCATCCATCTATCCATCCATCCATCCAAACTTTCACATTTATAATATTAGTATAGATTATAATATTAGTATAGATAGTGGAATAATCATGTAGGGAACTGATTGTTTGAAATACATGAGTTGTCTCAACTCTCAGTATCGATATTGCTCATTACTAAGTATAATAATTACGTAACAATCATAGACTTATTGAAGTAAATAAAATGATAGACACACTCGTCGTATGGTGTTCAGCGGAGCGGTCACTCGAGCGAGCTATCTGAGCTAATCTTGTAAATAAACGGAGCGAGCGGTGATGTGAAGGTGACACACCGCTTGCTACAGTCTAATATTCGTAATATTGAATAGCGTAGGACTAAAGCTTTGACACATGAATTTATTAACGTAGATATGCAAAGGTATATCTACGTTAATAAGTTAGAAGCGTCTACATCTACGCTAGAAGCGCAAAATTATAATTTACAAAACAAAATATGTTTATTACAATGAGATAAAAACAGATTTTACAAACCTAATTGAAAGTTGAAACCTTTCCAGGTCTATAACGGAGTTAGTAGTATAGAGAACTGCTATGATGCGCTGAAATGAAACATGTTATAACAATTAATTTATACAGTTGTTATGATTTAAACAAGCTAACAATGCGGTCAGTCTTCATTGAAACATATGTATCTACTTTTCAACAGCCCCACCTTCCACAAGTAACACCCAGCGAGTATAGCAAATAGAAATCATTTATATAATCGAATCGTCTCCACTAATCTTGTAATAATTACGGCAGTGAAGCGAACCCTTATTTCAAGATAGAATCTTCGCGTTAATTAATACTCTTCATTTACATATTTCAGCTCTTAAGTTTACCTGTTACGGATTTGGTTGTAAATTTTAATAAGCGTTTGATGTTCACAAGGTATCTTGATAGTCTAAGCTTATTGTAGTTATATCGGATGTATTATTGAATTTTTTAATTATTATTTTACTAGCTATCCCGGCTAACTTCATACCGCCTCAGAATCGAACGTATGAGAAAATGTTGTTCTGCTACTCGAAGCGGAGACAAATTTCAGAATAATGTGACCAACCGTTCTCCAGTTATAAATGATGTAACTATCACAACTTTATTTTATATATATAAAATATCGCCGGTTGGTAAAAACGCAAATATGCGGATTCTTTTTTAGATTTTTATTTCTTACGTATCGCGCCTTTAAAATTCAGGTTTCACAATTAATTTGTAAAAGAAATGAGGCAGCAGAGCCTTCGTAACTAATCGCTCGTGTCGTGAGTAAATAGTATTTGAATCAGTCACGCACGATTAGTATTATCAAACGCAAACTAAGCTCTATCTAAGGCATTGTAGAACCTCACACACAAAACGACGAATTTCCTTAAGCTAATACGAGCGCCCTAACGAACGAACGTAGCGAGAAATGTAAAGACTACGTTTGTATGCAAATTTTTATTTGCGAAGTGAGACAAAAACTCTGAGAACAAACATGTCTGGGGGGTGGGGGTGTTTGAAAGAGAACTAAAGGCGTGATGTGTTGTGAAAATCCTTAGAAAGAATTAATTTGAATGTACTAGTAAAAAAAACTTTTTAGATTGTAATTTAAGAAATTAACTAGCCTTTAACTACCAACTAACTTGTCTTTTAACTATGATAGCAAATAGGTAAGAAAAAGAAAGTATGTGAAGATAATTCTATTAAATAAATAATTAATATCGCCAGACGAACAGAGCACACATCAACTGTACGGTCACAAACTAAGCATAATTTGTATTATGGGTACCGTACAATGGACTGGAGGTTAAACCAGTACCTTGCTTACAACGTAGCAAATCAATATCTAATACATCTCTATAGTGTTGGTGTTATATGTATATACAACATAAGTTCGCATAGTTAAATCCTACAGGTTTTAAAACAGTTTATCAAAACTATTAAGTACTTAAAAAAGCCCGATGGATGGGTTTGGAAATTAGAAAGTTACTTAAATTAAAATAGTTACGAGATTCCGCGATCGAAATATTTAGTGGAAGCTTAGCGCTCACTAGCTCTTGTGTATATGGTAGGTAACTTATAGGATAGTAGGCCAAAGGTCATATAGAGAAAATATAGAGCTCTTCGACCGCGACTATTTGTCACAGCATATAATTTAATAAAGTTAAACTAAGTATAAAACTACCCACACGAAAAGGAAAAGCGAATAAAATATTTATATGAGTAATCACTTATATTATTTTATGCAGCGTAAATTAATTAATAACAATTCAACCTGATGGATATTTTTAAGATTTTTAACACAAATTAATTACTTGAAAAATATTATTGAAAAAATATACAGCCATTTTCATTTTTAAAATGACGAACTTGTGATATTACCAGAAAATGAAGAATTGTATATAAAATCCACCATTACCCGACCAGCAGCTGACTGATACATTAATAATTTCCATGTTTATCTCATTCACGCTTATATTCGCACGAAAAATATCTCAATAAATAAGTGAAATTTACTTAATCAAATATTATGTAAATTGATAGCTGTCGTATAACTCGTGCGGCGCATTAAGGTACAGAATGCCTTAAAATATGCTTTATTTCATGTCTATAAGGTTTATTTTTGCCGTGCTTTGACGATTGTGCGTAATGCGCCCGTGAGTTTAGTCAGAAATAAACTTTATTTGATTTAAATAAGGCTTATTTTATGGCGTATGTCGTTGCGTGTTATGTTAATGTGTTTATTTCGTTGAGTAAAGTCATCTACGTGCTCTTGCAGGCTTTACATTAAGGGCCTCTTTAGATTGATATTCATAACTTGTTTAATGATGTGACATGATGGCAGTGTTGATTCAATGTACCTACCTAACTAATTTAACTGAAGAATTCACATTAAAAGGTTTATAAATTATACTGCACCTAACTGTATTATTATTAGACTAGCAGCGCCCCGCGGTGTTACCCGCTATAAAAAGTGTATATTTTACCGGAATAAAAATTAGCATATGTGCCATTCCAGACTATAATCTATCTCTGTGCCAAATTTTGTCTAGATCCGTTCAGCCGTTCTGGCGTGATTGAGTAACAAACATCCATCCATCCAAACATTCACATTAATAATATTAGTGGGATTGCATATTCAATTACATTTTCTTCTAACACTTGCATTCTAACATAAACAAAATTGTATAACAATGTCAAATATACATAAAGCATCCTCCTCATACCGAGCCTACAAAAAATTAACAAAATTCATCCGCAATTCTTTTCAGCGCATTACGTGGTTACAAAAAATAACCCGAGCCTGGCACATGAAGCTGTGTGTTTTGTGGCACGAGACTGGCACAATGGCGTGGTAATCTGGGGGCAGCCCCGCAAGTGCCATTGTTTGCCAAGTCTCCCCCCATCATAGTCAACGAGAAGCCGGCACTTACACGGCGCTGTGACGACGAGCCGTTTGTTTTAGTGCCTATTGTTTTCATTGTGGTTTATTCTGTGAATAGTCACAATATCAGCTTTTTTGGGAATAAATAATGTAAAGAATAATACAAAGCTGGACTCAAGTGAATAGATTATATTAGATCTAATATATGAATCTTAACATAAATTTACTTTGTGAAGTTACGCAACGGTGTAAATGCCGCTCGCTCAAGGGCCTAGTTCGCATATTTCGTGTTTGTAGCGTCCGCCTGTAGTCGCGTCGGTGTGAAAGGAACCTTGTTGTGGCTTCGTTAATTATAACCTAAGGTTTGGGGCGCTTTGATAAATCGCTTTTTATGCCTCGTCAGAGTTGAGAGTACCTAGCCACGTCGGCTTCATAGGCATGAATATTGCTATGTAACTGTCCCGGTATATAACTATCCCATGGGAACACTTTTATTGCTGCCGCACTTTTATGCTTTTTATTTTATTTTTGTGACGGCCTGATTAGCGCAGTGGTAGTGAATCTGCTTTCTGCGCCGAGGTCCCGGGTTCGGATCCTGTTAGGGACAAGCTTTGTGTGATGAGCACGAATGTTTGTACCCGAGTCATGGATGTTTAATATGTGTATAAGTATTATATACTGAGTTCGCCCTCAGTCCATTGTACGGTACCCATAACACAAGCGTTAAGCTTAAAGTGGGACCGTATGTTCGTATACCGGTGTGTTCGTATGGCGATATTTATTTATATTTATTTATTGCTCATTGTAAAATTAAATCATGTACTTAATCATAATAGTGAGTATATTACTACTACTATAATACGTAAAATTACCAAAAGCGAGGCTTATAATAATCCCGCTATGAATAAATCAACGGTCAAATGACGCCTGAAGCAGTTGGATGTTTTAGAAGAGTTTAACCCATCGCCGGAGCTTTCAAAAAAAAATATCATTCAAATATATATTATTTTAAAATTTAAAATTCCAACGTGCATTGGTTTGTTTGAAGCGTTAGGAATGTTTATTTAAGCTCACGTTTCAAACAGAGTAGAATATACGAGTATTGCAGGCAGCATATTTTATTTTTTATTTTTGCAAAGTTTTCAAATTTAATACGCCTGAATCTGAACGAGAAAGTAGAGGCCACCAGTCTTTCACAGATTATGAATTTCTTTCCAACGCCGGTAATAAATATTTTTAAGTTTCAAGTTAAGGAATGAGTGACACATATAAGAAAAAAAATCTTTAAAAAAATACATAATATTTTTAAGGATTTCTCGAGCGGCGTCTAAAATCACCCTCGCACTAGCGCCCGAAGTTATGACGTTTAAAACTGGGGCAGCCCTACCGTCGTTACTCAAGCTCTCAAATTTAACTTTGAATTATAAAAGTTGGACTTAATTAACTTACCATCCGTTTGCGCATGAGATCCATTTAATACTTTGGCGAGTGACGCAAATTGATCTTGAAAGTTATTTTTAAACTTACCGGCGGGATAAATAATTTTAGCTATAATATTTCTCGGCTTAATAACTGTTGTGCTTGCCAATTAAATATTATACTGGTTCAATGTATAGCATACAATAAACCTATATAAACCTACACAAAGAGTTCAAGACATATGTATGAGTTCAGACATATGCTATGCCATTATTTAAGCCACCTTTCTTTGGTCAAAGTACGAAAATCTCACATTCAAATCCACTCCCGCCCCACATGGGAGCGACACGCCGCGAAATCACGAGCCTTTGAATACTTGAACAATCAAACGCTGACTCGACGGTGCATGTCGCACACGTCTGCTATTGAGTTCTTTTTGTTAAATATAGCATCTCTAGAAATTGTATAGTGAATCACCGATTCATATATGTACACTATGTATCATGAATTTCTTAATCGATTTATCTTAAGATTTTTGAAGGGATCTTTGTTGTTTCATAACGATGTTCATAAAAAATGTTTCATAAAATCATTCACTTAAGTAGGTATTAGTTGGTCTTTTTAAATTACGGAGCTTGTTGTCAAGAGTATTCATATATGTATCAGCATGTCAAGTGCGAGCCAACTGTATACTTTGTAGTCTACCGTATTGAGACTTTTTATATGGAGAATTGAATGTTTTAAATACCGCCCGCTAGAGGCGCTTTTCAATTCTCCATACAAAATGTCTATAAAGTATACGGTTAGCTTACGAATAATCTCGCACTTAACGTACTGGCTGCTACTTATAACTGACGAAAATACAATTTTTCAATTAGACTTTGAAAACTGTTCCGCAAACAATCACCAGCGTAAATTGAGTTACATAAAGATGTAGAATAAAATAGTGATACGGGTCAAGCAAGACGTTCCGGGATCCGGGATCCGGAACCCGGGATCCACCGTACTCATACGGGATGCGGGTGGACACGTCCGCACGGTTTTCAATTTGCGAAAACTTTATTTACTATACAATTCAGTTGTATCGACTAAACGGTTCCGTGAGGGGTGTCTGTTTATGTTAGTGCGAGGAAATAACATTGATCGTGCAACTTTAGATCTTATTGATAAATATATATGTAACCCAGAAGCATGCCTGTAAGGGCAGCGACTGGAAATGTATGATGAGTAAGTTTATTTTCTTCAATAAAAGTAACAAACCAATCAACAATGACCAATCAACAGTTTCGTTTAATCATACTTCAAAATATATTAAACAAAAAGAAGTATCATTCATCTCTATCAAATAGTAAATTTGCCAAAATACGCATCCTTTGTTTGGGATACAAATATTTGTCATTCATATTCCGTCGAGGCCCAGATGTGATCCATTACTTAAGCTTTAAGGTCCGGGTCGACTATTGACGTCCGTCTACCTGGGGACCAGTTACGTGATCTTTCAGGGTGATATTGGTAATACATAATCGTATCATAATACGTAATCGTACTCCAAAATAGGTTGTAATAATCCCTCCCACTCATCAATTTCCACGCCCTTGATGATAGAGGCGGGAGGTGTTACGAGTACTTGGCTCACAAATATATCGCAACGAAAGAACTGATGAGATATCTCAGACCAATAATAGAAAGGTGTACCTCTCTGCCAAAAACATTGCCCATTTGCCCATAAGCTGTCATATAAAACTATCGCAGTTCACTGTCTTTTAAACCCCTTTAAATTGTATCCCCCACCGTCCTTCACCCGTTCCTCAGTACAGATGTTCGTTGGAGGAGACTTCATTTGTTAAATACTCAAAGCGTACCTACCTAAGCTACATAAAATATTTCAACACCCGGATCCTGAGGCCAAAATTTGCGGCGATTAAGTAAATATTGGTCATCGAGGCAATCAAAGGGCCATATCGATCCTATTAATGCGGTAATTTCATTTACTTATTATTCAATTTCCTTAATTAGCATCCCTAATTGATAACACGGTTTGCACAAAGACCGGAGATATGATGATTACTGACTACATTGAAATGGATATGCTAAGGAATCTGAATAATCTCCTTGTGTAGATTTTGACGCAATTAAGTGTTACCGGCGCGATGACCTCAACGATCATGTACCCGTACAACAAAGCATGAAACATGAGGTCAGCGTATTGGAAAAATTACATGGTGTAGATTTGGTTATAAAACAACTTATACAATAGCGTTAAGAGTAAGTTAATCACTTTGTTTGTATGGCTGTATCAAATTATAATACTATAATAATTATAACAAAGGCGGTAAATGACTAGGATGAAACATGAATTAAACATTACTATTAGTACGAAATTTTCAAAAGGCAATTCGTTGGTACCACTGCCATGCTCAATTTCCAAAGATTTTCCTTTTAACAAATTGTCGTGTCGTTTTTGAAGTTCAAACAAACTTTGCTAAGGTGAAACTTTACTTTTAAACATTAACTTTGACGTAGAATGTTCAAGGTTTCCTCAGCCCTTTGTAAGAGTATAAGTAGCGCATATAAAGGGTTCTTTTGTAAGCGCGTAATAGCTGAAGAGCAGTCGCTGTGAGTTTCTATTTGAGTGCTGTTTGAATGTTGCTTACAGTTAAAAATAGCCAGTGATTTGACGAGGACTCAAGGAATCCTGAAAATGTATATCCATTGATCTACCAGACATAGCTGATTATATCAGTAATATCTTTGTATCGTATACAGAAGTGAACGGAGGACGGACTTTAGCGATATATTTATCTTTAAGAAAGTATCAACATAAAATAATATAGGTAGTGATGTTCAGCCGAATAAATAAAACACAAAAATCCTCCCCGCCTAGATATTTCAACACATATTCGTGCCGGTATATTTTCTTATTACTTATCGTAATATTTTTTTCAATTCATTGCGTTCCCGCATTACCTATACGGCCTACTTTCCAAATACCGCGGAATCCTTCCAATATTTCGCGCCACATTTTTCCCGACTTGGGAGTCGAAGTCTCCATTAGACTAACGAGTGGAGTCTATAATCGCCCAATTCCCGATAACATCGATAGATGGCGTTGGCATAACATCCATTATGACTGTTTGATAATAGATGTGTGTATGGTGCGACCCTAGCGGGTGATTCATCGTAATTCATCTTCCCTAATCGTTGCTCGGGCGGTTGCGTGCAGGGCTGTCACGGGGATGACGGAGATTGTTGCGTTTAATATTAGGTGAGAAAATAATAAATAATGTGAATGGCGGGTATTAATTTTAACTACCGACATAATTATTTTCTTGAATGTTATGACTAAATAATTTTCCACGTAATATCTGAACAGGTACAACTATACGCATCTTTGGTTCTTGAGAATACTGAAGAATATGTGAATGATGTGAATCTGGGGGCTGATACAAGTGGTTACAATTTATGGCTAAATGAATTGTCTAAATCTTGAAAAGTAATAATAATTAAAAACAGTAACCGGCAATAATTTAAAGGCAATAATAAAGTATATCGATACCTTAAACTCGCATTTGGCTTTACTCCTGCCGCCTACCTAACAACCAAGACGCACATTACATATCGAGATGCACGTAACTTTTTAAAACCTTTTGTGACTACATTATGAAATGTCTAGTCGTCAACAATAAACTAAAAAGTATAGTATCGTGTACTTGACAGCCCTATTATTGAACTCTGTGTACTATGAATGCTGAATCCATTTTGGATTCCAAACTAAATGATAGTTAGATGCGTTGTTTTAGATTTGCTTTTGATGTGACGCCGGAGAACCTCTCGGAAACTTCTTAAGACTAAGGCATATTAGATATATATATATATAAGCGTCTAGAAAACCAATCGTACTGACTTAACATAGGTATTCGTTTTCGTGGATTGTGAATTATATCTAATAAATGATAATAAATAAAAATCGCCAGACGAACTCACCAACTATACGGTCCCACACTAAGCAACGCTTGTATTATAGGTACCGTAAAATGGACTGGGGGCGAACCCAGTATATATTAATTGTGTAGATAGTAAACATTTATGACTTTGTTACAAACATTCGTGCTCATCACACAAAGTTTGTCTCTACCAGGAGTCGAACCCGGGACCCTCGTCACAGAAAGCAGGATCACTACCAACTGTGCTCATCAGGCCGTCAAATCTATCATTTATATTATAAAGAGGTGAAGTTTGTTAGTTTGGATGTTGGAGGTACCTCCGAATGTACTGACCCGATTCTAAAAATAATTTCACTATTAAGAAGCTAAAATACTCCTGAGTACCTACTATAGGCTATGTTTCACCAAGATACCGCGGGCGCGGCCGCAGACAAATGCTAGTTTGTAACAAAATTACTTTTATCGAAGTTATTAAAAGTGTGTAACAATGGAATTGCATTATTTATTATCTACTGTGATCTACTTGAAAATAAATTCGTGCCAGAGCGCTTTAACTTGGCAACGTTTCACTAAGACTGTTGACACACTTTGGCAGAATTCAGTTTAGTTAGCTAGATAAGGAACTAGGAGACTTCACCGATAAGTACTCGTTCGTTTTAAAGTTTGACAGCGATAGATGAAGTATCCAGAAATCTTATTTTATCGAAATACTCTGTTAAAGCATTTTGAAAACTAGTTCGGAGTGACACAGAATTTCTATGGTTATCTATACATCTATACATATAAATTAAATTGGAGTGTCTGTTTGTAATATTAAAATAACCGCTTTTTACTAAGTACATTTGGATGTATACACGGTACCTATACCAAAACAACATTTTTTACAATTTTTGTGTCTGTCTGTCTGTCTGTCTGTTTGTTCCGGGTAATCTCTGAAATGGCTGGACCGATTTTGACGGGACTTTCACTGGCAGATAGCTGATGTAACAAGGAGTAACTTAGGCTACTTTTATTTTAGAAAAAAACATAGGATCTCACGAAAAAAAATTAAAACCAATGTTGCAGCGCAGCGCCTGATTAAGTTTGATAGCAAAAACCTGAAATGCGTCCCGCGGGCTCCGAACTTGCGAGCAGGCTGTTGCCAACGGTTGTGTCTTTGTTAAATACCACGCGAACGAAGTCGCGGGTAACAGCTAGTTCAATAATAAAATGTTTGCTGTGTTTTAGCTAAGTGGTTACATTAATCTTTCATATTCAAGTTGGCTGCAGACGCGAGGTGGATTTTATTAATTTTACACACCACAGGAGTAAAATAATTCATGCCAATATCGTTAATACAATAGAAACGTGCCACAGTACGTACCTCTTAAAGAAAAACAATAGAACGGCTGGAAAATGTGCAACTTGGTAACTCGGAGCACATAAAGTGAAACAGTAACGAAATTCAACAAAAACCAATAAGCTAAGTACCAAATTTAATATTCGGACGCAGGATTTTAATGCGCACCTCTACAAGAAATACGAGTAAAGTTAGGCAGTTTAGTGCTAGGGGCGCGTTCCACTTGCGAGAGATTGAGACACTATACAATCGTATAAAAAATAATAGCATTAAGTCAAAGTGCAATAAAACAATTGAACTTAAGTAACTGATGTTTTAAAAATGATAACAAGAGAGACAATGCAACAACCTGTCATGTATGCTCCACTGGTGATTAGATAACATTCTGCTGATCAATCTCGGCGATCATTTTAGCGAAAGTCAGCACCGCCATTGCGTCTGTGATGGTTTCAATCGTTACAGAATTATTTTGTTCATTAATTAACAAGCAAGATCTTTTTTTATTTATTTAATTAAATCTGCCAGTAACTCGTTGTTATTGATTTCTTATATTTACGCGAACACTACACATTGAAATACCACTTATTTTACAGATCTATCGCGATTATTTTATGTTTTTATGTTCCAGACGTTTTGGCTGCTTTACAGTAACCATGGTCACGGGAGGACTGAGGTGTTTGAGGTGTTTGTAAAATAAGTTTTATTTCAATGTGTAGTGCTGGCGTAAATCTAAGAAATCAATATAATTTATATTCATTTAAAATTTGAAAAGAAAAACATCAGCAACTCGCAATATTAAATGAGTAAGTTCCCAAAAAATCCTTTCACATGAGCAAGCCCTAAGCGGCACCGCGGCGATAGAAAGCAACTTCACTGGAAGTTGAGCGGGTGACCTGTTCATTAATCAGGGGCACCGAATTGATTGATGGCAGAAAGATTGTCGCTCATTTTCGCCCCAACCCTGATGTAATGAATTACACCCCCAATGCCACAACTTGCCGCTATTAAAGGTATCGGAGGAAAAAACGCGAACACGTAATCAAATTCTTTTATAATTTATGTTTGGGTATCTAAAAATGAGATTCAATGAATACCAGCTGTGAGTGGGCATAAAGGCACAAATCTTTTGAGCAAGTTAAGTTCTCCGAAATGGATGCTCATTTAATTAAAATAAGGTTTCTATTTTTGTGGACGCCATCTTTTCAATAGGGACATTTTTACAAAAGCCATACTCAGTGCTTACTTCGTCTAATTTCGTCTTAGCTATTTTTATAGATATATTATTGCATACCATTTGTGTGGTGTGGCAATGTATCTAGTTATAAGTAGCATTTAAAATAATATAATAATCATCAGTATGAAGAAGTCACTTACCATGAAAGATTTAACCCCAAATTCATAGACGATCTATAATTTTATTTAACGTCATATAGTACCTACTGCGCACAAGTGTTTAGCTTTATGCAGTACTACATATATTACAACGCACAGCAAAACTCTTATCTCTTAAACTTTAACTAACATCATAACGTTTGTTAAAGTTATAAAACGTCTATAAATTTGGGGGTTATTTTATTGTACAAAAGCGAAGTCTCCCGAATAGCAGCAACTTTGCCCTCTATTGAGTACGTCCCTTACAATGGCCCTTCAGGACACTGACCAGTGTTAGTAGTGGACTTTTATGATGCTTATACGACTATGTATTTTGTTGGTAAAGTATTCGCGAGGATGGGATTAGGCTGTAAATATAATGTCGGTTATATTCTTTTGTTACAATGCTACTTATGTTGAGGAAATTGTGCTTTATATAGATAGTTTAATGTATTAGAGAATCCTATAAACTATTGGTACTGTTGATATTGACCCTGCACTCATTACGGAGAGTCCAGGACTTCAATCCCGGTAGGGGCACACGTAGCCTGATGAGTACTAATGTTATTATGTACTATATAGACAGATAATGTTATACTAGATTATATACCCCAGTCCATTTTATGGTACTCATAAAACAAGCGTTACTAAATTTGAGACCTAAGAGTTGGTTTGTTCGTCTGACGTATTTATTATAACACAACATAATTACCTAAATGTCCAAAGGTCGGGATATGAAAAAAATGCGGCGTAAAATCAAGCGAACCGCCGTTATGTGAAGTGCAAACGTGCGGTTTATGAAAATTCAGGAATGAAAATGTAAAAGTGTATTTACTTGCTGTCTCATGAAATATTTATATGCTATCGCCATCGACGTGCAAATGTAGAGGTGTGTTCATACTAACGGATAGTTAAATATTAAGGTTTCCACAAACTCGTAATGAACTGAACCTGGGACCGAACCTCATACGTGTATATGAAGCAACATTTCGTATCTTACTAAATCTTATACTTAAACTTATATACTGAGACATTAAGTACAAATTTGAGGCGTGAGATTGACTACTTTATGGTTTAAATACTGGTAAAATCCATTCATTAACCGACTTCAAAAAGTAGGAGGACGACTTCACATTCGTTAAATATCTGATTTAGATGATATTTGATGATAGACAAGGTAGATTTCAAGATTAATTTTTTTTTTTAGTTTTTAGTTTTTTGAAGACGGTTTTTATTTTGTTGAAAAGTTTTTTTATTTATCTAAAACTCAACCTCCAATAGAGATCAAAAACAAACAATAGAAAATTTAATGTATTTAAAATTTTCTCAACATGATAATATTCAATGAATAATATTATCAATGGTTTAGTGGATGCTAATCGGTTTATGAAGCATGAAATATAAAGCGCCATCATCATCATAATAATAACTCTCAAATCACAGGTGTGGATGCTTCTTACCGGCAGCAGTGACTCGGTGTGCAAGCTGGGAAATGTCTCGGGACTTGCACCCAGACTCCTGTTTGAAAATCAAATTTACAAATATGCGAGAATATTTTACACCGCTGTTTGATATGAACCAATAGTTATAAATATTGGTTCTAGATGTCACATTATGAATAAGAAAAGATGTATGGGACCACTGCTGCTAGACAGCAGTGGTCTTACACGTTATTCAGTACTGTATATAAATATATGGTTATATGGTTATATGGTTATAGTTTAAAAGTTACAACTTTTTTTGACCAGCTGCTAAAGTCTGCCTAGCCGTACCTGCATTGTTCTCACATACCCATAACAATGTAATGCACAAAAATGTAACGGATCTTTTTAAAAAGAGCAACCATGGAGTTTCTTGCCCGTTCTTCTCCATAGGAACGGCATTCCGAACGGGTGGTAAAGCAGTAGCATTATATTTTTGTAACTTTTGACGATTCATAAGTACTGTACATAATGGTCTACGTGAATAAAAAATATTCTGATTCTGATTCTGAATGGTTTACATGAATAAAAAATATTCTCATGCTGGTGACGCTCTATTAATAACATGATCCCAACACAGATCGTACATCACAATATGATGCACAACAATGTACACAAAACTTGGGGCAGGCCCGTTCAGACTAATCCACCAACTTGCGGGGACGATAAACTGACATACACTGCTGGTATACGATCGCGGTAAATCATCTACGGTATCATAAAACATCTGAACAAGATACAAAGATGTTCTTTGTAAAGGCAAAGTTACGTTAGACGATTTGTAAGCGGATCAAATGGTTCTAAGATTATTGTGAATCAGAATATTTTTATTTATGTAAATTAAGTACAGTACTTATTAATCGTCAAAATAGTTACAAAGTGCTAAGCTAGAACCTTACCACCCATTCGGAATGCCGTATGTAAATGTGTGGTGCTTGAGGACTTGTACCTATTATTTTCAGACCTGTCTAAAATTAGTTTAATGAATTGTTTGAAGACCTTTTTGTCCTTTTGTATGGGTTACCGTCTACCTTCTTGTTGTTTGTTAATTTATTAAAATCCTTTTTGTGATGTGCAAATTCGGTTGTTGAAGTCACCCTGAGACCAGTTACAAAATATAAATGATTAAGTTAGTTGTTTCTAGTCGCGTGTTTATCTCCAAATATGTACAAAGCTTAACATAAAGAGGAGTTTATGGTAGCACTTGTTGTGAGCGTCCTCAGACCGACTTGAAGCACTCCTTAGACGAATAGAACGACAGCGCGAGACGAAACTAAATTAGTTTGGAATTAATTCAATTGTTTTAATCTGATAGGCCCCGGGCGGGCAGTAGTGCTTTTGGCATGTCCGAGTTTCACATTATGTAGGTATTGTTTAATTATGCTATAACATTAGCGAAGGAACCTGATTAAAGGGATAGTTTAATAGGTACCTGTCTCCGTATGCATCCCGCTTGAGACAAAACGATACCTATAGGAATAAAATTGGAACATATAAAAAAATCAAGCAGTCAGAGCTCTGAATCAACAAATGTTTATATTTGGTATCCACTGAATCATAGAAATATTTATAGACTGTGCATGTCTCAGATTTATAATATCTTGTAGTTGTAGACGCTCTCAATTTGCATATCTGAGTACCTACTGTTAATTACACATTTGATATTCATAGCTCCGAGAGGTACGTAGAAACCTCTCAAGATTAATACTTGCTCCGAAGACAGGTATGAGTTTTAGTAGGACTTGAATGAAAAGCCCGTTCCTTTTTAGAGTTCCGTAATCGAATTAGGAAGTCTTTTAGTTTTTTAATTTATATTATTAGCTTATCAAGGATAAATTACAACTTATTATGTAGTATACACTACTTTTGCACGGTCTAAGTGGAATGGTTGGGTAACAACTCTGCCTGTTTCACAAAAACAAGTAGCCAGCCTCCATTCGAACGGCATAATAAAAACGAAAAAATCCCACCAAAGCGATTTCCCTCAGGTCTCGACGAAATGATTCCATCGAACTCGTGTGATCCACGCCAATAGGAAGATAAATGCGCCTCTTTTTTGTGGACAGTGGATATCAAACTGACCGGGTATTGAAGGAGCACAATAATAGTATCCAATAAAATATAATAATTTAAAATCTGTAGTGGGAAGACTTTCAGTTTTGTATCTGAATGTACAGAACCATTACGAATCCATGTTGGATAACTAATGACAACCTGATTAGCGCAATGGGTAATGACCATAAATTCTTCGCTGAGTGTCCCGGGTTCGAATCCTGGTAGGGACAAACTTTGTGAGATGAGCGCGAATCTTTGTACCCGAGTCATGGATCTTTAGTACTTATTTAAGTATTATATACTGAGTTCGCCCCCAGTCCATTGTACCGTACCCATAATACAAGCGTTGCTTAGTGTGGGACCGTATAGTTGCTGTGTTTTTCTGGCAATATTATTATTAACACATTGTGAATAGTTCTAAACTTAGTGTGAAATGTTAGCACATTGGCATTACAAGTGTTGTAGCTACTTATCTGTAGCAAATTGTTGACCGAAAACTCAAATATCTAACATCAAAAAGTTCCTAATATTATTTTTGCGTAACAGATTTCGTGGACACCCTGGAGTATAAAATGTTGGAACCCGCTGCCTTCAACCCGGAAACTTTACCAGTTAGTTCTGGCTTTTCATTGGTAGGTGTCCAACCGTTGACATAAGACTTTTAAACTTCGAACCGTTAATATTTATTAGTGTTGTATTAGACTACTCTCATACATATTACGCTGTCACTGTTGAAGATCTGACCTTAAAGTTGTGAAGGATCAAGAACACAATACACCCAATTGTATATACTACATGCCATCATACAACATTGGTATGATTTGTCGTCACGTGACACTTTCCCTCTCCCGGATAAAAATAATGAGAGTATTAGGGATACAATATTATTTTAATAAATTTTCCCGTCCATTGAAACATATTCTGATCGTCTTTTAAAATGTGATCTTTTGTAAATGATTTAGTAATGGTGCCGTTGTATCAAATTATCGTTATATAACTAACACAAACTTTATTCATAGAATTGTTCTGCTTTGCACGGTTCCATTGCATCCAAATATCAAACTGTGTGTGTGCTACTGTATGTCTTCATAGAATATTTCAGTTATATAATGTTCTAAAAAAACAAATGAGTGACGCATATCTTTTGAAGATCGAACAAAAAGTGAGCTTTGATGTCGCGGAATCGAGATAAAAACTAAACCTAGGTGAGCTGGCAACGAGCATTGCCATTTGGCTGTGTAGTTCAGCGTCGATGCTATAAAACGAGCAAAAGGGTAACACTGACATCGTTCCGTTCAATTTTAGTGATTCCACTGTACAGACTGACGGCCGAGGTTGTGAAATAAATTGTAGAGCCAAAGGACTTTCTCGTATTAAAACTAATCATGTTTTAGTCCAGTTGCACAAGTATATTATGATCCCAAAGCTATTGGGAGAGAAAAAAGGTCTTTTTACTATGGCTAGTGGTAAGTAATCTGATATTTGGTTTACTTTTCTTTTTGAACCAAGCAACCAATCAAAATCAACCAACACACAACAATCCAAGCAACTAATCATACAATGGTAATGACTAGAGCGTACGCATACCTGACTTATCATATTATAAATTTAAGTGAGGTAACAGTAATTGTACAACACAAATGGCTCTATAAATAATACCAATTTTAAGGTAGTACTTTCTTCGTTCTATTCATTTGACCGATGGTACAAAATGTCCAAACTAGCTGTGGGGGCCCGCGATAAAAACAAACGCGAGTGAACCGAGATTTTTGCTATTTTCCTCGAGTTCTCTGACTGCTCCACTGTATTTTCCAACGAGATTCAATTTGATTGCAAAAATATAGACGAAAATATTGCAATGCAGTCCATTAGCATTGTTTTGACACGTTAATTCATTTTGTTGGGAATTTCGAGTGAGTTTCAAGAAATAGTAAAATATTGTCGAGCTCTGTGCGTATTTTTTCATTGAATTTTTAACAAATGCTAACGATTTTTTAGGCTTCTTTGGAATGTTCACCCATAAAGTCTACCTATGACATAGAAAAGCTATAGTACACTTAGCTTTGAAGGAAAATACTTAATATTAGTTATAGCCAGAATGTTTAGGTAGGTACTACAGTTCTAAGTAAGCATAGAAAAGATTTAATTTCACATTTGCTCAAAGAGATTATAATTTGAACGAAAGGGCGTTCTATTAACATAGCTCATGGGACATCAAAGGTGGATAAGATGAGCAAGGGAAACGCAAAGTAGAATAAGATGAGCAAGGGAAACGCTAATGTGGACTCTCTGAATATAACATTAACCATGTTATTCATTTGAGGCATATATTTGTGGTCCTTTCCTTTTAAGGTCGAAGAAATACAGTTAGTGACAAATTTAGCATTAAACACCATGCTGGTGTTGTCGTTAAAAGAAAATAATACTATGAATGCAGTAAAGTGTCGTGCAATAACAAGTTATGCTATACAAGCCGCAAGGAATTTTACTGTTGCTAAAATCATTTGGTGTATCTTACAAACTGAATTCACTTATAACATTTTTAACTCATAACCTAATCTAGCTGAATTCAACAAATCAGAATTCTTAAAATAAGGGTTTTATAGCATCGTCACTGCAAAAATAGTCGATTAATCCTCTCGTAACAGTCCGAAAGTAATCAACTCCGCTAGTATCTGTCGTTGAATCTGGCCAAGAGTCATTAATCTTCAAATAAGTATATTCAAACTTTGCTCTAAAATTCGAATGGATGACGTGAGAAATATTTTTTATTAAGGCTCAGTGTGAGCCCAAGCATTGTTAGCTATTTATCGATCAAAATTGATTACTCTATAAATACTCTAGAACTTACATGCGGGGCCCGGCCAGATTATACATAGTTAGATACGTATAATTTTTTCCTTTTTTTTTCTTTTGTCTTCGAACCTTCCCGGGGCTCAGACTACAAGAATGAAGATAAACGGTGCGCGTACATCTACTAATAACACCTGCTGAAGGAATATCAAATTCCAAAAGAGTACTATTTCAGCCGCAGTGTTTCAGTGTTTCGAGAACCGTAAGTGGAACTGCGCGGTTGATCTTCACAAGTTATTTTGATTTTTTATGTTATGAGGTTCACATTCCCACAAAAATAAAATAAAATTATTAATAAAAAATAGTTTTAGGAGTATCAATTTTGAACACGAATTGCGGCGAATACTCTGTGTTTATAACTAGACATACAAACCGAGTGGCGTCTGGTTGGCCTGTCGTCCAAACAAACTACTGAACTATTAATTGGTGAACTGGGAACAAACAATTCGGATAACAGATTCGGAGGTTCAGAGTCAAGCGTACTCGTAGTTTGGCCGATGGAAATACAACTATTGTCGTAACTATAGTGTGCAAATATTCACGGATTATTGAAAGTTTTGGAATATTTATGTAGGTGAGGACTGCACTTCTCGCTTAAAGCTATCTAAACGCTTGAAATGCTCATGTTGATCAGGTACCGCGCCTCCCGCAGCTAACATTCAACTCATTACCGCCTTTTGATAAGGCCAAAATGAGGTACTGTTCTAAGGTTACATGTTATGTAAACTTCAACCAGGTCGTCCATAAGATCACTATGGTATTATTAGCGATATGGCAACACAGTTTGACAGTTCACGCCTTCGTGCCTATATAAGACGCGCGCACCCCGACATTGCGCTCATTTGCTCTCCGAATTTTGTAGCGATAAGACGTGTTATAGCTCGTTGGAATTGTTAAATTTGAGTTATTTATGTTGGATTCCAATATTGAAGAATTGAGTTTGTTCGTTGTGTAATTACATGTTTTCATGTGATTTTATTCTTATTAATTAATTAAATCTACCCTCGGTTCCTCGTGCATATATTTTTTAATACAATTCGATAGGAACCGCTAACATCAGAAGTGGGATAGGCTCCTGTAGCCTACATCTGCTCTGGTCGCAAGCGAAAAATAATCATTAGTTGATTAGATAGCTTGGGTTGAGTTTTAAGTGAAATTTTAAATGTGTTTGATCATGGCTGATTGACCCTTCACTCGAAGTAGTACTAGGAATAGGCGTGGTCAAAACAGTGTTGCAGGAGACCTTCAAGACCAGCTCAGCATTATTCTAGCGCGCATTGACGCGCTAGAAAATAGCAGTCTACCCGCAACAAGCAACGGCGGAGGTATCGTCGGAGGAGCGTGCAATCGTGGCGCCGGTTGACGCCATCGTGTCTGTACCTCGCCTGCCCGCGCCACTACCAGTTACTGCTAGATCGAATGATGGCACCATCGGTGAATCGCACGCAAGTACTTCGACTTCGTTGGATGTCACCGACCGCCTCATTGGCGCACTGAGCGCGTTGACTAAGGTCAGATCAACCCATTATTATATTTCTAATTTTGATCAGTGTCGCTAATTTCAAAATCTGTACTTAAATATTTTGAATATACACAACTACCCACATATCAAGTTTTAAGTGGTATGGGTGACCAAAATATTGAGTGTACTAGTTGTGTTACTCATAAATGTATGAATGTACCTGTACTTGTTGGGACCGATGTCTTAAACCATGACGATGTGCAATACATTCGTGCAAACAATGAACAACGAATTAATGGAATTCCTAGGTCGACATTGAATAGTGATCGCAGTGTGTTCCCCATTAACTTAGATGATCAATCACGAATTAATACTACTACATTTAATGAATTTGAGTAGTTTCTAATCGTTGGCACTGCGTGGATAGCGGTAGCGACTGGTCATATGCATTTTTGAGTTAATGAGTGGAACACCTATTTGTTTTAATCTCTCTCGGGGAATCTCCCTATGCCAGCTCAATTATTCTTGTAAAGAAAAAGGACGATAAGGGTCGTATGTGTGTCGACTATCGTGCACTACATGCGATCACTGTTATGGATCGCTATCCATTACCGCTGATGGAAGACCATATTGATCGCCTTGTACTTTTGTAGCCACGGAAGTGGAATATTTAGGTCGTACGATTTTAATGGGTCAGGTTAGACCGAGCAAGTGTAAAATCAAAACCCTAGTAGTTTCACCAGTACCCACTGACGTATGGGAGGTCAGATAGTTTCTTGGTTTGGCAGGATACTTCCGTAGATACATATCCACTTATGCATCTAGAACCGTACCCATAGCTAGGTTAATGCAAAGTAACGTTAAATTCGAATGGAGACACGAATAGGAAAATTCTCGGAAGTATATAATTGAACGCCTTACAAATGAACCTATATTGCTGTTTTCGATCGACTATTGCCAACGGAGCTGCACACGGACGCAGGCTCAGTCTGTTGTGGTGTCGAGTTTATTCTCTGCCAGTGAAGACATGATAACTGGGCCATGTCTGTGGTGTCGAGTTTATTCTCCACCAGTGTAGACATGATAACTGGGCCATGTCTGTGGTGTCGAGTTTATTCTCCACCAGTGTAGACATGATAACAGGGCCATGTCTGTGGTGTCGAGTTTAGTCTCCGCCAGTGTAGACATGATAACTAGACCATGTCTGTGGTGTCGAGTTTATTCTCCGCCGGTGTAGGCATGTTAACTGAGTCATGCCTGTGGTTTCGAGACATGTTAACTGGGTCATGTCTGATGCGTCGAGACATGTGGATATACGAATTTTCAGCGTATATCCTGAAGTAAGTTATAGGGAAGATATTGATATTCCTTATTTTCTACTTTCAGCTGAAGGTGACTCCCTTGCGGCTGATCCATCTACCAGTTTCTCTAGCTGCGAGAGCCAGTTACTCTCGAGCACTCACACTGGAGATGGACAACGGGGTTCAACAAACGTCGCATCCGGCCGGCATTGAAGACTGCATTCTCCCGGAAGCTTCCCGAGCCCACTAGCCGAGCAATGAAGACTGCCAAGCAATGAAGATATGTTCGAGGACGACCAAGTGTCAGGAGAGGCCGTATTAGCGATATGGCAACACAGTTTGACAGTTCACGCCTTCGTGCCTATATAAGACGCGCGCACCCCGACATTGCGCTCATTTGCTCTCCGAATTTTGTAGCGATAAGACGTGTTATAGCTCGTTGGAATTGTTAAATTTGAGTTATTTATGTTGGATTCCAATATTGAAGAATTGAGTTTGTTCGTTGTGTAATTACATGTTTTCATGTGATTTTATTCTTATTAATTAATTAAATCTACCCTCGGTTCCTCGTGCATATATTTTTTAATACAATTCGATAGGAACCGCTAACAGTATGTATACTGAGTTATGAGATATTGTTACAATACATTGCTGTCTTATTTATGTTCCCTTAGTTATTGCGCATTGCGCATAAATTCGCGCAAATTCTGACGCTTTGAGAATTTGAGAAAATCTGAGGTGACTTCTGACTCTAAAGTCAGTCTAGATGTTTATCGCTGCACAGGGTCGTATACCGTCGAGCATCCTCGCCAATTCTGAGCGAAGGGCAATGTCTGACTAAGCTTTTATTTTATGACTCATCGAGCCACTAGGAGCCGGGCAGTCGTCTCCCAATAGACGATAGTTCGATTGCTCGCAGAATTAAGTGGATTGAAATTGATATTTGATTCTGGAATTTATAACTGAAAACATGCGCAGGTTGGATACCCCGCCAGTTAGTTGTCTGGAAAAGTTATTAGGTTGTATTTTATTTATAGCTAATACAAACTGATTGATGGAATACTTATTGAAATTAAACTCTTTTTGATCAAAATAAGAATAAAGCGCAAAGTATAGGCACAGCATACAAAAAGGACATCTAATTTTAACTATAGTACCTACGACTAAGACAATACTAATTATTGGAATAATTGAATTAATTGTTGATTATCGTGATAGTTTTCTAGAATTTCTATCTATTCAACGACACCTTTTTTCGCCTTAACTTTACATGAAGGAAAGCCGCCGTAGAAACATTCCACCACGTGACAAGTATGTATAAATGTGCAAAATTTCAGCCAAATAATTTGAATAGTCGTTGAATAAATGGATGTGACCTGGACAGACGGACAATATAAAACTATAGACATTCATAAATTGGACTACGGTACGGAACTCTACAAAAGCGATTATCATTATTCTAAAAATCCTTGCAATAGGTACCCAGAAATCAAAGCAAACCACCCAGTAACAAACCCACCAAAATATCAATCTCCCTGACGGAAAAACGAAGTGATAAATAGCAAAGTATTTTATTTGGTGAACATAAATAACCCCCGGAGTCAAGAATACGTCTTCAGCATCACCGACATCGCGGAAATGATGTAATGTGTCACCGCGCCCACGGACACGCAGCTGTTAATCTTTGTTGGAGGAGGAGGCACTGTAAAATGTGTTTTATGGTTTAATTGTGGCTATGCCTGTTCCCGTGATGTAAGGAGGGAAACGATCTGTCTGATTTTTATCTTTGCGTGGCTGCGTGAAGGATATTCTGATTATCATACCTACTCTGGTTTATCTAAACAGACATTATACTATTCTCAGCTAACTGCTAAGACTGAACTTATTGCTACGGTTAAATGTACCGCATAGTACTTAATCTTGTACATCATTACCAATATCTAGTTGTCGAGCTTTCAGAAAATATTAACGAAATTAGACGGTAGCACTCAACGTATAGTTTCAAGTTGACCTTTTGACTGTTATTCCACTGATTTTATCTCTGCGTCATACCTAATGAGGCAAATCCCAACATTCCTTAACGAGCAAAAACTGCTCAAATCCCCTTCCCGATGTCGTGAGTCCCATTTCGTCACCGTTGTCCGCTGGTGGCGACTGTCGCGTCGATAGAGCCAGGGGGTGTTATTATGCAAATCGCGGGACTTGCTCGCGACACCCCGCCCGCTGATTGAACCCTGACACAGGGAGGATGTAGGGCTGTCGGATCGAATAGCTCATTGGTTTCATACTCCAAAAAATCTATGTCATTCTTATAATAATAATAATACCAGCCCTTTTTTTAATGTCCCACTGCTGGGCACGGGCCTCTCCTCAAATGGAGGGGGATTAGGCCATAGTCCACCACGCTGGCCCAGTGCGGGTTGGTGGACCTCACACATCTTTCGAGGGATTCTCTCAGATATGCAGGTTTCCTCACGATGTTTTCCTTCACCGTTTAGCAAGTGATAATCGTGGTTGAAAATGAGATTCGCACATGAAATCCAGAAATCCCAGAGGTGCGAGCCGGGGGGTTTGAACCTGCGATCCTCGTTACCGAGGCTAGCGTTCTACCAACTTGGCTATCACTGCTGTAGAAATCTCAGAGGTGCGAGCCGGGGGGATGTAATTCTTGCTCCGTGGTAATAAAAATATGTTAGCAATAGAGCTTTTTGTTTTTTTTTAGTACTTATCACATAATCTACATATGAGTAGTGCCTGTCGCTATTTATAATTTGAATATCAACTTACACGTGTCCACAGCTCACATATCAAACCACAGATCATGATAGATATGCCGTGCGGTTCAAAATGTATGGGAACTCGCTGTCTCCGTTTTGTTCCCCACCACTCGCCGCAAAACAAATGCAATTCCATAAAACCAACCAATCCGAAGTCTCTTCGGTGCGTGCTGCGTCGTCGCCGTATACAGCGGCCGTACCACGCGACGCACCAGTTTATTCAGAGTATCGTTAGACGATCTGTCCATTGCCGCGTACATTCACTCAGTAGCGAACATAGGTGGTACTTAAAGAGCCATGTATTTTGTACAAAAATTAAAAAGTCGTTGTGCTACATAAAAACTAAAATAACATAATAAAATCATCAAATATTTTTTGATTTGTTGTTTTTAATGATATTAAAGGCGAATAAATAAAATACTTAATACTGGCTGGTGAAATGAGATTCCATCTTTCGCGTAGTTCACTTTGCTGCTAGTATTTTTGAACACAACCACGGAATAACACGGCATTTAAAAAAAAAGCTAGAGCTCCGATACCGACGTTCAGTTGCAGTCGACTGACGGCGAAAACTCTATGTTAGCCTAATTTTGGCAAATTTTGTGCGCAAGCCCACCGCTTTCATAACATATCTCCTCTCATATATCTGTGTATCAAACTATAGTCATAACATGTGTGGTATATTATATTTTCGTCGATCATTCAACACGTATTTTGTATCTAGTAGATATTACTTACTTATCTTATGGGTTATGGGTTCACCTTCGCAGATACGCCGGAACTCTGAACCGAAACTGCCAATAAATAAAACCTATGTGCCTTAATTTCCGGTGCTGTGCCACCCCTGCATACTGATTAAACGACGCCACGGGAAGCTTGCTGTTGGGCATCTCAGGTACCTAGCAGAATGATTGCTACGTGATTTGGAAATAGAGCTACGTAAGTTTAAATGATAATTTCTACTAAAATTCCTTTTATTGCGACTTATCAACAAAATATTAGTTCTTTCTGCAATGAATGAGATAGACTTGGTGGAAATAATGCGTAGATAACTAAACGAAGCATTTATATGATGTAAATTTCAATGTGTGTTTTCTATCAATGTATATCGTCACCAATGACAACACAATATGAGACAGATCATGTTTCTGTTTGTGATTATACAGGGTATTTGATAGGCTTCCTTACGAAAACTTTTACCATAGGTTCATCTCATGAGCCCCCCAGAGTTGGATTTTTCCATCGATCTTTTCATAATTTATTGGCGTTTTTTTTTCAATTCTTATTAAATCGAATGTAGCATGAAAACATAATAGAAGTCTATCTCAACGCGATTATAAATAAATTCATAACTAATTTACACCTTGAACTGCAATGTAAATTAAAACTCAATATGATTGAGCGCGCTCGTTACACGCAAGGGTCGCGAAGCGCTGTGTTGTGATTTCGTTGTTTACGATACATTGCGCGCTCAAAAATTACAACATTTGTAGCCCATGACTTTCGATATAAATGATTTCTATAATTGTATTATAGGGATTAAGTGTATGTAACCTTTACCTAAAGTTTTCGTTATCATGCCCCTTATACCTTGTATTATTTTAATACAGGTATCTATTTATTCGTTCCAGAATATTCTGTGTTAACTTCTATAGTAATTTTTCAAATAATATATTTAAGTAAAAACCAACTAAGCAGTTCTGCATAAGTCGCTCTGTCATAGATTCTGCTGAATAAATTAGAAACCCATTTAATTTTCAAAGAGATTTAATCCGATTTGAGGGACACTTTGAGGGTTCCGTATTTAAGCTACAGAGTGCTTGTAGCTTCGTTGGTGTTGCAGCTCCGAGAAATTCAAAGTAACTTTGGGCAGGTTTACAATACATTAATGAATGAAAATGCCTATAACGGATGCCTATTGAAAATGCTTAAAAAAACTTACCTTGTTTAAAAAAATATGTTTATAAAGAACTGTCCTTAAAAGTTTGGAATAAGTCGGCGCTAATCCAAATCAAAACAAAATGTTGAGAAAGTAATCCTAAGTAAGAAGATTTGAATAGACTATTATTTACAGCTTTTCAGGGTTCCAAATTTCTTTAAAACAAATTTCATTTCCCTACAATAGACGGACATTAATTTTAAAGTAATGAAAATAAATTATATTTCCTTTATAGGTATACATTGACTTGGTAGGTGAAGTTGCGTTTCAAAACTAAGCGAAAGCCGAAGTGAAGTATCTTGGAAACCTGATTGAAGTATGCTTTAAAGTTCAGCACATTATTATGTCCTTATATTTAAAATAAAATATTATTAGATAAAAATAAGATTAAGCTTAAACATTGTTAGTTCTGAATTCAATTAAATAGGTACAGTTGTGGTAATAAAAGTTCAAATGAAATGAAATTATTGAAATCTTTTTTAAGTACGCGGTGCCATATGCAGTAGCGGCATTTCACAAATTACATTCTACACTAAATCGTAATTATCAAGCTTCGATTGGATGTTAAACTTCAAAATACTTCCTGTTTATCCTACCGCACGTCTACCGCAGACCGAGGCGTCGTTACAGGCCCCCACCCCTCCCAATCACCCCCTAATGAAGGATAAATATTTATCGTCTTACCACCCTAGATAAGTGTTTTGAAAACGTGCCACGGAACTCATTGGATTAAGTGATCAGTGAAGGTCATATATGTCAACGACTTATCATAAAAGATTTTCAGTGCAACTTAATGATGGAGATACGGATGATAAAATATGACTCAGATAAAGTTGTAGCTTAGCATTTTGTAACTATTTTGACTCATAAGTAATGTACTTAATGGTGTACATGAATAAAAAATATTCTGATTCCGATTCATAAACAAGATTCTCAACCTTACCAGACAGAAAAATGCACACACACTATGTTAATTTCAAATATACACTGATGCAATTGAATCAACATTTCCAAGAATATTTGTCAGCTCTGATAAAACACACTGACTCAAGGCAGGTACTTGGAATGAAGGTCACGAGACCCGATTGCTCAGAAAATATCTAGAGTAACATTAGACTAGGCAAATAGGCTTTCACGAGAGTAAGTAAAGAATAGTGTTCACTGTGTGATTTCAAGGTATTAAATATACACATATTATAAGCCTAATCGGTACTTACGCATAATATTGTGATAGGTTTTAACAATATCAGACTTTCTGTATTAATTATCGATTACAGATTTTGATTCTAGAAGATAATATAAGATCACAAAATTATGGTATATTTCTGTTGGACACGGTGAGGTTTTCCAAATTGTATTACTTATACATATTTCCCAAAATACATTTAGTTAAAAAAAAAGTTTTGTTTTTTATTTAAAAAATGTGTTTTAGTTTGCCTTACCATCTATTTTTATAACGCTATTACTTTCTATTCTCAAGTCTTTATCATTTTTTTTTACATACACACCGACAACCTCTTTAAAGATTTTCTCACGTGACGCGCAATCCTCCCCTTTCAATGAAGACTCCTGTCCCCCCTACATAATAATATACTTATTCCAAGTGCCATCTTCCAGTGTGGCACGGAACACGCATATAAAGTGCTCAGTTTGCGCACCGCGTTTGATGAGACCTTTCAACTTGCCTGTTTCACTCAAAGGCAAAATTGAGTTGAATTGGAATAGCAATTAAATGATTTGTCGTATGTGTGTTACATATTAATAGGTTATATGTGTTGATTCTAGCGCTGAGCAAGTTGCACAGCCGATAAAATTCTTCGTCTAATAATTAATAGTATTGTAGCGACCTCTTCAACCTCGCCACAACCTACACAGATGGCGCTGCAGACGATATTTAGAACAAATGACGATACTCCATACTATCCTGAAACGCGCTATGAGAGTTTTCGGATCACGTAACATATATACAAAATCCTGACAACAACCGTCGGGGCATAGCGGCCTCCCCGCTAGGCATACCATCCCCCTGGCTAGAAGATATTAATTTTCCGCTAAAGTAGTACTCCAAAATTATCAGTGTCCGTTTTTTTTCTATAAAAATATTTTCAACGTACACTAACGGTGCAGAGAAATTAGTATTAAATATATAGTATTAGCAGAGAACATTTGAATATGATTTTACATATAATATATTTAAAAATGTATAAAATTCTATTGTAAACCCAGCTTAAAACAAGGGCAAAAATACAACGCAATTCCAGAGAGTTGTTGAATAAATTTTATTGAACGTGTACAATGAAGTTATTTATAGCTTCTCTGCTTATCACTGGCCTTGGTAACATACTGTAATGATATACACTATGCTTATTCAAGGATATGTTATTGTTGTCGTTAAATAAATAAATACATTTATTTATTGCAAGTCACATGACCCATATTTTAAGCTGAGTGTATTTCCAAGGCTATATTTCTATTACGATTTGTAACAGAAGCTTTCAGCTGAAATTTACGCTCACCTACCAACTATTAACATGACTAATTATAATAGAATAAATCATAGCAAAAAATATTTCTATAGATATTTTTATCAATACTAGAATAATATGTGCTAGTATAGTTGTGACGTATTCGATAGCTTAAATGTTTTACTAGACTTCTTCGTATTCTTCGGCTTGATCCTAACGGATGAAAAATGACTCACCGCAGGCACCTTATTGCTTGACTAGTCCCGGGACTTATATATAAACACCACAACACTTCACTGTGATAGTCTTTGGCGTCACTGTGTTAAATTTATGTGGAAAAATGATAGTTTTTACTTAATCCAAACGGAGCCGCGCGCGCGCGTGTAGATCGAGATGGGACAGTGGCGCCACTTGTTGATGCGGCGTTGCACGTAAAATGAATTACGTTCCGTTCAGCGGTTTAATGCTGTGACGATGGGCGAATCAAGCCAGAAACCCAACAATAGTAATTATACCGAAATTGCCGCAATAAAGATTAAAGCAAAGATTCTAAGCTACGAAATATAAGAGTAAATCCACGATACTCCAAAAAGCGTAAGTAATCCTCAAAATACATTCAAAACCACGCACAAAAGAAGCAAAAAACGTCGTAATTAATTCTAACAGCAGTTGGAAACTTTCCTCCTGCGAAACCTCTTGTAAAGCAAATCTCGCACAAGTTTGACAAAATTGAGGAAACGAATCCGATTATTTGTATCCCCAGTCCTTATTTTTTGGAATTGAATCCCCATATCTCAAAGTTGTCAAGTGTGATAATACACGGGCGATGTAATTTGGCGCGTGAACGCCAATTTCTAATTTACTGATTTCGTTTGTCATTATTTATTTCAACTTTCATAGCCTCAGCAAGAAGTGACTTAACTTACTCATCTATATTTTGTCAAAACCATAAACTAGTAAAGGAAAACCATTACACAAACTAACTGTAATAACATACCCAAATGGTGTTCTAATATAAAAATAGCAATATCAATGAATATGAATAAGCAGCGAACGGATTATTCAAATGAAAATCAACTATACGTCTGGCAGTAAAGCCGTAATATGTTACCACTAGAGGCGCTGCAGGTATATAAAGAACTATCGGGATAGGGACTTTACTCTATGGCCACGTATAATTTTCGTTTGAACGATACAGGTCAACAGTAAGTTGTATATTCATGCAAAAATGACCTTACGGTGGTCATGCCCCTAATAGAATCTATAAAAAAAATCACAAGGCACACCCGCTGGTATTGTAACCGGTGATATACGAGCTCACTCAGTCCTTCCCAGGGCCATCGCCCGTATGTTTCCACACTTATTACGTTCCTTGTGCCGCCGGCATTTGCTTATCGCGCGCCTAACTTGGAGCGCACCGACATGTTTGACGAAGCTTTATTTGAAGAGGGGGCAATCGCCTCCGAGTCGGGAAGCCGTATCAATACGCACAACTGTCTCTACTACGCCTAAAGCCGAGTTTTCCTTTTTATCAATACCATGATAAAGTGGAAGATTAGAGATAAAGTTTTTCTATGTCATTAAAGTATGTATAGTTCATCAATTGTGGGGGCTTTACTTACTATATCATCGGCCGAATTAACATTATAATGCTGATTAGGTATGGTCTTTGTTTGAGAACGTTATGACTAATTATTATTTTTCCGTCAATACACAAAAATTAACACGATTAAGGGCTAAAGTAATTAGTTGCAAAATTCACAATGTGGTTAATATTCAAACTTATTTTTTTAAATAAATTTCCATGCGCACTGATTCATAAAATATTTAGGTAGTTTAATTCGAAGTTTTAGCACAGTAGGTGAGCAAAATGAATCTAGTTTTCAAATATGAATTAGTTTTAACAGCATCGTTTAAACTATACTGCGTGCTTTAAACTAAATTTAACTTAACGACTAGAAGATCTCTTTAATATTACTTGTTGAGACCAATTATATTAAATAAAGGGCGAAAATTTTCATTGAAACGTCGGGCGGCGCAGCTGGTAACTCTCCTCAGATTCATGAAAGCCAGTAAAGTAAGTAGGTATACATAAATCATATTTACTTATTACATACTCAGAGATTTTGATCAATTCGAGAAGTACAAAGGTTTCCTCATAATAAGTGAAATAACCAGTCTAATTTCTATATCCATTAGGGAGCTATAGGTACTAAGTATGTTTTAAAATAAACGGAATGAAAATTTTTATTCGACATTATACATTAGTAGTTAATTGACATTAAGTCGATAATAACCAGCATTAATTTTATTAGTTATTTCGGCGATAGTCAATAAATGTTTTCACCGTTGGTTGCAGTCGGTTAATAATTACGTGGTATCACATATTGTGAGCATAACAAATTTAGTTGAAATAATTTTGAGCTTCGGTTAATCATTTCAGTTAATCAATTCAATTTTCACATACCTGATTTCAAGTGAAGTAATACAATCCGTAATTTATTAAGGAATACACAAGCAAGTACTCATAATTATAACAAAATAAATTTCTCATAATATTATTGAATTGAAATTATAATAGCCATCTAATATTGCTGTCTATTTTGCATACACGCGGACTTTTTTGTTTTTTTTTGGCTTTGTATGAGCTTCGTACTGTTTTTCTTTTATTGTGATCGGAAACATTAAAACTGTTTTTGTAAAATTTACAGTGTTTTACTGTTAGTTTAACTAGTGCTACAATTATATAATTATGATATACAAAACAATAGGCGAAACCCAATTGTGCAGCAGACACATCACGCCCACAAAAACACGTCAACCCTATCACCAGAAAATAATAACATGGCGATAATTTCACCATAAGTTGTGTCATTGTGTTCGGTCCATTAAATAAGGTCAATGGGCCATAAACGTCAGAGCGCAGGGAACGCCCGCGCCGCGCCGCCGTAACGACGTTGTTTAGAGCTCAACCATCACGGGAACGCGGACGACTTACGAATAACTGGCCCATGTTGACTCACACGTGCTGACATATTTACCCGACTGCATCAGAAGGAGGGTTATGTTTTATAGGGGGTAACTCCGCTCGTTCACCAAATTATGGTTTGAGTACCAGATGTTAAGGTGACTTTGACATATGTGGTTTTTTAATCTGATTGGGATGTTGCCAATTAAATTTTTATTGCATATACACGACTTGTGTTTTTGAGTGCCAGCAGTAAAATAATGTTTGAAATAACTCTTAAAATGACAAAAAATGCAAACAGTACAATGCTACAGGGCCGTGACGTCACTATAAGCGACCGCATGTGCCGCAGAGGAAGAGCATGACTCTGCTTTCTCCCCACTAAACTCTTTTGCCAAACTTCAATAGGGAATATCTTTAAAAGTATGTAATATATATTGAAATAAAACTAATCTTAAGGATTTTATCGCGGTTTATTTTTTATTCTACGTTCCCGACGTTTCGGCTGCTTTGCAGCAACCATGGTCACGGGAGGACTGAGGTGGTTGACGTCCTGGTGTCATGGTTTGACGGGGGTACCCTCATATTTAGTTGTTACTTGCGGTTCGATCTACGCAGAAAGAGCTCACTGTGTCTTGAGGTCTTGCAATGGTACGCTTGGTTCTGGATTTTATGATGTTTACTACAGGCTCCCAAGCTGGTGGTAGCACCCAGCCATCTTCCCTATTGAAATTAGGATGTTTTTTAATTTCAATGGCCTCGCGTATCATCCTTGGTCGGAATCGGGCACCGACTTCAGATTAGTTAAATATTTGATGTGGTTAGACAAGGTAGATTTCAAGATTAGATTATTTTTTGCTTTTTAGTTTTTTGAAGACGGTTTTTATTTTGTTAAAAAGTTTTTTATTTTAAACTTTTTAGTGGATATATTTACTATTCTTTGTCACTAAAAAGATTTGTATATCAATCTTTTTACTGGATAATAGGTATACCAATAATCGAGATTATCTTGGCGCAACCCGTGAAATACGTATCACTGACAAGTTCCGGTGGCCATTTGTGGCCTTCTTCATCACTTCCACTTCAGCAAATGATACTTTCTGAATGCAAATGCTTGACTTCTTGATGAAAATACCAAAATTGCTATCGGTATGCCTATAAAATTTGAGGAGTCCTCTCAATTCCTCATGGATCCCATGATCAGAACATTTTTTTGAAAAAAATGGGACCAATCTGTAAACATATCCTTTCATATAAAAAAATAATTTTCCAAATAGGTTCATAAATGACGGAGATATGAGGTAACAAACATAAAAAAAAAAAAAAAAAAAAAAAAAAAACAACCGAATTGAGAACCTCCTCCTTTTTGAAGTCGGTTAAATATTCGTAAGACGAATATACATTCTTGGGGACCGCTAAGATTGGCAATAGTGTTAGGTACAGGAGAGCAAAAAATATAGGTAAAATTGCAAACAATATATAAGGTTTAACAAAGAAATAGTGTAAAATATTTTAACAAATGAATCAGTAAGTTATATAGATCACGTTAATGTATAAAATAAGTGTGTAACTGATGTTTTTTTTTTAAACAAGGCGAACCAGTAGCGTTTAGCCATGCGCTCAGTACAGGGTGTCATTTTTTAAATGTCTAATAATTTGATTAATGTTGGGATTGTTATCTTTATAACCTTCTGTTGGTCGTATTAAAATATTTTACACTATTATTGTTACACTTTATATACGATAGATATAGCCAATATTTTAATAAAGACATTATCATCATAACAATACTGTTCAAAATATTTTGCGAAGACTTATTGTCAGAAGTAATAGTTTGGAGCGCTCCTGTGTGAGTGAGGCCCCTGAGTTCGCTCAGTTGAGCTCGCTACATCTATGTATGCTATTTCTTTGTTTATTCCGGTCATATAGCACACATATTTCTTTTCTGATCTGTTAGTGAAAGGGAAATATGGGACCTACGTTTTACCTGTACGTTAATAGCCAATTTAACCAGAATTGTTTATTGAAATAAAACTTATTTTACAGATTTTATCGCGTATATTTTATGTTTTTATGTCCTCCCGTGACCATGGTTGCTGTAAAGCAGCCGATAACGCGATAAAATTTGTAACATAAGTTTTATTTCAATGTGTAGTATTCGCGTAAATATAAGAAATAAATACGAGAATTGATTACAAAGAGTGAAGATTTTCCGCAAATAAGCAAAGAAAAAATACGACTTCATAAGGTTTTTATGAAAATATCATAGCTGATGGATGATTTATCATACTGACATTGCTATATACGGTTAACATTATATCCAATCCCATTATATATCGTGAAGTTCTCAAAAGTAAAAGATAATTAAACAAATGGTGGAAGAGGAACCCACCACTGACCCTCGGCTTGTCAACTTTTCCAATTATAAACCAAACAAGTTTGATCGATAATTAAAGAAGCCAGCAAACACCGAACTCATCTAAGATGTTAGTCGAGAAACTATCTATCGTGACGGGACCCCAAATAAAATACAATTCTCCGCAAATTCTAAATCAGGCAAGAACGACAGATTGCAAGTGTGAATTTCGAAACTGAAGCGAGTATAAAATCGCTATCGACTGCCTGCAGAAATAACTTACGGACTCCAGTATAAACATTTATTAAGATATGGATTGGTTCAACGGCCGATGCTGCGTCCGATTTAACATAACACATAAATAAATTGTCGTAAAACAAATAGCGCAGCGTATGCTTTATGTCTCGTCCCACATTGGATGCATATCGAAAAAGGGCATAGAGTGGTGGAGCGGCAGTAGGATTATTAATAAAATACATTCTATGACAAAACTATCTACAAGCCAAGAAAATACCTACATGGCTATACGGTGTCCTCCAGTACTTGGGAATAAGTTTCATAGTTGTACTTCTGAAATTATAACAGGGAACAAGAATTATCGCAAATAATCCCAGGCCATTATTGAGTTCGAACATAAGTGAACAATGCAGATCACATAGACTATTTGTGCAGATAGACGGTCTTCAGTTTTCCACTCCGTATGAGGCTAAGACCACATTGATAAGATTTTATTGACTCTACCAGAGTCATGCAATCAATAGCAGTTGGCTATTGCAAAGCTGCAGGCTTGGGAAAAGTAATTCCTAAAACCGCACTTGTTTTATAAAAATCTGAGTATATAACGTACAATGCCTACAAAATAAGTTTTCGTCTGTGAAGTTAGCTGCAACCCCTAAACCCTCTATCAAAATCATCTTCTGCGCTAAGTCTCGAACGATTTTTACGAATGCAAACTTATTTCGTGGGCAATGCATATTTGTGTTTTTACTCTGCACAGCGAGCCACCGCCGCGAGTATTGTGAAAGGTCATTTATCTAGAGATTGCACATCCTCCCCGCTGTAAATCACTATCGGCATCTTATAACTTGCGAGCGCGCCGTGAATAATGTCGTCCTCAAATATGTTTGACAAGTACAGTTAACGTCGGGAAAGTAGAATAAAAAATAAACCGCGATAAAATCCTTAAGATTAGTTTTATTTCAATGTGTAGTATTCGCGTAAATATAAGAAATCAATAAGTACAGTTAAGTTCCCTTCAATACAAAATAGTAACGTTGTCGTAAACTTCTTTACACTGTGGTGGGATTCTAATAAATACGCACGCGCAGATGACAAAATGCTGACGAAGGTAATTGGTTGGTACTGTAGTGTCATCATACTTTAGGTGAAAGCCTTCTCCTTTTTTTTAAATCGGTCATTAAAGGTCTAAACGGTTGTTCACATTCGAAAAACATAACTACTTTCGTATCAGCAGTTAACGCCCCCAAACAATTTGTCAGACTGATAAACTTTCAACATAACCAAATACTTAGTCACCTTATCGGAAATATTATTTACTATTTGTTGATAATATTATCAGGAGTTTGCGGTCGCGAGAAAATTAAACTGTAATCCCGGTAGGTAGTCGGATGGAGTGACTGTTGGAATACGAATGAATGTTTACTGAATCAGATTTTTCATGAAACGCACTCTCGCCGTATAGCCTTCATCGGATAGGATATAATTAAAATACAGACAGAATTGATTTCTTATATTTACGCGAATACTACATATTGAAATAAAACTATTTTTAAGGATTCTATCGCGTTTATTCTTTGTTTTTACGTTCCCGACGTTTCGGCTGCTTTACAGCAACCATGGTCACGGGAGGACTGAGGTGGTTGACGTCCTAGTGTCATAGTTTGATGGGGTACTCTCATATTTAGTTGTTACTTGCGGTCCAATCTACGCAGAAATACACAGTGAGCTCTTTCTGCGTAGATCGAATAGAATCCTTAAAAATAGTTTGATTTAAATACAGACATTACTTCATATCCATCTCTGTTGCAAAGTGCCTGCATCTCAAGCACAATCCTTTTTACGTACCGTTTCGGTAACATAACGGCTTCTATCCCTCTCACACCAAAGATTTCACAAATAAGTATGATAGTGACAGCTTATTTTTGATGGCATTACGATTACATTAGAAGTTCCTGCTCACCCTAGAGATTTTGAAGACGTTTGCGACACTGTTCCGGGCTTACAGGAGTAATCGCTATTGAAGAGATTGGTGGCCTGAGTCCCTATTAAAAAAGTTGTTTGTGCACTCATTTGTATTCGGTTTGTGTCCGCATTATACAAGGAAATAATTACAACCGAAGACAAACAAAAGTTTATCCACAAAATAAATGCGGAGGAATAATTGCACACCCGATTTTAGTTGGTTTCCAGATACTTTTCAGAAATCTTGTGTGCTCTACGGAACACAATACATTAAGCTCGTTTATGGGCCTCGCACCAGAATCCCTGATTGAAACGGGCTATTAAAGCACTCGATACGTATCTCTTTACTATCTTACCTCTATAAATCTTTGGTAAGTGTAGTTAAAACTTGTAATAATACATTGCAATAGTACTATAATCATATTTTCATGAAATTGAGGTGTAAAGACGATCTATCGTTTGCATTTGCAGCTGCGTCATTCAGAGTTGGTGCATTAGATCTGCCATAACACACACACCATAATAAAATAAAAAAAAAACGGATTATCAATAAAATTTATACTCTATACACCATAGAAAACATCATTCAAATTGCATCCATACATGAAAATTACCTTCCGGATTTCACGATAGCATACCAACTCAGATACGTTTAAAAAAATACATTACGCGCTATGACTGCGCCGGCATTAGACTATATAAATATAAAACAAAGTCGTGTTAGTTTCACCATTTGTAAATCGAGAACGGGTGGGCCGATTTTTATGATCTTTAATATTTTTCATAGCCCGAAAAGGAGAACATTTAATAAAACACGGGAAAAAGAACCTAAATATAATAATAATAAAGACAATTAAATTTTCTCATATATTTGATTTTAAGGCACGTAGTTTGTCGGGACAGCTAGTAGATACTAAATATTGACATTGAAAAAGGGCAGAACATCTAAAAATCCCCTTTCGTACCCTTTGGTCTAAGGGAGCTTTGTAAATTGAATTCAGATATTATGTTTGCCCGAGTATGAGGCTCTTTACTTTATTGAGCGGAATGGTTAACGCGATTTGGCGAACAGAAAAATTCTATTCAATTGCTTCTCGCGGCCCGAGGACGCGAAATTCGAAACGGCTATCGGTTATTACGCTAAATAATCGTTGGCTTAGCGAAAAACTCACTTCTAATGCGTCCTTCTCTTGTATAAATCTTCGACTTGAGCTTTTTCTTTGTCTTGCCTTTAATTCAATTCATTCATTTTCCAATATCATTAGATTACATAGATAAAAAGCAGTGATAGCCAAGTTGGTAGAGCGCTTGTCTCGGTAACGAGGATCGCAGGGTTCAAACCCCGGCTCGCACCTCTGGAATTTCATTTTCAACCATGATTATCACTTTCTAAACGGTGAAGGAAAACATCGTGAGGAGATATGTCTGAGAGAACCCCTCGAAAGATGTGTGAAGTCCGCCAACCCGCAATGAGGGGCATTGAGGGGAGGCCTGTGCCCAGCAGTGGGACATTAAAAAGGGCTGAAATTATTACATAGATAATATGGAAGTGTGGGATGAACTTAGAAGGGAGATTTTCGGACGAATATGACAATGGTTTATCATCGAATCATATCTCGTGTCTAGCGCATCACCTAATGAATCTGTCTGTAACCCTATACTGGTTCAGTATATTCCAATTCTGACTGCGTGCAATTAATTTAATTGAGTTCAAGTCTAGCAAACAGCTCACAATACCGTGCTAAGTGGGTTTGGCCTGACTGTGTTTTGAATTATTATCCAGGCGTGCTGTGTTTAAATCTCAGATAATTTGACAAACTGGAACGTTTTAGTTTAATATCCTAATTTGGATGCGAAGTTGAATAATTCAAATTTATTAGCAAAAGCGCATAAGATAGTGTTGTTTTTAAGCAAGTGGCAATTATCATTTTCAATATTTGTGTATAAAGTTTAGGGTGCGAGAAAGAATGATATAAACGTTTTGTCTCCAATTCGTCTCACTAAAATCTATAATATACAAACCTTCCTACGGTCAACTCGCACTAGGAAAATATTTTTAAATTTAAAAACACAATCTCAAAACATGAAGAAACATTTTAATATCTCAAGCAATTCGTACGTTTCAACTGCCAAAGTTGTTTGAGTGAAACGCTGGAGAAATATATTTACATGGACCAAGTTGGTCTGTCGAGCCAGCGATTTAATCGAAGTCGGAGAAACTTCGATACATCGAACGTCTAATCTTTGTTGGTATCTCAGTGCTCGGAAATTGAAAGAAAATAACAATTTTTGCAATAACGTGCGCCCACCTGGCTGCTTGCCTTGCAATCCTAAAGCACGCCCCCATGCCCTCCCCGATGCACTCCCGGCCAAATTTGATATAGGGTGAGTCGTGTAGTTCCTGTCCCTAAATTTGTTTAATACACTTATTGATATTTTTAGGTGTATACTTAAAACGCTTGATGAAAATTGTGTATCTTATAAATAACACACCATCACGCCTGGTATCCCGGAAAAGATATGTAGAGGTGTACTGAAGTGCATTCATATTGCACTGATGGTATTTGGTCCCAATTTAATAGGGGCCTTTTACCAGGCATATTAATCTCAATGTAAGGGTGATTCAGGTCATCGGACATAGTCCACCACGCTGACCTAATGCGGGTTGGCGAACTACACGCTGCTTTAAAAAAAGCTGCAGTTTTCAGCATTCAGCGAGTGATTGATGAAAATAGGATTCGAACGTGAACCTGTGTTTGGTTTCCAAACCTATTATCGATCTACTTGGCTATTACTTCTTATAATATGACGTTGTATATCCAATAGACATAACATTGCGTGCTCTCGTACGATAGTCAATAACAGGGGCTGCGACCCTATGCAATATTTATTTATCGAAATAGACGATGTTTACTGGAGATTGGATGCTGATATCTTGCCAGGGTTTGCAGGCAGCGGCGCCCGCGCTCGCTTCCGGCACCTGATTGTTTGAATCATATTCAGTTTATTTTGCAGAGGATTGCATTTTAAAGGGATTGTGATGACAGATTGAAGATGTAGCAGAAGATAGAATCAGAATCTGAATCTGAATATTTTTATTCATGTAAATCATTAAGTACAGTACTTATGAATCGTCAACAAAGATACACAATGCTAAGCTACAGTTTTGCCACCTGAAGAACGGGCAAGACACTCCATGGTTGCTCTTTTTAAAAAGATATGTAGATAGTTGAGCCAAAAGATATCGGAAGATCGAAACTAAAAGTCTCTACGAACGGACAACTTGGCAACCAATATGTAGCGCCTATTTTTAAATTGAAATGCCAATTGGTAGGAATCCTAGAAATCGCCTCTACAGTTTGGGTGCCAAGTTGGGCTGTGTACTAAACGAGGCAGGCCCCTAAGAGAACTTAGCTTATACGAACTCTATAACTCTATTTAATTTATGAAGATTCATAATTACTGTAATAATTTACATGAAAAAACATGTTCTGCTCAAAATGTCAAAGTCAAATCGTTTATTTCGTATAGGCCTATGGGGGCACTTACAAATTGTCATTTACATTTTTTTTTAACTCTACAACCGGATTGAAACTCGACCTCAACTGAGAAGATCCGGTGAGAAACTCAGCGGGTTTGTGTTTTTTTAAAGCCATGATTTAATGTTTGATGATAAAATGTTTTGTTTAGTAGTTTTATTCTGCACCTAATTATTTCTTCGCTTACAGCATTATTGATAGAATCGTAGTAACTATAGCTCAAAGACTCGACTCATACCAAATATTGCTATATTTTATTGGTGTATGTCGCTCGTTGTGCGGTTTATTCCACCATTACGAGCTATTGTTTGTCGCGCGCAGATTGACAAATCAGATAACGCGTGATTGGATATTCATAAATATGGGAGGTATGGTCCTGATGCGAGCGAGTTTGGCTACATCTGATTACGATCTGAGGACCAATCCGTCCAGTGGTTGACTCTTTCAATGCAAGTAATTATAGAACAGATTATTTTTAAGTAAAAATGCGGGCACTCGATCTACGGGCATCGCTACTATAGGAAACAAAAGCAGTACGTCACATGCTGACGTATTTAGACATTTTGTATGGATAAATGAAATTTATAAATGCAATCCGCTAGAGGCCCTACCTAATTCTCCATAAAAAGAGTCTAAATACGTAGACTATAAAGTATAAGGTTAGCGAACGATTAGTCTCGCACTTGACGTACGGGACATGAGCAACTGCATTTGAGTTCTAAACGAAGAACTTTATGTCAGTGACAGACATCGCGACGATTGTGGCGGGAATGTCCCACCGTGCAAACCATATGTTATATTCAGGTTCCTTACCTTAAAGTTGATATCGTTCGTTCACAATAAAATACGCCCACTTCATATTTACTCGCTCGCAGTGGACCCACAACATCACCGCTGGTTTAGTTACTCATAAATGCAGCAAACATTTGAAAATTCGATTTCTGGTGAATTACAGCAATCGAGATCGCGGTTTAACATAAATAATATTTCATTTATCAATCACGTTCCAACAGTTTTGGCATCAACTTACTAATTGTAATACTCGTGTAGCCATTGCGTCGAAGCTTTATTCAAATCTCGCACTATTTTTACAGTCCCTTCTCAAAACTGAGTCTTCTTCCTTAATAATCTGTAGGACATCTTTAAATGAAACGAAAACATCGATCCGTAGAAATGAGATTAAAATTTAACGCTGCACTAGATTCACCGCGTATTTATTTTTGTAAATTAATTCCTTTTTCAGGGGTCACAATTCGTGTTGAAATAATATTGAGTAAACGGTGCTCCTCAGAATGAAACCTTAGATTAACAATTAAGATTACAGCGGGTAAATGAAAGTTAAACAAAAGGTGCCGTTTCGAGGCGCGCACGCGGCGCTGATAAAAAATATGAATAAATTGTCCTTTTAATAATAGTGTCAGGTGCTACCCGGGCAGCGTTCGGACGAGCGGTTCAGAGTTTTAATTAGAAATAATTGAGACAGGCTTGCCCTGGTTGTAGGACCTATCGGACTTTTCCAACATCACATCAATGTCATTGTCGTTTGCTGCCATTGCTTGCGTTCATACAGAGATTGATTCTTCAACCATCATGGCATGGCCATATTCACTTACACGCACATGGGTCATCGTAATGGACCATAACAAATGAAGTGCAGCACAAATGACCTGATTAGCTTAGTTGTTAGTGACCCTATTTTCTGTGTCGGGACCCGGGTTCGAATATTGGTAGGGGCCACCTTTGTGACGAGCTCGAACGTTGGGTACAAACATTCGAGCTAATCGCAAATTTCAGAGTCATGAATGTATCACATCTACATAAGTATTATATATCTACTGGAATCGCCCCCAGTCCATTGTACATATTACCCATCATAAAAGCGTTGCTTGGTTTGGGACCGTACAGTTAGTGAGTTTGTTTAGCAATATTATTGTTATAGCAGGTTGTAAAAAATACGAAAAATTCAACCAATAGACAAGCTCGGATTACTGAATTTACCACTTCAGATTTGCTCATTTATACAAATAATAAAAATGTTACTGCTCGCTGGCTGTACATGAAAGATATATGAGAAAGACGATTATTGGAGGCCTTTATCAACACAATAGAAACCAATTTTTGTCTGTTTGCCTGTGCATTTGTGCGCACTAAGCTGAGAAACGGCTTATCCCATTTGGGTGCGGTAAGGTTCACTTAAAATTCAGTATTTGTTTTATTGCAATCAGTTCATAAATAAAAAAGTTATATCGATTTAAAGACGCGGACGAAGTCGCGGGCAACATCTATTTACCAATACGAAGTATAGTACTTAAATAGAAGTCTATCTAATAAATATCGCACAGCTCGAGTAGATTCAAAACTTGGAACATTCCAAATCGTAGCCCCAAACATTAAACCAGCGAGCGAACGACGCTCAGCAAACGTTTATAAAACATTTTATTACAGCTGTTGCTGGAAATAATCACAAGTTTTTAATAACCTTTGTGCGGGGGACGCCGCGGTATTATTCCTGTAGAGGTATATTCTGCTAACATCGCGGATTGTTATTGCAAGTGAATTGAGGTGTCTGACCTCGGCGATGCAGATAGAAAAAAGTTAAGCTTAGTACCTACCGGCTTATGTTGCGTGACCGTAAATGATGTGCGAGTATCCGAGGCTCTATGTCATATATTGCTACAAGAGTTGGGGCTAACTCCATATAAATCTGCTCATTCTCCTTGCGTTGTGCCATGTAAAAATAAATCTTGAACATTAGTGGCTATAGTAAGGATTATATTTTTTGGCCTTACAAGTCTTGAGCATATCCTGCTCGTAGAAGTACTACAAACATTCAAAAGTAGTAGTAGTTATTACTACTTTAAGATATATGAATGATGATTGCTTATCATTCATATATTTATGACCATTACATTTTACACTCATGCCTGTTTCACCCTTTATCGTCGGCTATTGCTTTACACCAGATGGCTTGAAATCATCAACACATCTATTTATCTGTAGGGGCGTACCATATCATACGCCCCTAAAGATAATCTGACACAAAAAACAGATGCGAATGTATGCCCAACAAAATTCAGTCCGCGCTCGGTCGTCGGCCGTAATACATGGACAATGTCCAGTATAGTAAAGTGCTTCTTTTTGTTAGCTCTCTTATGTTTTGTTCCTCTTGATTGTGAAATATATCAAGACCGACCTAAAATCAAGACATCGAATGGAGATCTCATTCTGGAACCAGCGTTCGACAAAAGCATATATTTACGCCCCAATGGACCGAAATCTAGTATATTCGTCGGTGAACTCAACCTACTCAAGGGAAATACCAACCCCAACACTGCAATGCCGTACCAGCCATCCGGTAACGAGGATTCAGATAAACTACTAAACGGGCCGAGCGGTATACTGCAGAGGCTCGAGAGACTAGAGAGCAAGACTACTGCCGTGCCTAACGATTTACTTTTCAATGTGTCCACGCTTTGGCGGAAAGTAAACACCCTAAGCAGAAAAGTGCAGACCCTCCAACTTCAAATGAACAGTAGGAAAGTAGACCTATGTCAGTTTCAGCCATGCCAGCACGGTGGCACATGTCTTAATTTGGCAAGCGGCTTTCATTGCTTGTGTCCAAACAATTGGGAGGGGAAAAATTGTGATGTCGACGTGAATGAGTGCCGAAATTTTGCGGGCACTGATCTTGGCTGTCAAAATGGAGCGACATGCATCAATCGACCGGGCTCTTACGAGTGTTTGTGCAGATCTGGGTGGTATGGATTACACTGCACGAGGAAAGAGAAGGACTGTTCCGGCGGCGACTTTGAAATGTGTGGCCATGGCACCTGCATCCAAATATCCTCAGGGACTGGTATATCATGCATATGTCATCAAGGCTGGACAACCAATGGGACAGGAGTTGCGTGCTTAACGGATATAAATGAATGCGAATCCGGCCAGGGTTCAAGATGCTCTTCAAATCCTAAAGTTGATTGCATTAATCTTCCAGGCTCATTTCGTTGCGGTCAATGTCCACCTGGCTATGAAGGAGATGGCTACTGGTGCTCTGATATCAATGAATGCACATCCATTCCTAACGGCGGATGTAGTCCTATGGTAGCATGCCACAACACTATCGGATCACGCATATGCGGCCCCTGTCCTCCCGGCTATCAAGGCGATGGAGTTACTTGCGCGTGGAGAGGGACGTGCAATATCAATCATGGAGGCTGCCATCCTTCTGCTCAGTGCATCGAAGGCGTGACACTAGGCGGACAAGCGGCTCAGTGCGTCTGCCCCGACGGGATGGACGGTGATGGAGTGGGAATCAGCGGGTGCTACGTTACGGTAGGCAGTAACTACACTCAACCCTGCGATATTAATCCATGTGGTAGCCACGGTCAATGCCATCCCCTACGAACCGGCTACACCTGTATTTGCATCAAAGGCTTCGGGGGAGCTCATTGCGACACACCCATCGACGTCTGCGCGAACAGTCCCTGCCAAAATGGAGGTACCTGCCGACCGGACAGTGGTTCCTCCAGAGACTTCAGATGTGAGTGCACAGGGCAATACACTGGGAGCTTCTGTCAGGTACGAGCTAAAACTTGCGGTGGTGTAATAGACGCTGAAGAAGGGAGTATCGTATATCCTGTAACTAATACCACCTATAGCCATAATTCACAATGTGCTTGGGTAATTCGAACTATTCCCAATAAGGTTATTAATGTTACATTTAGTAGATTCAACGTAGAGGAGCATGTAGATTGTCAGTTCGATTTTATGCAAATTCATGACGGTGGGAAATCTTCCGATCAATTGATAGGTAGGTTTTGTGGAAGCGACTATCCTAAGGGTGGTAATATCGTGTCCAGCCATAACAAACTCTATTTATGGTTCCACTCGGACAAGACGGTAGCTAAAGACGGGTTTGCACTACACTGGACAAGCATAAATCCCGTGTGCGGCGGCGAAGTCGATGCAAAAACTCACGGCCACATTAGCTCGCCGGGCTCTCCCGGCTCGTATCCTCCAAATCGCGATTGTTACTGGCGTCTGACTACATCTCTTGAAAAAAGAATCAATTTACATTTCTTTGCATTAGATATAGAATCGCATATGAACTGCAGTTTCGACTACTTAGCAATATATGATGGGGAACACGATACAGACCCTCTGCTTAGCAAGTATTGTAATTCCACCCAACCCGCGCCTGTACAGTCAGCCGGACCCAATATATTGATACATTTTCATTCCGATGCATATGGTACTGGTAAGGGATTTCAAATAGTATACGCACCCACCGAGGGGGTTCCAGGCTGCGGGGGATATTTCACAACAGATAGAGGTGATATAACCTCTCCAAGCTACGATGGAAAGTATTTGGGTAATTTACTATGCGAGTACAGAATAAGAACAGGACCAGAAACCAAAATTAAAATTGATTTCAAATCATTTAAACTTGAACGATCTTTCAGATGTAAATATGATTATTTAAAGATTTACGATGGTCCATCGGCTGATTCACGGCTCGTTGGCAAATTCTGTGGCAGCACATTTCCAAAAACATACGTTTCGTCTTCGAATACGCTTTATTTCAAATTTAAGACAGATCGAAGCATATCCTTCGAAGGTTTCCGAATAAATTACGAAGCTTTTTGCGAGAAAATAATTACAGGTGATAGTGGTGTCATTAAATCACCGGGATATCCATTTAGTTATCCCGAAAACAAAGTATGCGGCTATGTTATAAAAACAACCCCTGGTAAAGCCATTCAACTATCGTTCCAAGATTTTGATATAGAAGACAACAGATACTACAACTGTCGATATGACTATGTCGAAATTAGAGACGGGCTTGACATCAATTCTACTCTCATTGGTAAATATTGTGGTGGCTCGGAGCACAAACCTCCTGTGGCAACATCTACGCTTAATTATATGTACATCAAGTTCGTTTCAGATTTGAGCATTAGCGGCACAGGGTTTTACGCCAATTACACGACTATTGATACAGCATGTGGCGGAATACACAAAGAAACCACAGGTCTTATAAATCACCCGTCTCAGGGTAGCACGTATGAAAACGACCAGGAATGTAGTTGGATAATAATCGCCCCTGAAGGCATGCACATCAAGCTAACATGGAATAGATTCGATATCGAAAATAGACCGAGCTGTATAAGCGATTATGTGGAACTTATTGAAATAGACGACAATAACGAAAATATTGGAATGGGTAAGTTTTGCGGTAACAGAAAACCACCTGCCGTCACCACCTCAACTAATCGGCTCAAGCTAAAATTTGTATCAGACAACAGTATTCGCAATCTCGGCTTCTCGGTGTCATACGCAATTTTAGATGAAACAACCCATTGTGGGGGTAATTTTATTAGAACACATGGCTTTATAAACAGTCCAGGATGGCCTAACCCATACGAACCGAATCGCGATTGTACATGGGTGATCACGGTGCCTGTAGGACAACAGATAATGTTAAATATTGCTAACTTTAGTTTAGAGCGAGCCATAAGGGGCAGATGTGAACTTGGAGATTTTTTGGAAATCAGAAATGGTGATTCCGTGAATGCACCGCTTATTGGCAAATATTGTGGGTCGTTCGAATCTAGACGAATAACATCGTTAGCAAACGTTTTACATTTACATTTCCATTCAGATTTTTACTTAAACGGTCGCGGCTTCAGGATTGAGTGGGATGGCATAATATCAGGTTGTGGCGGCACATTGACTAGTTCCAGCGGCTCCATATCTTCTCCCAACTATCCCAATGATTATAACGATAATGCAGAATGTTTTTATCGAATTGCAACTAGTGCGGGATCACGAATTCATATATCTTTCACAGAATTAGATCTCGAACGTACTTCACAGTGTCGCGATGATTATGTAGAAGTATTTAACGGGCGAGATGCGACTGCGCCTTCTTTAGGGAAATATTGTTCCATGCCATCTACCCTTCATTTTGTAACAACAACTAATTTCGCGTACATTCTATTCAGATCTGATTTTTATGGAAGGGGTAAAGGTTTTATGCTTAATTATAATACATTATGTAATAGTAACTTAACAGGTAGGTATGGTGTCATAGAAAGTCTCGACTACCCTAATTATTATCCATTAAACATAAATTGTTTATGGAATATTACAGTGCCTATGGGCAACAAAATAAATATCACATTCAGTCACTTCGATATATATCAAGGTTTTAGGAGGCCTTATCATATGTGGCATCCTAGGGAAAGAAATAACAATATATGTCGACTAAGTTATTTACAAACAAAAGAACCTGCTGATTTAAATTTCTCTAATAGACTATGTGGAAATTCCTTACCAAGCCCTATACACACGAAGAGCAATACAATACAGATTAAGTTTAATAGTGGTGATTTCATTGCTGGCACAGGGTTCCGGTTAGAATGGAATAGTGATGGATGTGGTGGCCACATTCAAAAGGAAAGGGGAACTCTTTCCTTGGACAAAAGTTTAACTTCTGCCGAAATATTAGAGTGTGAATGGCTTATAGAGACACAAAGCGGCAAGAGTATTAGTATTACATTCACAAGTATACACATGACTGATTCCAAAAACTGTACTCTGGACGCAATTGAAATTTATAATGGGCAAAATGAAATGTCTCCGCTGCTTGCAAGAATCTGTCAAAAGGATGTATGGACTTTCCAAACGGACAGCAATTTTATGTTTGTGCGATTTAAGAAGAAGTCTTCGTTAAGGGATATTCATTTTGTTTCGCACTTTACATCTGTCAAAGGAAAATGTGGAGGTTACATCAGCTCAAAATCTGGATTAATTCATTCTAAAAACTATCCAAAGAATTATGACAATGACATGGACTGTGTGTGGTATATTAATGTGCCAAAAAATCATCGCATTGAAATAAATGTCCTTGAGCTGGACTTATATTCAGATATTTCATATTATTCCGATGAAGAATGTTCGGATGGCATATATATATATAATGGCATCGGAATGACAAACGCAAATTACACTCATCGAATCTGTCCGAACTCTAACATAACGCAAATAATTACAAAAACTAATAACATGATATTACAATTTAAAACGGACGACAGTGGGACGGCCAAAGGGTTTAAAGTTAATTTTACTGCTATATGTGGCGGTATTATCAATGCTGACAGTGACGGAATAGTCAAATACCACCAATCCGTCAGCCACAACAACATCAGCTGCATCTGGAATATACTTGCTCCGACACTAGATCAAAAAATATCGTTAACAATAACACATATTTCTGTGCCAAATAATAATGATATTACTACAAGCAGAAACTGCCATGGAACTTTTCTTCGTATCTTTGATGGGAATGGTATCAATTCACCATTAATTGAAGAATATTGTGGCCAAACCATTCCTCCAATGATCGTAAGCCAAGGTAGTGCTCTTACTATACAATTCGGTACTTACACCGACAAAATCGTAGGTGTATTTGAAGCACATTATTCTCCTTTGACTAATGCTTGTGGTGGAAGGCTACTCGCAGAAAAGGGCGTAATTACCTCTCCGAATTATCCACGGCCGTACCCTAACGGTCTCGATTGTGAGTGGATTATAAGCACATCACCGGGAAATACTGCTTTCATTTCTATCCGTAACATTGATATAGAAGAATCTGATCGTTGCAATGAAGATTTTCTTGAAATTCGTGAAAATAATGGCGTAGGCCGACTATTGGGAGCTTACTGTGGCAATCAAGTTGCCAATATTAATAACACTGTTGCTTCTAAGATATACATCAATTTCCACACCAATACCCAAACTAGTGCTAACAAAGGTTTCTTAATGTATTACGAATATGTTCATGGCAATCTCATACAAGGGGATAACGGAGTGATTACTTCTCCTTTGTACCCGGTTGAATATCATGGTACAGGTGAATTCACTTGGCGCATATCTACAAGTGACTCTGAAACGATATCAATAGTTGTTGATCGCTTATTAATACCTTCATACAAAGAGACGTCCTACAATAAATTATTGGTATACGATGGCTATGATGAAACTTCACCGCTGTTGGAAGAACTTCACGGAGCGTTAATAGATGATGTGAATACCATGCAAACTTCGTCAAACGTAGCACTAATAGTGTTCCAAGTGGACGAAACAAATTCTGGATCTCTATTCCATATAAGGTGGACGAAGGCTAACATAATCGCGACCGAATCAAACGAAATTAATTGTGGTTCAAATCAGACTGAATTAATTCTACCAGGAAGTTCGACCATTTTCAAATCACCTAATTATCCAACAGCTTATCGAAATAACTTGAATTGCGAATGGGTTTACAAAGCACAACCAGGGAGACACTTAGTCTTATCCTTTATGGATTTTAAACTTGAAGAAACAAACTCTTGCTTTGCAGACTCGGTTTCAATTTACAGTTCTGAAAATTCAATAAACTGGAAACCTGTTAAAGAAAATGTATGTTTATCATCATCAGTGACTGAAGATCAAAATTCTACTACATACATGAAAGTAACTCTAAAATCTGATTCAAGTATTACTAACAAAGGATTTTTAGCGCGCGTAGCATCTAAATGCGGAGGAAGAATTACTGAACTATCAGGGGAGATAAGTATCACATGGCTTGATGTTTATGAAAATATATATGCTTCAAAGATAAAATGTGACTGGATAGTAAAAGTGCGACCTGGCAGGACCATAAAATTGGAGTTCAGTCACTTCAATATTACTAATACAGAAAAATGTGCAACTTATCTTACTTTACGAAATGGCGATTCTATTGAAGCACCTTTGCTGGGTAATGGCAAATATTGCGGTTATGATAACGAAAATAGAGATTCACAAATTACTTCAGGTAATGCCATGTTTATTAGTTACACAACGGACAAGAGACACGACTTTCAAAACTTCGTAATTCGATACGAGGAGAAAAATGTGGAATGCGGATTAACATCGAATTTAACTCCAGATCATAACTGGGAAATGATTTCATCACCAAACTATCCTTCAATGCCGATTCCGTACACAGAGTGTGAATGGGTGTTTAGAGGACCACCTGGAGAAATTTTGAGAATAGATTTTATAGGCAGAATAGATATGCAGAAAGATGAAAATTGTGCTGCAGAGTTTGTAGAAATACGAGATGGCTCTTCGAATGTATCTCCTCTGTTAGGAGGACGTCGTTACTGTACTGAAGCGCCAACCAAAACCATAAAAACCACAAATAATGCTATTTACATCAAATATTCAACACAAATTAACGAACCGAACGATGGATTCAGACTTAACGTTTCAATAGATGTATGTGGTGGCACAATTAAGGCCAGCGCCGGTGAATTATCATCACCAGGATATCCGCATATGCTAGTTCTGAAACCCGGTACAAATTGTAAATGGCGCATTATTGCACCACTAAGACATGTTTACAAAATTAAAGTACAAGACTTAGACCTACCGGAACCCGAGTCCTCATGTGGAATTAACGTTGCAATACAAGAAACCATTCCCGCTAACAACACATTAGTTATACTGAAACAGCTTTGCGCCGATTCAAACGACGAAAAAAATTCATATACAGTGGAATCATTGACTAACGAAGTTACTATTGTGCTGTCAGTTGGCGCTACTAGTCTATGGAACCAGGCCTCTCAGTTTCGAGGCTTTAGAATAACTTTTAATTCTTCGCGACCTTCTTGCGGCGGAGAATTGACAACATCGGAGGGATACCTAACCTCTCCTAGTTATCCCCAAGAGACCTATGTAAGATACTGCACGTGGTCTATCACTGTGCCCAATAAGAAACGTAGAGTTCGATTAGAACTTTTAGACTTTGATACCGAAAAACATAGAATAGGATTATTTAACGACAATCAATATAAGACGCCTATACAAACAATACCTAATGAAAATGAAACATTGTCGACTCATGTTTTTGAATCTAGTGGGAATAAATTAGGAATTTATGTATGGTTAACTCGCTCAGCTTCTTCACATCGTTTTAAAGCTCGATTTAGTTCCGATGATGAAGCAGTATGTGGTGGCGAGCTTAGTGGCAGTACTGGTCAGCTCATAGCACCGAATCTCCAACAATCTTACGCTTGTGAGTGGCACTTTGACGATCAAATACAAGACACAGACGAAACAGCTCTTAACTATAACACAGTATTTATAACAGGCAATGTTAACTCGTCCATTACTAGCAGGCGTTGTCGCTATTTTGATCCTATGTTAATAATTCAAACAACGCTTAATAATGGAAGACTGAAATTCATGCGCAATATATGCGGTAATTCTGATTTCTCGTATAGAATACCCTCAACAGCTTTAGATTTCAGAGCTAGTAAATCCAAAAGTGCTGATTTTGACTTTCACTTGAATTGGAAAATACAGCCATGCGGCGGCACTGTTAACGTCGGAGATAATCCTATCAACATATTAAATTTACCTAATTCTTATAATGATACCTTAGATTGTGCCTGGATTGTAATTGTACCTGTAAACAATAGAATTGAATTGAACATGGAGGGTTCCTTTGACTTGGAGTGTGATGATCAATATGTAAAAATTGCGCCAGGCTTATCATCCGATGCACCCACTATAAGAGACATTTGTAAGGGGAATGCCTTGTCAAGCCCATTAGTTGTACACTTTTTATATTTGTATGTGCAGTATCATTCAAAACCAATGAATATTACGAATTTAAAACTTTACTTAAAAACAGCAACGCACCAATGCGGTGGATATCTCGGACCATACCAACGTGTGTTTGCTTCGCCAAATTATCCTAAAAGTTATAGCCCTAACCAAGAATGTGCTTGGGAAATTCAAGCTGAAGAAGGATACAGAGTGTCTCTGCAGTTCATTGAACGATTTGCAATCGAAGATGAGCCGAAATGTGCTAATGACGCTGTCATTATTTACGACTGGAAGGACGATGACTACACAGAAATCAAGAGAGTTTGTGGAAGACAAGTACCACCCCCAATTAATTCCACTTTTAGTCGTATGAAGGTCGTTTTCCGTACTAATGCTTTCACTAATCTGGTTGGTTTCAAGGCTCAGTGGGTTCCAATCTGTGGAGGAACTTATTTAGCTACTGAAAAAGAGCAATTATTATTGAGTCCAGGGTATCCTTACATATATCCTTCCTCAATTACCTGCAACTATGAAATATCAGCCCCTAACAAAAAAGTTTTCATGAAATTCCTTGAATTTGAATTAGAGGGTAGTTACCCAACATGTAAATTTGATAATGTAACGTTATCTGCTCAAAGTGACTACAACTTTTTAGATCAAACATATTGTGGAAGAGAAACACCTCCTATAGTAAGTAGCTATGAAAAAATATCATTATCTTTCAAAACTGACAAATATTTTCAGAGGAGAGGCTTTAAAATCTCCTACAGCGTTTATACCTGCGGAGGTAAAATAAACGAAAGTAAAGTATTGACTTCAAACTATGGCGATAGATATGATGACAATACTAATTGTACATGGTTTATCGAGGCACCAGCGTCAGAAATAGTGGTACTTAAATTTATTTACATTGATTTAGAAGGCACCAGTGGTTGTTACAATGATTATGTGGCAGTTTACGAAGGTCATGCCCTGGATGAAGATGAACGCCTAGCATTAATGTGCGGTTATGTTAATTCAACAACATTTATTAGAAGCAAAAGCAACAAAGTGGCGTTGGAATTCATAAGTGATATTGGTTTGACATATAGCGGCTTTAAAGTTGAGATTATCTTCAGTTACTCTGAATCAGTCGGTTGCGGTGGACGTATTAATTTGACAAACACGAGTCCGCAGATTTTGAAATCTCCCCTTATAGGCGGCAATGTTGTATACGAAAATAACTTGAATTGCGAGTGGTTTATCGTAAGCCCGCCGGACACTACAATTAAAATAGAGTTTTCGGCATTCCATTTAGCTCCCTGCCATGAGATTAACCAAACTGCGTTAGGTTACACCAAATGTGATTGTGATTTTGTCGAAATTAAAGACGGAATAAATCCCAATAGCTTAAGCGTCGGTACCTACTGTGGTCACTCAATTCCGCCGATTCTAGTTTCTTCTCATAATGCTATGAGCGTTATGTTCTCCACTGACGGAGAACTGACAAGTTCCGGATTTACGGCGACTTTAACTTACCAAAATACAGTGTGTGGCTCTACTGAAATAACTATTAGCCGTACACCCCAACGGTTTGTATCGCCGGTCGACGGCGAAGGCAACGTTCTTCGAGGATTGCATTGTATCTATCGTATTAATTCTGGTCCAAACCCATATAGATTAGTTCGCTTAACTATAACCAAGTTCGACTTACAACCTCCTGTAGCCGATGGAGGTAACACAAACGTATGCACTAGGGACAAATTGATAATATCCGACAGTCAAGTGCCGCAAAATATGACAATAGGGAAAGATTACATTGCACACCATGAAAATGATCGTTTCTTCTCTGAATATTACTACGAAAGCAGATATTCACGACTACCTACTCGAGTCGAAATTTGCGGCCTCAAGGAAACTGTGGATTATTATTTTACTGGAAGTATATCAATCCATTTACTTACATCAACTGAATCAGATGGCAAAACACATAAAGGTGTCGAAATAGAGGCTGTTGTCGTTGGAATATGTGGACGAAACTACACGGACTCCCAAGGAAGGATACAAACCGCATATGGAGCAGTGACCACACCAAAAGAAAATTGCTACACGCTCATCACTGCTCCAGAGAATCACACTATATCGGTGTACTTTATAATGACTGTGACCGAATATTGGGATGACGAATGTTATTTAGACATATTCGATGGCAACACAACGACCGCCCCTCGTCTAACTAGACTGGTAACAGAGTACGATGAAAAGAACTCAATTTTCTCAACGGGCAGGTATTTGTTGTTGCACAATCATCCTCACGGTGACAGTAACGTCATGTATGATTTGAATTATGTAACCACTAATAAAGGGCGCGGCTGCGGAGGGAGGTTAAGTAATGTGTTCGGTAGTGTCACGAGTCCCATGCATCCAAAAATATACAGACAGCAGAACACGTGCGAGTGGGAGTTGGAAACTCCTAAGAGCAGTCGATTACGGTTGCACTTCACTGAGTTCGACATGGGGATAATGTGCGAGCAGAATTATTTGCAGCTGGTCGACAGTAAGGGCGCGGTCATATCCACCTTCTGTTCCGAGATGCCAGCCGACTACTCGAGCGCTGACAACTACGTTAAAATAGTATTTGTCACTTCAGTTAATAATGGCGGCAAGGGTTGGGTGGCAGAGTTCGCGGCTGTAATTTAGGGTGTTAGGTATGGTATGACGGAAAATAATTCAATTGATGATTTTACAATTATGATAATAAGTACTTCTCATAGCAATTATTATGGTGTGTTCAAAAATGTAATGTTGCAAATAATTATACTTACCTGCTTAGATTTAATATTTTCAACATTGCCTATTTGTATAAACAAAACTGGTCGTGCGTGTGGTTCATATTATTTGCTATATTATTAACGCTGAGAGCATCAATACTCAGTAAGGTATTATTATTTTTTGTATGCTGTTTGTGTATAAACAAACATGGGCACCGCCAGTTGTTTCATGTGAAGCCTCCGTCAATAATATATGTGCCTATTGTATAATGTAGTCGTATAAAATGTTAAATAGAATTAGGTGAAAAGCATTTTTCTGCAACACTGAAGCTTCTTATTCGTAAACTGAAGCGAATTATACACTTATTATTATTGTAACCGAAGATTGTTTTCAGAGACATTATGTAATGACGCGTATTTAACAGATTGTTCGCTTCATGAATAACGACATTTTAATATTAAAGATCGATGGATAACTTATTTATTTTGTTTTTTTTTTATATACCTTTAGACAATTAGGAATACAATCAGATATATTGTTGAACGACTTGAAAGCAATATTCTATAAGCCCGTTGATTGAGACTGGGGCATCTCAAACATAGTTTGAGTTAACTATAGTAATCTTCCTCGTAACGATTGATTTCTCTGCGCTTACTCAAATTGTATGAGGGTGATATGAAATTTAAGCGATATAGCTAGCGTTTTCGTTTCATTATTTTAAATATGCGTTTATTTGCGTAAATGTCGTAATCCGCAATTTGATTTAGTCTGGAAGCTGATTTCAAAACAACAAAAAAAATCGCTATGAAGAAGAAGAAATAATTTAAACTGTATATAACCCTTGTATAAGGCCCTAAATGCCAAATTGAAAAAAACCATTAGTGTTGAAAATGCAGTGGGTGAATGAAAATTAAAATTCCAACCACCTCCTGCCATTAACAGTAATTGCTATGTACATAACCGAGCGATATTAATGTTACAATGGCAAACATTAATTATTTATTCATTGGGAAAACTGCTGGCATTGCGGCGGCGGGCGGCGCCGCTTGTTTACGAAACAGACAAAAAATACACCTTTTGCGAATGTGTTTGATGTTGTCAATACCTCCTAATTGCTTTTGTTTAACAGGCATCGATATAAAGATTATAAATAAAATATGGAAAGCTCTTTGGCATGGATGATTATGGGTCCTTTCAAGAGTCCTTTTCAATCCGATTTCAGAAATTATAAATGGACGCCAAAAATATAACTCCTTAATCATCCATACGGCTCCTCATAATACGGCTAAAATATAACTCCTTAATCATCCATACGGCTCCTCATAATACGGCTAAAATATAACTCCTTAATCATCCATACGGCTCCTCATAATACGGCTAAAATATAACTCCTTAATCATCCATACGGCTCCTCATAATACGGCTAAAATATAACTCCTTAATCATCCATACGGCTCCTCATAATACGGCTAAAATATAACTCCTTAATCATCCATACGGCTCCTCATAATACGGCTAAAATATAACTCCTTAATCATCCATACGGCTCCTCATAATACGGCTAAAATATAACTCCTTAATCATCCATACGGCTCCTCATAATACGGCTAAAATCAATTTTCGTAGACATAACCATCTCTATAAGAAATTAAACTCGCTTCATATCTTAGTCACAGTTTAATTAGTAGCATACCATCCGTCGACCGAACGTAGCAACTCGACCTACTGCAATAACACTGTTCTGTACACGATATCTGGGACTGTTCCATTTTTGTCTCCACAGAATAGGTTTGGTGCAGTTTGTCGAGTTCCTATAATCCCACTGAGGAAAATATAGAATGAAAAAAATTAAGTGTTACTGGCTATCAATAATACTCAACCATTAATTATCACTAGTTGCTTTTTCCAAGTTCAGCATTAATTGAACAGAATTTTAAAATCGGTGTTAACTTTAAATTGGTTTGTTGAAAATAATGTTTTGGTTGCATTTTTATGCGTTCAAAACGAATGTAACACAAAACATTATAATTATATGAGTCATAGTTCTGGGTTCTAAAACTAAATCGAGTTAATCTAACTGTACCACAGTTAAAATTAATGAGATGCAGTATACCTAACTAAGTAATAAGTTAACTGCGACCCAGTTTAAACTTGCCGCACGTGACTCCGCGCTTAGTCATTTACAGATGTAGTTGATGTGACTAATTAATTACATAACTAACCGGATCTTTGAGAACAATAGTTTTGTTAACTAGTTTCTGTACCGATTTTCTTCAGCCAATTCTTGAGGGAGGAGCCTTAAACATGCAAAGCACACAACTATATAAGTACTTATGCACTCTCGTGAAAAATTATAAGCATGTGTATGCACACACACATAAAAAAGCCTACACACAATCATTCGTTTTCTATAACGCTTAGTGTCAATGCCCACAAGTCCTTAGCCGAGGGCTACGCCTTGGGAAGCCCAGTCCAGGTGAATCAGTCCGCGACCAGGATTTAATTGTGAATAGCTATGTAATGTAATTATTGAAGTGTGATGCAATTACCTCTTATACCATTGTAGCTTCATTTATTCTTTATCAATCCTTGGAGCAGATAGTTGTACGATGATTCCCAACCATTTCCGAACTGCTAGTAGGTACGTTTGACTATCAATAAGGCTATACTTTGTGACTTTTGTTATTTAGAGGAGCAGTGGAACCTTGTAAATCGCTGTTGTATTTGTGAGAATGCACGATTTCGATCAGGCGGGGCTTTAACTCGTATAATAGTGTGCTGACATCAAATAATAAAAGAAGAGGAACACATCCAACGGGTGACCTTCTTCCGAATAGCCGCTGACCCATGGGATCGGCATTTTGCGTAGGTACACCACTTTATTACCCTTCTCGTGTCCCTTTGGAGCTGGTGCAAGTTAAAGATGGTCTGTCAGTAAGTTCAGAAGCATGTGGTTTTTACGTACCATCGGGAACATTTCGGCTTAGACAGATTAAGGTGATTTTCGCGTGGCAATCCATAGATCTAGCACTAAGGCTCGCTACGGCCGACGCTGCAAACTGTATATGCCGAGTCCGCAAGGCCAGATACGTGGCTAATCAATATTTTGGTTTAGTGCTCTTCGTCCGCTTGCTCGCTTACCTTACAGCTTAGTACCTAGAGTGAAATAAGAATTTATTATTGGTAAAGCGTGCTGCACAGCTGAGGGCTGGGTTTATTGGGGCGGCAGTTCAGAGCTGCTGGCCGTTATGGAACCCCATGGCTGTAATTTTTTTACGGTACTATCGATGCGCATTACAACGTAGAATGATATCCCTTGAGGTTTGATGCTTTTTCAATAAAGCTTGAGGTAGCTAAGATACTTACAGGATTGTATCTAGGTACATATTATATTCTTTAAGTATCTGCACACTTTGTAGACAGACGCGGCAAACTACGGCAGACTACCATCTAGTATAGTTTGCCAAAATATAGATAGTTTATTCTGTAATCCTAAACATTGCAACGGTTTGACTATCATCGTATACACAAAATCGCAAGTGTTGATTGCCCATCCCCATTATGGTAAACGAAAACATCGCGCATTTAAATGAAAACGTTACTATTATATCGGGTAACCTGCACAAGCGCATTTTGACGAAGAGTCCAAGCAATGGGACTAAGAAGGAAAACTCCGTAGGAGTTAAACTATGTTCAGACACTAATGAACAACCAATCATGACTGATAGATTTTCGTGCCCACACTTCTTTAGTTAAAGGCAAGGCGACGTCGCGACGCCCACTCACGTCATAACCAGTGAACTAGCGGCGTGTGTTGTTACTAAAATCGAGAGACGCATAGCTCTATTCATTAATTCCCGTCAGAACATGTCCCAGATATGATGTAACGCCAACACTGTATGTATAGAGTAAAGTTTGGAACAATGGGTGTAACTGGGCACGCCCCCAGTCAATTTTATGGGACATATAAGACTATATCGACTACTTCACATGACACGCAGTGAATTACTATAATAACTGTCTGATGTTGATGTAGAGACAGGTGGCAACAGTAGGTAATAAATAAACGCTAATCCCCAAATTTATAGACGTTCTATAACTTTGTTAAAATGTTATATAGTACTGCGCGCTAATTTTGCTTTGCACAGTACTATATGATGTTTGATAAAGTTATAAACCGTCTATAAATTCGGGGGTACATAATTTATCTTATTATAATAACACTTGTTGCCCGCGACTTCGTCGGCGTAGAAGAGTAGAAAATTATCTTCATGCACAGAATAACATTTAGCAACTCAGGGGTCGAATTTCCAAAAATCCTATCTTAGTGAGCACCGGGGTCTCATGGTTTGGGAGATTTTGTGATGAGTGTGTCAGTCAGTCAGTGGATTTCGCTTATACATATATAGATAAATTACCTACTGTTGTCATGTTATTATAATAGTCATAAATTAAATTACTGGCTGTTGTTACCTGCCTCTACATCAACACCAATTAAATGTCCCCTCACTCCTGCTAACTTGCGAAGGCCAAATTAAATGTACCTCTTTGCGCCCAGTGGAGACATTACCTACCCAAACTTTGCCAATTATAAAAGTTGAAAGTGTATTTTTTGTCCGATAACTGGACGAAGCAGAGTGGAAACTTTATCATTATGATACAAAGGAAGTTTAATCTACCGCCTTGAGGGAAGGATGCACATAATGGGTTTTATATATTATCCTAAGCAGAGGGAAATAAAGCATTTTCAGCTGTAAATCATCCGCGATGGGAACCTACCGAGAAGGTGCAAGCTCTGTGTTAATTTGTTTGGCGCGAGTTTCGGATAAATAACGATGCTGGGCTGCGATGCTGGGCTGGGCTGCTGGGCTATTTTTGTCGGTTATACAGAGTAATATGTATTTTATAGGTTCCAGTTCTGTGTATCGAGTGCATTTCTAGATAATATTTAGGTAAGTACTTATCCAGAACTCGTTAGACGCACATTATTCTGACTACAAAACAAACATTTGAGTACCTAAATACGTGTTTGCTCTGACCTGAATTCTCGTAGCACCCTACAGTAAAACTTTCTCATATACCTGCAATTTTAATTTGAGCACACTCTAAATGTATTTCAGTTTATTCGCGTTTCTATTCACTTTTTTATGCTTGACTCGCGCGCGGAGCGTGGCCGGCTAATTACTTGCCCAGTAACAGTCCGGCAGCGAGCTGACGAAACTAAAGCAGCGCAGTAGTGAGACAGAAGTATAAGTCCTGTATCTGGTATCCTGCATGGCATCGTCTATCCATCCATCAGCCTAAAGTTGTAGACTGCTGGACATAGGTCTACCCAATGGCAATTAGCTTCTACATGTCTTACCTCAAGTCATCGATATTCACATTAGAAGTCTTTTTATAGTTCTATGATCAGACGATTGACAATGTGCATATTTCGTTTTTGAAGGATTCTATCCAATTGGGACACCTGGGACACACATACATCGGTTTTTGGGGTATAATTTCTGATTCTGACTATCGTTCATTCGTAAAAGCTAGTGACCAGCACTCGCGTGGGAGTATTGAGGCCACCCGAAGGCCTCTCAAAGTGCTTAACAACTGTAATAGCCAATGCCGATTGCTTAATGTGCCCTCCGGAATAAGAAAAGGATTTAGTATTAAAGCCACTTGCTGGTGGGCACCCATCTATGTGATTTCCGTCAACCATGTAGTATGTTTTTTTTTTGAGAACCCATTGCTTCATTGCCCGGATTTTATCGCACGACATTTAGATCATAATTCGGAGCCATTCCTCCTGGGCTGCCAAGGCCCTAATTCTACTTCTGAATATGCACCGGTATGATGGTATAAACTGCAGTGTATTCTAGCCGCCACCAGCGGTCGTTTTCAAACAACAAATAGAACGCTGCCGCGCCGTGGGCCTGCACTTACATTGGGTCAGTTTATTTTGAAATAGCATCTCATTATACTGCATAAACTGCGTCTTGCCAGCACCATATCTTACCTTGGGTGTGAACGAAAACATTCTAACTTGACAAATTTACATGAAGATGCGTTCCGATCTCGTTGTAGAGTTAAAAAATATATAAATTGACATTTTGTAAGTGCCCGCGTAGGCCTATACGAAATAAATGATTTGACTTTGACACGCTCGCGACGGTATTTTCATAAATTCAGGTATCTGCTTTTTATCTTAAGCAAGGTTAAGACACTGTTCATATGTCATGCTACATCCGCAATATTGCCGGTTTTTCCTTGCAGCAAATATTTCTGGCTATTTTATCTCAAATCGTGTTTCATTCGCTATTTTAACTATTTTCTCGAAATAATACTTGCTATTGTTGTAGTTACTGCGCTACGAATCGTATGAATTAGGCGAGGATTTCAATTCGCTTTCATGTCAATAACAGATGTTCGCGGCAAAATTGCGGAAGTCGCGGCTCGGGTACCTATTATTTCGTCAAAGGATGTTCCTATTCGAACCCTACATGCCTATGGCGAATGGATGTAAAACATTTAAAAACTACTGTTGTATTTTAATCTTAGAGCATGAGATAAATTGGCACCGTAATTGGGCATACACCTTTCATACGAACCGAAAAAATGTATTATATTTTCAACTGAAATAATAAAGTAAACCGGACACAAAATAATTGGCCGTCAAATGCAGCAGATGAAATATGGTGGAGTAAATTTTATGAGAATAAAATGTGTAAGCAGAGGGCCAATCTGCGGCCAAACCGCATCGCTGAGTGGCGCTTCGAGTTCGTTACCGACTGCTGTGCAGGGAGATAAAGCTCAAGCTAGAAGTGCTATTCTGGATTGCAATCTAAAGATAGGGTTATACATAGGACCTTATTTATAAATTGCCCTTACCTTTGAGATCGAATCGATATCATTGTACTAGAAAGCAGCATATCCAGCGTGCACTCAAATTCGCTCTCAGATTTCGGGTTGGTGTATTAAGTATGGGTCTAGTTCTGCAATTACATATCAATGTGGGCTACTTTCCCACTTTTCCATTATCCATTCCTCAACACACATACATTATTAAATATAACACAAATATCATATAAAACATACATAATACACAATTTTATTATGGGGTCGAGTCACCTTCGTCCGTAGGAGAATTAAGTACCCTCGAGATACCCTACACGTGACCCTGGGTGGTGCCAACCAGGTGACAACTCTACTGGTGGTAGGCTTCGGCCGTGGCTAGTCACCACCCACTGAACAAAGCTATGTCGCCAAGCGGCCTAGCCGTGTTCCGGCATGATGTTCGGTGTTGCCATTAATGGATGGCGGGTCAGATCAGTTGCGCTGCATGTGCCTAGTGAATGTAGCGTCTCTATCTACTGCCGCCTTCCTAACTAGGCAAGTATGCTCCATCGTAGATCTCATCGTCACTTACCATCAGGTGAGATCGAGATCAAATACTTGCCTATAATGTAATTAAAAAAAAAATGTCCGGTTCCATGCCAATCGCACAGGCCGTGAAGTGGAAGCGGCACTTGGGAACAACCGCCTATTATTCCCGGTGTGACGTGGGACGACCTGCGCACACGCAGCCCCTACCCTGAAGCGCCAATCAGAATTCGTATCCGACGCCGTTCGCACGATCCTAAACCTCGCATATTTTGCTTACGCCTACTCTCTATACTGTTTTAATTACTTAGTACTTTTCTATCTACTAGTTCTCCATAGACTAACACTTCCATCACGTGTTAGTCTATGGTCCCTCAGTGTCAAGTGCACGGCACACGGCGGCCTTCCATCTGCGGTCATTGGTTGATTGCAAACCCTTTAACTGTTGCTAAATGCATTTCATTTTCTGTACACAAACAGGCATGATGGTGTTTTGTTTTAATAATGAACAACAATTGTGGTGCAGCGTAACCGAGCATTAGGAACGGTTAGTTGGCTTTCCACCTCCTTTAACCTGTCTCGTGCAGGTATCCCAATTAAGTGCAATTCGAACCGTCTACTCGAGTCCCTTTGTACTGACTCCATCGAGTACACTGTTTATTGTCTGTACACACAAGTTTATATTTACATACCCACAGCCTTTGATGCTATAACAGCCCTTAATAGCGGCGATTTATGATATGTTGACTGATTACAAAAAAGTACTCATAGACGTAGAAACCTACTCAAATGAGGATATTCGGAGGCTCCATTCGTGAACCCCATATTACAGCCATAGGTAGATACAGCTGTAAGAATACTAGTCGATAAGTTTAGCTGCTGTGGGTTCTTAAGTCGCAACTTAAGCTTTACACGACAGTGGGCATTACAGTCTGACAGCGCGATGAATTGATGACAGAAACTGGCTGTCTATTTGTCCATGTCTTAGGGCGTCACCTTTATCCAAAAGGATTCAGCAAATTGACTAAGGATAACTAGCTACCTCTACTTCTTTTTGGAATGCAATTATATGATTCTGATTGAATCAATATTTCATTGTAAATAGGTAATATAACTTTCTTTTGTACGACTATGGCATATCACAGTTAAACTGTGATTATATTTTAGAGCATTGGTGTACCTACTACCTACTCACCTGTGTTTAGTAAAATTTCTGATTCTTTTCCAATTTTATTGGTTCGGAAACATTGCTAATCGTGCCGCATACGCACAGTTTGAGCGCCAGTGTAACTTCCACTCAATCTGCATAATCTTAGAGTCGAAACCCAGGTAAGATACTCTCTGTGTGTTTAAAGATGTTGTATTGCTACCGGCGCGTCTACCAATCTCAAGTTTTTAAGGCTGCGATATGAAACCTCCGCGGGTGGAATCTCAAGCGCCGCGTGGCGGCTCGCTGCGAGCGCAGGCACGTTCGCGCGAGTTGCCAACTTCGCGACGTGGGCGCTACGTGCCCGCCGCACGGAGAATAATAACTTTGTTTCATAACTGATAGCGTTTAATCCATCGCCGTCTCCAGCTTACGGTAACAGTAGTGGTCCTTGAAATGTATGAGATGTCTGTTTTTAATTGGGTAGATAACTTATGTACTGTATTTATAATATTTGGTACGTGTATTGCTAGCTTTTAGGATACATGAGACAACTACATGCGAAAGAAAAGGTACACCGGACTAAGCTTTATTTTGTTATTTCATACTATCTGTTACGGCAGACGTTGACACTTTCAGGTTTTCCCGTATTTTCCGATTTTCTGGTCTACTTTTGCAATTCTTTTTTTACCTACAAACCTGATTCGGACTATTACGAACATTAAAAAATTGCCAAATCGGGTCAGCCGTACTCAAATGATGCGCTAACTATCGAACGTCACTTTATTTTAATTATAAGTATTTTCTTTTTTTCTTATCTTATCTTTACTCACCCCTATACTTTGTTCTTTGCGAATGAATCTGACTCAACATTTTATTTCAGCAACAAAATAATCACATGAAGCATGTAATTATTAGTCTAAGGAACGGACGAGCCATTAACACATAATAATAACGAATAGAAACGGTGTAACCGAATTGTAGCAGATATTCTCGACAAAATTGTAGAAAACCGACCCCTGTGAGGGACCCTAAATATTATCTCCACAATTTATATTCGAGTTCCTATTAATGTTTACCTACTAGTTTATTAAGGGTCGAAGAGAATTATCCGGCCCTCGTGCACACCGACACCCGACTTGGTGAAAATACATTTTTTCTTATAAGTCCGTGAGAAACAAAATTATATTAGGTATCAACTTAATTTATAAATCGGCGCATACCCTAGTTTTATTTTATGATCTCATTCAATACATAAATCTATGAACTACTTTAATATTCTATTTAATTTTTGAAGGGGATTGGATTGGATTCATTTTATAGTTTTTTACCTTTTTGTATTAAAATAAGGGCGATTTTATCCTTGTTAATAGAATAGAAATCGTATTAATAAAAGAATTTTGACAAGTTTCAGTTACAAACTGCTTTCAAAAGCAAAGGTCAACAGTCAGACGGTCAGAGGTTACCAATTAAAAATATTATTTTTAAGTCGAATTGTAATAACTTTGTCATGCAAATTAATGAAAATACATTTCTACGAGATGAAGTCCACATTTCACTTTGATCCTATGATAATAATGTTTTAATGAGGTTGAGTGTAATGTTGTCATCGCGTGCTGCAACTTACTGGCAACTTAAATAGGTTTTAAATACTTTTTAAAATGAATGCTTTCAGTTTAAAATGCATGAAAAAATCTTAATTTTATTTATATCTATGCGTAGAAATAATTATCCATTTATATATTATCTACCCAAGGATCGGGAATTTCCTCGCTCAGCGAGTAGCTTTGGCTATTCAGCGAGGAAAGCGACCAGCATTTTGGATACGCTACCGCATGGGCCAAATTTTTATGCTTTTTGTAAATATTAAGAACGTAAGCTATTTTTTAAATTTTTATTTGCACTGTAAATAAATCTACAAAAATAAATCATTTATGTTATAAAAAACCACTTTTTATTACTTATAATTAATAATTAATTTATCGAATGAAAACCTTTGGAATTGATGTTACGGCCGAACACAAATTACACATATCAAGATAGCGTTAGCAAAACCACTAACATTCACTCCCGAACCAAAATACGGCACACAAAGGCTGTTACAAAGTATTCGTTCATTCAGTTACCGAACTCAGCCGGTAACCGCGTAACGTACACCGCGCCCGAAATCCAACTCGTAACTTGTTTACAAACAGCTCCCAAAGCGTTGCTATTGCCAGGATAAATAGGTAACGAATAGTCCTTACGGAGTCGAACTGGAGTGGTGCTGTAAAGTTTCAGTAAAATGGTATAGTGTTAGGGTCAACGCTGTACAATGGAAAAGCGCAGCATATGTTCGAGGAAGACTTGATACTGAATAGCTATATAGCTATTTTGTAATATAAGTGCGACGTAATAGCTACCTACGTACAATAATAATTGTAAAATATTAGCATGCTGTCCTGTAATGTGGTAAATATACCATGCGTCCTGGGGTGGAAATTATAGACTTCTTGAGGTTTATATAATCATAATTTAATTAAATACTCAGAACACTTTTTAGAAGCGAGAAAGAGAGCGAAGAGAAGCGAGAAACCATAGAGAACATGTGGTGTGAGTTTGGCGGGACACGTTTACACTGACGTAACGTTACGTAAATAGATTGTGTTAGAGTGACTCCAACACAATTTATAAGATTACGCTACAGTGTAACCGTCGGCTTGTTAACTCAACGTAGTCACGTATCCGGTTGAATGTGGTCTTCTAGACCCGCGTAATGAGGAATATTATCACCTCCGCGCGCGTGCCCGCCGCGCCCCGCGCCCTTCGCAGCCTCTGCCCTCAATTAACGAGTTTTTTCTATGTCTGGTACCTGAGGTTTTGGGGTTCTGCCCCAAATTTCCTGACCTTTCTTAATTTTTGTTTTGAGAATAAATTTCGGGAGTAAATATGTTTGTTTAGAGAAAACTAGAAACCTATTAGCTGTCGCTTTTCAAACATACTTACTGCCATTCTGCTCACATTCACCTGATGACAGCCGAAGTCATCAGCTCAACTAGTATAATTTAAGGGTGATATTAGATACATTATTATAATATTACAAGATAGATCTCTCTCTCTCTCTCTCTCTCTCTCTCTCTCTCTCTCTCTCTCTCTCTCTCTTTGTCTGTACTTACCTAGTACAAAGGCGTTTCCTTCCATTTTACATTTCCATCACATCGAGCACTTAAACCAGCAGACTACACATTTCTAACACTACTACGCCGTAGCCCGTAGCATCGCTACGTGTCACCTCGCCCTACGCTCATATTGCGTAGAACGTAGCACTAACTATGATGACCTGCGCGCGTGACAAAGGCAAGGGAATACTCAGACCTTTATTAACTAGGTATAACGAAATTCCTAAAAATACCGGTCTTTACTCAAGTAACTCCAGTAATCCTCTTACAATTCGACAGCTGGGCAAACAGAAATCTTTAACCTCGTGACACTTCGGTTGGGTGCAGGCTAAGCGCAATTAATGTCGAGTTGGCGTAATCCGACCGAGAACGGCATAAGTTAGCGTTACGCGAAATGTTAATAGGGTGGCCACTTCGCTCGATTTTTAAGATGATCTTTTGATCGCGGAGATACATACATACATATACTCACGCCTGTATCCCATGGGGGTAGGCAGAGACCACTGATTGCCATATGCTACGATCCTGGCATACCATTTTCGCTTCATCCAAATTCATACATCATTTTTTTTCATCATCGCGGAGATCTTCTTATTACTCACGTTTTTTCTCTTATTTATAAGATTATAAGTTCAAGTTCGATGGATCCAAATATCAGTCTCTAAGTTCAAAAGTATACCGAGATCTGTACTTCAAGCTCAATCCTTTTTACGTAGCGTTTCGGTGCGTAAGCGTCGTCCATCCCCCTCACACCATAGATTTTATTAATTAATATGACAGTGACAGCTTGTTTTGTCGATGACGTAACGATTACATTGGGAGTTCCTGCTTACCCTACTTATCAATAAACATGACTGAAATTAGCATAGCCGTTCCTTTAGTTGCCAAAAAACGCGATATTTTATTTGGTTTTCTATTTAGGTCTCTACTATCAAGTAATGAAAAGAATCCCGGGAAAATAGAACGCTTGGAACCAGTGTTATAGGACAATGTACCCAACACAACGGGCACAGTGCGAGCAATATGTTGATTTGATAATCCGCGCGGATTGTATGCAAATTGACGACCGAATGGCCGGATTAATTTCATTGACTTTGTTGGGACGAAGCCACTCAGATTTAAACACGGTAGATATATTTTTTAAATATCCCATTAGGACTTTGAATTTGGAAAAAAAATATCAACTATTTACAGGGATTTACAGGGATGTTCTCTTTAATTACCTAATAATAAATCTAAGTAAATTTAAGACATAGGTAATCGTGAAAGTATGATAACATTTAAAGAAATATTATAGCATATAATAAGTCGAGAAAACTCCACTCAAACGGCAAACAAAACACCTCGGCTCTCATAATAAGTGCCGTTAAAACGAGCACATAACAGCGCGAACACATCACCGCGCGATAATATCGTCATAGGGCTGGTGTTAACAAATTTATTACTTCAAACAACGAGCCGAGGGGCACTTACGACATATAACATGGAAGAGAACAGAAAATGGGTTCATAGAGAATAATAATGTAGGTATGTATTTCTTGGTCAGTCGGTAAAGTGGGTATTGATACACCGCTTAGTAGGTGACGTTCTTAACCGATGTCCACTATATCCATTGATCGATACAAAGTAGAAACTTATATTTTCGAAGATGTTACGGTATGCAACAACAATAATTAGACAACGACCTGAGATGTTTCATCCTGACGGATTCAAGGTCTCTGATCTTATTCAGGTTAATCATGTACAAAATCATTTTGAAAACTCTTTTATTACTGACTTTGAACTGCAAGATATTGTTTAAGTCAGTTGCTATCAATATTTACAAATCTCGCTGACTGAACATTTACAAAGGTGCCTTTATTACACTAACAAAATGCCGTACCAAAATGCATCGAACAAGAACACCAAACAAAACTAATAAAGTACGTTATAGAGTAAACACATTTTAAAACTATGTTAGTTTTAGTCGGAGCTGACAGGAGCCGGGACTGAATCTAAATGAGCTAAAGTTAGCCGCAAGCTCCCCGAATGCGATGTTAACACTGACAGTTCCCGATGTCACGGGACTGTAAAACCATAGTTTCAGTAGCGATAGAGGCTATATTTCCGTAAACTATAACTTCATGGAGGCACAACGGGTAACTCATTTTTGGACAAGCATCATTATCCTCGGCGGTGTTCAAAAATCATTGGATGTCATTACGTCCAATGATTTTTGAACACCGCCGAGAAAGAAAATAGTACATACATATTGATTTCTTATATTTAGGCAAACACTACACATAGAAATAAAACTAATTTTAAGGATTAACTAGGAGTTGTTATCAAAACTGATAAACCACTTCCATGGCCGACTTTACCAAGTGCGCGGTGAAACGGTTCTGGGTCTCTCACAGAGTAAAATCAAACACTGTTTACACATATAGTTCATAAATAAACGTGATCGTCATGGCCTACTTGTAAACCCCTCTAATTATTGTACACAATTTTTGTTACATCTTGTATAAATATGAAACTGTTTATATGAACAAGCGTTTTGATTGTTACTTCAAAAACGGACCGAATACTAAGTGGCCCAGTTTGAAAACGTTATATAGAGCAGCCATCTCCACAGTTCACGACAGTACCTACTTTAGTCTTACATGATTTATGGCGTGTAGACCATCGCTTTATCTCACAAGATTACGAGCAGTTTATATTTAGAGAAGTACGTAACACGACATGTGTTCGGCGAGATCATCTTGTGAAACAAATGAGCATAGTTGATGTAAAGTTTGCGGCGACACTCTATTTACTTGTGGGTGTTTCGAGATGATTATGTACCTAAACGAGCGTCTTGCAAACCTCAGGGTTGCTAACAATTAATACATTAACTAAAGACACTCACAAGTAGGTCATACATAAACACAAGTAACACTATGAACTAATAAGAAACTAAGATTCGAGCTCCCAAAGATTATACAACCCATCCAATTTATTTAAACGAGTGCGGTGACCCGCCGAATATACGGCCCTTTGCCCAGTGCTGGGCTTAATGTAAACTTGGCAAGGCCCTCACGCGGCTTATTGCCCATTAAACTGCATGCATGTTGTAAGGGATGGTAAAGATGTTGCTGAACTACTAAAGGCAAGCGAAAGCGACGTGGTTGGTGGTCGAAAAAAAAACATATTTTCAAAATTAGTTTTTACTGTTTATTTTTTCTTCCGTTAACTTATTAACTTGATTTCGGCTTTTTCATAAAGTATTACATATGTTGAATCCATTAAATAGGCAAACGTTGACTTGAAGGATTTATAAATCGTATTCAAACAAGGTACCAATTTAAAATTATCTGGTTTCATGAAAAATAATCTGTGTTATAGCCAGCTAGGCATGTGATGTAACCTTTATGCGTTGCTACATAAATTCCCAGTTTATTGTAAAGTTTGTGTGGCCCAAGTCTTCGTTAATGCGGGGCTAAAGGTAAGAAAATCACCAAACTTGTTGATGATCCTCGTAAACCGCCGGAAATAAGATTGTCAAAACATTAAAACGATTATTCTGTAAAGCTTAGGGTGTCTTTTATTTAAATGTCTACCGCTCTCAAAAAATGCTGGTGAATAATACATTTTGGCCGAATCGTCTTTTCTTATTTTAATTTATTTAGGTATATTCATAGAATAGTGTAGCCCTTGTGTTTGCCCGTTATATTTTTGAGATTCCACTACTAAAGTATTTAACCAATTTAATATTTGAGAGACGTCGTCTTCTCAGATGAGAATTAATTTATCGGATTTTCATACAATCTGCTCAACCTTCCTATTGTCTGTACCTACTTAGTATTGTATGACAATTAATAATGACCAGCTGTCCCGGCAGATGGTGCCCTGTCAAAAAAGCACTTTCGTTGTTCCCGATTTCCCAATTTTCCGGACAACTTTTTAATTTTTTCTTTCGCTACAAACCTGATTCTGAGTACTACGAAGATTTAAAAAAGTAATAAGTCAAATCGGGTCGGCCGTTCTCATGTGATGCGCTATCAAAGAAACAGGTGCTTTTTTATGTAGAATGATTTCTTTATCAAACACACCGCAACAATAAATGAAAATCATCCAACCAAGTGTTACAATAAATAAATGAGCTCATTTCACGCAACCCATCCCCACCGAGCCGATCGTACCGGTTCGGTAATCACTGCCCTAACTAATTATCGATTGTTGGTTTAATATCGATATTACACCACTGTATCACAACTCTATCTGCTGTGTACATCTACAAACATTGGCAGTGAGAGCATATTGAGGGCGAGGCAGTGCGGGCGTTTGCGTCGGGCGAACGCTCGCATTTGCCTATTTGCCTCGCGGGGCTGCGGGGGCGTCTGGACACAGCCATCCCTAGGAACTTCAAATAACGTTGTACTAGATAGGCAGTAAAGAAAAACATAGAGACTGTTTATTCCTAGAGACAAGACACACTCAGTCAGAAATATACCAATATATATGGAACGCATGCAAAAAAAACCAGTAATACTTTCTGTACATAATACTGAAATGACCTGTAAATAATTTATCGGTGGATAATATATGTCTCCAATATAGATCCGGGATCATTTATACCGAAGATAAAATGTACATTCATGTCATGAACATATTACTATTAGTGTAAAATACGACATAGTAAAAATAGTACTATAGACATAAATAGTATTATTGTTTTAAATCTTGCAACTCCCGTTGGTACTATCATAACATCTACACTATCTAGGAGACATATATTACACATTACATAGGTCATAAACGTTATTATTACTTTGTAAACTAGCTTGGGTTACTATTCAAATTTGGAAAATGATAGAAACATGATTAACTCCGAACGAGCAGACCCCTACCACTGGCACGGTAATTACTGTTCAAATTACCGATCGTATGGTAATTATTCGACATTACTACACCGCATGTAGAGAAACGGCCACACGCCAAACACATTATTGGCTTAATTATAAGAACAATTAAGGTAAGCATTTCTGTGTTTAGTTTTAGTATTAAATGTAGCACTGAAGGGTAAAAGCCCTTCCTCCCGCCATTAAATAATGGAAATCTTGTTTTATTATATTCTACTGCATTGACCTAGTTTGAGATGATGAATCTGTAAATCACAGAATATTATTTTGTACATATTATGGAGTCACGAAGTGCCAACAATCAGCTGATGTCTATACAACTATCTTATAATATATATTCTCTGCCCAATGAAGGGCAATAATAATGCCACTATTTGCCAAACGTCATTACTAAGGAAGTGTACATCCGACAATTTGTGACCCCAATAAACATCTAGAGGGCATAATCATGTGTCTGGAGTTGTACTGAAAGCTTCCTATCAAATAACCTTTATTTTATTTCATAACATCGATGTAGGGTGATCACATTACTAAAAGCCCCGTTAGCCGCGCTTAATACTATACACAGGCTCACGTTATTTTCAATGTACCTAATGGTCAACGGTGAGGGTATAACATATCGCGATAGGAACATCCATTGACGGCTATACATCTGTAATAAAAAAAAAAAATCTCTCCGCTATAGGACGAAATACGAAATCGGTTCCATTAATTTCATAACACGCTCAAGGCAGATGAATCATGATATCTAATCAAGGTACTACCGGTCCACCGTCAAGGAACGCCATCAAAGGGCTCGTAATAATTAAGGAAGCTGTAATTAATGGAACTTAATCATCATGAATCTTTCAGCCATATTTCGAGTAGATACTTGGCGGGACAACAAAACGGGTTACACAGAGTTGAATTAAGTTGGTCATTATGGACTTCTCTGCATAACTGTTAATTATTTGGATTAAGTAAATTGAACTGTATTTTAGTATATTTAAGGTGATTGTGAAGTTGGTCAAAGACTAGTCTTAGAAATAATACACGAAGATTCGACCACATTTTTCATTTTCCATATCAAGAGTAGGTATACGAGTTTTTTTAATTGATGAGTTTTTAGGGCAAGTATACACAAGCAAATGTATTTAAAGTCCATTAAGCTGACTTATTTTGATGAAGTAGATTTTAAAAATTATTAATATAATAATATTTCGTTCAAAGTATTGAACTCCGATCATCCTCCACAACTTTCCTTAATAACAGGAAAACTCAACACAATGCCGTGACATTCTTGCTGCCCTATCCGATACATATCTGCCAGATAACAAAGGCCCTCATACATACATCGAGGCTGTTACTTCCTTATATACACCAGCTCCGTTTTGTGGTATTCTCGTAAAAAATGAATAAATATTTTTCTCATTCATGTAATAATTCTGTCGACCATTTGGACTTTCACTTTTGAAATCAATGCAGGCTTGCTGTCTGTTAGTGATAGTTTGATAACTAAGAGTAGGGTGAAGAAAAGGGGGATATGGAAGTAAAGAAGACCATTTTATATGCGAACATTATAATGGATAGAACCAAACTCAGCTATGACAACAAAACAAAATAGGAATACATTTCAAAAATAATAAAAAGAAAGTGAACCTAAAGGTCTCAGCACACATATGGGATCGGAAAGGGATCGTAACCGTAACGCCTTTCGCCTCGCTGTCAACCAGGCGTCAACCTACCGTATGCACGTAACGAAAGCGTATCAGCAGCGCCTGTACGTCAACTCGGCTACCAACCCACCACAACCACACTCAACCCACACTTTCCATTCCATGTTTGTATACGTACCTATATTTATGCAATGTTTTAACAGATTCCGATTTGTCATAAAAAAAATTCAATGCTAATTTATTTTATTGGAACTTGGCTCTTCACAATTATACTATTGTAAGTTCGGTTCTCACCAAACGTCGTCTATAAAAAAAAATCTTACATCCCAAGTCTTAAGCATCATGAATAAAGTAATTTGTTCCTAACCAGCAGGCACCTCACATACGTATTACGTTCCATATGCACGCACGACGCCCTCCCCGCTCAATAAATGCCCTCATATAATACCAAAGCAATTACTCCATAATACTCGTAATACAAAAACTGGTTCTGCCGACATCAAATAAAACACCCGCCGGCGCGCAAGTTAGCGTTATACCGCCCAGGCCGGATAAAAAGGATTTTCTCTACTCCGCGCGAACGCACGTGACCTAAGTACGGAGTACCAAAGAGGCGCATTATGTAGAAAATACGGACGACTTTATGAGGCGGGGACGCGGCGGTAAACATTTGTCGTTTTCAAACTGAAAAACGAACATTTTCATCTCAACCTTTTATATGTGGATTAATTTTCATAGCTTATTTTAGGCTCGTACCACGGACCCACCGAGACATTAAAGTGTGAGAAATATCATAATTTTTGGTTGTATTGTTTCTGAGAAATCAATAGATTGCTGAAGACTGTCAAAATCTATGACAAATATATTATTTTCGCTGCGGTAGTTTGAGTTTTGTGTTTACTACACGTTAGTGGATGCAAAAGCCACCTCATCGTTAAGTAATATATTTACAACATTTTACTTATTTCGTATTAGGAACATAGCTACGTCTCCAAAGCGGGCCGTGCGTAAGATGGTTCCGTGTATCCGTTCGCCCTCAAACCGAAAGCACTCTGTTGGATGGGCACTCGTGTGGGCCGCGCTCGCAGGCCCGCGGACCAATCGCGACCATTCACGCCGCTAAGTAACCCAGTGATTTAAGAAATCGATGAAAGGAACCCCACATTATTTGACCCTTTTGAAATTATATAGCATTATTGGAAATACGGATTTAGAAATGAAATGGCGTACCGCGTTGATCTTTGTAATATAAGTGCAGCAATTTTAAGAGGAACCACATAATTTGTGTGGGTACAAAAAAAACCTGTTTCTGAACCTCGTCAGCGTAACAGGAAAGGACATAAGAAAACGTGGAAAGAATATTCAGAATGCAGTTTCCTTTATTTCTATATAAATCCGTTCACATATGAAAAATTATTAACATTTTATGAGTATTACGATAGTTTTTCTTTAATTATGTAGGTGCACGTGTAATTATGTAGGTGCACGTGTAATGGAATATGATTTTCAGGTTAATTACCTTATTGATATTTATTGAGAGAGAAAACAGAGAACTAGAGTTCTTTAGCGTCTAGTATCGCAATGGATAGCCAACTCGTGAACTGATGACGTCACCGTACACCTCATAGTAATCCAACAAAGCCACACTCCACTGGAATCCTAAATAACTTAGATTTCGCGGTCGATGCGTAGCTTTGTGACGTAATCACCCGCCATCTCTGTCCCTTCGAGGGCTTAACATACAGGATCCTACTTTGCGGCGTAACCGCCGTGTTATCCGGCAACGCGCCCCTCGATACCCGGTTAATAACTTCACTGCTATTTAAAATAACAAAGTCTTCCGAAATTGTAATGTTTATTTGGACTGAATGGTTATTATAAGATGGTAGGAAAACAGAAATATCATTAAATTGAAAAATTTTAGTATACATTTTTCATGACTTCGTTTTAAAATAATATAATCCTAGACTGTGGATTATAGTCCAGTCATGGTCTATTCCGTATATAGTTTGTTATCGCCAACAGTTTGTCTCCCACGGCAAGAGAAGTTGACCTTTCTACGTTAATAATTCAACACACAGATATTCCTACATCTTCTATCTTCTTCTTCTATAAACATAAATATATGTTATACATATAAGAAAGTCTTGTTAGTTTCACCATTTATAACCCAAGAATTTTAGCCGATTTTTAGGATTTTTTTAATTTGTCGCCGTCCTTAATAGCAAAGTAACTATTAAAACATGGGAAAAATCTCAAAAAATATAATAAAAAATATTAAAATTCTCATACATTTGATTCCGAGACGGTACAAAGCTCGCCGGTACCACCAGTTTGGTAATACGAGTATATACTCCGAATAAGCGTTTATTATTTACATAGATTTGTGAATGTTTTATCTCATTTTCAACTAGGCCTCCCATTTCAGTCTTGAGGGCTAGATGATCTGATAAAGGCTTGACTATAATACCCCAATTCCTTAGTCGGTAATCCTTCCTTATCTACCATCAGGGCCTCGGAGCGATGTTGGTGATTCTCGGATCTTTGGCCATTGGGATTTAGGATTGACTTTGCGGCTGGTACCCGTCTTCATTTCTTTGGGATATTAGTAAATACAATTATATAAAACATAAATAATTTATTATATTAACGCGAATACTACACATTGAAATAAAACTAATTTTCCTGTACATGTTCACAAATTGCGGACTTCGCGGAGCGCAGGTTTTTCAAATCAGCGATGTGTTCTTTTACCCGGGTTTTTATTGATCTTTTAGTTTGCCCTATGTAGGAGAGCCCACATTTACAATCGAGTTTGTATACCCCTGCATCTTGTAGAGGAATGTGACACTCGACTCAGTGTACGAACTGACTAATCTTCTTCGGCGGCTTGAAAAAACGTACGTCGGGAACGTAAAAACATAAAATAAACGCGATAAAATCCTTAAAATTAGTTTTATTTCAAAGCTTAAGTAGGTTTATAATGATTTGCAATACAAACCATAAATAAAGCGCACCATCCGTAAATACACACACAAGTAGAGTCGAATAATTTGATAATTTTAACCGCGAGTGCGACGCGCACGGCACGTGCCTAGTAAACTTCTAACTCAGTAAGCGAACTTCGCGCTCGACAACAAAACGTTATCGCAGAGTTCACCCGCTAAACTTCTACTTTGTAATTAAAAACTGGGTAATTAGCGAGATTTAAATGAGGGCAAAATAATTAACAGAAATTAAACCCGTTGGAGTTGGTAGCGCACGTCACTTGTTTGACAGCGGGCAAATGAAATAAGTATTGGGCTTAATAATTTTTTTTATAGGTCGTTAGGAGGTTTGAAATACCAAGCTAATGATCTGGCTATCTTTGAATATGTGGCAACGGGATCCAATCTATAATCAATTTTTTTCAGAACAATCTTAAAGTATGCATTCCACGTCTGGATCCCTTATTGTGTTAAGGATATTGAACTCTTAGAGAAGACACATCGTAGCTTTACCATAATACCAGGACTATTGAAATAACAGTCATATGTGGAACGATAAGAGTAAGTAACTCTAGCCCTAATTATCGACTTTAGACGTCCATGCCAGATACAAATACGAAATATTTACAATACCTACCCAAAGATGTTTAGAAGCCAAATCGAAGGCCGTCAGATGGCTTGACCAACCGTTACACTAGGATCTTTGTCTTAGAATCAGAATCAGAATATTTTTTATTCACGTAGACCATTAAGTACTTATGAATCGTCAAAAGTTACAAAATATTATGCTACTACTTTACCACCCGTTCGGAATGCCGTTCCTATGGAGAAGAACGGGCAAGAAACTCCATGGATGCTCTTTTTTTTAAAAAGATCTTTTACATTTTTGAGTAATACATTGTTATAGGTATGTGAGAACAATGTAGGAACGGCTAATCAGACTTAGCAGCAGGTCAAAAAAGTACTAACTAAGTATAAAATTACGGTTAATGGGCTACATAGTTCCCACATTTACAAATGACTTAGTTAATATAGCTGCTAACTAAGACGAAGAAAGTGTCCTGCAAAACGTATATGAAGATGATGCTTAACATTATCTTTACGCCTGTGGGCAGGTGAACGTGTAGGTATGACCGATACTAAACCGAACACTAGCAGACAGAGAGCTCTTTAAACGAACGAAAGGATTCCTTCGGGACAGATTCAAGCTATACCAGACTATATAGCTGCTGGATAGGACATTACTATTCTGGATTAAAAGTGACTTATTTCCAGTCCAGCGAGACTTGTGAGCCTACATGCTTTTAGATACGTTAAAATCTATACTTAATATATATAATATTATAATGTGAAAGTTTGGATGGATGGATAGATGGATGGATGTTTGTTACTCTTTCACGCCAGAACGGCTGAACGGATCTGGATGAAATTTGGCACAGAGATAGATTATAGTCTGGAATAGCACATAGGCTACTTTTTATCTCGGTAATAAGGACATACTTTTTAATCGCGGGTAACATCGCGGGGCGCAGCTAGTTGTATATATTTCTGTCTTATAAATAACATTTACAATAATGTAGTACATAGTTTGTGTAAAGGGAGACCTCTAACCATTTGTATGAAGGGGATATATGTACATGTTTTGAAAGTTTACGAAAAGTAAATTAGATGTAAGTATACTATTTACTTTTCGGAAAATTTTACTTGACTACAATCTGGGTGTTTTCAAGTCGAGAGTGAGCAGGTACCTTCTAGGCAAGTATGCTACATCGTAGATCTCATCGTCACTTACCATCAGGTGAGATCGAGATGAAATAGTTGCCTATATCGTAATAAAAACAAAAAAAAAATGCGATATGTTCGTTGATCTCCATACATAATAATTAAAGCTGCCGGATTCCGCTAGCGGCACTGCCCTTAAAGTGTATGAATAGATAGATTCCATATCGGCTTTCAATACAGTCTAAACTTGTACATCGCGTCAAGTTGTCAATGTACTACATCCAGTCCACGAACATCCAGGTCACTTCCCTGCCTGCGGCCGCAGTATGATTATATCAGGTCCCGGCATGGCGACGCTCAACTCTCCCGAGGAACATAAAGGCTCCGGGTCTAAGGTACATTTGAGACACAAATAAAATTTAATCGCCGATACTTTTATATTTATTCGGATAACGATCGATTTATTTTGTGCGCTGGGTTCATGATTATGTTTTGTCTTTGGAGAGTAAACTCTACACAGAAAGGCATACAGGTGACATTTTTCTAAAAGTTACTAATGTTTTGCATAAGGCCCCTTATGTTTGGCTATTGCGCTCAGGCCACCATGGCTATACGATTCAGTACCGACAGCAAAAGTGCTCAACAAAACTTTTAAATAAAGTTTTATTACTGAGGTTACGTATCGCTGCTATTGATGTTTGTGAAAGCTTTCATTAGTTTACGTTTTAGAACATATGTTTGTCCTATAACAACTAAACTACCTCAGTATTTTAGTGAGTGAAATTTATTGTCGCTTCAATAAGATACCTTGTGACTAGCATGTTTGATCTTAGATTCCATGTACATACGCGTTCGAGAGACTTAAGGCTGATTAGAAGCCCACGTTCTGTTCAGTAAATTGGAATAATTGTTATCAATCGCGGTGAACTCGCAAAGCCTTCGTTCCGGGATTACAACGAACGTTCAATTTTCAATTGGCTCGCAGCCTCGCCCAGGTAATTACATTTTCTGATAGAATCCTTAAAACGTAGGTATGAGGTGATTTCATTAAATATTTTAATTTGGACTACGTTGACACAAAACCGGATAAGAATACAAATAAAAATATTACATTTATTATAAGAAATCATAAATTAAGAAATACGATATCTAATAAAGAATTGCTCAAATAATGTGTAGTTTTATTTTCTGGAAAGGATGTTTTAATTTTAAGAGCTTAACCTTAACTCATGTATGAGTAATATAATCTGACCAACCACAGAGCACTGATGAAAAACAGCATTTCTATTCAAAGTAAACTCTACATATTCTAATAGATAATTTTCCTATCCCAGGCAATTACCCAAAATCATCAGTGTTCGTCGGTCATAATTGTTCCACACTCTATGGTGGAGACGTTTGTATAGCATAGATCTTAATTTTACCGAGTTAGAAAACATCACATTTCTTATCCACAGTAAGATGATCCACGAACCTGTGCTCGACGTTAAGACTTTTTAAGGAATGGAATGACGAATCAATATTTAATATTTACTTTATTCACACAACACCCACTATCGGCTTATTGTGATATATTTAGTTGATCAAATTGTAAACGTGCTTAAATTAGCTTACTGAAATCAAGTTCAATTCTACAATCAGATTTTCAATATTACAGAAAAAATGCTAAGGGTTTGGGTATTTTAGGTACCTACTGAAGATGTATTTATCGTATCGTACAAACACATTGAAAATAGTTTACAGCTAGGTAGGTAGGTATACAGCTATTCCACTTTTGGATCATTCCACAATGGATCGAGGGTTGAGTTAAAAACGACTTCGACGTCACCTTCGTCCGTAGGAGAATTAAGTACCCTCGAGATACCCTACACGTGACCCTGGGTGGTGCCAACCAGGTGACAACTCTACTGGTGGTAGGCTTCGGCCGTGGCTAGTCACCACCCACTGAACAAAGCCATGTCGCCAAGCGGCCTAGCCGTGTTCCGGCATGATGTTCGGTGTTGCCATTCATGGATGGCGGGTCAGATCAGTTGCGCTGCATGTGCCTAGTGAATGTAGCGTCTCTTATCTACTGCCGCCTTCCTACCTAGGCAAGTATGCTCCATCGTAGATCTCATCGTCACTTACCATCAGGTGAGATCGAGATCAAATACTTGCCTATAATGTAATAAAAAAAAAAAAAAAAAAAAAGAACTCTCGCTCGACATGAGAAACGAAGAGATTTAATTTCTTTCCCCTCCTTCTGAAACGAATCGTTTGGTTACGAAGTGTGACACCGATGCTATACATCATTTATATGTATTGCATGTATCACGCTGGTATCACACCGTTTTACATACAATACAAATAAATAGGTGGTTAGATTATAAGAGCGAAAAACGAGTTTTTAAAAGTAAAGTACAGTTACAAAAGAAAAGAGTTTATTTTCTATGTATTTAAGTACGTTAAATTAAAGTTAATTAATTATACATATGAGTTGAGCCTACAGAGTTTGATGTAAGACCAACTAACCTAAAGACAATCCATATCTTATATGCTGAGATAACGTCCGTTGGAGCGTGGGTGTTTCCCACACTTGGACCACCGAGGCGACGGACGCTATGTCAACGATTAATAGGTTCAGGGTGTGGAATATCTAGGCATATCAAGATTTTATTCGCGACATTATCACGAAGCAATAAGAACTCATATCAAATTATCATAAGTGGCTAACTAGTAAGGTTTGTGCAGACCCATATGTATTACCAAGCGCGGCAACATATTGAAAATTACTGCCAATTAACTCATAGCAAATGTTTACCATAAAAAAGATGGTATAGTTATTTTAGTAAGGGATAAATTAACTTTTTTTGCTGTCATTTGATTTGCCACGATTTGGAAATGAGGTAGAATATAATGATTACTGTCACCAACTTTGGGCATCATGTTCAAGCGGTGGGTTAAACCAACGACCATTTAACCGCACAGTTTCAATAATTTATACCAAAAAAGAATATATCAGCTTCGTTATGAGCGTCAGTCAATGCAGTAACATATTATTTACATCCGTCCCGTGTGACTTATTTAACTGCCGACCAATTTATACATTGAATTAATGAACGAATGATGTCCGGCGCCATTCGCTACTTCACGAGTAATTTATGTAACTGGCTGAAAGCATATAAACCTATATATTTTATGGAATGGTTAGGTACCACTTTGTACTTTTTTTACATTCACACTCCATTTATCGTCCATTTAAAGTTGCATCACTGCCCGAGTTTATTACAGTTTTTTTTAGTCATGAATCTGTAGAATGAAAGGCCAGCCCTGAAAATCGGCTAAAGGTCGGTAGGTACTATAGAGAACTTTTCGGCCTGACCTCTTAAGTTGTTTGTTGAAACGATAATTACCGAAGCAATCCATTGCACTACAACTCAGTATAGCCAAGCAATAATGACTCTAAGGTTGGTGGGCAGTACCTAATGTCTCCTATCGTACATTTGGCCTTATTATAATCAAATTAATATTAAATCATTTAAGGGAGTTTATCTTTTAGTTATGGTCTGTATGGTCTTCATAATGTAATAAAATACAGGTTCTTCATATGGTAGCTACCATTTAATCTTGACTGCACAGTGCGGCCGGTGGGCGACGACTCGCGTCACAAATGGGCTAGTGGGGCATATAAATTATTTTGCCGACTACGCTATAATGTGTCGCTATATCATAATGGCTTTATACATCCTATAATTCTAAATGAAAGCTTTTTTTCACACAAACAAAAAAATAAAGAATGTCCGCTCATTTACTTATTAAATGATCAAGTCAACGGATACAAGGCGTCGTTAGATAGAGCAATGGCTGCCGTAATCCCGCGAGAACACTGTAAAATCCCTAAATTACGTCATTTATGTCTTTCTTGAAACCACCTCCGAGAACATTTGGGTTATTTGCATGCAAAAAGGAGGATTAAATTTTGTTCGGCGGCGGATTATGGCAACCTGTTGTGATGCTGTCGCTGGCATCGTCGTTAAGAAAATGCGATAAGAAAATAATGGCAAAACGTACCACAGGTAGCAATCAGTAAATACTTCAATGTCTTGCATGAACATTTAAAGCGATGACTTTTCATAAAGCCAGTAAGTCATTGTCTAGGATGGATAGGATAGGATGGCTGTTTGGCCTAATTTAAGTTATCATTGGAAATGTTAACCACGAATCTGTAGAAGTTTGGATATTGTTTTTTTTATCTACAACTAGCTTCCCGGCGAACTTCGGACGACCTCAGAATCAAATGCACGAGAAAATCTAAAATGTTTCCCCATGTTTTCATAGTAATTCTGCTATTTAGAGTGGTAATAAATTCAAAAAAATCTATGATCGTGAAAATCGGCCCAGCCGTTCTTGAGTTATGAATGGTGTAACTAACACGACTTTGTTTAATATATATAGATTTGTCACCAAACCCACACTGAATTTGACCACGTATAGCCAGTCCCGATTTGTATGATTCCTACATCTTATAAAATATTGCCTGATACTAGCTGCAAATGCTTCAGGGGCGCCACTTGAAGATTTCAAGCCTTTCGGCTCACTTATAACTTTCTTCAGTAAAATTGCTTTAGAAACTTTGACACTTAAAAATACCCTTCAGACGTCTGAGAAGAAAATATCAATATAAATTCCATTTGGTATCGGGAGTAGACGCCGATCGGTGAATTCAAAATGTTAAGAACGAGGTGATGCCACCACTGTTTAGAATACTTAGCAGGTATTCTAAATTCAGAATAAATAGTATTTGAAATCACAAGTACCTATAATATTTTAATGATCAGAGGCTTCACCAATGAAAATAAAAATAGATACCACATTAATTGGTCTTTAATTTGCGTTTGCGTAGTTATATATGTAGCATATTGGTGTTTTGGCGTATGCTGTTAGCCAATTGTGTTATGTATAAATAAATAAATAAATAACCTCATGTAAGAAGTCTAGGTGCATAACTACGATCCAGTTAATGTGACATTATATTACTGAGAACCTAAACTCCACATGTTGCTGCATAGTTTTTATTAATTACCTTGAAATTTATAGAACCTACCAACCATTTACAAAGGCATTATACAGAATTATTTAGAAAAAAAATGTCCAATTCTATTGTTAACGCAATAAAATTTACAAGGATTTGTAGATAGCAAAGTCTAGCCATTATAATTTCTAGTTAAATAAAATATTATAATAATAGTTACGGGTATACTAGAGAATGCAGACTACATACTATACTTTGATCGCGGTATATTAACTGATAGATATACACTTACATTTTCACACAGCATTTCATAAATACTACAGGATGTTTAGAGAATTTAGTACTAGAATGTAGCAGTATAGCGCATCAAGCATCAAAACGAATATAACAATACAAAACATACACCAATTTTTAACTTACAACTGTAATAAAATATCCAATAAAAATTGCTCACAAAGTGTCTTGTAAGCGAATGCCTTACAAACAGCGGCACACTCAGGTTCGTAATCGCATTCATAAAAGAATAATGTCCAGCGTAATAACGTTTATCTGCGCCAGATATCTGGATTTATAGCTATCGGCCAGGACCGGCATGCCATTTGGATCCGCAGAACTACGAATATTTGTCCCAAAAATGGGATAGACGCGGGGCTCCTTTAAGGACTTATATTGAATTCAGCCTTCCTTAAATTCATGGGTATGCCGACTATATTTAGAGGTACATTGACATAGAGAGCGGATTATCAACGACATTGCAATACGTAATAACAGTGTCTTATATAGCAGAAGTTCTCAAACACACGCGTGTGCTAGCAATCCCTACTAATGCCGAAGGTTGTCATGAAATATCAGCTGTCAATGAGGTAGACAACGAGCTAGTAGCTCGATAGCTTTAGGTCCATAGTAATACTGGAAAGTTACAGTATGATTTTCAGATCGGATAACAACGCAGAGAATAGTGGACATGCACTCCACGTACCGACAACATAGCATTACACTATATCATGATGTTTTGGGCTATTCATTTCGGCCGATACGCTCTCACGTACCTATCGTAAATCCACGTTTGAATAAATATTAAAATGTGCGCTGTACGCAGCGCTGCACAATCTATCAAATTGCGAACATTTCTGCGACATCCCAGTGATATTGGACTGAAATAAAACTGGACCGGCTACACTAGCTTTATTGCCTTTATTGCGACACTCGTTCTGTGCTGTTAATAAACGAAATTTATCATTCTAAAAGTTTATCAAAATATGAAAATACTAGCTGCGCCCCGCGGTGTTACCCGCGATTAAAAAGTATGAAAAATTAAAACAAATCTATCCCACTGGAACCATACATTTTACCGGGATAAAAAGTAGCCTATGTGCTATTCCAGACTATAATCTATCTCTGTGCCAAATTTCATACAGATCCGTTCAGCCGTTCTGGCGTGATTGAATAACAAACATCCATCCAAACTTTTAAATTTATAATATTAGTGGGAAGTGGGATACTATTGATAAGATAATACAATTCTCACATGTAGGGACACAAGGATGTATACCTATAGTTTATTTTCTCTCTCTCTCTCTTTCTTAGTACCCGGTAACGAAGTCAGAAGTATCCGAAACGCAAAACTTGCTATGGATCCGCTAAAACGAGCTTTCAGTTTGTTTATTTACGGAGTTGTTTGGTGTTTTAATTAATTACGTCGCAATTTACGGCTTCCTGATAATCAATCAACGCTGCCGGCACTTGAGGGGCGCTCGTCATTTGTAAATGATCGCCGACAAGCAAGCGATCGTCGTAACGATGGCGGATACTTTAAACGACGCAGTTTGTTAAGTCATATATTTGAGCTAAGTAAACATGTTTTTTTAATCAAAATTTGATTTCAGAACTTCCAACCATGTCTAAAAATACCAGCACCCCTCTCAAACGCTATCAATGTACCGAATAAACCATAAATCTCACAATAATAATAACGCCAATATTCCACACACAGTTCAGTTTATCACATAAGATATACGAGTATCGTCTGAATAACAAATTAGTTGTTTCAATAACAGTATTTCACAGTCCGAGGTGGCAAGCGTCGCAGCCCATTCGGTGGAATGAACCCTACATATTCACATTCATTGCCATCCCTTCCGAAAATAAACATTTGAGATATTCTTAAAACAAAAACCGAACCAAATGTAGCTGTACTCAAATGTACATGATTGTAGTGAGTTGATGCTGTACGCCAATCAAATGACACCGTAGGGTAAGCAGGAACTTCTAATGTAATCGTAACGTCATTGAGAAAACATGCTGTCACTGACAGACTTATTATGAAATCTGTGGTTTGAGAGGGATGGAAGACGTTACGTTACCGAAACGGTTGGTACGTAAAATACATCGTGATGAAATACGAATACAAATTTCAAATTTCGAGTTCATACATAGAGCCGCTTGTATTGCATAATCATATAGGCATGGGTTATGTTTGCGTTCCGGTATAGGTAATTAAAAAAAACGTTCTCAAAACAAACGCGCAATTTCGACAAATGGTAGCAGAGAGATAACGAAATTCAGCCTCAAATTTAATAAAATTGTAATAACACAGAATCGAACTTAAACGGTGGATTTGGGTCGAATAAAAACCCGAGGCTTTGTGAAGGGAAAGGGCGAAATGCGTAAATTAGCGTCCGATATCCATTTGGTTGGCGGACAGCCGAGGTGGGTGATAAATCGGCGGCAAAGCGCGGCCCGAGTCGGCGCAACCGCCATTTGCAAATTGTCGAAACGTTAACCAGGGTATCGGCAGCTGGGTGTAGTCCATAAGCCACGTGACGAATGCAACAAGCATTTCCCATTACAATCGCCAGAGACTCAATCTTAATTTTCTGTGTTTCAGAGACAACACGAATACACATAGACAACTTTAAATGTTTGGCAATTGCTGATCGGTTATTTCGTACGGTCATCAGAATTTAATCAGATATAACCCAGAGCATTATTACATTATGATAAACATATTTTACTGCCCCGAAACATATTTTATGGCCGATGCTTCCATTTCGATAATTTCCAGCCTTCCCCATCGGAGTAAACTCCCCCCGTTCCGATAAAATAAATCTAAACTCGGGGTTGTCGCTAACCGAATTCTATCCAGCTAATTGGTATTCCCAGATGCCGGCGCGAGGATGTCAATGATATACCTATTGAATTTATTGATTATAATGTGTTTACGATGTGCTTCAGAACTTTCTAATTGACATTTCAAATTACTTACGTGTAGTTGCTTGCTAAGCCGAGTGGAAATTGATGTGTCTATCCGAGGGGATCAAGTGATTCGGCTCCATGTTTAAATTAGGTTCTATTTTTGTCCATAATCGAAGCAGTTAAAAAATATAAATAATACGTGTCGAATTGAGAACCGCCTCCATTTTTTCGTCGATTAAAAAATAGCTGTTTGTTAAAACGCATTGATGACGATTTCACGTTATAGCATCACATTTTTTCAGGATTTGAAGCCTTCAATAAGATATTAATCTAAGGATTTTTGACCTTAAATTTTTCCCCAAAATAAAGTACTTAATCATAAATAAAAAAAAATATTATTTGATAATTTATTTAGACGTTACTGTTCGAGTTTCACTATCTGCTAGGTAAATTAACTTTGTTTAGATACCTCGTACAAAAGTTAATCATAGTCAAAGCAAAGTTGAAGTATAGTTTGCTCGAGTCTATAAAAATATTCAGCTATTCGTGGCGAAGACAAATTCAAAAAATCTACGATCATAAAAAGCGGCTCACCCATAAAAAGATAAATTATGTTGTATTCTTGTACTAAGTCTTGGTCGCAACATGTTTGAAATCATAAAACATGTCATTTGCCATCAGATTACCAATATGGTACTGTATCGGGCACATCGACTATTTTTCATCTCCCAATCCAAGGTGAAAACAAACAGGTGACTATTACTTATTTTGTCACTTGCAGCATGCAACATAATGTACACTGCGTCTCGCGGTCCAGAACCAAACATGATTCCCGGTATTCCGGGCCCGCCGCCCCTATTTCCCTCGTCCCTGCTATGTTTTATTCCTATACCTATTCGGAATTCATTAGATCGAAATGAACGAACCGTCAACGGAATTTAATTTCCGTTATTATAGCCAAATATTTCATCATGATGAATTATTATAGTAGTAGTATTCCGAGGTGTATTGGGATAGCTTTTATAATTTTGTTTTGAATTTTTATACTAAATTTTAGAAAGTATATTAGTTGCGAGCCACAGACTCGTTTATAATTTCAGACGTAACGTTAACACTATAAAATTGAAGCCGATTTTTCAATGCATTTGTAGTGGTAAATGTTACCATATACAAAACTGTCTATGTTCGAGCATAGACTAAGAAGTTTTGGACATGGCTTTTTTATAGGTATGTACTACACGCGAGTGCGTGCTAGACCAGAGTTTTCTAGACTTAACATATTACGAACTCTTGAGTGTTATCTCAATTTTCTAACAAGCCTGTCTGTGTTGTCAGCAAACAACATTTTCAGTTTGGCGCACGTTGGGGTAGAGCGGGGTGCAAGGGGCAACTGATCAACCAATCGCGTGGTCCAAACTATACACTTTCTCCCCCCCCCCCCCCCCATCCAGCACCCACCGCCAAAGATGCTTCAAAATTGTTTCTGCGCATTTTTCAAGTAATGTGCCAGCACCAGACCTATTTTACTAACTTTACTTCTATTTCGCGTGTTTGTGGATCAAACGAAACAGCGGCGGCTCAGTTATGGATGTCACCTTCCTGAAATGAGAAACTGCAAACTGTTTCAAGCTGTGATAGGTAACATGGAATCTCGTATTATATACCTATATGTCATTCTCGAATAGTTATTATCTAGTAAGAGGTTGGGTATCGGTGGGCCGGCGGCACACGTCTATTATGCACCCATTGCGAAGTTTATCGGCGCCCCGGGCCGCGCCGCGCGCACACATACGTAATAGGATGGCGATAGACAGGAAATACCTCATTACTCTTTAAAAATCGATTTCTTTCTCTTTCAGACAAAGCATAAATAGTTTAAGATGCATAGTGAAGCCACTTTTGGTCTCTCCCAGCCCACCCCATCATTGTTTTAGAAGGGGAATAGACTGAAATAAATACA